>CM036546.1:3918937-4648937 GCA_020745685.1 Tautogolabrus adspersus | reverse complement strand
TCATTTTATGGTTCAATTCAGTAAATATCTTACATTTTAACGTAACATGGCGGGAAAGAACCAACTACATTTTTAAGTAAAGGTCGACTCAAAGTAGTAGAAAAAACAACAAAAACCTTAATTCTCTTACTCTCTAGTGATGTGTAAAATGTCTGGTCAATAATATATTTAAGAAATACATCTTTTGAATAACCAATTTTCAGATAAATATGTTTGGTACAAAATTAGGATCAAAATATGACACATAATAAGAGGTGAACGCTTCTTTAAAAGTAGTGAGTGATTGAATGCTAATGTTAGCTATCTAGCTGTCTGCCTCTCTCTCTCTCTCTCTCTCTCTCTCTCTCTCTCTCTCTCTCATTATGAATGAAGGAGGTTAGAGGTAGAGCATTTTGTCAGGTGAGTTAGCACTGCCACCTTGCAGCCAGCAGGTTTCTTGTCCACATCCCAGACAGGGTCGTCTCTTGGGGTGCTGCAGAGCTCCTGCTTTCTCTCACTGAACTGTGGACGATGATCTTGAACTACTCCAATAAACTGTAAAGTACATAAACCCTAAGATCTCAGGGCGACACTTTAGACCTTATTGTAATTCCTTTTCACAGCCCTGTTTCTGTCCAATAGACAATTCCCACCAAAGAACAGTCTACATACACAAAACACAGAGTATAAAACAAACAGAGTTCAACAACTATCAAAGTTCCCACTTTGGCCTGTTCAGCGAGGCCTTTTGTTCAGGGCAGCAATGATGGCGGGGATCAGGCTCCTCCCAAGGCGAGCCCTTCTGCACCTCAGTGCTTTGTACCCAGTGGCGTAGTGGTGCCTAAAGAAGTGGGTATACTCTTTTTTTTTATGTGGCCCGTCGAGCAGAGGATAATCTGCCAGAGACAGAGACAGAGTAGGGAGAGTCATCCCTTCACCATTCTAGGGAAAAAAATGCAGCATACCACGGATATTGTTAATCAATCATTGGTGTGAATCAGAGGAGATTAAGAAGTGGGTATACCTTATGGAGACTAAAAAATAAGTGGGTGTCCTCCGTATACCTGTGAATACTCTGCACTACACCACTGTCTGTACCTCCGTCTTGAGGGAAGCTGGGTGAGGCAGGTGTTTAGTGGATGTGTGATGTCCTCTTCTACTGAGGTTGCAATGCTTGTGACGGTCCTGTTGTTGAGTTCTGTTAGGTTGGGTGTAGGGAGAACAATTAGACACGTTAGTGTGGTGGTTACATTGCCGCCTCGCATAAACTATAAATACATTTCGATGGGTGTTGGCGGGACGGCTGCAACAAGATCGTCACCACCAAGGTCACCTGAGGCCTGTACTACGAAGCAGGATTTGGGGTTAGCGAGGTAACTTCAGGGTTAACCCTGGGTTTTCAGTCCTACGAGGGTCGTTCACTTCTTACCTGGGTATATCGCCACGGTAACTTACGCTGCACGCCTAACCTGCTCCGGTGCAGGTTATGTTGGAGATAAGAGATCAACCTGTGAAAATCTCCGCCCACTGACCAATCAGATCTTTTGATCGTGGAGCTCCCGGAGCTGTTCGAGAGAGGGGGAGGACACTTCATGTGTCCCGTATGATTTTACATTATAGTCCGTTAAGTTAATGATTATTTTTCACTGATATACGCTATATCGTCCTTCATCCTTCCTAGTTGTGTTTTTAAGATGCACAATTACGAATAGCTTCTTATAGCCTATCTTTGAATTATATCTTAATATTAATTTTGTAATGTCTCCATGCCGCTCTGTTTGTGATCGTCAGAGCTGCAGCTTCTCAAACTGTTCTACTCTCCACATGAAAGAGTCAGAGCAACAGTTCAGAGAAGAAACAGGAGTTATTATAGTCAGTTCTCAGGTGAACTAACGATGGAACAAATATAATGAGCCGCAGTTTGGACGTTAATACTCGCCGTTTTTTCTTTTTTATGCCATTTGTTGCTGCAGCTTTGTAACTTTAGTCTTTGGGAGCCTGTTTGTCTTAAACATACAGTATTTATATTGTTAATAGTATAGTTTGATCAGAGTTTTTAGATATGACGATCTGCTGACGGCAGACGCAGTTATGATTGTGATAGGTTAAATGAAGATAACTCCGCCCTTTTATGTGAACGCGCTCTTGGTAACTCTGGGTTTACCTATCAGGTTGATAACCAGCTTCGTAGGACTGTTAAGCACGACCTCTTATGTTAGGGTTAGTGAAGCCAGATAACCCAAAGAGACCCTGGGTCTTTTTAACTCGATTCGTAGTACAGGCCTCTGGACTCTCTCTTCTTGACACAGGTTGCAGTGCTGTTCAAAGAATGTCACTACGTGTAGGTCTGACTAACTTTTAACTAACTATTGATCTGCAAAATAAACTTCATCTGACGCTGTTAATCACTGGGTGATATTATCCTTGTTAGCCACTAGAGGTCACTGCAGGATCATGATATCAGGATACACATAACGCTCTGCCTTATTCATACAGTAATAGGTTTATTTTAAAATAACTTCTTGTTCAGTTATAATCCATTTAAACAGTTTTACCATTGGAGTTAACAAATATTTCAGAATTATATTTTATTTTATGTGTATACATTTATACAAACTGTTTTGTGATTTAACTGAAACAGAGATTAAGTCCAGAGTGATAAAAATAAATGACGCAAATGGAATATAACTCCTTTAGAAAACAGATATCTGTGGTTCAGGTTAAGCTCAGTTATTGAATGCACAGAAATAGATCAAGCCTTTTGGAAACACATTATGCAGTGGTGGAGAAATAGTGATAGCAGTCTATCATAGAGTGAAACATCCAAAATGGCTCCTGTAAATGATCTTTTATGATATTTATACAATGCAATAACTGTTACTGTAAGATGGTTTATTGACGTAAATCTCTGTTGGTTCATTTAATTTGTATAACAACAAGGGGAGAGGATGAGAAAACAGAAAGTGAGTGAGCAGCAGTGCTCCTCCTGTAATAAAAACTAACACATAACAGAACATACAACAAAACATGTCGCGTTCTGGAAAAACTAAGAAGAGGACCCAAGTGCAGAATCTAAACAAAAAAATGTTATTTTAACAAAAAAAGGCAAAACAAGGCTAACTTCTCCAGAAAAAAAAAGTCCAAACTGAAACAATCCACAAAAGTTCAAAAACACAGGGAGCCACGAGGAGTCAGAGTGAAATACTGACAAAGAACTGACAACAAGAGGAAAGGAACTGAGACGAGGTAAACAGGCATAATCAAACACAGGTGAGACAAATGACACAGGTGAAGACAATGAGGGCAATCAGAAGTGGAGGGAAACACACACAGAGGCAGGAAGAAAGACAAGACAAGAAACACTGAGGACAAGATTTACAAAATAAATCAGGAAACAGTGCAGACACACAGAGAACTTAAGAATATAACAAAACACATCAGAACATAAAGACAGACGAGGATGAGAAATTACAAAATAAAACAGGAAACACTAAAGACTAAACTAGGAGACAAGCAGCACTAGGATAGACCATTAACTAAGTAACAAAACAAGGAATCAACTAACTAAACAAGAAATATTTTGTAAATAAATCTGTTAGAAGTGAAATTAATGACTTTTATTGTTTGTTTGGTTTTGCGGGAATTTGCAAGAAATTCCTCACAAAAAAACCCTTCAAAATGAAAAGTTTGAAACATGCAAAAGTTAACAGTATGAAATACAGAGCAGGTGTAAATGTATTTTATCTTATTGCATTCATAACTGAACTGTTTTGATATGTGTCTTTATTTCTACCTGTTATTTCTCAAACCCTCAGGTGTTGTAAATTAGCATTCTGCAACAAACATAAGAGCAGTGCATCGTTGACTTGTGTATTAAATGTTACAGCACCAATGTTACTGTATGTCCATGTCAATAAATACATTAAAATAAAACGTGCAGGGTTTATAATGATTGTGTATTAATGTCGATGTAACCTAGAGGATGTTGTGTAGTTGCTTTTGATAGGGTTCCTTTTCAGTATACTTTTCACGACTGTATTGATCTATAGCATCATCATTCATAAAAAGATCATACTTCTTAATCTGTAAAGTATAAAATCAGGATCGTTATGAAATCGATGCTATATTTCCCTCCAAATGCACGGCACTAAAATGATAAGAGACATGAAATGAGCAAAAGTAGCCTGATTTTCGTTTTTATTGTCACACTTATTGTGTCATAGTTTGGCTCTTTTCTGCGTCCTCCAGCACAAAATGTACCTTTTAATATGAAGGGAATAAAAGGGCATTCTCTACGTTGAAAAGCTGCACCTATCTGCATACAAATAAACTCTCTGCTCCTTTTTCTTTTCCCCTTAGTTCCTTGAGTATATCAGTATTTTACCAGTATGTAAAACCTGGTAAAGAACAAAAAACGGGTCTCCTGAAGCCAAGGAACAGATTGGCGGGTGAAGCCTTTCAAAGCTGTGAAGCAGCCTCCTGATTAGCATTTCTCATATGATGCAGCGGGGGGAGATGCAATGAGATCTGTCTATTCACCCCTCTGTTTATTGGCTCCTTGGCCCACAGTCATGGATTTATAAGGGTGGCGGTATAGAGCGAGCTGGAATGTCTCCAGACACAGCTGGTATTGTATAGGCAGAAGTGAGCAGACAAGCATGAAAAACAGGAAGTAGATAGTGGGGGAGGGTCAGTAACAGCATGTGGCCCTGCAGTGAGAGGCCTCCTCTGCCACCAGAGCCGCCGTGTCAGAGATCAGCAGTCATAACTCATAATATGGGGTCCATCTTGTGTCGGCTGCTTGACTTCTCGGGCGCTAAAGCCTCCAATTGTTTCATTTCATTGTCTGCAGCCACAGATTAGTGCCATTCAATTGCCCCCCTTATCTGAGAGCATAAGATACGACCCCCACAATGCAACACTGTCCTAACAAAAAGGGACACGCCTACAGTTCATTCATTAACAGTCATTGTGGGATTTGTTTTTGTTATGTCAGCTGTTGGCTAATCAATGGTTCGAGCTGGCGGAGATTTATTGTAACTGAGCTTATTAGGGTGTGTTGGGGCTGGGCCAGCCCCCGCCCCTCTGTCTCATGTAGATCTGTGTTTGTGTGTGTGTGTGTGTGTGTGTGCGTGCATGTGTGTGTGTGTGTGTGTGTGCGTGCATGTGTGTGTGTGTGTGTGTGTGTGTGTGTGTGTGTGTGTGTGTGTGTGTGTGTGTGTGTGTGTGCGGGTGTGTGCAGGTGTGTGTGTGTGTATTAAAGGCAGGTCAGGAACACTTCCCTCCAAACACACATTCCTTTCACCGCTGAGTGGACAAATACAACCCGTCATCTTATTTTAAGAATCATGCACGGTATAATTTAAGCAAATTTTTCATTTTTTTTTCATTGTTTCTGAATACTTTCATGACGTATGTTTTCAAGTGTTTTTAAGAATTTACATATTTAACCTTCATCTGATAAACATATCCAGCTGGTTTTCCTGAGATTAAACAGTTAATAAATCGATGATTAGTAAGCGTCCCCTGGAGAAAATGACAACATTTATCATCATTTTAACATTGAATTTAAATCTGTGTCTGCTGCATCAGTCCCTGTCTCTTTTAAAATGAATGATGGAGTTCCCCTGCACCCCTGACAGTGTAAATAATTTAAATAAGCAGCCAAGGCAAACAGAAACTAAATAAGTGAACAGTTCCATCCATGAAAACCTGCAAATGCACATGCACCCTTCAAGCCTGTGTACCCCACTCAGTGGAACTGTACAATTAAAACATGAAGATACAGAGGCGTCGTGTCACCTTTTGGGCCTGGGCCCTCCTTCTTGTGCAGCTGGCCCACAAGAAATTTCTATTTGTTTATATCTCATATTTGAAAACAATTTGGGACCTAAAGTTTTGTTCCATTCCAAAAAAAGTGAAGAAATCATTAATTAAACTGCTTTCATGTGAAGTCTCGACCAATCAAAAAAAAAGCCCTTTTATGCTACACATTCTGTTAACCCAGCACGGGGGCGCCTGTGCGCTTGCAGGCAGGTCATGGTTCTTTACTAAACAGCAGGTTGATCCATGTGGGACAGACGGGTCTCTTAACAGGGCAGTGTGGACTCACCCAGCTTAAGTGGCATTATATGACTATCATCATTCATCATTCAACAATTTGTGATCCTATTTCCTTCTTGTATAAAAACTGAATTGTGAAAGAAACGTTGGATTTTGTTTTCAACTGCATTTCGAATAAATTGAACTATTAAAAAGCCAAAGATTGAATTATCTGCACAAACACAACAGAGGTTACCATGGCAATGCAGGATATTGGATTTTTCCGCCCTAATATCCGATATGAACAATGTTTCATTTCATTTTGGCAGAATGCTGATACAGACGTACGCACTTGTTTTTGTCCACTGCCCTCTGCAGATGCACAACAGTGCACTGTACAAGACACGCCTACGGAGTGACACACCCCTTAGTGAAGGCACCACATTAGTCAGGTAGAGGATTTAAACTGTCCGGCTGTGTAGTAAAGAGGGTGTGTCCTGCAGGAAGCATGAAGTCTGCAACACTGCTTCTCTTTAGTCTGTCATGTTAAATATAAGAAAATGCTTTCAATATACTTCACACAGAAAAAATGCAATATTTATTGATTAACATACTGCCACCTACTGTCTATGAAGGTGCAGTATAATAAACATAACATCTGCACAATGTTTGTCACCCTAACTACAAATATCTTTAGCCTTCTCAATATTATCATGTATCCCTATTATCCAAGTGCACAGAAGGCTGATACAGCTGCGGTTTTTATGGACTTTTCCTAAATGTTGGAGTGGGTTCATGCTGGGAACTGGAGCCCCTCTCACACACATACTGGTGTAATCTGGCTCTACCGGTGGCTGCATTCACTGCGAGAGTGAAATCCACTTAGTAAGAGAGAGAAGGAGAGAGACTTTCCTCACATCCAACTGATCCATTTGTCGTCTTCTTCTCTGCCTGCAGCTCATTCTACAACTCTGTGGTTTCTTAACTGGGCGGGTGCAAAGACAGTGTGTTTGTTTACATCACAGCTGCCCAGTTTAACCTGTTTCTGCAAGATCTACAAGCCCATAACCTGCAGCTATACTCACAAGTTAGTGTGAGAGTGAGTGAGGAAGCTAAACGAAGGAGTCGCCTTCTGTCAAAGAGGCTTTAGATGAGGTCACCTTTACATTCATCCTGTCACCTTTCTCTGAGGATTATGCCAGTGTTTACCTCTGAGACTGACCCGTGAGCTTCAGTTATCTTTCTTTTATTCTAAGTTATTCTGCCACAGAAGCATAAACAACAAATCAAGCAAGAGCTACTTAGCTCTTTCTGTGGGTTAAATCAGTTTTTTCAGACTGAGCAGTTGTTGGAGCAGCAGCCCTGTTTCTCCTCCCCCCGTTCTTATGAGTGGAGAGGGAAAACCGACAGAGTAAAATGGAGGGAAAAGGCAGCAACAGGCAGCAGCTGTGACGGAGGGGCTCCTCCACACTCCACACAACAAAGGCATTGTTATTTGAGAACTACCTCACGCCTGCCCCCTCCCTCAGTCCAGCCTTTGTATCTGTCCCTCCTCCAGCTACGTCATGTATGTATAGTATCTTTACTGAGAGACTCCAGCAGAGAGCTGCAACATACTGATTGTAAATGTCCTGCACAGCAAGTTCTTTTTAAAAAAAGAACAAAGAAATGTACATTCAGTCCTCCACTTTTCAAGTTTACTTTTCACTGTGGCATCAGAACGTCCAGCATTAACACAGGTTTTTCATCTTTAAATGTGTAGGTTGTTTTCTAGGAAACCATGCTGCATCTTTTCCCTCCATTTTGAATTCTGTAGTAAAACAGCTGAAACATTAAAGCTGACTCCATGTTGTTTTGAACACAACTTGGATCAATACCCTGCAGTTCCCTCTTTAAAATCCGTTTTGTTGTGTTTTGTTTTCCACTCTGTTTAGTTAAGCTGTAGGCTACCTCCGGCTCCGTCCCCTGTGCCATACTTATAGATCCTTATGTTACAGTTTAAAGCCGTTTTTCTCAAATGGGGGTTTGCAGTCCCTAAGGGGGTACCTACCTATAGATTTGGAGGGGGATACATGCATAGGCCTATATATTCAATACAGTCTAACTGGTCTAATGAGTTAATAAAGTTGATCTTCATACAAGTGTAGCTGGAGCTTTTTGACCTCTTTTTACTCTTCATGCACCTTTAGTTGGTCAAGTTGTGCCAGAAAATCCCGCTCTCTTTCTAAAGCTAAACTTCATACTGAAGCAGTCCTGCAAAACGCTTGAAAAGATGGTAGCCTTCGATGTTATTACATGCTTTGCATAGAATGAAGTGTCTTTAGGTAACAAGACTGTTTGTCAGAGGGTTGTATTATATCTCCTCCAAACATGTGGGGTAACTTTAGAGGGTTATCACTGAACTATGATGAAAGACTCACTGGTTCATGTGATGTGTGTTTGAAGAAAACCAGTGTTGGAAAACTCCATAAAAACTAGAATACCAAGATTTGAATAAGGACTGGGTTTAACATATTCAAAAAAAAAAAATCTAAGTATGATCAGCTTCAGTATCACAAGTGAAAGTCATTTTAAAATACTATACTTGAGTAAATGTTCCTGTTAATTATTTTATCAGATTTCTAATTCCCTTAAGATGATCATACAGAAACCCAGATTAAAGCATAAAGATAGTTGCACATTACTTTTTAAGCAGCAGAACTGCAGCTTTGAATGAATGAATGTTTTTATTTTGGTCCGTCATCAAAAAAGAATAACACGAGTTGAACATATTTGTGTAAATGGTCAACTTGCAGAAAAAAAACACTTTACATGCTTACACTCGTCCATTTTACACAGTCAAATTATCAATGACCAAAAAAGGAATAGGCTGAAGCCCACGGCTTATTTCTGCCTGTCCTATGAAATCCTTTACATAACTCAAAACATAAACAATCCAACAAAAAAAACAAAAAAGCAGATCAACTCTAAGTTGTTTCTTATTTCTTTATCAATTTACGTTGTAATCATTAATTAACTTACATTTTAAGGTTTTTTTGAAACTCCCCAGAGAACTAGACACTTTCAACTCATCACTAAGGCTGTTCCATAATTTGACTTTCCAGGCTGTATCTGAGCAGGATTGATATGAATTCAACTATGGAGAGGTATGTTTTTGTGGTGATTGGTCCAGCACAGCTTGGTTATAAAGTTACAGTCGTCGCTGCACTGGGCCATGAAATGATAACACCAACCTGCCCTGACAATATGTTGGCTGTAAAACAATGTTTATCACACTGCTTCGTCATAAACCATCCCTAGTAGACCCTTAAAGTACAATATTCTTATTCAGGTTATTTCTGTATCACTGAACTCATCAGGCATATGAAGGAAAGGTCACGTTCTTCTTCTGTTGATTTGGGTGCGATTACATAAAGTCACTACACCACCTCTAATTCACATTTAGCTCCAAATGAGATGGGATCAGAAACTTTGTGTATTTTTTAGAGTTAGGAAGTCGTGTAAGGTTTTAAAAATGTTTACACTTTCACTGCAGACAACACTAGCGTCGCCGTCTCTTAAATGAAGGTAGCTTTTCTGCTACCAAGAGATACAGGTATCTGATTAATGCATCACCGATTGTCTTCCATCAAGTTGTCCGGCAGTATAGGGTGAAGTAAACTCCTGATATCATTACCATAATAATGGTGAAAGCATCAGCATGTGACTGGGCCTAATTGTTTACACCTCTGTAGCCACAAAGGAGTGGCCAGAATCCTTTTATTTGAACAAACGGCGGGAATCTACAGGGTGTCAAATTGGGGTCTTTCTGCAAATTTGCAACCCACAAGAACATCACACCCTGCAGTCTCTGTCTCTAAAAAAGTCATTAATGTGAATGGAGAAATAGAATGATGTGACTGTGTGAGAGTATTTTAACAGTGTAGGACTGCTTCACTGAACTTCTCGGAAGTAGTTTTTCAACCTATTCCGAACACTAACTCCAGAACTTGATGTCTTTAAGGTTCATATTTGACAGTAAAAGCCGCAGAGTAAGAGCAGAGATCTGACCTGTGTGTATTCGACCATTTGTTAGTAGTTAAAAGTCACAGACAGGTGTGACAGGTGTGACGGGGTTGGAGGGCTACTCCAAACAAATTCAAATTCAGTGTGTTTTGAAACTGCTGCTGAATGCAGAGCTGCAGGACATGTCAGCTCACTGTGAATCTGGCCTGTTTGTTAAAATGGTTTCACACCAGATACCAGGTTGTATGTCCCAGTGAGACAGACTGCTCAGTGATACTTTCAAACTCAAAGTACAAGTGGTGGATGCTTTTTGTTGTGGCTTGTATCAGTTAATTTGACTCAAGCACAACACTACTGACCCACAGGAGGAGACAGTGGGGTCATCGGGCCTAACTCAAAATATCTATTGTGGTTTGTTTACAGACTTCAGGAGTCCATTCTTTTTACAACACTGAGAGTTGAGTGTACATAATCCCTTTTTTTAAACTCCATTACCTTATAGAAATCAATCCAGTTGGTTAGGTTCAAAGAAAAGTGTGAATTAAATGTGGTTTTGCTTTCTGAAACTCTTGGTTGAAAGCATGTGGGCTCTTTAAAGTGACAGATACCTGGCTGACCTGGGAACAGAGATCATTTCAGAGTGTAGAAGAAAAGCTTTTTTTTAAATGATTGGACCTACAGTATGACGATATTGCAGGTTAAAACATTACAGACTAAAAAGCAGAATAAAACATTACAAACAGTATCAAAAGAGGAAGTTCAGTGTTAAAACATGCAGGTTTGCAAATCATTGCTAGCAAAGACTATTGAAATTACACTCCAATACTTTTTGATACAGCTTCTTTTTTTTTTTTTTTTACAATTCAATCTCTGTTATTTTAATGATCAATAGTATTGTACTTTCCCAAGCTTCTGAAGAAGCAGAGCGAGATTTTCTGACACAACTTCACCAACTAAAGGTGCATGAAGAGTGAAAGGCTTGAAGAGGTCAGAAAGCTCCAGCAACACTTGTAGTATGAAGATCAACTTTATTAACAAATTAGACCGACGCATTTTGGCTTGTGGTCTTCATCAGGGTCATCAAGAGACTTTCCCAAGCTTAAAATAAAACTACAGATAAGTCTCTTTTTTGTTTAACCAAAACTGCTTCAAAAGAAAGACAGAGAGCAAATACGCAATGCATTTGTGCAATGAAGACGATGTGCAGGAATTGGCCTGCAATTTTTGTTTATTAAAAACAAGAAAAGATCCAATATTGGGTGCGTAGGACTTCTATTTTTGTTGCCTTGGTATCCAAACAGGTAACAATATTGTTTGAGTTTCACTAAAATCGTATCAAAGTTAAACTGACAACCCTTTTGCAAACCGGCTACGGACCACTACCATTAACATACAACCAGTTCCTAGCGTCCTTTGTGTTTGATGGTGTTGGAAACACTGTTGGAAACATGTGAATAGCTCTGACACTAAAATTAGCTTGTTGGCTTTTAGCTTTCTTTTACATTGAGGCTAGTTACTGGTTCTTTTAGCTATGAAATTATTAAATGCTAACGTTATCTCTTGGGAGCTAGCTGTCAGTAATGGCTTAGCCTATGAGTCATTGTTTCAACCTAAAATATGCCCCATGCCCTGTCTTTTCACAATGACAGGGCATGGCTTCTCAGTTTCTGATCAAACAGGATGAACGAAAACGTTGTGCAGTTATCAGATTTTGTACTTTAAAACGTTTTGCCAATTACTGCAGTGCAACATTATAAAGTGCTTCCAACCCAGAGCTGACATGACAGGAAAGAGGCCGCCTATAGTGAACATTGGGGACTCACTATTGGGTTACAGAAGGCTCTAAAAATGATTTGCAAATTAAAAAAGAGGATCCAAGCCAAAACAACGCCAATTCTCAAAACAAGCAGAACCTGAAATGATGCACAACACAAATAAACAATTCATTTAGCCGGGTACAACAGAAGCTGACTTTTGGATTTATATTTACATGCTAGCATAGCACAAGGGTTCTCGGACATTCGGACTATCACTAAAAGCACATCTTTAAAGCATATCAAAACTTTTAGGGGTCTTTTATGGTAAACGTCTGTTTCAAAAGAACCAATCTTAAATATAATAAAAGTTGGAAACTGCCCGATTGGTCCTAATAAATAAACAAACATACTGTAGTATAGGGTATCATGTAACTCAAACCAATGCTTACAGATACAACGATGAGTGCCTTATCAGCTGTGATGAAATCAAATACTCTAAACAGCGAAACATCCACAAACAGGTCGATCAACAAACTGCAAAACTTTTCACCTAAGACTTGTTTTTTTCTTTCCTTGTCAGGTTCACCTAGGTTGTCAAAATATTCTTTAAATCTATTTGAAGTTATCATCCATTTACAGAGTGTGCCTTAAGATCTCTCCATGTTTGATCCTTCGATGCTGCAGTATCTGAAGGCACATTTATCAAATCTCAAAACACTGTATTGACTTTACACTGTGGTGCCAGTAGGTCACTTGAAATCTACTACTTTGCTGTTTTTGGAGAATTTATTTTTTGAATTCAGTCGAAAAATAGGCTACTAAATATGATGGGATGCCCTCAGTGATTCCTAAACTAGGGTTAAAAGAATAAGCCTGACATAAAGCAGGCTCATAACACAGACTAATCTTTGTCCTCACAGATAGTTTTGACAATTAATAGATACCATATGGGAAGGAAATGCTCAATAAGTTCACATCTCCTCCTCATTAGAACTGCTATGGACTGTGAGTAGCCTATGGGGGGGGGGGGGGGGGGTTATAACAGCTTGTACTCTGTGGTATACGTTTTTATTCTTCTACATTTGTAGGCTTCCTAAGATTATGTAGAAACACTTAAAGAAGAAAACATCTCGGGCTGACGGTCTCTTTTCAGGGCAGAAGCTCACACTCTGACAATGCTGAGGTTTTCCTCAAAGCAGAGAATAAACAAGAGCTAACACAGTCAGGGCAGTTTGTCTGCATCATACACTCGGGGGAAATGAATGAACTTTCCGTGCTGAAATGTCTGAAATGACTTCCAAGACAAAGCTGGAGACACACCGCGGTGGTTTCCACTGAAGTCATGTGCACACTGCACACGAAGAAGGTCGGCTACAAGCCTGCAAAAAAAACGATCTGCTTAAGGGCACACACATGCTAAGAGCTGTATCTGCTCGGTATCCTGTCGCCATTTTCCCAAGCTAAAATACAAAAGGCTTAGCTGAAGGAGCACACACCCCTTTTCTCTATCTCCCACTGATACACATGGCTTTAATCTTTACTAAGAGACACCAAGTTTGGTTTTTATTCTGAAGATGTTTCACAGTAAAAGCTCGATTATTCTTTAACATAACATTTCCTTGCGACAATAAGTGTAAAAGCGAGGTGAAGGGCACACTTAAAGAGAATTTCGCCTTGTTAAAGCAGATGGTTGCACATGGACAAATAGCTCGCCGCGTTTGGTAACTGACGTGTGACGTATCCAAACAGGTAAAAGCTCGGATTTGAAATCGTGTTGCTGACCGCGGCGTCGTCCAATCAACGACGCGCAGGGGCGGGATTTAGCCCCGTCAATCACTCTGAAGGTATAACAGTTTGAATAGGGTGGGAGGGGGAGAATCCAATCCGGTTTCAGCTAGTTTTTCTTCCTATGGAACATTAACGTCTCGCTGCGCCGTGTTAGAGACTGTATTATTGGCACAGCTTTATCCCGAATATACCACTGTGTTTGCTCCTGTACCGAGTTGCATTTAGTTCAGTTTTTCTTCTTTTAGAAAAACACCCCACACAAACCAACCATGCCTAGAAGGAGCAGAGTGAGTAGACCGACATCTTTCATGCATTCAGTGATACAGCGTTTATAACCCACAACTGCAATGTGTTCAATGGGCTTGTTACAGAGCCATAGTTCTTCAAATGTTGTTTAAAAATGTCCGTGTTCTCTTACTAGTTCACGTCGGCTAAGTTAGCGCCGTGCAGCGCGGAGTTTTAGTCGCGTTTTTAGCGTCTGTTTTGATTTCCTCAAGTGGCTGATTCTCGGTCCTATCTCTGTTCTCGTGCAGTGATTATCTTTGTGCCAATTGTTTTTTCCGTGTGCATAGGGTTAATTTACCGCAGGATTGTGAAATGCACGAATGCAATAGTGAATTTATGCAGTTTTAATGCATCGTGGGACATTAGCAGAGCCGTTTTCTCTGTCGACGGAGGGCTTTTTTTCTGCAGAGAAAGTTGGCGGCATATTGATTGTTTCCAATTGGGGGTCGTCACGCTGGAAACGAAAGTTTCTCTTGCTAAATAATGGAACATTGAAAGCGTGTTGTGTATTAAGGCCATGTTATTGTGCACGATTTCGCCTTACATAAGACTTTTTTTTGTTTATTTGGCGTTTTCCGCTTAGAACAGCGGGTTTTTTTTATCGTGTAAAATATCTGTACCTTTAACATGGGAGGCGTATGCATGTGTACTTTGTGTTCCCGCACTGTCGCCCTGGGTTTTCCCCGGTGATAATGCATTTCTTAGAAGGCGTTCGTCGTGTAGGCTTTTTTGTGTATTGTCGGCTCAGGCCACTCGCAGGTTATGCAATGGCGAGCCTCCGTCAGAGAAGCGCTGCTCTTGTTGCTGGGGGGGTTCTAGGAGATTCTGCTACCAGATCGACGGAGTGACTCTTTTCAAATTCATGGCGGGAACACACTACATTGCTCGTTTTTTTCCCTCCGTTCGCTGGCAATCCCATTTATTACCAATGAATGGTAGGAGAAGGAGGCGGAGTCCGTCCCCTCCTCATCAGAGAGAGCACGAGGACATGACGCTGTTTAAACACTTTCGAACCCGGGCATGAATTTAAGCACGTTCTGCTCGTCCGCGAGCTAAAGTAGTCACATGAGAGTGTTTTACCTGTAGCCATACACCGTGTGATTATCACATTACAACAACTGCTGACTAATTATTGTATCCATATGAGTGTTAATTGATACGTTTTCTAGGTTATCTTTTCCTTTGTGCCAGAAGCTAGAAGCCAATCACATTGCATGCTCCCAACTAAGACATGCATGAAGCTACATGTACAGCCATAGGCTAATATTCTGTGCGAAAACGCCCACTTTTGAGTTGCATAACAATCCTTAAAGCCCACTCCCCCCCCCCCCCCCCCCCCCCCCCACCATCACCTCAACCCAACAACTGCAGTCAACTTCCCTAATCTCAATCTTTTTTCCCCCCCTATAGAATGCCACTGCAGGAGATGAAACAGAGGTAAGGATTGATCAGAATATCATATTATGAAAATAGAATTTATGAGTGTCTTTTTTTAAATTTAAATCAATGGAACTGGTAGTCCACCCAACCACCAGGGGTCAGCATCATTCCAAAAGTTTGAAAGTAACCCCCCCTGTCTTTTCTTCTCAGGAGCCCAGGAGGAGATCTTCAAGGTTGGGAAGTGTAAGTACAGACAAGTCCAGACTCTCTCAGACAAAAAGTGTACTGCATTCCTCCTGCTGACATGAATGTTTTTTTTTCTTCCAGCAACAAGCTGAAACTACAAAGACTGAGGCGAAACCAAAGCAAAAGGTAAGATCAATTATGATGCAACTACACAATTCACAGCCAACAGAAGAAACATGTTCTAACATGTTTAATGTTTTATTTATTTTTTACAGAAGGCACCAGCTAAGCCCAAGAAAGTCAAGGAGGTGGTAGAGAAGGTCAAGCCCGAGGAGAAAGAACCAGAGGCCCCCGCTGAGAATGGCGAAGCCAAAGCCGAGGAAGAAGCGGAGGAAGAAGTAATTGTGACAAAAAAATTATGAACATGTAAAATAAGGATTTTCAATATGTTGATTGAACTTTGACACCCTGTTTTTTTGATTTTTTTGCAGGCACCAGCTACAGAAGAAGCAGCTGAAGAAGAAAAAGAAGAAGAGGAGGCAGCAGAATAACATCTCTGAAACCACGTCTTTTACCAGTGCTCCCTGTACCTCTTTTCTTGTACAATTCAGGGGAATATTTTTATCAACTATTTTCTAAATACAGGTTTTTTAGTAGTTTGATTGTAGAGAACACTTTTTTTTAATGAAAGAAAAAAGTCAATTTGGAGACGGGAATTTCATCACATCCCACAATTTTGCATCGCCATAGAAAATTGCGGTCATTGTTGTTACTGTTGGTGGATTTCATTTTAGTTTTAAATGTGAAGGAGGGGAGGGTGCGGGACAGGTTACGGTGACAACATGCACGCACAACGGAGGAGCTGGGGAAACAACAGGAAGAGATTCGCCTGCGTGGATTACATTCCATTTGCTTTATAAGGGACAGTGTTTGTAATCTGTGCTGGGGTGGGGATGGACAAAGTCACAGGGCAACTCATTGTTTTATTGTTTATGATGAAGAACAGTGTTTTAGATTGTTTGTATGCTTTGTTCCTCTATGTTAACTCTTGTACTCATGCAGTTTTCTTAACCAATTTGATCAATAAAAGCCAAGATAGCTAGTACTGGAGCTCTCCCTATCAGAACTGTGCATCGCGTGTGTTGGTTGTGTCTCTGTTCTGTGATAGCGTCGCAATAAATTTGTATAGCTGCTGTGAAAAGGGTTTTCAATCTTTCTATATGCAGTGTGTCATGGTACATTGTAAGGATGGTAAAAATGGAATTTGTTTTCTTAGCTAAGCTAATGGGGTGTGTAACCATAATGAAACTGGCCTCTTAAAGGTCTCCACACAAACTACTTTTATTTGAGATGTCAAATGCATACCAGCAGTAGCAATATTCATGTACGTTTTAGGTATCTGTATCAAATACAAGTGTGCAGTTTATTTTTTTGTTTATAGGTGTACCTGTGTAATTGTTATCAACAAAACAATAAAACTCGGTTGGTAGTTGTTGCACTCTCTCATTACCAAAATTTGTTTTGAGTAGATTGATGAAACGAGTGAAGAAACATGAAGGGTCAACTTTTAAAACCTAAATAGAGTTGAGGTCAATGAATCCTACAAGTTAGACTTCGTGATGAAGCAGGGCATGTACTGGCTGAGTGCAGGTCGGACACACTGGATCGACCACTAGTGACTTAATTCTAAGTTAAAACCTAACCCAATCTTAAGTATTTAAAGTCCTTACACATCCATTAAAGTAATCCAAAAGCATATTATCTGCATCATGTAAACAATGGAATGTATCACAGCATGTGGAAATAAAAGTGTATAGATATCCATCACAGCTGGATATAGAAGTGAAGGGTGTATGATCCATATGTTTTGATTTACCACTCGATCTCTTTTCTTTTTTTTTTTATCAGTTAATGTTTATATTTTTTTGATATACTCCATGGCAGCTGTGACAGAAGAAGTTGTTCATAAGTTAATTTGACCTTATGCAACACGTGAAAGAAGGCACTGTGGTGGCGGCCGTTCATTTAAAGACGTGATAAACATAAATATCACATTCATTTGTGTGTGGAGGTAAATTTGGAGCCATGAGTTACAGAAAATGTCAGAAGGGACGAGTTGAAAGGTGCAGGTTTAGTGCTCCATCTGCAGCACCTTCAAGAGGGATACATTAAACCCCACAAAGGACGACTGGAGGAAACAAGAAACTCCTGTTCTATTGACAAAAACACTTTCCATGTCACCTTCAAACAGTTCATATAAAAGCTAACATTTAGCTCTTGACAACAGATAGGGAATAGTTTCAGCACCATGGACAGTTTCACATTGGACCATCTCAAGTGAATCAGCTGATGTTTTTAATGCATTGTGTCATTGTTCCTGATGTCACACATTTGTCGTTTTGAAAAGTTAGATTAATCTCAGTGTCTGTGAAGGTAAACAAACCCTGTTCACTTCCGGCTCCGCTGTGATTGATCTTAAGAGACAGTTTGGAGGGACGTTCACACTGTCAGATAATTCACTACTTTTTTATCCCTTGGTTCAGTTTACACATACCATAGACTGTAAAAATGATTTATTCACACTGTTACACGTATCACACAAAAAACAATATCGTAACCCAGTGCTGACTACGGAGTATACCCACTTATTTTTCTGTCTCCATAGAGTATACCCACATCTAAAACTCCTCTGATTCACAGAATTGTTTGATGAACAACATTCAGTATAATTCTGCAATTCTTTTCCTAGGATGGTGAAGGGACGACCCTCCCTTATCCCTTCTCTGTCTCTAATTAGCAGAACGTACTGACTATGTAAGGGTATTCTTACATGTCACTTTATAACAGAAGCTGTTAATCCTCTGCTGGACAGACACTTCAAAACACATTTGGGGGAAAAGTTAAGAGTATACCTACTTGTTAAGGCACCACTGTCGTAACCTTAATATTTGAGCTGTGTGGTCAATAACATCTCTGAAACAAACAGAAATAACATCTTTATGTCGACCATCATTTCTAAAATGTTCTCACGTGTGTTGGTAATATATTTCATCGACTAATAACAGTCCATATCTTTTATTGGTCGTTGCATGAAGTTGAATTATATTACCAGTCTTAATACTCAAATCTGCCATCGAAAACTCTTCTCTAGTTTCTAAAATGTATTCCTCTGAAGCTAATGTGAGGACAACAGTCTGTGTTAAAATGATGAATGTCTTCTTTTGTTTCCATGCAGTTATCTACTGCCGTCTATGAAATGACCCTGCCTTTATTTGGGACAGGTCTTTAATTACTTTCAAACAAAAATGTGTGAACATCAAAGACGGGAAAGACTATAAAATTATAAAATAACACCAGGAAGAATATTCCCAAAGTTATGATGTCGACAATGAAATGAAGTTACAGATAAAGAATTAGATTTCGCCTTTTTACAGAATTCAAACCTGCTGCACAGCTGGTGCACAAACAGCATCATTCTGTCTTTCTTAGGCAGATGTTAAATGGTAAAAGGACTTGAGCTTGTATAGTACTTGTCTAATCTTCTGACTACTCAAAGCGCTTTTACACCGCAGGTCACACCTACACATTCACACACTGATGGTAGAGGCTGCTGTGTAAAGTGTCCATCAGAAGTAACTAATCCCATTCACACACTCATACGCCGCCGACGAAGCAGCGGGAGCAACTTGGTTCAGTGTCTTGCCCAAGGACACATCAGACATGTGTCTACAGGAGCTGAGGGTCAAACCCCTGACTTTCTGGGTGAGAGATTACCGACTCTTCCAGCTGAGCCACAGCCGCCCCTGAAGTTCATCTTTATTTTTTGTGTGTTGCTGCTTTTTTGCCACATCTTTAATCCCCAAACATGCAGCTGTACATGACTAGTAAAGGGGACTGGGCCTTATTTTTTATTTTTTTATTTACCCTTTATTTAACCAGGAAAGGAAAACTCATTGAGATTAAAAATCTCTTTTTCAAGAGCGTCCTGGACAAGACAGGCAGCAGCACAAATAACAGAGTTTCAGACAGACAATGAGCAGCCAAACATACTTCAAGAATACATCCTTAGGCATTTCAATCAGGAGAGACTTAGGCTAATTGAGAATGAACAATTATTTATTAACAATGAAATGTGCGACAATTTTAGAATGAAATGTGCAAAGTCTTTGGGGGGCTAGGCTCCATCGTGACGACTTCCTGTACACGGAGGGGTCGTGAGGCCGACGCCTGATAGGATACCCCCCTAGGAGACTAGACACTGGTGGTGGTGAAGAGGAATGGAGGATGTGATGAGGAGTGGGATTCGCCTGAATCTGGACTCAGCTGAGCTGGATGGAGGTGACTGGGGCGGAGGAGGGTTGCAGCGGTTGCACTGAAACAACAAGGTGGCTGTGGGAGAGAGAAGCTGTTATAACAATTGACCCAGCAGGGTGATTGGTTGAGAAAGGTTGAGGCAGAGTGTGGTTGGTTAATTACTTAAATGATACACGCCCCTATTCAGCTGATCACCAGAGTAGGAGATAGAGGGAGTAGTAGGGGGAGTGGTTTAAATTTAAATGAGGAGGTGAATGAATGAGTGCACGAACACCAGTCTTCCTGTTAGAACTTACGCTGAGCTCCATTAAAAGACACAAATAACAAATCTGAACAGCAAATGTTTGTCAGGGTCATCCACAAATCTATCAAGGAGAACATCTACAGCCAGATGTGTCTGCCTCCAAGTCATTTAACTTCCTCTTAAAAGCGTCCAACGAGAGAAGTTCGCTAAGTTTCAGTTCATTTTGTAATTTGTTCCACGTAAACGGAGCAGCAAATTTAAACGCCTTTTTGCCTAGTTCCCTTCTGACTTTTGGAACAGAATAAGAAGAGGTCCTGGGATCGAAGATTATAAGTCCCTGTACTCTTCTGACTGATGGTCAGAAGGTATGAAGGAAGCAGACCTAAAATAGACTTGAAGATAAGAATACGCCAGTGTTTAAGTCTGCATAGGGTCAAAGAAGTCCATCCAACACGTTCATACAACAGACAGCGATGAGTGAGGGATTTAAAGTTAGTGATGAACCTCAGAGCTCCATGATACACAGTGTCCAGAGCGTGTAAGCTTTGTGAGGAGGCGTGCATGTATAAAACATCACCATAATCCAGCACAGACATAAAAGTGGCAGCAACCAGCCTCTTCTTAGACTCAAATGAGAGGCACGATTTGATTCTAAAGTAGAATCCCAGTTTCAGCTTTAACCTTTGTACCAGCTGCTGAATGTGAGGAGTAAAAGAAAGAGACTCATCAATTAAAATACCAAGATATCTGTAGCTCGAAACAGACTCGATTTGTGTACCTTGAGAGGTGGAGATCGAAAGAAGGTTAGATGGTTTAGATTTTGTATTAGAAAACATCATGACTTTGGTTTTGTCTGCGTTTAAAACAAGTTTTAAATCATACACATTTTGCTGAACAGTGTTAAAAGCAAGTTGTAACTGTGAGAGAGCTTGGTCTGGAGTGGGTGCTGAGCAGTACATCACTGTGTCGTCAGCGTAAAAGTGAAAATGAACATTGAGAACATTTTAAAATTAAATTGGGATGGGCTTTTATTTGAAGTTTTATGCAAGTAGATTTTGTAGTACAAATACCCCATCTTGGTAAAGCTATTCCCATGATTTATGAAACTTAATGAAGTGACCCGGGCTCAAACACGCACCTAGGAGACCCAACTAGGGTTGATCAGACCCCAGCCTATGCCCTAGCAGCCACCCAAGGACCAGCCCTCTTTAACCAGAGCCATCAAGCTGTTTTCTAAGCTGCGTCTGTGGTGCTGGATAACATTGTTTTAAACCTGTACGAGCAGACATCACCTTTTTGCAGGTTTGTGAAGGTTTATGCCTCTTTGGTACAAATGTATTTAAACTATTTTCAGATTTGGCTGAAACAAGAGACACAATCTCACATAAGGAGCTAAACAACAAATAAAAATACTCATACCAAACAAAGTCGACTTCACATTTATTGGACGCCCTAATTCCAGTAAAATACAGACATGCCAGTTTGGCACAGAGTGAAGATCATTCTTTTCACATATCCTAGAGATGAGAACGTTAACAGTACACACAGTGGCAGTGACAAAACACCTGTGGCAAATGTCTGATAATACATTCTTATAAAAATATCAGATTATAAGAGCTTGCATGGCCTACCAAGTGTTATTCTGTATCATGTAGCGTAGAAGTGTGTATAAAAATAACAATTTCCTATTACTTCAATGAAATAATGAGCCTTAAACATTTTCACAAATACTTGAGGTATTGGTAAAATGACCGTGACACATGCTACCATATTTGTGCAAATACCCTAGACATATAATAGTCTAGACTGTACAGGCTCTTCAGTGCACATTCAATAAGGTAAATAGAGCTGACCTCCACTGAAGGCAAGCTGTGCAATGAGCAGCACACATCCTCTTTGTCTTGTCAAACTTCTTAATATATTAGTTTCCATGTTCCTTTAGAGTACTACATTATTAAACTGGAAGCACTGCAACCTATGCAAAGACCTATTTTTCTGTTGAGTATGAGGAGAAATGTGTGACAAGTTCCTGATGGTGTTCCTAAAGTAGATCATGTCTGACATCCATCCCCAGCATCTACATGAACCCAAAAACTCAGAAGAAGTTTCTGAGAACAGTCGGTGTTCGGAAAATGTGTTTGGCTTGGTCAGATTGAAGTTGTAATCATGTGCAGTTTTTTCTTTTTACAGAGAATTCAAGAATGCAATAACACAGTCTGTGTGGTCAAATTACAGGACATCAACAGTTGGCTTATTACAGGAAGATGCATTAGTCCAGTTTTTCTGCGATCCGTCCCATCTTTGTGCGCATGTTGCGTACGAGGAAGAAGCCGATGGTGGCGATGGCCATAATCACCTCAGCTACCCAGAAAGCCATGTCCCAGCTGTGCTGCTTGGCAATAGTGCTGAAGGGAAGCCCAGCCATAAAAGCGCCCACTGCAACAACAAAAAAGGTGGTTTAGTCATAATGAATGAATCAGCGTTTCAAAAGTAGTACGGGAGGAAGAGCTTTAAATATCAGGCTCCTCTCCTGATAAACAATCGGTTTGTTTTGGTTTGCTGGCAGACACGACACCCTCTCTACTTTTAAGTGTAGGCATAAATCTTTTCTTTTAAAAGCGTATAGTTGAAGCTGGCTCAGGCTTAGACTGACACACCAAGCTCCTATCTCCTCCTCCTCCTCTCTCTCTGTATCTTGTCTTGCAGGTCCATGTGGACCCTACTTTCAGACTGCCTGCTGCCATGGATCCACTTGACTCCTAGAGGTCATCACAGTTCCCGTCTTAAGCCTGATTTATACATCTGAGTTGAATCTAAGCTGTAGCTACTCCATAGTGGCCTACGCTGTCGTAAGTACTACATACATGTGCGTTGTTGTTTCTCAGATCCCTTCAATGCTCCGCCTAAACAAACGCTAGCAGTGCGATTTCTATACTAGTTATATAGACAGTTTACTGTACTGCCACATTCTCTGCTTGTTTGTGTACAGGAAGGAAACCATGGCGACTGAAACCAAACGATGTTGGAGCTGATAAATATTGAGCAGCAGTTGATTATACTGCAGGTTTTGCAAAGAAGAATGGAGAGCAGACATCGGAAGAGATGAAATGTACGATCGCTGAATCAGTAGAGGCTGGGGACGAGGGATTTTTTGCACTTGTTTAGCCACTGAGAGACATGGGCTGCATCTCAAGTCTCTTAAATGATCTCTCCTCGCTCCTTGGTTGAGACCTATTTGATATCACATATTAATTTGGACGCTGAAACGGATCGGAATTCAACTTAACATATCAACATCACAAGAGTTTATAAACGGAGAACATACGGACCTAATAATAAAGCTGTGTGGTAGAGAGATGGCCCGTATGGTTTTAAAGCAGAACACAGTTCACAGAATAAACGCACTGCAGGTTGTTTCTCATGTGCAGGCGTCTGTCATCAGGTAACGTAAAGAGACTAAACACTGTTATCATGTGTATTCTATTAGAATTGGCCTAACACAGTGCAGACACTGATAGCTGTTAAAGCCGACTCAGTGGTGATCACCTGACCATTGTGGCATCACAAACGGACGTCGCTTCACGTGACGCTAGGGAGGAAAGGACGTCTCGTGTCTCTTTAAACACACGTCCTCGTTTCCTCTTTCCTTCACTTCGTTTCCTCGCGTCTCTCCATGCATCTCTGGTAGAAGAGACTGAGACGCGAGTGAAGGATGCAACTTAAGAGACTTGGAATGTACCTATAGATTTTGAAATACAATGCTGTCCAGCGGACCAATAACAGGGCTTGTGGTCCTTGCGTTTTGATGTGTATTTACATTTTTGAGAAGGTGCACGTCGAGCTTTGTATGAAGGCTTCTGCTTAGGTACAGGGCTATGCGAACCTACGACGTATGTTATGGCATAGAGTGGAGCAGAACTGTAAATCAGCCTGTGACATGTTTGGGTAAATTTGTGTTTGTGTTAAACTTGGTCCCATTCCATGGCTACAGGTCACAGGTAGTCTTCTTATTATATGTAATACCTGCTGACTTGGATTCAAATGACAGAAAGTCAGAGGCAGTGGAGCAAAGAAAAGATGGATACTTTCTTTTTCTGCGGTAAAGAGTAGCAGCTCTTCTTCTGTCTGCGCCTGTGTCATGGAAAGTGTGGACAAAGTCGACTTGTAAGTAAGCGCTGTTAAGTGTACTGTTGACAGATGTGGAGGACTTATCACCAATCAAAAGCTTACTATCACTGACAACACCAGAGTTTGCAGGTCGATTTTTGGACTCAACCTTTGTTGGTCCCCAGTCTCTGCCCTCCCAGACCTCCACCAGGTCTGAGGTCTGAGGTCTGAGGTCGGGGTATTTCTTATTTTATAAACGAAAGGGTCTGGTTGAGTCTTTGAACACGTGTTTGCAGGTCCATTTGGATTCTGATCGGTCATTTCCCCTCTCTAAACTCCCCCTAACACTGTTGTTTTTATTATCTGTCATACGTTCTTTATGATTATAATAGTTGTTGTAGTTTTATTGCCATTCTTAGTCTTTTCTCTATAATAATCATATATGTCTGTCTGTCTGTCTTTCTATCATTTTCTCTCAACCTAACCAGTGGAGGCAGGAGGCTCAACTGGTTGTCCAGCAACAGTCCAGTTCAGCTCGAGGTTTCTTCCTGGTAAAAGGAGGTTTTATTTTCCCTAATCAGGGTTTTGTTTTAAAGTGTTGGCTCGAGGTGGCTTCAGTTCAGTCATTGTAAAAAATCCTTAAAGATTAGCTAGTGATGCAAGAAGAGTGAGATGATAACTTTTCTTGTGAATTATAAATCCTTATTTTTAGTGCTTTTATTTCTCTTTGACTTTTTAATATTTTTAAATGCTTTAAACAATAAAAGGTAAAGGGTTAAAATAAGTTAATTATATAAAGATATTTGTGTGCATTGGGCTCTAAATCCATTATGTCATTATTTTAAGCGCGCTCTGAAAGGGGACATTTAAACCAAGCTTGATGGATTGATTGATTGCTGGTCATGTGCATTTGAAGCTTACCGTTAGCCATCAAAGCTACAACAGCATGAGAAGTTCCACAGAAGTTTGAAGGAGCACTTTCACTCGCGATCACCCCAAACAAGGCAATTGGTCCATAAGAAGAAAATCCAAACACAGCACCGAGGAAGAGGATCCAGATCTGTGTGGGACAGCAGGACAATTTAGTTCTACAACGTTTTTCTAAGAGTCAGTGTTGTTCATTTTGATCCTTACAAACGTCATGAACATACCTCTTTTTCTGACACGCCAATGAGAACAGAGAGGGGGTGAATGACTTGGACCCAAAGGGGAGCCTCCTGAGGGAAGAAAGAGGAAAGCTAAACTAAGAAAAGGAAGACATCGGGGGCCCATGGGGATATGGTGGGGGGCTCCAGGTAAAAGCCAGGTGCTCTTGAAGAAGGGAGGGGAAGCCACTAGGTTATCTTTAGACACACTCGCTTGAGGACAAGGAAAACTCTAAAATGCCTTATATCAGTGCATACCTCATAAAACATGAGAACAAAATGGAAAAACATTCACTGTTGTGTTTTATAAGATGTGCCCCTTTTTAATAAAGACATTTCAGCATAATCCTCGGGCCTCTCTCAAAGCGCTCCCTCCACACTCGCACTCCAACAGGGGTCGAACTCCATCTGACGTCACGCCCTCAGCTGAATGAAGCTCCCTTCATTAAGGTGGAGCGGATAGATACAGCAGCAAGCTTCGGGATGAACTCCCCTCACTCCCACGGAAACAGGAACTTTACGTCAGCATGGTTTTGAGTCACTCAAACGATAAGTTGTAAACAAAAACGATGTTATGCAGATTTCTGTTTTTAACATAAAACACGTTGAAGTTAAATTAACACATGTTCAGTTTGAAGATTACTATTATCTCATATAGAAGCATTTACATTTGGTGGATGATAACCAAGCGGAAACTTCCGGTTTTAAAAAATGAAGCTGATGCAGAAGTTGAAAATCCTGCAGTTATTCGAGTGTCCACTTGAGGCTGGCTGCAGAAGCACCAGAAGTCACACACACTCATTCAAAAAGCCAGTTTATACAGCAGAAATTAACATGTTTACAGCAAAACAGGTCTGATTAGCTCATGTCTCGCTCGGCACACACTGTACAAGTACATTTTTTGATAACCCATCCGTTTTGATTTTATGAAGGATAAGCGTTATTCTCAACAAGGCGGGTAGCTGACCTGATTGACAGGCGGGCGCAGTGGTATGGTTTGTCAAGAGGCTTAAAACCCGCCTCAGCTCCAGCTCTCAGCCTGTCGTTAGGTTGACTGGAAGTTAGGCTGAGACATTTCCAGTATGGAGACCACCGAAGCTCACTGCAGTCACAGACGGGTGACGTGACTCCAGCTTCTACTAATATTTACAGTCTGTGGTGATTATGCGGAACTTTGATGTACAGACCGCCCTCCATGACGAGCAATGAAAGGTGTTACACGTGTTGAATAAGTCACCATCGGTGCAGACTCGCTGTTGGAGGGTTTAACAAACCACTCATACTCCGCCCTCTGAGGTTTTTGATGACACTCAATGTGGCGGACCCTCCACGTGAGCGCACAAACGGAGTGGAAGGGTGTAGGGAGAGGTCGTGGGGAGTGGTTTGAGAAAGGCCCTGCGTCTCCAAGCGAGAGTGCCTGAAGAGCCCGTTGGCTTCCAGTCCTCAAAAAAATGATTTCCAATTCTTTCAAAATGTTAATTTCAAACATTTGCATCGCGATGAGAGAAACCACTCTGCACTTACCTTTGGGATTTCAGGAGTGATGGTGACTCTGAAGAGGTACATGGACACGCACATACCGGCCATCATGAGGATGAGCAGACCATGGCGAGGGTTACCGTGGGTGCCCAAGCCTTTCTGGAGGTGGTCACAGACAGGACGTTTTCATCACTGAACCCTTGCTAATAATTATTTTTGCATTGCTGTGTGTGACTCACCCGAGACACAGCTCTGTCTGTGATGAAACCGGACGCCAGGCTGCCGACAAAACCTCCAACCTCCAGGGCACTCATGTAGGTACTGCCTGTGAGCAACACAGCTGAAGTCAACGAACATAACAAGGTTAGGTCTTAATCAGTGACAAGTGATGCACAGCTGAAAGTAATACCCATGAGAGCAGTCTGGCCTTTCTCCTGCATGAGGAACAGCTGTCCCCAGTCAGTGGCCGCGGTCTTCACCCCAAAGACCACCAGGTAACCCAGAGACAGCACCCACAGGAAGGGGGAGAGCAGGAACTCCCTCAGGGTGCTCTCACCGTTACCTGGTGAGCACAAGCACAGACAGGGAGGTATTAGCAATAGATCAATACACATTATATAGTTATTCTATACAGTCACATGGTGCAGTCAAGTCCCATATAGATCAGAAATCAGCATGTCCTGTAGTTATCTACATCAGCATGATGTGAAACTTCCAAATACAAACAGTCAAACTGATCTGTTAAAAAACACCAAAACAGTCTGGATGTGACCTGCCATCCACACGGCCATCTCCTGGTAACAACTCAATAAAGACTGAAAGAATGGTTTGTCACACAGATTTATCTATGTAGAAGCAGTCAAATGAACATTTGGCAGGTCGAAACCTGCGTCAAAGACACCAATAGTTAAAGTGAGACTGGATTATTTTGATTTCTTACTGGTTTAAATACTGGGTTTGCTTGATTTAGAGAGGAGGAAAGCTCTTTTTGATTTTTTATGCCTTTGATGGAGAGACAAGACGGTGAGTGGAGTCAGAAATCAGGGAGAGAGAGAGGCATTTAGCCTCTGTACATGGGGCGCGAGCACTTACCACTAGGCTACCGGCGCTCCCTTTGGAAGCCTCTTTTGTTAATTTTTGCTCCTTGTAAACTTTGGGAAAGAAATGGGAAACTGGGTTTGAAAACTTCACTTGAGCCGTTTATGACAGCACTGCTGTTACTCCTGCTTTTCTCTGTGTTCATTGTCACAGAAAATAAATGAAGTGCATGTGTCACAAAATGAGTAACACATTTACAGTTGAGTCAGGGTGTTTCGGCTTTCATCTCAGTTTCATTCAAATCATCGACATTTCGGGGGCGTCGCAGGTATATCTAACTCAAAGTTATGCCAACCTCTCCTGCACATATTGAACAGTTTATTTAGTTATTTTAAGAACAATATTATTTCCCTTAACACAAAAGGACAAAAATGACTCAAGATAATGGTCAATGTAACTGTATATGCAAGACTGGCCCACCTGCTTTCAGATCCCTTTATTATCTGGAACCAGCTCCCTCATCCTGATAAATATGTGTTTGTGTATCATTGTCATCTGTAACTGTCAGTTCTACTTTTTGTTGGTTATTGTGTAAAATATAATGTGTCTGAACTCAGTTCAGCCACGTATTTGTACTTGCATGAGAGCCATGAGAGTGTCCCAGTAAGCGCTGATAAACCCGCTGCAGTGTTTACTGGCTTGGTATGTACGCCATGGCTCACAATATCTCATCTTGTCTGTTGGGATGTTGTGACAAAAAGGAAGTTAACTTTGCACCCTGTGACTGACATGCTATGAGGTAATCATCTTAAGCTCCAGAGAAAGTTGCGTCTTTAGCCCTTTGTAATCCTGCTCCCTTTCCTCCCTCTTCACTCACCTCCCTTTGACCCTTTCTTAGCTGCAGCCTCGATACTGGGCAGACCCACGTCCTTCGGCTCGTTCGTCACAAACGCCAGACAAACAAAAGAGAAGGAAGCACAGAAGATGCCCGACATGGTCATGATAGTCCTCCAGTCGTAGTACTGCAGCAGCACTGTAACCAGGATCGGACCCAGACTCCCAGCCAGGTTCATACTGCAGGACAGGACGGACCACCAGGTCCCAAACTGGGACGGCTCGAACCACTGATGAGAGAGAGACACAGAACAGAAAAGTCGGCTTTTACTAAATACTTTAATGCAGGTGGAGTCAAAGAGTGCAGACTTAACCTTTTATGAGTGCATTTACAACTAAGATGAATAAAGGGCCTTTCAGATAGGACGCGGTGTGTGCTTTGCACAGAGTAGAAGGGGAGCACGCACGAGAAAAAGCAACAGCGCAAGTTGCAAGGTGACTGAAACAATAGTCGGTAAAATAACTACTTTTGGGTGCAGGAGGTATCTGGGATGTTGTAGAAAGCCCCAACCTTTCTACTGCTGAGGAGGAGGAGACGAGCAGCAAAGACGGAGAGGGTGTGTGTTTATGAGATCATCAGGGCACATGAGGATGTGGGAGTTTAGGCTCGTCCAGTAGCTGCAGCTCCATAACGACAGCTTCACAACCACAACACACATTTCTGCTGCTGTTTCAAACAAACCTGGTACGGCCAACCTGTTGGACAGTCCTTTACAAACTACAGATTTCTATCTGATGTCCCGGTAGGTCTGTAAACTAGAGCTCAGGAAAGTGGGACACTGTTTCTTGTGATCTGATCTTCCCTCCTATTGGACATGAGGAAGTGACATCATGGAGCACTGCGCCCAAGTTGATAATTTTTTAAGTTCAGCGCAGCGCGTAAGAACGGCACGGACCTTTGGCTGAGCGCGGATACGTTCTGTGGACGCAACACATAAACAATGACTGGGTTTGAGAACGGCCGGCAGTGCCCACCGCATCCTATGTGAAAGGACCTTTAGGTTGCTGTGGTATTGGTTGCTAGGCGATTTTAATTGGACAGACCATGTACAGTTCATGTGTTCTTTCTTTGAGTAAGGGGCAGGCAAATAAGATTTATTCTGCTCCTTTCTGAACACGGATTGTCGATTTCTGTGAAGGGTTGTGTGTATTGCCATGTGCGGGACAAATGAAATGAAATAAGATATGATCTGCCCCCCAGCAAAATAAGATCTCAAAAAGCTTTTTCTTATAGTTATGAAACTTTTTTCCACTCATATTTTTGTGGATACTTAATGATATCATCCATGCATTTTTACTATGTCAAGCCACATTTCCACTATCTTTAAGACGAGGTTGAGGCCCGGGCAACATGCTGAAACATTACAAAACCTTTCCCTCATAATTAGCATACTTGTGCATCTAAAACACTGGTTTGATTCTTCTCTTTAATACTGCCTCAGGAGAAATGGCGTCAGAAACACGCCCTCGTGATGTAATAGAGATGAGGTGGGCCAGAAGCATTCCTCTCACAGAAACCCAACAGAGCAGAGAGGAACCAGTAACTTGAGAATCCACTGAGCAAACACTGAAGGTAGCTCAGAGGCCGATTGAACACCCGTGTCGATCCGCTGTGTGTGCATGTTGACTCAGCTGCGAACAGGAGCTGCAGAGATGTAGTACACTGCTGCTCACTTTTAAAGATGCTTCTTTGAGTAGAAAATAAATTCACCTTTGTAAAGATCTGCTGAGGATCTTCTATAAATACATTCTGCTGTAATCTGATCCCCGTGAGCGTGCTGAACACATGCCAAAGCCTATTTATTCCCCACCTTTGCACACTGTTACTAAAGGCCGCTTCTTACAAGACGCAAGATGTCTCAGAGAAAATCTTGATGCATTCTTTTATACTGTGCTTCCTTTTAAACATACTTTTAAAGACCTGAAAATGGTGCAAACCATTTATTAAAACCTAGGTAACTAGCTCGCTAGGATTGCTGGGTAATCCTGTATGGCAGAACGTTGGTGTGCAACAATCAGTGTGAAGCACAGGCTGGTTTCTCACCAAACAAGGAGACGCTACCACTGACCCGAAGGTCAGCTCTGAATGACTCTAGCAGGATTCCTACAAACACTTAAATAACCAACAAACAGGTGCACTTTCTCACGCAAACTAGAGCGTGAAATCAGCTTTATGTCCGACAGCAAAGTGCGAGGTAGCGCCCTTTCTTTAGCGTCTGTAAAAATCCTCACAAGCAACTTGATCAGCGTGCATTTTGAGATCACTTCTCTTAACATAAGTTTAAGTCGACTGACTCCTAAAACTCTCAGTCACTGTGTCATTCGTTCTGATGGACACATCACGTATGTCATTCTGTAAACTCGCTGTCTTTGGTAAAAGTGTCTTTAGTGTATTTGCTTCATCGTCTTGGTCTGAGCTACAGAGTCACCATAAACTAAAGCAGCTAAGATAAAGGATCACTTGTCCACTGTGTGACGTGTCTTACTACTGAACGCCGCTCATTTATTGTCTGATGTCATTTCTGCTCGTCGTTGGTCTGTTCGTTCTTTATATGGAACTTTTAATGCTGCTGTCTTGGCTAGGACTCGCTTTTAAAACAGATGTTGCATCTCAATGGGAACATTTCTTTTAGGACAAAGAAGATATCGATACCCTTTGGTATGGCGATATAATGATTTATAAAGTCCAGATACTGAAAAACTCAAGATATAAGTAATAGTTCAAAAGCAGAGGTTTGATTTTCATACCAATACATCTCTGTGATATAAAGTTTTTTGATACTGTCACACCATCCAGTGTCCACAAAGAGTAATGCCATTGTTGTTATTCAGACTGTAATAAATATAAATGCATATCCTACTTTCTGAGTACTTCAAAAACGCTTTGTTTCAAATAAAATGCATTTGGTGGTTTACCTTCATGAGTATCGTACTAAAATGTTATTTTACAAATCTGAATATATCGTCTTGGATACAGTATCATAATGAAATGCATTATATCAGTCAGAATCCCTTCATAATGGAGCGCTGGTAGCCTAGTGGTTAGTAGTTAGTGTGCACGCCATGTACGGCGGCTGTAGTTCTCTGAGCGGACGGCCCACGTTTGAATCCAGCCTGTGGCTCCTTTCCTGCGTATCATCCCCCCCCCCACTCGCTCTCCCCAATTTCGGACTCTATCCACACAAGACCCAAAATAAACCTCATTTGCATTACACTGAACCATATCATGGTATCCCCTGTACCGTTATTTGTAAGGCATCACCAGATTCTTTTCAATAATAATAATCTGCGTTGCATGACATGGCAGAGTGGATGATCTCACCTTGCGCAGCACCTTCCCACAGGGGGGCCAGCCGCAGCCTTGACCCAGGCCGTTGATGAACCAGAGCAGAGAGAACATGGGCACCGTGGAGGACCAGGAGAAGGCCACGTTGATGCCCCCCACCAGGAAGAGGCCGATAGAGAAGAGCCAGCGAGCGCTGATCTGATCTGACAACACGCCGCTGATGAACTTACTGATGGCGTAGGCCATGGTCTGACTGCTGGTGATCAGACCTGCAGAGCCACAACATGAACGTTGTTATTTAAGCAGCTATTTACAGCAGAGATTGGCCGTAGATTTATACTCGGAAATTGCATGAGACTGAGAAGACTACAAAACAAAATATGTGTCACTGCCTAACGTCCTGCCCGCTTCTTGTGTTAAGGTTGCCCTCAGTAAAAGAAAAGTCTGCAATCAAATCTGATGGCTCACATCTTGAAACTATTAACCATGTATGAACTTGACAGTTTCAAATGGCTAAAATGGTCAGTGTGTGTGAGGATACTAGCATTTGGTTTACAGCACCACTTACAGCCTAAGAGATGTGAAATATACACAATGTGTTCAATCTAAGTATAGTGAAATGATAATCAGCGCATTCAGTCAAGTTTAATATTTGCTACCCCCCTGACTGAGCATCATTCCTGTCAAGCTACAGACAAATTGTTAGTCAGGTACTAAGGTCAAGAGAGGGGATAAGAACCTCTGCTTCACCGACACAGATGCCTCATTTAGCAAAGTGTTGAAACTTTGCAGTAAGAAGGAGGGAAGTGAAGATGACAATCCCCATGTAAAGAAGATTTAAACTTGGGTTGAGAAGATTGAGCAGAGTTTGGACCAGTAATCTGAGTTTGCAGCAGTGCACAGCACGCTCAAACCTTTGAACTTTGTATGTTTTGCAAGCTGAATAAGCCAGATTTGGGCATTATTGCGCAATTCTTGGTCAAATAAAAAGCTTCATTGTAAATCGTATCATTCAATAAGAATCTATTTTTTTAAAATCTTTAATTTATGTCTCACCCAGGTCATCTTTGTCCAGTTCGATCTCCTCCATCACAGAGGGCATGACGAAGGAGAAGGTCTTCCTGTTGAAGAAGTACAGCGAGTAGCCGATAAACATGCAGAAGAAGATGGCCGTACGATAGTAGCCGTATCCTGATGCCCCCATGATTGCTCTCGTTCGAACAAAAGGTGATGTTGAAAGATAAAAATTATTTCCTCAGTATTTTCTCCAGTGGAGTCGTGTTTTCAGTTCCTCTGGCAGCCAGATTAGAGCTGGAGATGTGACACAAGCTGCAGCATTGGCCTGGTAGCACTGCTTTAAGTATGTTTCCTTAAGGAGAAGCAGTCTTCCTGCAGGCGGTCAGCTCAGTCTATCTGTGAGGCTGCTGCTTGTAGAAGCCAGGACAGAGGAGGGAAACCTTACACCGGCCTGGAAATGAGAACAACATAACAAACATACTTCAGACTGACGCAATTAGGACTGGTCCGTCTGAAGGGACAGATACTTAGCTCTTTTTGACATCAACACCTTGTTTTCATGGGCTGAATTGATTTTAACACATCAAATAATTGAACATCATGTTTGTGTGAGAGGAGGCAGTGCTCTCAGTGTGAATGCCCTCACACATATGAACGTCCAGCTGGTCTTTAACCTTTCTCACACTGGCACACAAACAAGCATTAGTCTGTTTTTTGACAGATGCTGAGTTCATCTTTATTTTATACGTCTTGCTGTTTTATCTCCTTATTTTTTATCTGCAAACTATTTCAACACTAAATGCATAGAGGCCTCTACTAGAGACCATTATTTGTCAAAACGTGATACAACACCAGGCCAGTAAAAGGGACTGGGTCTTAAACTGTGATAGGCTTTTATCTGAGGTTCATGGTACTGGGCTTTGTTAACACTGGCTGATATAATCATTTGGTTGGTACTTTTGGAAATAAATCTGATCTGCTTTTCTGGCCCTAAAAGAATCAAGTTTGAGGATTATTACGTTGCCACTCTATATAGCGCTCTTTTCTTAAGTGAAAAAGGAATGTAACATCCCATGATACGTTTGAGTAGATCAATAAGAAGTGATAAGCAGAGAAAGAAATGATTAACATGTGGATCTGTTTGTGTGTCACATACAACATGCTACCCCTGAATAAGTCAGTGTCCCAGCTGGGCCCCCGATTGCTTTGCTTTGAAAACACATCGGAATATGCAATATATTGCAACTACAATAGCAATCCCTGTATCGTGATACCCATCGTCCCTCCAGAATCTTGCTTACACACAGGCCCTGTCAGGACCCTGATTAGAGCTTTAATTAGCGAAGGTGTGATGATATGAGACATTACACAATACAAGGTCATTATTGTTAGTTTGCTGAGATATTAATGGTAATTTGATCAATTTTTAACCAAGTTTTTTTAATGCTGGGGGGGCTCTATAAGAAACACACACAAATGTGGATAAATGTCTGAGGGGAAAAACTCCGTTTCTTATCCAATAGAGCAGATGAATGTGTCCTGTGTTTATTACAGTCTCTGGAACATACAACCACAAAGGACTATAGATAGGACTTTTTCATGCAGCAGATGACATATAATTGCAATTTCGGGGGGGAAACCCCCCATATAAAATCTTTCTATTTTGACTGTTTATCATTGTGGGTGTTACAAATAATCAATACAAGTATTTTGAAAAATATGACCCCTTTAAATCAAGTGCATTGATATCATGTTAGACCTCTAATGGTTGACTCAGGTTGTTTTTATTTACAGTCGTCCCCTGGTTCAGTTCAGGATAAAGTGAAATTCAGTCCAACATCTCACCTTGCTTTAAGTGTCACTGGTGTAGTAAGTAGGCTGACAGATACATGTCAAAGATGTTCATCTAATTCAGCACGCTCGGGTATCTGCTTTGGATGTCTCCTACCCTGGAAATATCAAATGTTGTTCACGTGCGACTTCAACTTAGAAGACTCACGTGACAGCAGCCTGTTTAAGACATATACAGGTTAAAATTAACTACCAGGACCTAATATGACCTAAAAGTATACTTTCCAATGATGAGCACGAAGCTAAGTTACATGACACGTAAACTAATGCGAACCCTGCATACTGCAACTATGAACCATCTCATCTCACTGAGCTTCAACTCTGACACAAGGCAGACACATTTTGCACAACACCACCACGACAATGGACGTACAAATCCAACAAATAACACCACCCATCGTGCTAAAACCGGTACAAAACACCCTCAGATAGTCGTGGCGGACTGATTTGTTGGACGGACCGCCCTTATATCCCTAAAGTGAGTAAAATGCTGAGATTTTTTGGAGCCATTTCGATGTATTGTGCCGTCTGAAACGGCAGTTTACCGCCTCGCTGCTACCCTGAAAGAGGAAATGCCTGTAAAGCTGGTTACCTTTCATACGCGCCCCTCTCCTCGATCCCATCCATGCAGAAGGACGACGCGCGCTCACGAGTCTGCGGATCTTGTCTTGAGCGCGTCCCCGCGACAAACAGAGAGAGGAGGGCAACCCCTCAGCCACGGTGGCAAATACCGGCGGAGACAGATTCAGCAGCCGGGCTGTGGTTTCAAATGTCGCACCACCATTACTGTACGAGAGTTGAAGCAAATGTCGGATTGCATTGTGCATGCGGTTCATTCTCAAGCCGCCAAACTCCATTTACAAATGTACGGATTAACATGTGTACTACCACTCGACGCAGAAAACACTAAACTATAGAAAATTCAATGTCGTTTTAGATTCACTAGAACCTGCAGATTAATTCGGCATAATCGAGGATCTATAATTTCAATATAATCCTAGTATTAACCTCACAGAGCTCACTGCTGCCCCCCCTCTGTCGGTTTGAGGCTGGAGAAAGTTGAACAGTTATGTGAACCCTAAAATTTGACTTTTGAGCTGTCAGATCAGGGAGCCCCCCAAAATAAGAAAAATAATCTGCCAACAGAGGCACAGACCCCAATCCTTGATTCCTCTTCGAAACACTTCTGCTGAAATCTAGCAAATCGGTCTATAACGCATCAAACCTAAATATATAAGAGAGATATGTTTAATTATTGTCAAGAACCTTTTTTTAAATAATTCACTTTAGGACATACAACAGTGCTTGAAGAGATGCTTGACATGTCAAATAAGTACTTCTCTGTGGGGAAACCCTGCTGTTTTTCTTCTGGATATTCATGTCACATCTGTTTGTGTTTGTGCAACATCTCACTCTGGCCCTGACAGAGAACGGAAGGTTTTATAAAAAACTACAAAACTGTATTTGGTGAACACCCTGATGTTCAAAGAATCAAATGTTTGCGATACATATGATTACATATAGCTAATTATTTTTACCATTATAGAGATATTTCTTTTATTTTCCATGATGCTTTTATAATAAGTTTATATTCTCTGTTTATTTTCACCCTTTATGTATGTCTCTATGTTTTATTGTACATTTGTTGAGCAGCGCTCGTGTCTGGTTATGTTGTTTGTTTGATGTAAATATACATTATATATAATTCAAACGGTCAGGCCTACCTTGTTGTCCTCACTGTCAAAATGTCAAAATGCATTTTAGTCCACTGTGTATAACATTTTATGTCACTGTTGTTTTTTCTTCTTCTGGTTAAATAAAGTGGAGTGCAGCTGAGAGGATTCAACAAACTAGCAAAGCTGCTCTCTGGTACTGCTCACATCTCATCGACCGTCCGCCCATCTCTGCAAACTATCATGTCAAACTGTCCACGGAACAAAAAATCAATATTATAAACCTAGCCTTGGTTTGTCCCTTTCTATGAATCAAGTATTGATCTCACACTTACACGACTCTGAGCACTTCTGTTCTGTATCTGCCACTTTCTGCACAGCCATGTAAATACTCACCTGCACGACCAAAGAAGCCGTCTGACTTTTTGTCTCTATGGCATGTTATTCCTTCTTTAGGTGTGTATGGACTTTCATTATGATCATCACAAGAATCCATTAAAAGCTCCTGTGAGAAACTTTCTGTTTGTGTTGAGTTTGGCGTTCCCTGTTGACAAAGAGGTAAGTCCATCTCTGTGGTCATTTTGTCCTTTAATCATGTAAGTAGCATTTTCAGATGTAAAACCTCCTCCTGCTGTTTCTCAACAGTCAAACACCCCTCACTGTGAATATTTGCTGTTTCCGCAGTGTGCTGTTAATCATCTTATCCGACACCTCTCCTGTGGCAGCGGTTACCGGCATGTGAAGTAAAAACATAAACATAAATCTTGTTGCTGATGGTTCTGTTTGCTTTTGTAAGTCCTGCAGAGGTATCCGCCTGTTTCATAACCAATTGTAAAATACTGAAAAAGCAGAGTGGGATTTTCTGGCACGACTTCACCAACTTTCAAAGGTGCATGAAGAGTGAAAGGCTAGAAGAGGACAAAAAGCTCCAGCAGCACTTGTAGTATGAAGAACTTTATTAACAGATGAGACCGACGCCTTTCGGCTTGAGGCCTTCATCAGGGTCACGATGACAAGTGTTGATGGAGCGTTTTGATCAATTATGAAACACTCACAGGTGCTTTAACATCAAACTAGTCATGATTTGAATCATACGAAGGATCATTTCCTTTATGAAGTTTTCATTTCCTTAAAAAAAGTATAAATATATAAAGTACATTTTGCTCGTTCCAATGACAATTTCATCAAATAGATAAAAAATCTGGTCAAGTAAAAAACAAGCCGACAAATGGAAACTCAAAGAGTACAGATGTGGTTTAAGTCAGAGATCATGAATAGTCAGCGGGTTGTTATTGAGGAATGGAGCTCTGACAGGGTTAGCAGTACCATGACGCTACGTGGAGGGGTCTTTGTCTTATCACCGGACTTCTTTCTGTGGATTGATGTGTTTACAGTTAGTCCTTTGGAGACGCTTCCCTAGCAACCGTCTCATTTTCTTTTCTATACCATGACAGGCACAAATTGTCCTCATAGGGTCAGACTCTTTTGCTTTGTCTGCCATTTCCATGCTCTCCTCTCAACATCATTTCCTGCCTCCTGAGACCTCTCCCAGATTCTGCCTGACAGTAAATGTCTGCTGCTGTGAGATGCGTATGTGAACAGGCAAGTCAGGGAGATTTAAGGGGCAGCATGTCCTGAAATTTTCTAGAAACTTTCAGGAGTTCATGTGTGGAAAGGGCTGTAGGTTAAGAGAGAGGTCCTTGAAAATTAGCCAGCATGGCGCACACATACCACAACTGGTTAACGGTCCCCAGGAGGGACCGGGGAAGAACTCCATCAAATATCTGGTACTGCTTGATTCTCTGTATTGCTCTCTCTAAGTGAGCTTTCAACTTTGCATTATTTTGAGTGATGGAAGCGTCCTCCTTGATGAACTTTCTCCTCTGATTCAGAAATGGTGGTGAAACAAGAGACACACTGATGGCTGACAGCAGATCACTAATGAGGAAACCCTTATCAGCCATCACCTCATCCCCCTCCTCCAGCAGTGACAAGATCCCAGACCGTTTTGTTATTTCCTTCGCAGACTTCGATCCTTCATGCAGGCTGCTCACAAACGTGATTTCTCCAGAGGGACTCACACCAATCAACCCCTTCAGGGTGGTGGAGCCCTTGTAGTTTGAATAGTTCTCAGGATTTAACTTCTTTGAGCTGGCCCGCTCAATGTGGACCTCCACACAGTCCAAGATAACCCTTGTTCTTGGATAGGTGTCTTTAAAGCACTGTGGCATCATTTCATTTACAGCTGATCTGTGGAGCCACACGGGCAATGACCCCAACATGAAAAACAGGTAATTGGCCCAAGTTGTCACCACTCTACTGACTGTCGACTGTGAGACATGAAAACGCTCTGCCAGGGATTCCTCAGATGCCCCCTCTCTTACACGGCAGAGGAAGAGAAAGAACTGGTCGATCAAAGACAAATTTTCTTCTTCTAGGCCCGCCCTGCTCATCTCCTGCATGGTCTGGTCCTGCCCCATCAATGTCTGTGCCTGGCTCCACCTCTGTAAGCGCTCTGCAGTGGGCTCCAGGGACAAGTAGACCGATTTTAGCGTGCCATAGTCCTAAAGAAAACAAAATGATGAGTGTTACTGGTATATCAATAATGACTAGAACTGCATTTCAGGTAGACTTTCTGCATTACCTTATTGTGAATTTGCTCATTTCTAACTTGAACTGTTTTAATGTTTTCCTTTCTCCCTCTTATTTAGCCTTAACATGTTTTTTTTATATTATGGTTGTTAAAAAGCGACCTTAGGAAAAGAGGCGGGACTAATGAGGGGGAATATTTGCATTCAACAAAGTAATGATGGTAAAATGAATGAATGTGGGGCTTATATTTTGTATATTAATATATTATTTCTGCCTCATAATGTTCAAATGCTGTTTTTTAACTGTGCAAAGTACTTTGAGTTGCTCCATGCTCAATGAATGGCGCTTGTGATTCATTAATAAACGTGCCCTAAGTTTCATCTTAGCCTGTCGCTTCTCTTCTGCTCAAACCCGCAAAGACCCCTGCACCTCCGCTCTCTGCACACACCCCTCTCTCTGTACGTCTCTCTCCCTTTTTGAACAGCAGAATATTCTGTCACAAAAGCCGAGTTTCATCTTAAAATGTATAAAACATGAGCCCCGTGTGAAGGAGAATTCTGGTTAATATATCGAAACTATGGAGAATAACTTGGTTCTGAACGAAACCTGCACTTTTTTTAAAGATCTATTTTTGGTCTTTTTGCCTTCATTTGATAGGACAGTGAATGGGGATAGATTTGGGAATGACCTGCGGTAAAGGAGCTGCAGGTCGGACTTGAACCCTTAGCCTCTGTACATGTGATGCGACTTAACCGCTCTGCTGAACTTAGCACTTTTTAAAAAGCATTTAAAACGGAATGGTCACATCTCAATCGCTTTATTTAGAGTTCGGACGTACCTGAGCATGCTTCTGTATACTGTGCGGCATGTGTGTGTGTGTGTTTAGTAGTGTGTGTGTGTAGTCCTTCTTAACAACAAGTATGGGTGGAGGAGAGCGTGAGGGCAGACCCTCCACTTATTAATCAATAGCAGATTGTCTTGTTCACTCAGATGGATAGAAAATAAGAAATTAAGAGTCAATAAGATTTAAACATTGTGTTTTCAACATGTTATCAAAGCTGCTGTGGAGGATTGTACGATCCCTGACGTCAGAGGGAAATGTATCTGATTGTATTATAGATATTAATCTATATTTGATTATTCTAAATTATAGTTTTATTTAAACAGCCCTAAAAAGAACATAATATAGCACACAGATGCACTTTAAGAATCAATATGTAACTCTGACACCTAGTGTTTAAAATGGGTACTGCAGTCCAAATTCAAAACATTACAGAGGGCTGTCTCCCTCACGCCCCCTCCTCTCTAGAGTGGATGCTCGCTCAGGTTGCCATGTGGTGGACACTGAAGCTTCAGTGTTTAGCCAGCTCTGCATCGGTCTGTAAACCTTTCTGCGTTCTAACCTCTCTCCATTTTTCAAAAGCATCTCCAATATTGATCCTAGTTTGAGCACGTTTCTGCTCGTGGAGCTTATTAGAAACATGCAGAGGCTTTTTAGGTCGGGTACAATCACTTCTATCTGAACCAGTTCTCTTGCCCGCTTCCATCGCTGCAACACCTGTTGGTTTGACCTGATAACTGGTCTCATATCTGGTAAACCGAGGGGCGTCCAAAACGGCCGTGTGGGGGTGACTTAAAACCGCCTACCTTCTCTGGTCCAAACAAATCCAGACCATTCAGGACCAGAATCTAAAGTTAGAAGGAGGACATACTGGCTGCTGCATTGTTGTCAGAGAAGCACTTCAACATAGCGTGTTTCCTTAATGTCTGATCATATAGTAAGGTCACTTTACGATTTAATTCAGTAGATATCTTACAGATTGCTCCGTTAATCTGTTTTATTACATTAAATTAAAGTTACTTATGAACTTATTGATGTGGCTCTGCCAGGTGACAGGATTGCTGCACACTTTTTTATGTGATTTACCGTAAGGTTTTCCTAAGACTATTTTTAAAACCCAAACTTGTAAGAATATCATCACTATCAGCAACGGTGCATTTCAGAGTTCATGTGAGACTCAACAGCTTTGATTCCCATTTGTCCAAAGTTTAAAAGCATTTCTGCACAGTTTGCAAGTCACCCCATGATCATTTCACTTCTTGGTTCACCTGAAATCCGGTGTAGAAGGTCAACAGTTTGGCATCGTCCTGGAATCGTTGCAGACAATAGCGTGACGCCAATAGCGTGTCATTTTCCTGAGTAAGCTTGGCAATCTCCCGTTGTGCTGCCTCTAGCTGCTCTTCCACAGAAAGAGGGAACTGCAGGTAGTCGTGGTCAGCAAGGGACACCTGCATTTTCTCTGGTCTATGGGAAACAATTAAACAAACAGAGAAAATATATTCCAAAATATGTGTGAACCTCAGCATCTCTGGGCGAAATCAGGGAATATGAACGTTTCTTACTCCTTGTCAGCATCCTGTGTGGAACCAGCAGCCTCAGATCTGTGATAATATGCAGTTTACACCTCATGAATCCTCATAGCAGTTGATAATAGATAAATCAAACACTGTTTGTGTTGTCATCACTTACATGCCGTTACCAAGAGGTATCTTAACGTAAGCGATTTTGTTCCATGGAAACAGCTGTGGGACACTTCCTGGAATCAGGCTTCTCCTCTGAGAGTCTTCATGCCACCGAAAACAGTCTCCGGTGAAATGCTTAGAGCAAACAATTTTGCAGCTTTTAACCTGTTTGACCGTCACAGAAAAGAAGTATCCAGTGAGCATAACATCTCAAAACAGTCCTGGTTAAAGCAGAACATTTTTTAAGGTTGTTCAGAGAGAGAGCTGCTCCACTTCTCTTATATTACAAGCTTCAATACATCCTTTGGGAAATTTGCCTTGGACTTCACAGTGCTCTGACGCAGTAGCAAAATATCAAAATACATTCATTCATCAGTAAAACACGTCATTTAAATAATCATTAAATTCCACACAAGTAAATTACTAAAACCATAAATATGTAATCATTAAGAAAAGTAATGAACAGTGCAGGTAAAGCTACACATCTACACACACACCTTACAGCTTAGGTAGTGTTGAGGGCTTTAATGGAGAAGGGGACAAAGGAATAATGGTGATAAACTGTGCAGCTGAAGCAGGAAGACAAACCCAAGAGAACGGAAATTGTTGTGTATGCTGACAGAAACTTAAATGATGGGAGTTACTGGACTGAGGAGATGACTCCTCAGAGTACGGGAGAGGGGTCGGAATGATATCTCTATGTTTTATTTATTATCATTAAACAAACCTGTGTTTCCCCACACCTTGTTGTTATAACCGTATGAAAGCCAGCTGAAAGGTGACCTTGGACCTGATTTTACTTCTTTTTTTTAATCTAAAAATCTACATTGAAAACATCACTGCTGGTGCTCACTGGGTGTTATGGTTAGCTGTTTCCTGAGGTCTGCTGCAAACAGAGCTACACAGCTTTACCTATTTTATAAATGTGTTAAAGACGAGCCTTTATATGTAGAATTACTGTAACTTTCAAATCGTATCAGTGACAAAGGTACATTGTTAGGTATCAAGTAGCTGAATGCTAACTTTAGCTATTTTCTGATGGTTGTTGTTGTTGTTTTTTTACCATGAAACCGGGCTCCCTGTCCTTCCGGGTTTTCTCTATCCATTGTTTTCGTAGTTCCTTATTAGCCGGGAAGCGATGAAATGTCAACGTCAAGTAATCAGATAGTCGACGTTGATTTGATTTACAACCTTTTACACAGCATTCCCACATGATAACAACAGACGGGTTTCTCACTCGGTGCGTGACGTCACCGGAAATGTTATCTTCTTTGTCATCATCTGTCATTGTTATGGCGGATGACTCTCAGCTTTCAGGTGCATTGATGCCACCTACTGTGTTGGAGTGTGGCCCAGAGTTATTAAAAAATAATATTGAATATATTATATATACACTCACCGGCCACTTTATTAGGTACAGCTGTTCAATTGCTTGTTATTGCAAATATCTAATCAGCCTATCACATGGCAGCAACTCAATGCATTTAGGCATGTAGACATGGCAAGACGATCTTCTGAAGTTCAAACCGAGCACCAGAATGGGAAAAAAAGTTGATTGAAGTGACTTTGAACGTGACATGGTTGTTGGTGCCAGACGGGCTGGTCTGAGTATTTCAGCAACTGCTAATCTACTAGGATTTTCACGCACAACCATCTCAAGGGTTTACAGAGAATGATCCAAGAAAAAAAAGAAAATATCCAGTGATCAGCAATGCCTTGTTGATGGCAGAGGTCAGAGGTCAGAGGGGAATGGCCAGACTGGTTTGAGCTGATAGAAAGGCAATAGTAAGTCAAATAACCACAGGTTACAGCCGAGGTCCCCTGTGTACTAATTGAGCGTCATTTAAATGCCACAGCCTATGAGCAATGTTGCTGACCATGTCCAACCCTTTATGATCAGTGTACCCATCTTCTGATTGTTACTTTCAGCAGGATAACGCGCCATGTCACAAAGCTCATATCATATCAAATTGGTTTCTTGAACATGACAATAAGTTCACTGTACTCAAATGGCCTCCACAGTCACCAGATCTCCATCCAACAGAGCACCTTTGGGATGTGGTGGAACGGGAGATTCGTCTCATGGATGCGCAGCCGACAAATCTGCAGCAACTGTGTGATGCTATCATGTCAATATGGACCAAAATCTCTAAAGAAATGTTTCCAGCACCTTGTTGAATCCATGCCAAGAAGAATTAAGGCAGTTCTGAAGGCAAAAGGGGGTCCAACCCGGTACTAGCAAGGTGTACCTAATAAAGTGGCTGATGAGTGTGTGTATGTATATAAACACTCTGTTATTGAGAGACATGCTTCTCACACACTTGGGCCCGAATTACACAAATGCACAAACCGAACCTGTGGATATGAATTAATGGAGAGATGTCAAAGTGGGGCTAGGAAGCGCACCAGAGCTGCTTCCTCAAGGGCACATCAGCAGTACTGGGGAAGTGACCTGACACCTCTCTAGCAACCAGACCAAGTTCCATACTTTGGTCCACACCGGGACCACCAGCGACCCTCTGGTTCCCAACCCAAGTCCCTTTAGACTGACCTGCTGCCACCTACGAGGGAGCTACTTCCTTTTTATAGCACCTTAAAAAACACAGGTTTACAAAGTGATACACAAAAAAACCAATTAACTTATTTAACCCAACCATCAAAAGACCCATCATAAAACCCATTATAACCATCATAAGAACCATCACAAGAACCACCTAACCCATTTAACACAAGAACCCCACAACATGAGCTGAGACCAAGCGGACCAATTTAAATTCAGTCGATTAACCCAGTTTCTCTTAAAATAGCACATTAAGCGCTCTACTCCAATAACTAGTACTTTTTTTACTCAGCTCCTCCTCTCCATGGAGTATTTCATGATTTGTATAAGAACGTGGTCTACTGAATCCATACCTGGCAGTGTTGACGTAAACCTGTGGGGGGCGTCTTCAGTAGATTGAGTAGACTTTCCTATCGTATGATTGTTGGCTTCCTGTCTTGATGCTCATCAGCTCCGATACTGAGTCTCCACATACGACCATTTGGTTTGATTTATGTTCCTCAAACCATTCAAAACGTCTACTGCAGCTTTATAAATACTAGGGTCCGACCGATAGATTTCTGGGGCCAATACTGATGTCAAAAAAATCTGACACTGATTCATCTTAGACCTATGTTTGATCTGTAGATAGATATGTATTTGTGTTGATCCCTCAGATGCAGTTATCAAACACTTGTATGATATAGAGTTTAACAAAGACAAGATGGTCTCTCTGAAAAGTAACTGAACATGTACGTGCATCACCACTGGACACTCTGGAGAGTGATAATGTAGTAATCCATATAGCGCCCCCTGCTGGTGAAGGAGTCCTGCTAGTGTAATACAACGATACTCAAATTAAATGTTATTTGACTGGTGAATTAATCTAGTCATATCGGCACATATCTGCGATACCGATAGTCACTTGATACGCTAATATCTGCTGATGTTATCGGCTGGCCGATTCATCGATCGGGTTTTAATAAATACCACAAGAAACATATTTAACCATGAACATTAAACTCAATATGATTAGATAGAAATCTAAGGAAACATTTTAAAAAAAGATTAACCAAACTTTTATTGCATAAAAAAACATTCACAATATGAATATATTAAGTTATTTTCCTTCTTTCAAATTACAATTTCATCAAATAGATTACAAACATGGTCAAGTACAAAACATGGCTGACAAATGGTCAAACAGTAAACAGTGGATACTGAATATATTTGGGATGAGCTGCATGTTGGAACACAAACAGCCGACTTTACAATCTTTACTGCCAGCCCCCCCAGTAATATTTCTGCATAAAGTCCATGTGAGTCGACGTGTGAATGCAGCAGGTCATATTCAAGAAGATTCAAAACGAGGGGGGTGATGACGTTTGTATCACGCGTCCTGCACGTATTTCAGCTTGGTCCTAATCTGTACTACATACAGCGAATACATTCAACCACCTGTAGCACTGATACAAAGGCAAAAACTGTCATCATAGTGTCTAACCTTTTTGCTTTGTTCGCCATTTTGATGCTGTGCATTTTACATCATGTCCTGCCTCCTGACTGACAGTGAAAAGGCAAGTCAAACTTTCAGGAGTTCATATGTAAAAAGGCTGTAGGTTAAGAGAGAGGTCCTTGAAAATTAGCCAGCATGGCACACACATACCACAACTGGTTAATGTTCCCCAGGAGGGACCGGGGAAGAACTCTATCAAAGATGTGGTTTTGCTTCATTCGTTGTTTGGCTTTCTCTACCTGAATTCTTAACTTTGCATTATTTTGAGTGATGGAAGCTTCCTCCTTGATGAACTTTCTCCTCTGATTCAGAAATGGTGGTGAAACAAGAGACACACTGATGGCTGACAGCAGATCACTAATGAGGAAACCCTTATCAGCCATCACCTCATCCCCCTCCTCCAGCAGTGACAAGATCCCAGACCGTTTTGTTATTTCCTTCGCAGAGTTCGATCCTTCATGCAGGCTGCTCACAAACGTGATTTCTCCAGAGGGACTCACACCAATCAACCCCTTCAGGGTGGTGGAGCCCTTGTAGTTTGAATAGTTCTCAGGATTTACCTTCTTTGAGCTGGCCCGCTCAATGTGGACCTCCACACAGTCCAAGATAACCCTTGTTCTTGGATAGGTGTCTTTAAAGCACTGTGGCATCATTTCATTTACAGCTGATCTGTGGAGCCACACGGGCAATGACCCCAACATGAAAAACAGGTAATTGGCCCAAGTTGTCACCACTCTACTGACTGTCGACTGTGAGACATGAAAACGCTCTGCCAGGGATTCCTCAGATGCCCCCTCTCTTACACGGCAGAGGAAGAGAAAGAACTGGTCGATCAAAGACAAGTTTTCTGCCTTTAAGCCCGCCCTGCTCATCTCCTGCATGGTCTGGTCCTGCCCCATCAATGTCTGTGCCTGGCTCCACCTCTGTAAGCGCTCTGCAGTGGGCTCCAGGGACAAGTAGACGGATTTTAGTGTGCCATAGTCCTAGAAAAACAAAAATGATTAAGCATTTTATTGCAAAACAGGAAAACATACAGATGCAGAGGACCCCTTTATGTATTTTAATTCTATGATTCACCTGAAATCCAGTGCAGAAATACAAAAGCCTGGCATCGTTCTGGAATCGTTGCAGATAAAAGCGTGATGCCAACAGCCTGTTGTTTTCCTTCGTAAGCCTGGCAATCTCCTGTCGTGCTGCCTCCAGCTGCTCTTCCAAAGGTGGAGACAAATGCATGTAGTCATGGTCAGCATGCGGTGCAGGCGTGTCAACTTTCTCTGGTCTGTAGGACACAATTAAAGAATGAGAAAACAACTCCACCGATGTGCGAACTCCAGAATCCAGAAGCAAAATCAGATCAAAAGAAAGTTTCTTACTGCGATTCAACTTCTTGTTCTTCAAGTTCTTGTTTGGGATCCGTGACCTCAATTGTCACATTTCCAGCAGACTCACCTCTGCAGAATTACAGTTTAGACTTCATTAATCTCATTACAGACATAAACCGAACATGCCTTTGTACAACAGAAAGCCTACATTCACTTACTTCAGGTTTGTAAGAGGTATCGTCACGTATGAGATTTTGTTCCATGGAAACATTTGGGGGACACTTCCTGTAATCAGACATGTCCTGCGAATCTTTTCGTTCCACCAGAAACAGTCTCCGGAGAAATGCTTGGAACACACCCTTGTATTTGATGTAACCTGTATTAAGACCACAGAAAAATGTGATGCAGTGAGTGTAAAGTCACATAATGTGTTTGGGGTCGACTAAAGAGGAAGCCGGTAATCTAAAATTATCCATTTCATTAGCCGGCCCTATTAGAGGATGGGATGGAGAGGGATTATTTTATCAATACGTTATTTTTCTTCACATGTAAAGTCTAAGAAGATAACAAATCCAGCCGTAGGGGGTAATGCATCATTTTTGGATACCAGCCGTCTCTAAAAACCCCAGAAGAAGAATAAGGAGGTGGAGAGGGAAGATGAGTTTGAAAGAAGCCGTGGGAATTTCCTTGAAATCTCCTCGGGGGTTCTCTTGAATAGTGGTGCCCATCGAGATGTGCTACCATGTGGCTCAGTAAAGTACAGGGAAATGCTTTCTCTAAAATTCTAAATAAAGGTTTTATAAGCATATCAACACATGCTTCCTGTGTCCTTACAGTGCAAACGCAATAATGGACTGGTAAATAGACTTGAGGTTGTATCCTTTTCTAGTCTTCTGACTACTCAAAGCGCTTTTAAACCGCAGGTCACACCTACACATTCACACACTGGTGGTAGAGGCTGCCATGTAGTGAGACCATCGGAAGTAACTAATCCCATTCATACACACTTATACGCCGGTGAAGCGATTCTGGGTTAAGTGTCTTGCCCAAGGACATAGCGGACATGTAGCTGCAGGAGCTGGGGATCAAACACTCGACCTTCCGGTTGAGAGACGACGACTCTACCAACTGAACCACAGCCACCCTCGACATAACAGTGGGTAATGTTTTAAAGTGATTCTGTACTGGGAGCATTATTTGATCGGGGATAATTGTCCATGGAGATATGCTTCCCCTGAAATCTTCGATAATAATAACCGTCCCAAAGCGTGCTGCCCATACACTGATTCTTCATATGGAGAGAGGTATTTGGTTCTGGTAACATTATTTGATAGCGGAGAATGATAGCCTCTGTTACTGAATCACTTTGGATTTCTTCCTCTCTAAAAGTGGTTTGTTAGTTTTTAAAGTTTTTATTCTGTAATTTTTTTAACCAATGTTTGAGAAGCATTTTAAAAATTTAGGAATTTGTTGACTGAAAGTGTTTTTAGTGTAGGCCTATGTCGATATGTTGACGTGTATGGTGTGGAGGGGGAGGAGGGGAGGCTGTTGGGACGCTTAACCGCCTCTAAAAACACAGAAGAAGAAAGAGTAGAAGAAGAAGAAAAAGAAGAAGAAGAAGAGGTGGCTGAATGCTAATGTTAGCTGTTTCCTGAGGACTGTAGAAATAAACCCCTCATGCTAACATAAACGTGTACAGTACCAGCTTTAATAACTAGTATTAATGAATTCCCTCTGTGTGGTTTCCGAGTTACATTTTGAAGCTAATCTTACACATGAAGTATATGAATGCTAACAGCTGTTAGCTTCATTGTGCTGTGTTTTTACCTTGAACCCTGGCTTTCTGTCTTTCCGGGTGTTCTTTAACCATTGTTGTTGTAGTTCTGTGTCACTCGGAAAGCAATGAAATGTTAACATGAAGTCAGATTCTCGAGCTCTACGTGATTTACATCCTTCAATACAACAGTACTGCGACATGATAACAGCAGTGGAGTTTCCCACTCTGCCCGTGACGTCACCTTCCTCTTCTTCTTCTAATGGATCTCCGGCAGGCTGTACACTGTAGAGTGTAAAGCTGCCCTCCACAGTCTAGGAGTGTGTAATTCATATCTTATGGTACAGGCCAGTAGCATGTAAGAATCTAAGAACTGTGCCCCCAACAGACTGAAAGTTTGTATCCACAGAGAATATTAACTTAAAGGAGAAAGATGAGAGTCCCAGGTCAGATAACTCCCTGAATAACTGACTCCTTTCATTCCTTTCATTCCTATATGTAACACAAACAAAGACAACATGACGGACTGTTTCCTCCTTTCCACACTGACACAAATCATCAGGGTGTTTACCGAATACCTTTAAATAACTGGCCAGATCACAATGTCCTAACCTCAGCCTAGTCAAAACCACATCACCTACTGGTGTGGAGTGCTGATCTTGAAATATCTAATGCGTACTAGTTTTCTATAAATTTAAACAAATAGATCAAATTAAATGATATAAATTAATTATATCTTCTCAATCAACTTAGATTGTCGAAGACTGGGGTTCCCAAACGTGTCGGCACGTGACCCCCGAAATAAGGTGCTGCAGAGACTGGGGACCCCCACTGTTGCCTACATGTAAGTACATTCTTGTCCACAAAAATCTACTAGAGGTCATCATGTATTTTCAGTCAATAACACGCTCTGAGGAGAGACTTTGCATTTGTCCCCTTCACCCCCTCACTGAGGTGAGTGTTCACAGGGTTCCTCCTGAAGACGGCGAAGAGGGGCTTCACCTTCTTCCATATGAACGAAACATTTCACCATGAGCATCAGATTGTTCACCTCTGCTGTCCTCCATGTTTACACCAAACACAATGTTACCTCTTGTGAAATGGTCCAGTGGTGACATTTTGGTTGACAACAAGTCCTGCAAATTCTCCTAAAATATCACAGACTACATACAACAATAAAAACAGAAGGACTGTTGTTTTCATTTCAACATCGCAAAAGCTGCAGATGTTTCCTCTCCGCTCTGGTTTATATGCATGTACACTCCATGCCAAAAGATGGAGCTAAAGTTATACATTGTTTTGCGATGAATGTATCTGCAAGCCGGTAATGGTCAAAAACTCCGTCCTGCAATCAACAACTGCAGAACTTTAAATATGTGCATCAAACTTCCAGCTAATTATTTTAGGGTTTGTCAAAGTATAATCTTCTGTATACTTCATAGTTATTAATGCAACTTAAACACTGATGGTATCTGCAGCTTTCTTTCAGAGATCCAACCTCTACTTCAGTTTTAAAATCTTTACACTGACGACCTGTTAATCAGAGAATTTATTTTAAAATGTCTCTGCTGTGTTTATTGAAACTGGTTGAAAAGGAGGATAATATGCAGCCTTTGATGTCTTGTAGTAGTAGAAGTAGTACAGAATTAACAACTATCCCCATCAAACACATAAATGTTGTATTTAAATTACAAATGAAACACATTAAGTGGATTTGAATCATTTAACTTTTTCTATTTAATTGTAAATCTGTTTTTATTGACTCTGTAAAGCACCTTAAATTTCCCCTGTGTATGAAATGTTTGATACTAATGAAGCTGTCTGGCCTTTTTACAACTTTACTTTCACATGAATGCATCACCAGGTTACACGTCGCCCCAAAATAAGGTTTCAGTGAATTCAAACCTGTCATGTATTTTTCACAAGAAGTCCAGATCTAAATATAACCTTATATCTCATAAGAATATCTCTGCTGCAGTGATTAATGATTAGACTTAACCTTTAGTCAGTGTGATAAATTGTTGAACATTCTTCACTAAGAGCTTACCTGATGTGATTTTAACTTTTTAAAACACGTCTAATAAACATCAGTGGACTTTAGCTCGATATAAGATCAGATTTTATCAATCAAACTTTATTTATAACACACCTTCAGACAGTTACAGTTCAAAGTGCGGACAAGTGATGGACAAAAGGCAGTATGTTAAAAAATGATTTAGAGACTAATGCACACCAATAAGAACTCAATAAAATCTCCCTCTGGTGGTCGATTATGGCTTGCTTGCTGGAGACCCTGCCCACCTACCTGTGATTGAATACTGGTTTCACCTGAGTGAAAGAGCATATAAGCAGGCTTTCTCACCTTACTTTATCTCCCTCTCTGAACTGCCTACATGCACGACCTTCTGGCAATCCTTAAAAAGCAATGTTACTGTGTGGACCTCCCTTTACCGCTCTGGCCTAAGTCAGCTGCTCATAACAACTGTCGACTGAGCATATGACTCTGTGCTATTCCACAAAGGCCTTGTTCACATTGCACCTCCAAATCTGATTTTTAGCACATCCAGATTGTATGTAGTTTGTTTTGTTGCCAGTCTGGACACAAAAAGCCACATGAGATCCAATTTTTCCAAATCTGATTCAAACCACATACGCAGGTGGTTTCGAATGCGATTCAAATCAGATTCCTACAGATCCGATTCAATCTGAACGTCTCGGTTGCTTCAATGTGTCTTCTGCGTCACTCGCAACGCGACTACATCGACAACAACAACAACGACGTAGATCCGGCAAGCCGGAAGTTAATTCAAGGCGCATTATACAAACTGGTCTAAGCTTTGGTTTGTGGAAGAAAACAGCAAGAATAAAAACAAACATGGAGGAAAACAACAGCCTGTGGACGGACTGCTCCACAAGATTGTTTGCGTCAGAAATAGACACACTTCTCTGTCATCCATTTTGCAGTTGTATTTCCTGGGCGTAACCTGTTACCATAGAAATCAATGTGAATCAGACCATGTCAATACGGACAGGCAGATCGGATCTGGTCACTTGCAATTTGTAATGCGGACAGTCAGTCCGTTAGATCGGATTCTGATTTGATCTGATCGGATTTGGTGAAAAATCAAATTTGGGCGGCAGTCTGAACAAAGCCAAATAGTCTGGTTTGCAGGACACACATTCAGATTTTTCACCTACCAAAAAAACAGCATGCAAAGGTGAATGAGCACATTTAAAGTGTGTGACATTTGACTAAATAACACATGTGAGTATGCAGCAGATTACACCAGAGTTTGGAAACAAGTAGTCACATGCTTTTCTTATAGGTAAAGGACAGATGTGTAGATAATGAAGGTTGTAGATTCAGCTTCTGTAATCAAATAAAGGAGAAAGAAGCAAGTACAGGATCTGCAATTTACTAACAGTACAAAAGTTTGAAGCTGTATCTGTGCAGAAGTAACTGAACCTCACATCATTTTGAGAAACCTGAGTGCTTCACTTTTATCCACGTCACTGCACTGTCTCACTATAGATCACAGACACTGTAGAGGCCTTTGCTCTGCAGTTCAGTACTTTAGATCGGATGCATATTGTCAGTGACGGGTGTTTTGAGCACCATTGTTCGATGTCAACATTCATGCTGATATAGAGACAGAAGCATTTAGACTTGATCTGAAAGACAGAACAATCCCTTCTCTCCTTTCTCTCTGCTCTGTATCCTGCAGACTGGAATCATTGATTATTGGTGGGAGTGAAAACCTGCAGACTTTACTGCAGTGCATCAAATAAAACAAAGATTGTTTTTCAGAGTGCAGGGTGCATATACAATCTTTATGCTTGCCATTAGGGAGACAACTCTATTTAAAAACTGTAACAACAACGCAACATACACACCGCACATACCTAAACCTGGTGTTCAATTATTCACAACGTGTCTTATAACTGTATTGTGGAATGAATTAAAGATACATTTACTCCCAAATGACAGAGTGCTTGCATAAGAAAGACACAGCTTTGTGTGTGTGTGTGTGTATGTGTGTGTGTGTGTGTGTGTGTGTGTGTGTGTGTGTGTGTGTGTGTGCGTGCGTGCGTGCGTGTGTGCGTGCGTGCGTGTGTGTGTGATTGTAAAAGTATTGTGGGGAACAATCGGAGCTGTGTTCTTTAACTTTCTGTTAACAAAATCACACTTTAAATCTTCATCGTCGTCATCTTGCTTTTATCGCTTACTGAAACGTCTAATTCTTCCCTGCAGTTAAAGATGCAAAAGTATACCATCAATGGGGCGCCTGAGAGCCAAGCACTCATGACAAGCGCCCCATGGACGGAGGCTTTAGTCCTCATCACAGAGGCTCTGGGTCCCTTTGCTGCACTCTCTCCTCCCCACATTTCCTGTCTCCTTTCAGCTGTCCTACAATAAAGGCAAAAAAAAGTCTACATTCTATTTTGGTAAATTGATGTTTTGGTTTAACATTGGTTTATGCAGATATCGGCCCATCTCCCCACGGGCAAATATTATGTGTGTGGGTGTGGTGGGCGGTGAGAGGTGGCATGAAGGGGGGTGGCTCTGGGGCGCCGAAGCTAACTGTCCGGCCTTCCTGAGATGTCGTGGGACTAATCGGAAGAAACACAGGTGAAGGGAGGTTCCCACTTGACAACCCCAGTGATGTTCTGGCTCTGGACGCCCACCAGTCTACAACGTGGAGTTGTGGAGGCTAGAAGGGGCAGTAGGTAGCATCGGTGTTGTCACTACCTGGTTAGCTCGCATAAACAGAGGCTAGTGGTTTTTGGCAACTATGGGCAATAAGGTAGGTAATGTAACTTATCAGTGGGGCATTACTGGGATGAGGGGTGTCTTCACTGAACGCCTTTCCTTTCATTATGGCACAAGTATGTTGTGTTTATTTGAAAATGGCATGCACCAACGTTAATAGCAGACGTGTGTCTGTTTTGTGTACATCAAATCGAAAAGTACTCACTGATGGGTTTATTAATATTTGGGGCTGTTTTAATTACTGTATGCGTGTTTCTGTTTGTTATAGCTTATCAAACTAACAATCTATGTAGACTGCCTTAGTAGCACTGATACTAAAACGTCAGTATAAGGTTGTTGAAGTAATGAGTCTGGGATCATCGAACCTGTTCAGATTAGACACAAAGGGAAAAATCGTCCCGCTTGCACAATTGACGATCGACTCTTCCCGATAGCAATCAAGGATTCACAACAGGAGAGACGGACCACAGCGCAGGAATTCACTTCACATCCCAATCAATGCTTCAAACTCTGCCCCCCTTCAGCTGGAGAGTCTGCAGGGACATTTACGTCTCCCGGTCCTCCTCTCTCCCTGCTTTGGATGAGGAGCTGCCCCCCTGGGGTGACACTTATTTCCTGGAGATCCAATTTCATCCGTGTGCAGCTCTATGTCTGCCACGCTGTTGAGGAAATGTTTCACTCATAATCAATCCATTTGATGTAATACTGGTGTTCTGGGGGAATGTGGAGATGATGCAGTCCTCACGTGTTCAAATTAAAATATTTAGAAGAGGGAAGAAGAATTTGTGCTATCATGTGTGAAAGTTTGAATGTGAGTTTGGATCAGAGCACTTTTATTGGAAAATAAAATGTTTACCCATGCAATTTTTATAAAAAAGTAAGGCACCTCTGCATCAAAGGGAAAATTACATTTGCAATCAATTCTCATCATGAGGTAAAGCTCTCAAAGGCAGTTCCTTCACTTTAGCACCTAAAGCTGAGGCGAGAGAGAGAGAGAGAGAGAGAGAGAGAGAGAGAGAGAGAGAGAGAGAGAAAGAGAGAGAGAGAGTAGATTTTAGGTGCAGAGGCTGAAAAATATACACAAGTCAGGATGGAAATTTAATAAAAATGTAAATTTCTCTCAAGAGTTAATATGAGAAGCAATTTGAAGATGTGCAGAACAACCATTGTATATTTGAAATGAGCTCACTGATGTGCTCTGTTGATTGTTTATTGACTGCAGGTCTCTGTGTTAGAGGCTCCTGACTTATATTAAACCCTGCAGAGTTGGTGTGAACCAAGAGGCAACCTCTGGTGTGGAAAATTGAAGCCAATGAAGAAGTGTAGTGCAGAAGAAGTTTCCTCTTGAGGATGCAGGCTAAGCAGAAGTCCCAGACATCACATTAACACCCATTCAAAATAGCTTGTGTGTTAATCAGCACACACTGTATTGGGGTGATTTAAAATAAAATAAATCATCCGTTTTGATTGTATGAGGGATAAGAGATAACGATAATAATAAGATGTCTTGCTGACCTGACAGGAGGGCGCAGTGCAGCTGTTTGACATCAGCTTAAGACCTCAGCTCCTCACTTTGATCAGAGAGGGCACGATGAGCTCCTAAGGTTGTTTACAAATTTCCATAATTAGGGGCTTGACTGATTTGACTGACAGGTGGACCTGTTGTATTTCGAGAGGCTTAAGGCCGACCTCAGCTCCACTTCTTCGCCTGTTACTAGTTTGGCTAGATTGGCTGCAGCCAAGTGTAACATGACTTAAAAGCAGGGTTGGTAATTTGCGAAAACTAGCATGATTTTGAAAGTAGCATTCCCTCAGTGCTTCGTCTACACCCACCCGCTCCCTTCTGTGCTCCCTCCAAAGCCACGCCCCTCACTTACATGCACAAGCACCATTGCTCCAGAAGCAGACCTCATACATGTAAAAAATAAAATCTCACAACGGCCAACGACAAACTCAGTATGAACTCTGTCATCAGTGACGTGCTTTGAGTGTGGGCTAGTGCACACAAGAGTTAGAGAACGAGCAGGGAGACAGGGAGGCGTGATTGGTTCATCAGATTGGTACCTCGTGGCAGACATTGGTCAAAGTTTTTACCGGTTTACAACTGCTACAGATGAATGGATCTTCGTCGTTCCTTTTTCATCAGGACCTAAAAACAATTTCAACCAAAATCTTAAAAAGTGTAGGCTATCTGGAGAAAATTACCAACCCTGCCGTTAAAAGTTTTGTAATCACTTTCTCTTGAGACAATGACATCAGAACAAACCCTTAAATTAACATTAGCTCATCCACTCAACTAAACATTAAGCAGATATATTCTGCACCCTCAGCCTGGAATCTGTTTTAGAACGACTTCAAACTCAAGGAGCTGATGTCCTTAAATGTTTTTAAATCTAAAATGAAAGACATGAAAGCAGATTCTATAGGATGTCGATGTTAGCTAGCTCATTATTTCATGTGAGCTCATTATTTCAGGTTAGGTATCTCATTTTGGCAGTGAGATCAGCCCCACGTCATTATTTGTCATCAGCCCAACGTCATAAATTGACATCAGCCCTACGTTGAGAAATAACGTCAGCTCAAAAATTAAAAAAAGGCCCCTCTCCTTGTATTCTTGCACCTGCAGCAACCATTTTCCAAATGAGACTGTGCAGTTCATTTTCAGCACTCAGCGTCCTAAGCGCAAAAATGTCCTCGGCATCAGCTGATTTTTGTTGCTGCACTTGCGGAGCTCTCAGTTGAAAACAGTTCAACAATTGAATGAAACAACAATGAAAATTAGCCTTTCGGCCAATTCGGGTACATTTACATCTGTCTGAATGTTGAGTAATGTACACTGTCTCTTTTCAAATGAATAAAAAAAATAATATGGGGCAAGACTTCTGATATTCATTTTGTCAACAACAATGGCGGAGGAGAAATTAATCTGACCCGTCTCACGAGTACAATTTCCAAGGTTGGAGCTGGTGATAATGCTGATAAGCATGAGTTCTTTACATTGTTTTTATGTTTTTATTGGTGGAATTTTTGCCAGCTAACTTTTGTAACCTAGCAACAGTAAGTGACTGGTACAAAGATCCCACTCCCTTCAAAGAGTCTTAATTCCAACACTTGTTTCTCATTATGGTGAAAGTGCTATTCCAAATCCAAAATAAATTCTCTGTGACTTTTATTTCACAGTAATAAGCTGTTTTTAATTTGTGTGACTTCCTGAGGAAAAGGCGTGAAAAATCCCACCTCACACCTGCTGCTTCTGTCTGTTGTGTAGCAGAGATGTGAGCTTGTCTGCTTGTGATCTTGTCTTTCTACTTTGACGGATTTCTCTTTCATAGTCAGAGGAAGATTACTGCCTCAGCATGAAAGCCTTCATGGGGAGCTTTTATGTCAAAAGGATGTATTTTTTCATATAAGAGGTTGATAGCACATGCTGACAGCTTTCATAACATCATACAGAAATACTAAGGTTGAATCATGCTAATAGATGAGCGGGGGATGCTAATTAAATCACAATTATGGGCAAGCTGTGAGGCTTTGAAGCACCACTAGTTCGGAGGAAGCCAAATACTGTAAGTGAGAGCCAGGCAGTGCCAATGCAGGATAGTGGATGACAGACATGTTCCTGCAGAGAGAGACATGCTGTAGCAGGAGAAAGTCAAGTTGGTTTCTGGACCTGTATTCAGCAACAAGACTGTTTGTCTGGTCAAAAATAACCTGTGTATCAAAAGATGATTTCAAAAAGCCAATTTCAATCAATCTGCTGAGATTTCAAGATGCTCTCATGTGACTTAAAACACAAAAGAAGAGTTCCTTTTTCTCACTTCCTGCAATTTTCTTATCAAAAGGAAAACAATGCAATAAATATTTCATCCTCACGCATTGTTGCTGTTCATAAGGACAGAAAAAAACAAAACAATCGTCTGTGCTGTGTATAAGCGCCCTGCAGCAGCGTGCTGTAATTTGTCAAGGCAAAGGGCTGAGATGAAAGTGTTAACCTGGCTGATCTAATATATGTGCCGTGGATAGCAGCCCTGTGAGCTGTCAAAACATAATGATCATGCCTCCCTTTTTGCTCGTATTCATAAATTATCAAGGCGTAGTGATTTATTGCAGGCTGCTGCTGAGCCGGCTGGAACACATGCTCGCCACGCAGATTAACATCTCATAAAGTTCAGGCAGGTAATAAAGATGTTGAGGTTATGACTTAATGAGAACAGTTAAGACAACATGCAGATTAACATCTCATAAAGTTAGTTATGAAAATAAATATACTTTTTATTTCTTGTAGTATCACTTGTTCAGTCTTAGAGCGTCTATGTATTCATTCTATATGTATTCTATTCAAACCAAGTGGGAATCTTAAGGCAGCAGTGCAGAAAACTGCAGTTCCTCTAGTGGCCACTTGAGGCTGGCTCCCAAAGAGAGTACATTTCCAAAAAAGCCCCACTTTGAAAATGTCAAACTTTACAGCAGTTGCACGTGTTTACAGTCAGGTTAAAAAAAACGGCCGTAGTCTCTGTAGCTAATTTCGTCATTCATTACAAGTGTACGAATTAATAGTTTGATTTTTTTGCTCTTGCATGGGACAGGAATTGTGTATGCTATTTGTTGTGTCGCTGAATAAAGACAGTTGTAGTTCTTTCCTTCACTTTATTCACAAAAAGAAAGAATAGCGACAAGCAGCATGAAGCAGCATGTAACGTAAATACAACGTGCTGCACTCTTCTTCTCTAGACTATATCCGTCTACTTTTCTTACTCTCCTCTTCAGTGTCATTCAATGCATATTCATAAAGCGCCCTCTAGAGGTGACAGTAACCACCACACTATTCTCTGCAGAATCGACAGCGGGCTGTGTTGATGACAATTCATTTTAAGTTGCCTGTAATGTTCATCACTTTAATTTTTCACTGTGTGAAATGAAAGTGCTGTTACAGAGATGGAGACCAGAAATCACATTTTAATTTGTGGTCTTTCCTCTGGAATTAGACGCTTGATCTGAGGCCACCGTCTCTAGAGCAGCTTGGAGCACAAGGATCTCACTAGAGCTGTGCTGGAATCACAGCGATATTGTTAATACAATGAAAGATGTAGCGAATAAGAAAAAAATGATGTTCTTGGTGGAATAAGTTACACATTAAAAGGCCTTGTTAAAGAGAAATTTTAACCTCAATTTACCACGTGGTTTCACATTCTGTTTACCACATCCAAATGGTGCTGTAAAGCCAGGCCAGGGTCCGGTTCGTCCATATGTGGCTCTTGAGGTACACAATGTTGGTTTGCCACATTTTGGCACATCTGGCTAGTTTCAGTACTCTTTAGTTTACGGTACAGAGTGGTCACACTGGCCAAACGAACTGGACTTGCCAGTGTGACCTCTGCTCCACTCAACCTGCTGGCCACGCCCACCTCATCAACTAACTCTATTCACCTGCACACACTGCTGCCTCTCATTTGCAATCAAACCAGTATAAGCCTCTCCTGTTCACTCACTCTTTGCAAGACTGTTCTTCGTCACCTTTCTATGAAACTCTTTCCAGCACTTTCACTTGGACTGATCCCCGTTGCGGCCCCTGTTTGCCTCTGACCTGCCTGCTTTGTCGTGATGCCAGAAATCATTTCAACCTCCTGTCCCCAAAGTCAAGTTCTATCTCAGCTTTCCTGGTTCCCATCTGCCTCTCCCTCTGGGCTGTCTGGCCCCACATCGGCTCTACTGTGTGAGTTTCGCTCTTTTTCTGGAGATTTTTGAAACTCTAGGGCTTTTATTGTTCATTACATTCATCACTGTGTGCAATCTGTAGAGTCTTACCTGCTGGCATCCAAACCTGGCTTCTTCTCGTCCAAATACGGTCTCTTCTGGATTCCGAAAACCAGCATGAAAGCACCAAATATTTAAAATCGAGGCTTTAAAAAGGCAGTCAAAATGTAATGGTTGAGATCTTGATGACTGCATCTTGTATTAATACAGTCTATGATTCTGACACAGGCAATACATTTAATCTAAAAGGTGATGAAGAAAACTATCGACCTTCGACTCCGACACTGATCCAGGACTGCGTTGACAGCAGCTCTTAGCAATAACAGCTTCCCTGTTCACTGCTTTGAAAATAGACAGTGTTTTGATGAAGCATGTCAAACGAGACAGAGGTGTCAGTTTAGGTAGGAGGAGGTGTCACCATGAAGGCTGGAATGACTGGGGGTCCTCAGAGGGTCCCGCTGAGGAGTAACACTCCAGTTAATTACTGCCATTATTTCCCCCGTCTCCTCCTAAGATAAAGGTCTTCTGGCTCAGGCTCTCATTATAAAACACTGTTGTTTCTCTGCTCATGTGGTGGGAGGCTGAGGTTCAGATTTAATGTGCTGCTTCTTCACTTTGGGCATGTGCATATAACTTCACACAGTTAAGGAGCAGGATGGCTGCAGGGAGACGCTGCAGGGTTTGTATGTTTTTGTTATGTGGTAATTAAGGGAAGCATGAGGCGGGTGTATCAGCATTTAAAGATGCTCTGCAAGCAGTTTGAAACTCCAGGGAAAAACAGACAGTTTAATTGTGAGTCTTTGGAGTGACTACTGCAAACAAATGAGACTCTGATGAATACAATCAGCATCCTCATACAGTCCCTGCCACAAATCCCTGCCTCCTATTGTATTTAGTAAATGACTTACTCCTCAAACACTTGCTTCTGATTTGAGAGCTCTTTTACTTGTATTGTCTCTCTCAAGGTTGAAGTCCACAGTCCAAATTTAAAAATATCTTAAGAATCGATTCTAAACAGGAAAGAGCGAAAGTGGTTGTGAGACCGGTCTTGAGACCAAAACCGATTTCCAGTACTACAACACTACTCAACTGTGAATTATAATTAATACATATCAATAAAAGTGAGAAGAAATAGAGCGGATGAATACAAGTAAAGTTAATTTGTGATATTTTGCTCCAAATCTGAAGGTAAGAAATGTGTCTTATTACACCTGGGTGTAACATATTGTATGACATCGTTTGAATATCTAAAGATCCCTTTAACAACAACAGAATATAAACATGAATGAAGATGTTGAGAAACATGAATACTTAATCTAGCAGGAGATTTTGTCGCTTTTCCTCGGCACCAAACATCTTTTGGCCGCTTCCCCCTCTCACCTCCTCTCCTTGCTTTTTCTCTCTCCTCCTTTAAATGATGACCGGAGCCGCGTTCATCTCCCCTGCTGCACACTGAATTCAGAGTGGACTTAAAATATTTCCTCAGGACACAGGAGTAAATTTATCCAATTGCTATTTAAGGTACTTAATCTTTTTTTTTTTTTTTTTTTATCCGTCCTGCTCCATTTGATCACTTTAATTCAGTGCTGGCTGTTTTTTTCCAGCACAGTAAGCTGTGAAATCCTTTAGCTTAGCCTCAAATCCTCACCCTGCCAGTGTGTGAAACGAGGACTTTTATCTGTTATTACTTTGATTTGTTGAGAGGATGTAAATACAAACAGGATGTAGCCTCATCATTTCAAAATGCCCATGCAGTTGTGCGTTGAACCTGCATTCTTACTGATGACCATCAGGGGGCGTCTCCACGGGTTGAAAGAAGTCACACTGAAAGTTTGTAATAAAATGACCATACCTCTCACTTGGTTATTATTTACCTCACAAACCATTTTACTGATGTATTTTCAGTTCAAATGATGCATGATAGTTTCTAATGTCTGTCTTATATACTTGGGGAGCCCCCCCCCACCCCACTTGTATCTTAAGTTTTTTTCACATATGCACTCCTGAAAATGTGTAGATAATTTCAGGAGGAACTCCGGGTGAAGTCGGCGGTTTGAGCTCACACAAACAGCTCCACCTGCAAATATCAGGAGTTTTTCAGGAGTTTTCTGCAAGTGTGAAAGCCCAATTAGAAAATCTGAGGACCCACACAAACAAAAGTGAGCAATTGCATTCAAAAATCAACATACATTTTAATAGTTTTCATTGATAAAATCCTACACTCGTTCTTACTAAAAGATCTTTGTATACATTTCACAGTAATGTTTTAATATCATTTTATTTAACATGTCAAAATCTAATTTTGACAATCTCAGAGCAGACAAAGTCTCAGGCGACCCCCTAGGGGGTCCAGGACCCCAGGTTGGGAACCAAAGCAGTTTAGGACATGAAGTTTTGTGTAATTATGTAAAAAATGAAACTCTTCTCGGTGTTTCTCTTCTTATCTGAACATTCCTTCATTACATATCATCCACTATAATCCAGCTATGAACAGAGCACAACCAAGTTTGGTTTGCTTGAAAGCTTTGCTTGCTCAAGTATGAGATTACATTTCCTGAATCCAGCTCCAAACAAGAGCCATTAAGAAATGTTTTATTCATGAGTTAGTAAAAGTTACATGTACAGAAGTTTCTGTGTCCACAGGAAGGACAGAGTTTGTGGTCACTATGAGCTTAAATAAAACACGTTTTACTCTCTTCACTGACAGAAAGTGTGAAAACTGCAACTTTATGTTTTATTGAAATGAATTATTAAAAAGCAGACTCAGTAGATGTAATGTGCTGTGTCAGGTTTCTTTAAAACAGTATGATCCAATCTAAAGTTTTATTGCTGTAACAGATGCAGCTTTATAACCAGCATACATTTTCATTGAACAGGACAGTTGTGCTGCAGACTCTGTTGCTTAAAGAAACAATCACACGAGGTTATAGCAGGAGTTAAAGTGTGAACTACAGCTAAGATGATACAGGGAAGATGGTGAATTATTATAAGAGAAGCTGAAAAAAACATCAAGTATTTATGACCTCTGAGCGAAGCAGGGACAACACTTCTCTTAAATATTCTTTACATTTCAAGCTGTTTTGCTTTGCATGCATTATTGAAATTTGAATACATAATTCATAAAAGGTGCATTTGAATTCTACTGAAATGTAAAGCATGAGAAATAAAGAGAGGAAAAAAATGTTTGTACAGTATGATGGGAACATTCCTACTTTTCATGTGTACCTGTAAAAGTTTCCGAGTGCTTAAAAGAAATGTATGTTTTCATCTTTAAATCATTTTTTCATCAAAGTTTGTTAGTGAAAGTTTCAAAGCAAAAAAAGACTACAAGACATGATGCAAAATCCAGCTACATGAAATTGTATGAACCCAGCATCAAGGATTAGCAGCAGCTAAAGTCTTTGCTGTTGGGAGTCCTCTGTTCCATCCAAAGACTGTATAAAACATGTCTCCGTGACGTCACCCATTGGTTACTGAAGGGGAGTTGTAAAGCCCAATGATGGTTGTAGCCATATTGAAACTCTGTCTTCAAACTACCTTCCGGTCAATCTAGAAACATGCAAAGAGTTGGAGCCAAACGGCAATCCTCGGTTTTGAAAAATGAAGTCAATGCGGAAATGCAAAATCCTGAAGTTTGTCAAGTTTCCGCCTGAGGCTGGCTCCAGGAACACAGGAAGTCACATACACATGACTGGCAAAAAAAGCTGTTTGTACAGCATAAATCAACATGTTTACAGCCTGGTACAAAAAACGAAACAGGTCTGATTAGTTATTTTCATCACTGGCACACACTGTACGGTGGGTGAATTTTTTTTAAAACGGCTCTGTTTTGATTTCTAAAATGATACGTGTTATCCATAGTTAGGCGCGTAGCTGACATGATTGACAGGTGGGCGCCATGTAACGGTTCGTCAAGAGGCTTAAACCACACCTCAGCTCCAGCTCTCAGCCTGTCGTTAGGTTGACTGAAAGTTAGGCTGAGACAGGATTTCCTGCATGGCGGCTGCTGCCGATGAGCCTCCAGAGCCCCCTGCTGTAACAGATGGCTGACGTCATTCAGGCTTCGTCCATTAATATTTACAGTCTGTGGTTGGAGCTGAGGCGGGTCTAAAGCCTCCTGACATGCAGCGACAATACGCTCAGCCATCAGTCAGATCAGCCACGCCCCTTATCGTAAACAACTCTCCATAAAATAAAAAACAGAGGAGTTACAAAGATCTTAAACCTCGTATAGTGTATGTCGATAAGGACATGAAAAATTCAGACCAAAATTGTTTTTTGTTTTATTTTCCAGGCTGTAAACATGTTAATTTATTCAATCAAAATGGGCATTTTAAGGTGTGAATGTAACATTAGGGGCCTCAAGTGGACACTCGCGCAACTGCAGTTTTTTTTCCACTCCACGTCGGCTTCTTTTTTTCAACCCCGGAGGTTGCCACTTGATTCTTTCGTACTGTTACAAAGAAAATAGGAATCACTCAGGTGAAAGGAGCCTTCCTGTGTTCCAGGATACGGCAAAGTTTTGGTGAAACAATGAAGATCAAAGCTCCTGACTTCCTCTGGAAACCGATGAAGGTATTGAGCTCTGGTATTGAAGGCCTGGTGAAACAAAAAGACATCAAAGCTCCAGAGCGCCATTGGAAACCAATGTCTGCGTGGAAGGCATCCCTTCCTCCATCCAGCACGTAGTGCCAAAATGCTTTGAAGAGGAGATCCTTAGCCTGGACCACAAAGACCCAACATCGATCCATCATGAGCACAGCAATAAGCAACATTTAGCATAAACTTCCTTTAAGAGGCAGAAAGAGCAAAACCAGACTCCAGAGCAGCAGGCCGTCGCCACCAACGATCCCGAGGAACCTGCGAGACATGAGAGCTCAGAAGCTCCCAGGAAAATATGTGGTTAGTAACTAAGATTTACAGATGGTGACATAATATGCAGAGCTGGCTAAACACTGAAGCTTTAGTGTCCGCATGCATTGCGTGCACATTGACCAGGGAGGAGGGGCGGGGGGGAGACAGCCCTCTCGAATTTGAATTTCGACTGCTGAACCCATTTTAAACGTTACGTGTCAGAGTTATTGCGCCTCTAAACTTATTTTATTTATCAGACCAGTTAATTGAAGCTCAGCTCTTACGTCACAGCGGTGTAATTCCTTTTCAGTGTGTAAAAGAAAAAAATACTGTAAGCTGTAATTCAAGTGTTTAACTGTCTGGAGGGTTGAGTCTGGTTGAGTCTTCCCTTTAGCATGATGAGTGTGTCATTATTATTGGATCTAAAGTGTAAACTGTTCAGCGACAATCACATTTACATCAGCGAGAGAAGAGAGAAACAACGCTCTGCCCACGCATGTCTCTGTAAAGTAGAGCCGTGTTCAGGGACTTTAAGTTGTAGACATAAATCAGTCTGAGCAGGAACACTCAGGTGACCCAAAGATTTCATGAAAGAGTTGATTTATATCAGAATACATTATTATATTCTCAATAAGGGGGGCAAGAGGAGGGTTTCCCTTTTTTTCCTGAATGTAAAAGAGGAAAACTTTGAATGAATCGCAGCATTAATTAATCACACTTTGCAAACATGTTCATTCTCCCAAATCATAAAATAACACGTGGTTAGTTGCTCTAAGCTTCATAACATTATGATCCAGGTTCCTCCTTCGAGTTAGTTTGGCAGATGTTTGGCTTTATGGTCAAGTTAGAGATAATAAATATGCAGGAATCTAAATTCTGCAATTAAAACTCTGATGGTATTTTTACAGATTCACTTGCAACAACACGAGATAATACGATGTATGTTGTGTAAAACCGTATCAAACCATTTTAAACACAAAAACAAACACACATACGGTCATTGTGCTCAACCTGAGTGTTTTATTCTGAAAATACACAGGATGTTTTAATGTTTCATTGTCTGACTTCCCGTCCTGCTCGCTCTTTTCTGTGGTTAATGGATGCACAGACACTGATTAAAGTAAAAATCTATGAGACCGAACACGCATAGGTGGAATATAGGGGTAAGATTTACGCACTAAAAAAACTTTGTCATGTTTTTTGTGCAGTTGGATATGAACAGCACTACAGAAACCATTTCCTTGTAGCTAACGTAATTCTGGTCATTGTCATTGCCATGGCGATCACTGCAGAAATCTTAAAACATATTTATTATGCATAATCAGATTTTCAGAGGAAGAGGGGAATTAAAGTATAGAAATATACCGTAAAGATAACCAACCGACATAAAGAGGCGGAAAAGCGTACCGTGTTGTGGAGCGGAATAAGAGAAACTATACACAGCTCGAGCTACATGTTTAAAAAGCCATCATCCCAGGTGGACTTTTGAGCTCTTCATAAGACATCGACTGACTTGATCGCCACATCAAAACAACAAGGTAGAGGAGAGCGTTTAGGAAAGGTGCTCGAGGGTTACCTGCAGCGTCATATTTAGACAGCTTAGGAGACTGACCAGCAGGGAGTAGAGCTGACCCTGCACTGAAAGAAGATCATCAAACCAACAGAAGAACAAAGACAACTCATACTGCGGTCTTTTTTAGGGAACATATACAATTTCTTTGAAACACAAGACGAAGAAAGGCAAATGCACCACTCGCATGGATTAAAAAATACAGTTTAATGCCCTCATCACACGTTTAAAGAAAAGACATCATTTATGGATTATTTCCTTTGGTTAAATATTCATCGTCTGAGCTCATACAGGAGTCTTACTGGACCCCCAAACCACGGCACACCAACACGGAGCAGACAGTTGTCTTGCACCGCTTGTTATTGAATAATGAAGCAAGGCCATTTGGTTCATTAATAATTCATAGTGCGATATAAAATAACCTTGGGCCAAGCCTTGGCTCAAAAGATGAAAGAACAGACGCACATGGACGTCAGTGTGATTGGGCTTTTACTGCTCTGAAATATCATCATGATAATAAGAAGTCATTGCTCAGAGTTTCAGGGTTTTTTTGTGAGTATCTTTTGAATTTGTGTAATAACCCGTCCAATTTGGTCTTTTTTATTGCTCTACTTTGAAGCAAAAGATAATTTTCTTCAGATGGAAGCATTAAAAGTGCGAAGAAAGGACTTCAATGAAGCGTCGGGTAGCCTCGTGGTTATGTTGCGTGCCCCGTCTACAGAGGCCGTGGGTTTGAATCCGACCTCTGACAATTGCTACATGTCATCCCCACACTCTCCCCTCCCATCACTTCCTGTCTCTTTTCAGCTGTCCTATCCAATAAGGGCAAACAAATGTAAAAAAGGACTTCAAACTAAAAACATCCTCCTTGTTTGAGCTTTAAAAAAAAAGGCTTCTTGATTAGCTGGAAGTCAGTTGGAGTGATTGTTTGGTGACGTCACTGCACTGTTGTGTTGATACAAAAAAGTAAATACTTCATTTATTGACTTCTGTGGATTAAAAACGGTCAGTTTGGTAATGCACACAATAAACCTGACAATTAAGAACTGTATTGTATGAACTGTGTTTTCAAAGGTGGCTGAGCTACTTATTTACAAATGTATTGTACTGTATACTTATACCTTTTTTTCTTTGTAATGTGTGCTGCTGAGTGAGTAGTGTTAAATGGAAAACCATATCAATAAGCTGAAAGGGGCTGTACGTTTAGAGTGGCAGGAAACTCCTAATTTCAAAACTCACATATAGTCTCACAAAGCTGGATGCTCAGACTAAAGGACTAAAGGTGGGAATAGTTTCAGCTCATGAGGTAAACGTATGTTGGAGTAATCTCAGGATAAGTCTGCAGAGGAGGCTAAACAGCTTGTTGTGAAAATCTCGCAATATGAAACCAAGAATTTCACGAGACGGCTGCAAGCCTCTATGTAGGCCCTTGAAACCTCTAGGCTCTCTTCTCCCAGCACTGGAGGGCAGTTCTCTACGGTGGCTGGGAGGTGTCAGGCGAATGCATTTACAGAAACGCTTTGCAAATTCCACAACACAAATGCAAAAAGCTGCAACACAAATGCAAACGGGGCCGCAACAGTTCTCCCCTAGCAGCCCTGCAGTGTTCTGCCCTTGAAAGGCTTCCAGAGAGCTGGCCAATCAGAAGAAAGTGGGCCTAAACTGTTTTCAGACAAAGGCTGAAATTAGGGTTTTTACTGACGCCAGTATGAGATAAAGAAGGAGATTTATTGAGCTGCAAATCATGCAGAGCTGCTCTATAGGTTTCACAGACAACATGAAAAGTGATAATGATATGCGGTAACTTCTATTGTTTTTTCAAGCTTGCATTAGCCATGCACAGCCAGGCTTACAGAAAGCTTTATTTGCAGAAAATCTGATGTAATTTCTGTAGTCACGTACTCACAAATCAACAAAAGCAGGAAATATGCCTCGTGCCTTTAACCTAATAGATTGAGGGGTTGAGCTCTGAGGATATCTTAAAAGTGGATAAAAGACTTTCAAAGCTCCGTGTAAGTGAACCACACCTTTAACTTGAACCTGTTTGTTATTCCAGCGTTGATTTCCCAACACAAAGACCGGAGAGTCAGAGCCAGAATACCAAGTGAGCTGAGGAAGTGATTTGTTTTCTGGTTTGGGAACGGATCGCTTCAAGGCTCTTTGTGAAGGATGAATTAACACACATTGTAGGCTGCCCATTGAGACTCACAGAGACAAAATACCCAACCATTCAGCCTTACTGAGCCCCCCTTTTTTATCTTCCCTACTTCCTCTGCCTTGTTCTCTCTCCCTCTCTCCCTGCCTCTCTGCCTCTTTTCCCTCCATTGCCACACTTGTGCCGTCTGTTGTCTGGTAACAGCAGCAGTGACGAGGTATGATGCATGCCCATGAGGGACTTATTTTAGAAATGCAATAACTCAACTGTACTTGAATTCATCTGTCAGCCAAACAGAAACAATATTGCAGATCAGATGACTTCCTGAATCATCGATCCATCTGTGCATGACTCGTTATCCAGCTGCTCTTCTTTTCCCATATTAACAGAATTTATCTCTATTTTTATCAAACATAAATCAATACACGCAGACTATATTTCATGTTCTTGGTTCTCTTATACACTCGCTGCAGGAAGCAGATTACTGTGCGAGGCTTTGCCCTAAATATTGCCTTCACCCCTCTGGAGACCAACTTCCAGGAGATCTGGAAGTCTGTCAGAATGCTGTCAGGGTCCCCCGGCACTCTGACCTACTTGTTCCTCTTACAAGGCAAACTGTGCAGACATACACAACCAGAAATACTTCACCGTTATGAATCAAAACCACCTGCACTCAAATGTACATGTTTTTGATTGTTAGACACAATCCCACAGCATTTTGTTAAATGTTCATTAAGATTCAAAATGACACTAAGACAGCCGGATCATTACATAAGACTCTGCTCCCTTTATTTGACTGGATGGTTTCTAGAGATTAAAATAGTATATTTTAATGAAGACAACAGACATGCTTTCATCTTTCCAATTTCTGATTGACCTGGTAAAATCAATATGAGTATGAGATTGAATATGATCATGTTCAAAGAGCTTCACTAAAGCCGAGCGTATACTGTACGACTGTAAAGAAAAGTCGTGGTGGAATGTCAGCTCACACTGTGCGACTGAATCATTTACGACGCACGACCAAAGCTCACGATTTACGTGCTCACACTGCACGACCCGATTGTCAGGCACGACCTGGGAGCTCACTCTTAAGAGTTTAAACTGGACGCAGCATTTACAACTGTCAATAGTAAACTCCCACAGAAGGAGGTTGAAGTCAGATCTTTGTGTATTTCACTTGTCTAATGTACCCGCCTCGAACAGGCTACACACAACGGCAAAAAAAGCTCTAACTCGCTCTCTCACACACACTCAGCATCACCAATAAACTCAAGCTAACTAGAAGCTAAATCATAACAAATGTTCCCTGTCAGCTGGAGGTCTGCAGATATTTCTTGCCAACCTTTTTTTCCATGATGAGAGGAGGGAGACACTTTAAACAGGCATGTCTGCTGTTGTCATGGTGATTTCGGACGCTGTCTGTCAGTTTGTGAAAAAAAGTCGGGGAATCAGCTCGGGGCTCTGCTCTCACTGTGCGAGTGTGTGAAGTCGTACGGCCAAAATATTAAACATGTCAGAAATGTATCCGACTGGTCGGGAGCAGCTGATTGAGCCATGATCGGCCACCATGCCACAGGGTAGCCTACACTGCACGACTAACGACACGTGAACGGGCTGCAATATGGCCAGACTTCAAAATCTATCATATGATTAAAAAATCGTGTCTAAAATCGTCCTGAAATCATACAGTGTCTGCCGGGTTTAAGAAAAACGGATAACTTGCAGTATAATATTGAAAAACTGTAATGATGTTCCACCCAGAGTTACGCTGTCTTACAGAAAGATTACAGGCTGTCTGAACAGGTAAAACTGAGCAGTTTGTAAAGAGTGCGTCACCTTTTCTAGATTATTAACCTAATTTGAATTGTTAAATTGATATATGTAATTACATGTTTTGGGATCTAGTGAGGACTCCCATCTTAAAAGTGGGGGTGTGACGACCCCTCCCTTTTTGCTCCCACTCTGCCTGCCTGTTTTTGTGTTTCCTGTCTTTGTCTTGTGTGTTCTCTCCAGGTGATTGGAGTTGGCATGTGGGTGGAGCTGGGAGGTTCGTCTAAAGTTATTTAGGCCTGCCTGAGAGAGGTTCTCACTCTCGCTCAGCTGGACATGTTGCAAACAACCTCAGTTCATTCTTGTCTGTTTGGACGGCTTTCATATATGTATGTATATATGTGTTACTTTAGTTAATTAAACTATAATTCTGAACGGTAGACTTTGTGTGGCCTCTCTCCTTTGTTACCAGCCATGAGCCAAGTGGTAACAACCTGCAGAGCTCAACAACTTGCTCTTAAAGCTGGGGTAGGTTATTTTTTTAAAACTAGCATGATTTTGAAAGTAGCATTCTCTCCGTGCTCCGTGCTCCGTCTTCACCCACCCCCTCCCCTCTGTGCGCCCTCAGCGCCATTGGTCCAGAGGCGGATTTCAGCTCATGCTTTGAGTGTGGGCTCGTGCATGCATGGGGTAGAGAACGAGCAGGGAGACAGGGAGGCGTGATTGGTTCATAAAACTCGAACCGAGTGCAGACATTGGTCGAAGTTTTTACGAGTTTACAACTGCTACACATGACGGATTTTCTTAGTTTCTTTTTCAGAGCACATGAGTTATTAATTTCTGTCAGGACCTAAAGATAATTTCGACCAACATCTTAAAAAGTGTATCTAGAGGAAATTACCTACCCCAGCTTTAATTTAAGACCAGAGGGTGGGGCTCAATTGGTAGATTGGGTCGTCTCTCAACCGGAAGGTCTAGGGTCCGATCCCCAGCTCCTGCAGCAACATGTCCGATGTGTTCTTGGGCAAGACACTTAACCCCGAATTGCTCCCACTGCTTCGGCGGCAGCGTATGAATGTGTATGAATGGGATTAGGTATGGTATATTACCCTAAACTTCTTACCTACATATGATGGGCTGGAAGCTATTTTTGTAATAAATTAAGTTGTAATTATAAGAGATAAGTTCTGGAAATGATCCAAATTAATGTCATATCAGTAGACAATGACCTCTGTATTTAATTTATAGAAATGTGCTGAATGACAGAATCTCAGGACATATCAACCTTTTCGTTTGCCAGATTAGGGAAATGAAGCAATTAAAATTTGTTATCAAAGTAGAATAAGAGCCTCAGGTAATACTTGGGCTTTCATAGACAAGGTCGAGAATACGTCATGCACCTGGTGAGTGTGCCTTTTTTTCTTCGAGTGCAGTTATAAAGAAGCAAAAAGAGAAATAAGTCAAAATGCGATCGATGGCTTTACTTGGTTATTTCACTCCATCACTTCTTGGCTGAAGTGCACAAAGCAGCACCACACACACGGTTCTGTGTCCATTTATCACTAAAGCTCATCACAGACTCCATTACTGTACACACTACTGTTGGTTTTTAAGTCTTCCAGTGAGGCATTTCAGCATTGTTTTCCAATTACAGCCGTGCAACATGAAGCGTAGCCACAAACCATCATTTAGAAAAGGTTAGGCAGAAGTTTGGTGGGTTACCCTCTGCAGCTCAGCACTCCTGCTAAATGTCACACCTTTCAAAAAGAGGAAAAAGTCGCACTTAATGGTTCCTCGGGGGCGATATGTCAATGTCAAAAAATGTAATTGCGTCCCACGTTCTGGGGAGATTTAAATCAGAGGCTTTTCACTGCGCTGCTTTCATGAAGAGTGAGAGATTCTCAGATGCTTTTCAGGATAATTTTGTCGGATAAAATCATGAAGCTTCTCCATGTGCTTCTCATCCTGTTGCAGTCATTTAAGTTTTCTTTCATTTAAATTTACATTCTGTCGACCCCTCTCTGGTAGATGCCAGGAGCTGCGTGTTTCACAGAGGAGGTGGAGGAGAGGTGGTGGTGGTGGGGTGTTTCCCCTCAAAGCAGAGACTCCCTAAGTCCCACAGAAATACACTCACAGTCACACAGACGCAGACTCTTCCTCCATTTCTCCTGCACAAATAAGACAATAACTTGCATCAATAAAAAGCGCAAGAAGAAGGAAGGAGAGGAATTTCTATGCCAACAGAGGGAGCGAAAAGAATAAGACGAGTAGCAGAGTGACAGAGAGAGACGAGGAGCAGTGGGAGGAGGAGGAGGAGAGTAGGGAGGAGAGAGAGAGAGAGAGCGAGGGAGGGAGGGTTTAAGTGTGAAATAAGCTGTCCTCTCTTCTTCTCTCACATCTCAGTCTGGGAGCACCGGAGCACAGCCACAGCTCTGGAGTGCATTCTCTGGACATGCAGCTACACCTGTAAACCTCGTTCATTCAGTCTGTGGCGCAGTGATCATGTGCAGGCAGCAGCAACACCTTTAGGTGTGTTTTTAAAGCTGTGTTGGTGAAATCGTTGGAGCTCAGAGGCAGAGGAAGCAGCAGAGGAGGAGAGAACGACATGCAGGGACGTGGATGCTGAGCTGCTCCAGTCTACAGTCAAGGTCTGAACATTTTCTCTGTTTTGAAATGTGCTGTATGGACAGACATGCTTTCTGAATGTTTAGGGATGCTCTGCAGAGAATACGTTGAACAAGACGAGATACAATAGAGATGAGTTTGTCAAACCTCCTGCTGTCTGTGCAGCTGAATCACAGAGAAGTTTCATGTTGACTTGAGTATCCAGTGTACAAAGTGAGTGCAGATTTGTTAAAGACATTTGTCTCATACACCTAGTCACATCGTGAACTCTTATCTAATTGGTAAAAAAATGTAATGACAGAAGCATTAAACACCTGCTAAAAAGATTTATGAGAAGAATAGAATAGAAAATACTTGCTCTACTCTTTGCATGCGTCTTCGGTTTTTGTGCAAAAAGTAGACTAAGTCTATAGGTCAAAGTTTTTACAGGCTTACAACTGCTACAACATTTTTCAGACTACATGAATTATTCATTTCTGTCAGGACCTAAAGACAATTTCAACCAATATCTTAAAACTTTGTTCTGGAGAAAATTACCAACCCTGCCTTTAAAACTAAGAAACTGAAAAAAAAAGAAATACAAATTTAACAAATTATCATCAGTGTATAGATATATGAGCAAGACTTGAATCAACTGAATAAGATCAACCAACCATAGAGATAGTGATACTTGAGCTCTATACACACACACCGTGAATCTATTTGTCAATTTCTAACACAACAAAGCCTGGAAGAATACTGCAGCTTTCATCTGGCCGCAGGGACGTTTTATGCTTTTTGAAGTTTTCTAAATTTGGTTGTGCGTCCTGAATGTTGATTCAAACCTAAACAGCAGCAGGAGATGCTGTATTAACTCTTTCTTTGGTCTGGTTTGTTTGGTTTGTGTTAAGCCTTTTTTGGTCCTGATAATCACAACAGACAACTTCCATTGGTTAACCTGTTTTTGTTTTCTTACAACTTGTATTTATTATTTTTATTAGGGGGTCAACTTCTCAAAATAAACCTGTTCTAGACAACAGGAGCAAATCAACGGAACGGTACTGACAAAGAGGTCAAGCAATACGCTGACTAAGTACAAAGAACGAGGCATGAAAACAAAAAGAACTGAAGTGGCTGCAAGATTTTAAAGCAGGTTCTCTCTCCAGCTTTTCAAAAACACTTTAAATTCCCTGAAGGGATTTGGGTTAGACAGCTTCAGTTCCTGCTGCAGGGTGTCCCAGGTTTCAAGGAGCAGAGTCAAAGAGGGACAATTTAGCAGAATCTGTTCAGGCTGATGGTGAGAGTCATACAATCAGAGGAGCACAGGCTCTGTGAGGGGTGGATGGACTAAAAGAAAATCTTACACCTGACCTGATTTCATACCAAGTCAATGCACAGGTGCAAATCTGTGACCCCCAACGGCAAGTACATAGTGCATGAATTAAACAAATTCAGGTTGTTCATGTACAAGTTGAAAAATTCAGCTCGTGTGACACTGTGTTCCGAAAACCTGTCGGCGTTGAGATTTTCCTGATAGGCTGAAGTTCAGAAATGGTTCATTAAAAAGTGGATCTCCTAAAGTTGCTTGCTTATCCTCTTTCAGTCAAAACTTTTCATTTTTACAAATCTGCATCATCATAAAGTTATTTCAGCATTCTCTAGATCTGTTTATGTCGATTTAAATCAAACCCAATACACTTTTATGCTTTAAATAGCTTTAGCAGTAAGCCTGTTTTAGCTGCTGTGTGGCTTGCCAAGCCGGAGCCAACTAACAAGTCATCAAACAGGGCAGCTTCAAGTATCAGGAAGTTGCCGTAAAGGGGCGGTAGCAGCTCAGTCTGTAGGGACTTGGGTTGGAAAGCGGAGGGTCGACGGTTCAACTCTGGAATTGGTCTGGTATGGAGAGGTGCCAGTTCACTTCCTCACCACTGAAGAGGGACCATTTAGCAAAGCACCAAACTCCAACCTTTCAAGTGCAGCCCACTCACTCTGACATCTCTCCATTGGTGCATGTCCATAGGATCCTGTTTGTGTATGTATTTCAGCCTGTGTGTGTAGCATGACTCAATAACAGAGTGTAAAAGTAATTTCCTCTTGTGGGATTAATAAAGGATATCTTCTTCTTTTCTTCCTCTTCTAAAGGTAAATTAGTCAAAGTTTCTCAGGGAGGAAGTGGAAGCACTAAGCTGTCCTGTCTCTGATGTTGTACGGGGATGAACCAGGCAAGACGGCGTTTGTTTTTTTGCAACAAATCAGAAACGACTAATATTTAGAGTTATGTTTAACCAGCATGGATAAAGGCAAACAATCCTTTGCACAAACTCAGGGTGAAATTCACTTCATTTGTGTTGTTTTAAAACTTGAAATCATGACTGTTAAATCAAGTAAAACAAACAGAGAGAGAATCCCTGAGACGCTGCATTCATTGGCTCCATGGCTGCACCCTCAGTGGATCATATTATCTTTAGAGAAATATGTGTTGAACTCCTAACGGTTTAAATGTTAAAATACACTCCTTATTTATTGGTCTTAACATTAACAAATGGTTCTGATGAAACAGTTTCATGTAGGATTTAGATCTGCCTGCAAATTCATCAGAGGGCTATTTCCTGCAGCATTTGAAATCCTGCACAAACAATTAGATTCTGCATCAGCCCCTGAGTGTGTTATCTATATCGAACATATCTCGGCTGAATTAAGAGCAGCTCAGATGGAAAATCAAGAAGAGAAAATCGTTTGGCTTGGAACCAGCTCAGCAGGCTGGCCATTTTTTTAAATCTGCATGCTCGGCTCTGTGCTTGATGAACAGTACAGAAAAGTGCCTTTGAGTCAGATTGTTTGAGGTTGTTTTTTTGCCCACTTGAAAGCTGGTTCAGATCAGAGACAGGTCCCTCAGAAGAAGAAGGAGGGAATGCTGCATGAGCAGATCAATACGCAGAAAAGCAGCGCTCCCATCCTACAGAGCAGCGTGCTCAAACTGAGCTTTCATGCCACAAGACTGGAATACCTGCAGGAACAGTTTTATTATTGCTATTTAGGAGAGTTTTTCTAGGAGATATTTTTCATATCTCTTTGAAATATTCAGTCAAAGAATAGGCAGGAATTGGGCAACAAAATAGTTGTAGTAGTACCATCACTGGATGTTTTCTCTCTCCAATTCTCTCAACATGTAACTCATGTTAACGGAGAGTGAGAAGTCTTAACAAACACTGGATAGATTGTCACGTTAATACAAACATTCATGGTCATCACATTAGGTCCAAAACTTTAAAGACAAAAACAGATAGGACATTACTTTCAGTTAATAAAAAGTAAATGTTAGCATTCTAACATGCCAAACTAGCATGATGAACATGGTAAATGTACCCCCTAAAACAATTATTAGAAATTCGAACATTCATTCGAACCTGGGGGAGAACGTTCTCATTCAAACTGTAATGAGCCGTTCAAATTTAAAATATATATGCAGGTGCTGCTCTGCCTGTGTGTATACTATAATTGAGTCAAGCTAATGCATTCACTTGGTTCTTTAATTTTGGTTTTGCTGATTGTATATGTATCTGAGATAGTTGTGCATGTATTTAAATGTTTGTGGGATTATAGCGTTTGCCTCTGCGGGGAGTGCACTATACTTTCAATCAGCGAGATGTGATTGAATGCTAATTTATTCAAATGCAACAAGCTCAAAGTATGCATACATTGATATATCTTTTGGAGATGTTTCATTTTTCTGATTGCTTTAAAGTCTGCACAAAAATATAGACTTAACAAAAGTCTTTCCTCTAAGTTTCTGCAACTTGTGCTGTGAATAGGTGTGACCTGGAGTGTAGTAGTTTGAAGACTAGAAAGGTGCTTTAAAAGCAAACAATATTTAGGGCGGCAGTAGCTCAGTCCGTAGGGGCTTGGGTTGGGAACCGGAGGGTCACTGGGTTAATTCCCGATGCAGACCATAATATGGAAGTTGGCCTGGTAGCTGGAGAGGTGCCAGAGCACCTCCTGAGTACTGTCCACAGGTCCTGTTTGTTCATGTCTGTGGTTCGGGACTATCAAGGTCAAGGTTTCTTTATTCGTGTCTCTGGGGAGAAATTTGTCTGGGATACAGGAACATTGCTGCAGACAATACATGAAACAGATAAAAACAATTAATACAAATGTGTGTGAGAAGCATCTAAAATAACGTAGTGTAAAACCAGAATTTCCCTCAGGGGATGAATAAAGTATATCAAAATCAAAATATTGACACAGCAACTGTCACCATGATGAAGTCTCCGGAGACATTACTGAGTATTTTGAGTTGTGAGAGCTTCTCCAACACAGATAACGTCCTGCTGTGAGGTGAAGTTCCTGAAAATGTCAGGTCCTGAATGTCCAGAAATGATCAAGAAAATTGTTGCAGTTTATTTGTGTAGCGGGCTTAAGGTAGCAAGGTGATCAAGCCGGGTAAAAAAGAGAACCAGCTTTGTGACACTAAACTCTTAACGCTTATTATGCTTCCCTTACCCCCCAATCTCACTTCATATCACCCCTGTGGAATTTAAGAAGGCTGATTGGAGCTTTTACTGTTTGCCTGACGAACAAGAGCATGAAGCAGACATCTGTTGGATGCACGAGAATCGATTTTCAAAACATGTGATTGCATTTTGAGTTTGGGGTTTCCACAACAAAGCAACAAAGCAGTCAGAGCTTTTCATATTCATGATCGTGAATCATTTGAATGACATTAAAGATTTATCCCTCTTCAAAAGAACGCACAATTTGTGTGTTGGTCCTTTAAATTTTACTGAAATAAAACCTATTAAAATGTGCAGCCTTACCATGACAAACGGTGGACAAGTTTAAGAGGATTAATTCTGTCTTTTTACCACATTCATCTTAAATATGAACAAGAAAATTCTGATGGGAGTTTGAGGCTAAATGAAAGGCGTCTCCATTAAGCGTGACAGGCTACGCAGAAGAGTTGTTTCTGTCTTTGATCACGAGAATAATTGGATTAAGCTCATTACATGCCCAGCAGAACATTACACTCGTGCTCAGTTTAAGTGTGCACACAGTGATTTCTGATGAAACTGATTGTCATTTGCCTCCGGCTGCTTCTATTACAACACGGCCATGTAAGCATCTTCACATAATTATTACTTTCATTATGGTCATATTTTTGTGAACTGATATTTGGATAAGACGTGAATTTTGATGAACGCTGATTGCCTGCAGGGAAACAAGCACATAATTATTATTTACTCTGCCAACAAACGCAGTATGCAAAACAGAGAGAAAATGGGAATATTAGAGAGGGAACAGCTTGATTAAATTATTTTTCCGACTCCGAGCTCACACAGTAATTAGATTAAAGGGAGCTCATAGCCAAAGACAGTGAATGATTAATACAGCAAACAGTACCCAAGATGATAAAAGGTCACATATTATCCTCCCTTTCAACCAGTTTCAATAAGTCTCAGAGCTCCCCAAAACATGTGAGTGAAGTTTCTTGTTCTAAATCCACTCTGATCCTGTATTTGATCATGCCTATAAACCCCTCTATTTCAGCCCTGCTCAGAACAGGCTGTTTCTGTGTCTGTGGCTTTAAATGTAAATGAGCTGAGTCTGGCCACGCCCCACTCTGGAAGGGCTTGGGTGGCTCAGGCTTTCTCGCTCCATGTCCTATTGTTTACGGTGAGAAGGCAAACTCAGAGGGCAGAACAAACACCTAGCTGTGGGAGTGTCACCCATCTGGGGGAGGAGTTACTGCCCTTTGTGATGTCATGAAGGGAAAATCTCCAAACGGCCTGTTTGAGCACACATTTTCTGAAAAGTGGAGCATGGAAAAGACGGAGAGGATGGACTTTACTCATCATTGGGCATTTGTAGACAGACTAGGGACACAGTGTTAGAGTTAGAGAAACATGGTGAAGAGTATTTAGCATATGTAACCTTAAGAGGGCAAAATGGTTTACTATCCTTTCTTCATTGTTATTAGAGTTCAAATCATGTGATTTAAGTTTGACAAGAAGTAAAAAAATAAATAAAATAAAAATCACTGAATGTGAAAATGTTAAGTAATCTCTCTTGTACATATATGAGCTGCGATCACAGTATAGAAAATAAAAGAAGATTTAACCGTGAAATAGCTTCGATAATGAGAGTGTATTTTATTATCATGAGATGGGACTCCTCATGCATGAAGACGATCAGGGCGCTTCAGTATTACGTGCTTTTTACAGCTCACCTGTTTATTGTAAATGTCATTGAGCTCAATTTGATCTGGTCTCGTGATTTTACCCTCCAGCACAACCAGGCGGCTCAGAGCTTCTCACATCAGATCCATATGAATGCAAATTTCATTCATTGACTGTTTAAATCAGTGGAACATGAAATGTTTTTATGAAAACTGTACTTCAAGAGTGATGAAACGATGAAACGATAATGTAATATAGAAAAGATCAATCTTCTGAGTTGTCACAAGATGAGATTTTCAGACTACATTACAGTTCTAGTAAAAATCAAACCACAGATATCTGTTTTGAAACCATGGCAACAAAAACACAAATCCTAGTGTTGGGTAAATTACCAACAAATGCAGACAAACTCCTGCATAATGTCTGACTTGCACAAATATACTGTGAATGGCAAAAAGTTCTTTATAGGATAAAACGAGACTTCAAACTGACACTAAATGGATGCAGCAGCACTGACAGCAGCTTATTACGAACGCTTTCACAAACTGTGAACAAAAGAGAGAAGGAGAAGAAGATGGAGAAATTTGTCTTCAAGATAAAACAAAAATACAGGAAATGGTTAGCGGGGGGAAAAAATCCATTAAAAGGCAACTTGCAATGTATTCAATAAAAGCTTTTAAAGTTGGGACGACGGGAATCACAGATGTTGAGTCCCACTGTGGTGGAGCTTAACAGATAAATGTGGTCCAAGAATGGTGTTGATTTATCCTTCTGTTTGTCTTAAAAAGTCTTCCATGACATAAGGGAAAGGAATCACAGGTTGGATCCTGACCCGGGCCGTCCGCTTAGGGGATCACAGCCTCCGTATATGGGGAGCACACTAACCACTAGGCTACCTGCGCCCTGGATTTTACATTTTTAAAAAGAGTGCGCTACGAGAAACAAACAGTAACAGCTGGCTGATCATTAAAGGTACAGTATGTAGAATTGCATGCTAATGTTTACATTAAAATATCTAACTTATATTAAAAATGGAGTAAACCCATGTTATATATATTTTTTAGTTGAGTACTTACATCACCTCAAATATTTCCAAAAGTTATCAAAGCCAGAGAAATCCATAATTTTATAGTTGTAACGGGACGTGTCTGTAGGCGGCCGCTATGATGAGCCGCCATGGTAGACAGGAAATGCTGATCGTTGTCAAGGAAACACCGGATGTCAAAGAGCGCTGCATAAGCTAGCGCTAGCTGCTACTGAAAGCTGCCGTTCTGTCGCTGTATGTGCTGCTGTGATAAAAACATCATGTATATTATAATCAGATACATCGTCAGTACACATATTGTCTTTCTCAGGTCGGTTTCGCCCGTTCGTATTGATTCAACACGGAGTTTGTTTGTTTGTTTGTTTTCCCGCAAACCTCAACGTCATCTTTTGTTATTGTTTTGATTGAGAGCCCCCTAGCGGCGGATTTTACATACTGTACATTTAAATATCGAGCAAAATGTTTCTCATTCTGTCTCTTATAATTCATAATATACCTGCCCACCGTTGTTTTTTTCAGGTTCATTATTTAGTTATTTATGAGCGTGGAGGTATTTTTTTATTACATCCGAGCCAATATTCAATCCAGTCTAACAAATGTCGACCAAAGTGCTGTAAAATCAAACATAATAAAAACACTGCCCAATGTCAAACCAGCAGGACATGAAAAGTAAAAAGTGTTACGACAAACAGGAAAAAAAAGCAAACTCTCAAACAGCGACCTGAAAGTGTGTTTCAAGTTAGATTTAAAAACAGGCAGTGTGGGGGACAGACAAACATGTGGAGGTAAAGCGTTCAGAGCTTTGGCGCGGCTCCTGAAAAGGCTCGATCTCTTGATGTGAGTGTCCATCATAAAAGATGGGGTTTCAAGATATATATTATAATAATCCTTGTACCGAAAGTAAACAGTGCTATGAGTGGGAACATTTCTCCACTTGGAGCTGTGAAATGCTGTTTTGGCTCCGTGTGATCTGTGCTCATTAACACTTTCACTGAAATGTTAGATGACTTCACGCCGTCTGTACTTGTTAACATCTTCACTGTACAAAGCTGTGACTTCATTTAGCCACACTGTTTGTTTAATCACTCATTTTCAAAAGGAGAAAGTCTTTCTAATGGTTACTTTTTGTAAATCTATAACACCAAAAATTACATTTTTTCTCATATTTGATATCAGAGCCACGTACGATGACTGCTGATGATAGATCAAAGTGTGTGTGTGTGTGTTTGTGTGTGTGTGTGTGTGTGTGTGTGTGTGTGTGTGTGTGTGTGTGTGTGTGTGTGTGTGTGTGTGTGTGTGTGTGTGTGCATGTGTGTGTGTGTGTGTGTGTGTGTGTGCATTGCAGGAACAAGCAGAGCCAGACTTGAAGTTACAATCATGATCAAAGTCACACTAAATAAGCATGATGTTGCTCCATCAGATCAGTTAAAGCAACAACATGTTACTCTCCCACTTTTAAATAGTAGTTTCAAAGGTCTATTTTCTAGTAAAATAACTTTCAACAGGGAGAATGTTGTCTCTATACCGTGTCTATAGCGCGGCCCGAAAACCTGTTTACTTCACGTTGTAACTTTGGCAGCAGGTCGAGGTCATCTCCTGAAAAGTGCATACGGATTACGGCCCTAGTTCACACAGCAGCCTTTAGCAATAAATAGAAGCCAGCATAGTAAATTACCCTCTCCACAGAGCTGGCCAATCAGAGGAAAGTGGGCACGTGGGGAGGGGGGGGGCGTTAAAGAGACAGTAGATAAAATAAACAGTTTCAGGCAGAGGCTGAAATGAGGGCTTTTACTGATGCCAGAATCAGATAAATAAGGACGTTTTTGAGCTACACATCTTACAACGCTACTGAATAGGTGTCCCAGACTGACATCATTAATGGTGAAAGTGAGTATAATAGATCTCCTTAAATCTGTGCGTGCCATAGTCATGGGTTTGTATTCAAGTTGTTATTTTTTTAAACTTAAACCAAGTTGCTGTTTTTGACAAGTCAGGAGTGATCATGTTGTTTTGTCGTTGTTTTTGTGAACCTACAAAGTACATATCAAATGAGACATCAGCTGCAGAGAAAGAGATGTCACAGTGAAAAGCAAATAATTATCACTAAGTCGACTTGTCAAAATAAAACTTTCAGCCTGGAGAATACACGACTGACACCTCACTGTTTTTCATCAGCTACACGTTTATATTTCCACAGCCATGACAAGAAGCATTTAATTCAATCTGACTTTTAATGATTTGCATTTTAATAGCACACCTCCACTTCTTCTTCAGTATGTGACACCTTTGAGAGTGCATCATCATCTCCTTAATGTCCCATCTGTCAAACACTGAATGGTAAATTACTGATGCAGACAGAATATCAAAAGTAGGACGACCACTCGTTTATTATGTTAAATCCTTTCAAAGTGCGTGTAATAATAGTAAAATGCAAAACATGTTTTATTTTGGGATCAAACTTCTGGATATTTTCACTCAAATGTGTCTTTTTGGACAAACATCTTGTTATTTATTATGACAGTATGTGTTACGTGAGGACAAGGCAGCATCATGACGAGCGGTTTAGAAAATGATTCCTCAGCGATCGATTGAAGGTGTTGCATTTCTGCTGGTATATAAAGACACCAGTTGGAGAGGAGGTGTAGAGCTGCGAGCGGTTATTCTCTCACAATGATTCTGTTTATGTGCACACTTTATTTCAACGCACTGCAGATCTTAATGCCACTAATGCTGCTGGTCTTCAGAGGATGTTTATTCTGCAGCCTATGCATGAACACAGAGATTAACTCCTGAGTCAGTCAGACAATGAAAAGCCACACTGGTGATCAGGTACATACATAATCAAATAGACTTTTAAATAGCTGAGAAATGTTGACGCTGACTGATGTGAAATGATGCTGAGATAATGAAACACATTATGTTGCTTACTAAAAAGGAAATCATGATTGGAAAGAAGCAGAGACAGATGAGTAAACAGAGGACACAGAGGTTGATATTCTTCACGTCATGAAGCCTGCTGGCCTGACCGCTTTCGTAAGACGATAATTTGATTAAGCTTGAGCTAAAGTCTCATTTATCACAAAGAGTTACATACAGACGTTTCTATTGGTGAGCAGAGGTCTGCTAAATACTGTCTGACTGGTCATGGACGCTTGTGGATGTAAGGAACAAAACAAACAACATCTGTCCAAAAACGATGTATCTATTTTTTCTTGGCTGTTCTAAAAGCAAAACCAATTTCTTGTTTAAAATTGTTGAGCTTTTATTCACTTTTAAAAATTGCTTTGCCTGATTTGACGTCCACTTTGGGGCAAGAAAGCTGCAAAAAGCCGCAAAAGGAAAGCTCTCATAATGGCATTAGCATACAAGCAACATGTTAGAAAAAACACATCTTAGAGTTTACATATATCTGACAAACCTTAAACACATATTGTCCTCATTTTCAACTTTCATGTTGTCGGTCTGTGAAACCTACAGAGCAGCTTTGCATGATTTGCAGCAATTTCATCCTCTGCCTGAAATAGTTTGTTTCAGCTGCTTTCTCCCGACGTGGCCACTTTCTTCTGATTGCTCGCTGTCCCCCTCCAGGGACAGAACGCTGCAGGGCTGCCATGGAAGGGCTACTCTCCAAAACTGGGAGAAGAGAGCCTGCATGTGTAAACAGCTTCAACGGCTTCCGTAGAGCCAGTTAGCACAATCCTATAATTCATAGCCAGAATTGAATACACACATACTCCACTCTGCAACAGTTTGCAAACAACGGGCTGAACACTGGCCAAATGGTTTTCCCAACTCATCGCTGTGTGGCCTACATATACAGTAAGGCACTTTATTTTTGATTTTCTGCAAAGATTGGTCTGTTAATGTTCAACATCCATAATGATGGATGCTTCTATGCTGGTTAACAAACAAACATTTCTAAGACTGTATGAGGAAGGTGTTATTTTAATCCCAAAAGCTTAAAAGGTGGATCATCAGTACCACCTGCTCATAACAGCTTCATTTAGAGCCTCTGCACTTTCTGTCACACGCCAAACTGTAACCGTCCTCCTTAATTACAGATTGAAGCCGTGCAGCCTCCTCTCCATCTGTGCAGCTCTGTCGACTGAAGGCATATTTTTACCCTCTCCCTTTATTACACTTTTCAAGCACAGGAGTCTATTCAGAAAGCACTCCTTTCATATGCCTGTCAGGAAATGAAAGCTAACTGAATAGAAACGTCCTTACTGTTTGACTAGTGGACCATGTGACTGTGGCTGTTTGTGCATCAGATAAACAACTCCCACGTTATGGACAACTCTATTAATTTCTGCAATCAGGCTTCATCCCGCAGTAAGAATTCCATTCGTGTGGCTGTGACATTTTTCATGTGATTTATTCTATTGTCCCAAGTCCTCCGGCCATGGCTGCCCCTCTGCCCCATCCCCTCGCCATCAGCTCTGACAATCCCAGTCTTTGTTTTTGCAAAGAGAAGCAGCATTCTTCCAGAGGGATGACCTCCTCTGTCTCTGCAGGGGCCGGCACTGAGGACGAGACCCGACCCCAGGATTGGATAGCAGCGCCCACCGGATGCTGACAACCAAATCCACCAGTTGTCAACCCAAACTCTGCTGCTCAAATGTGCGCAAAACACGCTCCAACTCCCCGGGAAGAGAAGCTGATGGATTGTTCTGCTCATCTCAGCTGACACATCAAGGGCTTGAAACTTTATTAGCAGCATCATCATTAACGCAGAGACCCGGCAGGATTACACTGCGAGACCAAACAGCCTTAACACACAAATCTGTAAGAATGCTTTTCAATTGTTCATGTATTTATTCATTTTTTGCAGTGTTTGTGTAAAAGTTGATGTTATTTTTTGAAAATCATCCTTTTACAGAGCAATTACAGTCAACAGAGTACACTTTTTTTTGGTGCTTTTCAAAATAAAAGAGAAGGAAAAGGAACAATTCACATGCAAATAGTAAAAAATATTTATTATCTGCATAAAAAGGATCAAGTTGTAATGATATATCAATAACAAACCCAACCTATTGCCATCTCAAATAATGAAAGGATGAACTGCTGTATATATAAAACAAAATGTAAAGAAAATAAATGGCAGAGGTAACAGTACTAGTAAATTTAAAGACCAAAAACATGGAAAACAAAATGTTAAAGGAGCATTATGTAACATGTGTAGTGAATGAAATGGTAAAGTGACCTTACTTTATGATCAGACATTAAGGAAACATGCTATGTTGAAGTGCTAGCTTCTCTGACAACAATGCAGCAGCCAGTATGTCCTCCTCCTAACTTTAGATTCTGGTCCTGAATGGTCTGGATTTGTTTGGACCAGAGAAGGTAGGCGGTTTTAAGGCACCCCCACACGGCCGTTTTGGACGCCCCTCGGTTTGCCAGATATGAGACCAGTTATCAGGTCAAACCAACAGGTGTTGCAGCGATGGAAGCGGGCAAGAGAACTGGTTCAGATAGAAGTGATTGTACCCGACCTAAAAAGCCTCTGCATGTTTCTAATAGACTGGCACAGGAATGAGTCCTAAAACCCGGAAGTGAGTTAGCATTTTAGCGCCATGGGTTCCTAACTCTAAAAGTCAATGGGGATTTTGAATGGGTTTGTGGTTAGACGCCTGAAATAAGGTCTGTGGTTAACACAAGCTTAAGAGATGTCGGGCGTTTTGTTAGACGAGATAAACTACGTTGGATAAGACCCCAACTTGTGAATTTTAAAGTTATTACGCGTACTAAAAACGGCGGTTGCTAACAAGTGGCTAAATGAGACTACAGTGGTTGTCGGGGACATTAAACGTCATCACGCCAGGAACTCTCTCACTAGTCCGCCTTACAGCCTCTAGTCTTGTTTTTCAGTGCTCTTGCAAATATTAGGTTAATAAACAACTTATTAAACTACGGTTTCACTAGCTTGTCAAAACGGCTGATTAGATCGATGAAGCATAACGGTAGTGACGTTAAAATCAACCGACCGTGGTGTAGTTCGCTTGTAGCATAACGTTAGCTTTTTACTTCTCTCGGCTGCATTAACGCTTCAAACTTCATAAAAGTGGTGTTCATTTGTAAAGATTATCCTGCTGAGCAAAACACCTACGCATCAGAAACGTGTGTTAGCCACAGAGCTTATTTTCTGCAATCATCCAAAATCCAATGCAAAAATCCCATAGGCGAATTCTCGTTAGAACCCATGGCGATGCTACTTCCGGGTTGGCCTACAAAAATACGTCATCACTTTTGCAGTCTATAAGCTCTACGAGCAGAAACGTGCTCAAACTAGGATCAATATTGGAGATGCTTTTGAAAAATGGAGAGAGTCCTTGAATTGCCCCCCGGGGATAAATAAAGTTTTTTTTGAATTTGAATTGAATTTGAATTGAAGAGGTTAGAATGCAGAAAGGTTTACAGACCGATGCAGAGCTGGCTAAACACTGAAGCTTCAGTGTCCACCACATGGCAACCTGCGTGCACATACTAGGGAGGAGGGGGCAGGGGGAGACAGTTCTCTAATGTTTTGAATTTGGACTGCAGCGCCCATTTTAAACTCTAGGTGTCAGAGTTACATATTACTCCTTTAAGTTAAAAACATAAAATTAAAATGCATTTAAAAAAGATCTTTAAAAAACACACATTTAATCCTCATTCATGTTTATTTCCATTTCTGTATTTATAGAATATTTGCCAACATTTTTACTGTTTATCATTTTCAGGGTCAATGCTCAATTCAGGTAAAAGAAAAGTAACTTAGCCTCAGCCACAAAACGCAGAACAGAATACAAAACTGGAGCAGCACCTGCAGGAGAGCAGCCGAGACGAAAACTTCTGAAAGTTTCTGTGACTTTAGTTTGAAGAATTTCACAGAGACTCATCCGTAAAATCCCACTGCACCTGAATTTTAGAATTCACAACAAGCCGTGCAGCGAGGCTCCACTTCTACACCTCACACAGATTTAAAGGGAAAGTGCAAACAGCAGAAACATCACACAGCAGATTACCTGCAGATGTCCATCACGCACATGCACGAGTCAACATTCGGATTTATGGGATTAATTAATAACAGTTTACTGAATACAAATAGCAGTAATGAGGATTTCATGATTAAAAATATTCAATTAATCTCCCTCTTCAGTGATATCACCAAACATATTTCTATCACTAAACTGCAGACACATTCACCACTGTACATGTATGAAGAGCCGTACTGTAAGTGATGATTGAGCGACATGTTGTATAAGTCTATATTTAACTTCTGACTCTGACTTTAAGGTAAAGATGTATCGGCTGCGTAAAATATTTAAATATTAAAGCTGTTTCATTTTAAGAAACTTCTATCAGCAGAGGTTACTGAACCTCACGTTAGATATAAATCATTCCTCATTAAAATACCATAAAAAGAACATTTTACTGAAAGTGATGAACATAAACTTTGCATGGTTAATGTCCCCATGAAACTGAACTTGGAGAGCATCTTACTGTCATGTTGTGACCTATTTCCAACTGAAACGGGGGAAAACCAATAAAACGATGGAAGTCGGGACATAACGTTGGGATGAACGTGATTGGATTGGTCGAAAATTAGTAAACGCCCCTAAGTGCAGGATGAGTCATCAGACATTAGCGATGTTTTACAGGAAGAGAAAATGCAGTTATTTTGATGTAACAATACCCAGATATTTCTTTACTGAAATATATTTGGCAGATAAATTCACATTTAAGAGGAACGCTGGATGAAAACCCAGAACATGTTTTTTTCATTTCATTGGGACTGGAATGACAGCTACCTGTTGGCAGTGTTCAAAGGCAATAAGAATAACTTTATAGAAACAATCAGTATTCTTTGTAGGTCACAAAGAGGTTGTTTCTCAACCGAAAGGTCGGGGGTTTGATCCCCAGCTCCGATGTGTTCTTAGGCAAGACCTTTAACCTCAAGTTGCTCTGCTGCCTCGTCAGCTACGCCAGTGTGTATGAATGTGTACGAATGGGATTTGTTACTGCTGATGGTCGCTTTATATAGCAACCACTGCCATCAGTGTGTGAATGGGTAGCACTTTGAGTAGTCAAAGGCTACAAAAGCGCTATACAATCTCATTTCCTTACCTAATAAAATCTCCTCACAGGAGCTTTAATGTTTTGCAGAAGGATGAGATCTCAAAATATTCTGCTATTGACTTTAAAAGTTATGTGAGCTGTTTCAGAGCTCGGCGGTTGAACATGCAGGATGACAAAAGTAAAGATCTTCACGAGTATAGGATGTCATCATTAGTGTGCTGGGTCTGCATCTTTAAAGCTGTTTATCTGGATCCAATATTACAGTGCCTGTCTTTTGTTTTGAACGCTTCTCCCCAGGGTTGTTTTAATTTGAATCATAACTCTCTCAGTATGAATCCACCTCGGAGCCCCGATCAGCCCCTTGCTTTTATCCTGTCATTAGCAAACAGCATTAGCATGGATCTCCCAGCTGACACAGGATTTAAAAGACAAGTTTGATATCCAGAGAGACCTATTTATAGTTTTCATGAGCTGTGCCGTACATTTCAAACACACGGTAAGAAGCTTTGTAAGCGCAGAGTGAGGCTGGCTCCATCTTCCCTGCATCATGCTTCCTCCTCCTCCTCCTCCTCTTCGCTCTTTGATCCAGTCAGGGTCTGTCATTAGGGAGCGCTGGAGTGCAATCATTAGCTTTTTGATGTAGACCTGAGTCTTGTTTCCAGCACTTCAGCCTTGACTCCAGGTCAATGTGCTCCTGATGACTGCTTATTTATAGTCATTTCTTATCAAGTCCACCCTGTTGAGAGCGCAATCATGGCATTGTACACAAATATACACGAGTTGAGTTGAGAGTAAATGTGTCGAGGTCAGTTTTATGTCATTATGGGGGGTAGAGGTTGTTGATTGTTGTTACAGGTAGCACTTGAGTTAGCTTCATGGTTCAGTGCCTGCACACAAAGAACACAACACAGTCACCGCTGAGTTTCCACAGCAGAAAAAAAACACTGCATTGTAATGTTGATGCATTTTAATGAACTTATTGTCAAATGTAAGATGCACTTATGCCTCAAATCTTTAAAGATGAAGACCAAGTTTTAGCATTGCGATGCATCATTCCAAGTAAAGTCATCATTCATCATGTAGCTGCAGAAAGCAAAGAGGAGAAGGTCTAATGACCAACTCAACATTGTCATTTAATCTCGGGTTCCCGGCTTCTACCTTGTTTTAATCAACGATATGTTTACACCTTAAACGAGTAGTTTCAAAGTCATTCTAATAGTACAACTACTTTTATCAGGGTGAATAGCGTCTCTCCCGTGTCTGCTGATCACCCCGGTCAGCTGCTTAAAGCACGATGTACTGTAAGTTTGGCAGCGGTGTGCGTTTCTCTCATGAGAAGTGTGCACAGCTTTTAGGTTAGCCAGTTAGCCCGTCTCTGTACGGTTTGATGTAATGACTGAGGCTAAAAGGATGGAGACAGATGAAGCTAAGAAGAGAAACAGAGTTACCGAGCAAGAAGCGGAGTGTACATCCCTGCAGATATTATTCAGAACAGATGCAACATAATGTTATTGGTGTAATTGTGTCATGTGAAGCAGCTTTATAAGGTAGAGAAAGTCATCTAATGTCTCAGGCTTGTGTTCAAATAAATATATAAATCTGTCTTACAGCCTGTCCCAACAGCATGTGACGCGATCGAGCGTCAGCCACAAAATCAGCCTGAATCTATTGCTTCCAATTGGAGTAACCTAACTGTCCCCCGGTCGACACAGCGCAAAGCAGCGAGATGCGTCATGCCATTTTTACCCAGACGCCCGTTTCTAATTTCCTCTCTGTCGCTCACGTAGAAGGACGAGAACGAGGAAAGAGGTGGCTCTACGAGGCACTGACACTGCTTTTATCACTCAACAGAGCGTGTTAGCTTGTTGTACAAAGGGGAGATAACGTTACATATAATGTATCCACATCCGTGATTGAAATGTTGAGCTTTGACTTGTGTCAACAACACCGGAGAAAAACTTTTTTGCGGTTCACCGCGAGCCGTTTATTTACGAGCCTCTGAGTGTTGTGATTTGAGTCGACAGCTCCTAAATACAAAGCACCACACTTCAGTTTGTCCACCTTCAATTCAAAAGCACTAGATGATGTCATATGTTTTGCAACGGGAAACTGAAATTCACAGAGCAAAGAATTATATATTTAACGTATCCAGTGTGGACAGCCAGCGTGCGATCATGTGCGATGCAACGTGACATATAACGCACACGTGCTGTTAATACACGGTGTTACACCAAAAGTTGTCTGTACATCGGGATGTAGTCACTTGCAGAGTCATATTTGTGCTGGAAATTTTACTGAACCTTTTCAGTCGACATGGGTCTTCTTTAGTTTCTAACCAAACAACCCCTCTGCTTGTCAACAAATGCACGTTGTCTGTGATGGGAAGCTGTAACAGCACGGTTTTAAAACAGTGCAGTTGCACTCACAAACCTTCGGTGGCACCAAAGCGCACCAAACAGAATTCCTCCATAATGTTGCTTTAAAAAAAAATCAAAACCAGGTTTTGTATCGATTAGCATCAACCTCTACAGTTTATTGAAATACTGGGTATTAGGATCCCAGAGTTTCTACCTGCCGATGTCTCACAGCGTTATTTCCTGTGTTAATATTCTCTATTAAACTCTCAGATTCAGAAACAGAAATGAAGCATTCAGATGTTTTCAATTTCTTCACCGTCCTTTTTTTATTTAAATTACAGAAATAAATGAATCCTGTGCGGATTAATCTTGGAGCTCATTTGTTTATTTTAGTTCCCTTGTTTTTGAAAGCACTGTTGTTATTTTTTTTTTTCAAAGGAGCGTCCTGAGATCGAGTTTCTTTCTCTGCCATATACTAATTATATTTGTGCTTGTTTGGATCAAATGTTTGGATCTGGCTGATTGCAATGCGGCCTTAATTAAATTATTTGACAATGATTTGTCATGGGACAGAGAAACACCAACCAACACTTAATCTAAACTACAGACTTTTAGATTCTTTCTGTGTTGTTGAATAACTCGTAATGACAAAAGCAGTTTGGGCATTTGTTGGCTCAGCTGTGTAAAAGATCAAGTAAAACACAAGTGACTGAATGATGTCACGTCACTGCTGCCCACCAGACATTTGGATGCTGCTGCTGGTTGCAGTGACAGTAAAAACCTGAGATCCAATCAGCTCGCTCACTGGGCTCACGCTCCTTCAGGACAGGAAGCTCCCTGGATGTGATTGACAGGAATGTTTGTGTTTCACTGCAGTGCAGCCGTCAGACAGACAGTTTAGTTCTTGGTCTTCATTAATAACCTCGAGAAGGTTTTTCTGTTTGTGTCTGTCAGCTTGCAGGATATCTTAAGAAAATCACTCAGCAGGTTGATATAACTTCTTAACCGGTGTAATTTGATGGAGACATTTTTTTTTAGTCTTTGACATTTCTGCTCACAACTCCTGAGCTGTGATGTTTTTAAAAATTCATTCAGATTTTCTTTCCATCCGTAACAACGATGGCCATGCACATTTTAGAGCCTGTCTCACTTCATGTATCTTTACTGGAACTGTCCTGTAGTTCATTGTAAGGTGAACAAGGACTAGTGTGGGCACATCCAAGCAAATTGCATACAGGTGCAGGACAAAAAAAAAGTGTCAACTACAGAAAAAAGAGAACGGTCTGTTCAGCTCTTTTTTCTGCAGTAAATTGTAAGGTGACATAATATGTATGTTAGTTAGTTTCAAAAAAGAGGCATCCAGCCAAGGTGACACTTTTACTGTTGGCACTGTGGGAAATATCAGGAATAAATGTTTGTGACTGATAATGAAAAGTTGGTAAGTAATAAAGTTATTTCATAATTCCAAACTGCTGTGTTTACCCTTCAGTCACCTTAAAACCGGGATACAAAATGAAGAGGATTTGGAGAGTGAGTCATTTCTTTTCAGTATGATTTGCATTATTAATTAGCCTGTCTGTATAAATGACACACTGTTTCAATATGACCCCATTAAACCTGACCTGACGTGTTAATTAGCGAGCACAACCTTTGATCTCAGAGTGAGGTTGATCCTTTTTAATCAAGGATTAATTATGTCTAAAGACTCGTGATTAACCAGCAGAGGATCCGGCTCATGACGAGAAACAGAAGCAGAATCGGTCTTGCGTTAGTTTGATTATAGATATCTGAGCTCAGATACTGACGGCTGCAAATAAACAGAATTGTAAGTGTGCGATTGTTTTCACTAAATATACAACTCTTTCAACACAGGTTTGAAAGAAAATAGGGGACTGTATCATTGACCTCTGACCTTCAGCAAACGAAAACAATCACAGAACAAAGTGAGAAATAGACACACAAGCACTCACACAAAACTCCTGAAAACTCCTGATATGTTCAGGAGGAGCTGCATGTGTGAACCCAAACAGCCTAAGTTTTCTTGCTGACTTCAGTCGGAGTTTCTCCTGACAGCTCCTTGTTTTTTCCTGCATTAAGTCCGAGAGAGCTGCTTTGAGAACGCAACAGGATAATCAGGAGAATTCACCTTGAGGGAGAGGGAAGGGGTGGTGGCGTTTATTGACTGTCTGCATGTGACCAGTACGATCTTCGTGCACGTTATTAAACTGCTGCATTACGTTTTCTGTTCGCCAGTATGTTGTTCTCCACTCTTTTGTTGATATTGTGATTCTGTCGAACTACGCATATGTAAGGCAAATATTCCTATGACAGCCTCATACAGCACTCTATTGCTTAGTAGTCCAACACTTCTGCATCGTTCCTCCTCACGTCTTACCTCAGGAGACCCCCCGCCCTGCCCTTCATCCCGTCCCACAGAGATAGTCTCCCGTTGTGAGGTGCACATGTGAACAACCAAAGCAGCCCTCCTGAACTCAGAACCAAGAAAAACTGCCTGGAATTAAAATACCTAAAACACACTTTAACACTTTGGAGATGAATGAAGCCTGAAGCACCAAAATACTGTGGATGACTCCATTGTTTATGCTCCCATGATGAATAAAAAACATTCAGCACGTGCAGAGAAACCCAATCAGAGAATCGTCACTCTTCAATGTTTTTTTTAATAAACCCAAATCAAAGACAAACATGTTAATCCTCCGCAGATCACATAAACAAGAGACAGACTGTTAATTAAATAGATTTAATAACGAAAACACGTGTTACATTTCTGCAGCGCTATCCTGTGATTCGTGACAGGCCTGTTATCAGAATCTAATGCTACATGTGTTTTCTCTCTGCAGAATAATCGAATGAAACACACAGCCTCCTCTTCTCCAGGCCTCCGCCCTTCATCTGACCATGTGTGATGGATATGGACAAAGGTAAGATCGAACAGTGTTTTTTGACGTCTGATTGATTGATGTGTCCACACTCGTGACATGGTGCTGTGTATGGTGATGTTTTCGTACTCCTCATTTTTGCTGTACTCCTGAATGACGTGAGGAAACATTTATCATGACTGAACATTTCTTATTTTTTAAATGACTGCTTATGCTACAGATTTTTTGTCTTGAAGATTCTGGTTTATGGTAATGCATTTCTAAACATTGGATGGTAGTTCTTTGGAGATGGATATAACATTAGATGTATCAGTAAGACGAGACAGCTTGCATGGGTCTGTGTTTGAACCAAGCGGCAACCACAGGTGTTGAAAATGAAGCCTATACGGAAGTGCAAAATCCTGCAGTTCATCGAGTGTCCACTTGAGGCTGGCTGCAGGAACACCGGGAGTCACAGACACACCACAGGCATAAGGCTTAAAACCCGCCTCAGCTCCAGCTCTCAGCCTGTCGTTAGGTTGACTGAAAGTTAGGTTGACTGAAAGTTAGGTTGAGACAGCATTTCCAGCATGGCGGCTGCTGCAGATGAGCCTCCCTGCAGGAACAGATGGCTGATATCACTCAGGCTTCATCCATGAATATTTACAGTCTATGGTTTCAGCAGTCAATAAGGTCATACTTACTCTGTCACTAAACATATCAATCTTCTTCTTCTACCTCTACTGAACACTTTATAATACATTTCATATGTTTTTTCTATTTCTTTAACGTGACGCTCTTTTGTGCTACTTTTTATTGTTCTGCAATGTTGGAGCAACCGGGCACAAGAATTTCTGATCTTTTCTTTTCTTATCTTAGAAATCATTGATTCAAGTTTTTATAGGCTGGAAACAGGAAATTAGAAATGAAGGTCTTGCAGTCTCTTCCTTTGGGATAAATCATTTCTTATTTAAGGTTTCATTGAACCCACACACAAGAGTCAGTCCATTACGTTTCTGTCTGTGCAGAATGTTTCCAGGCAGTGATGGCCGGAGCCTTTCAGCCGTGCTGTAGCCTTCTTTAAATAATTTACTCAAATGTTCCCTGCTCACCAGCGTATTTTCAAATGACAAAAAAAAACGAGAGTTCATAGCCTTTTCTGACCTATTTTCATTGGTGCAGCAGCTCCAGCAGGCTCGGTCTGCCTCGTAACACAATCAGGCTTTCCTCGTAGTTTGTGCCCTGCAGCAACGGTGTGAAAATAGAGGGCCACGATCGTAACGTGATGGGCCATTAGACTGAAAAAACTCAGTCAACCAGTTCATCCATTCATGAGCTGAGGACAGAAAGCAAAAAAAAAAACCCTAAAGCAGTGAATGCTTCCTTTAGAAATGATGATAGTTCTGAATGTACTCTGGTGAACGACATTTTCTCTCTTTCTCCATAAAATCAATAATTTGAGAAAGAATAAACCTGTTATATATATATTTGAGTACCTACATTACCTCAAACAGTTCCAACAGTTATCAAAGCCAGAGAAATCCGTAATTTTAGAGTTGTAACAGGACGCGTCTTGTTGCGGCGGACGCCATGATGAGCCGCCATTACACTATCGTTGCCGTTGAAACACCGGATGTTACGTCAAAGACCACTACATAAGGGAGCTTGAATTGCTCCTGAAAGCTGCCGTACTGTTGCTGAATGTGCTGCTGTGGTAAAAACGTCATGTAAATTATACTTGGATACATCGTCAGTAAACATAATCTCTTCCTCAGGTCGGTTTCGTTCGGTCGTCTTGGCTACGGTTAACTCAGACTCAGACTTCGATTTCATCAGGGGTGGGGGTGGAGTAGCAGAGAAAATCACTCCAATGATTTCCCGACGTCACCTTTGTTATTGTTTTGTTTGAGAGCCCCCTGGTGGTGGAGTTTACATACTGTAGCTCCTGTGAGGACGTTTTGCTTTGTGTTGATGTTAGCACCCCCTGTGGACAAAGCTGTACGTCTCATCCCGTAGCTGATCTTTTCCTTTACCTTTAAGTTGTGTTTTCTGACGGAAAAATCTTATTCTATTTTCCTATGACAGAGAAACGTATCACTGTTTTGAAATCTTTGTATTTGTAAATAAAGACTTTTCTGCAGCATGTCGTCTGACGCCTACAGTACCCAGCTGCAGCAGTTTCAGACATTAAAAATAACTTCATAGAAAAAGTCAATCTTTATTCTGATGGTCTCATTTACTTTCCTAGGTCATAAAGTGGCCTCAGTTTTAATTTCAGCAGTTTCATAACCACACGCTAAACTCCTCAAAGGACCTTGAAATGTAATCTATTTTATGTGCAACTATTACAATTGTAAAATAATTTTGGTTCTGAAAGAAGATAATATTTCAACAACATTTAAAACCTTGTTTTTCAAGCTTCTGACAGCTTGGTGCACAGTTCTGTGGTTTTATATGTTTGTGACCACTATCTTGTTTGTTATGCCATGCAGGTAGTACGATGACTCAGGTTTGACCCTGGAGATGCCGAAGAGACGAGACATCGTCGCCATCGTGTTGATCGTGTTGCCGTGGACACTGCTCATCACTGTTTGGCACCAGAATGCCATCACTCCTCTGCATGCCGCTCGGAAGGGCAAAGGTGAAATTGCCTATTTTAATTTTCCATACCAGCATGCAACAAATGTGCTTTTGTGTTAGAGCACGTTTCTGGTCCAATGGGTTCTGCATGTGGTACAGAAGTTTCACATGTTGATATGAAGCCACGCAGAAGATGAAGTCAGTTTATTTACTTTTTAATAAACAGAAGAAGGCAAGTTTTATTTATTTTTAATCATATAAGGCAGATAATGCATCAAAAACCACATTTAAAACAACATTCAACCATGTGATAAAGCCAAGTGATTACATGAATTACAAACAAAACAAGCACCAAAAGAAAAATGATAATGCTAGTAACAGTTAAATATATTTAAAAAGAAAACATGACAACAATGAAAGATGAGAAAGACAAGAAAAACAATGAAGGAATAACAAACGATGCGAGCTAGTTCAGGCAGTCAACTCGAGCTGCACTGATTTCTCTTGACTCATTCACAACAATCACCTGACAACACCTCCTACCAATCAGTGGTCTATTTAAGCTGCAAGATTTCCGGTCTCTCCCTCTTTGCTCTCTCATTGCCAGCACTGACCTTCACCAGTACTGCACTCTCGCTCAGAACTGTCAGCGCAGATTCTCAGAGACCAGGACAAATTATTAAACTGGGAATTATGAATACGGTACAAACTCCTGCACACACATTTACCTGCAATTTTAATGGACTCTCATCTTCTCATGAAATAGATGTTATTTGGTCCTCTTTGATTCTAAAGATCATTGTGTTTGATTTTAAAACGTGGTGAAAAGTGTCGCAATATCTAACATTTAGACAAACTTGAAGTGTCTCTGTTGGGCCAACTTTGATCTCTGCACTGTCGTCTGCATTGTTACTATGTTTGACAAAGCTTTTTTTTTTACCTTTTAACTTCATTCTCTTCATTGATTTAATTAAAACATTTTCACTAATAGGTTTTATTTGAGCTCTTACCCAGATCTTCCATCAGATGCGTGTGCGTTGTGTGTGCGTAGCGGAGCTGACACACAACGCACACACATCTTTTATATCATCTTGTGTTTTTCTATTTCAATTGTTTCCTTATGCAAACACTTAAAATGTCTGTGTTTTATAAATAAAGCTGCCTTGCCTTCTCAACAGCACACTGAGGCTCACTGTAATCATTTCCTCTCCTTGATTAGATGACAGACGTGATGGTCGCTCAGGCTCCAGGAACACTTTTGCCTTCAAGGAGTCCTGCTCTCTTCAGAACCGGGACATCGTGGAGGTGGTGCGCACTGAGTACGTCTACAGCCGGCCCCCTCCCTGGTCTGACATCCTGCCCACCATCCACGTCATCACCCCCACCTACAGCCGACCAGTGCAGAAGGCCGAGCTGACACGTCTGGCCAACACTCTGCTGCACGTCCCCAACCTGCACTGGATCTTAGTGGAGGACTCCCAGAGGAGGACCACTCTGGTTAGTCGACTCCTGCAGGAAACAGGGCTGAACTACACCCACCTTAACGTGGAGACACCCAGGAACTATAAAGTACGAGGGGACACCAGGGATCCCAGAATACCTCGGGGTACCATCCAGAGGAATCTGGCCCTGCGATGGCTCAGGGAGACATTCGGAGTGAATAGCAGCCTGGCAGGGATCGTCTACTTTGCAGACGATGACAACACCTACAGCCTGGAGCTGTTTGACGAGGTATTCATCATACAGGCTCCACTTTGTTGTTTCCTCTTGTCCAGATCCTTACTTTTGTTCTACCTAGTCCTAGATGTAAATTGTTTTGGACAAAAGCAACTACTAGATAACAGTAGAATAGTAGAACTGTGATGTAAAAGGTGCAAGTGATTCTGCAAGCCGTAACCCCCTCCTGCAGATTGCTCCAAAGCTGAGAAGATCTGGTGACAAAGGCAGCTTGAGATTTCAGCCTTGACTTTACAGCTTTACAGCAGATGAAGCATGACAGATTGTCCAGATGTGTTATGAGCGATGCTGCAGTGCTACAAGGGATAAAACTGTCTTATTGGCGCGGCTTATTGCTTCAGGTTATGAATAGGTGTAAAGCTTCAAACTGACCCAGTGGTGCTACAGGGAAGATTAATTAAATTGTAAGGACGGCTCTCAATCCAACAGGAAGCCAATACAGTCAAAACAGGATTGGGATAATGTTGTCTGACGTTGAAGGTTACACCGAAGAAGAGCTGTGGCATTCTGAATTATTTGGAGGCAAGAGAGTGATGTTGGTCACGCCAGAGAGGGAGGAGGAGGGAGTTACAGCAGTCAAGTCTACTATAAATTAGTTATTGTGTCAGAGGCACAGACTAAGAGCAGAGGTCGAACCACGATGTTGATTATTAGCAATGGATCATTTTCTTCGTGTGGGTTGTCAGGGTGCTTCTCTTAGATTTAAGTAGGGGGGGGCTCCAAGGAGGAAAGGTTGGGGACCACTGCCCTAAAAGAGACCATTTCACTTTATTGAACTCTAACTCTGATCGATATACTAAATGAACATGCTGGCTTTATTGCAATAGTCATACTTCACCACATGAATACAGAATTACTTCTTTAGAATAGAAAAAAAACAAAAATGTGTCTGTGCATAGCTCAGCTCATTTTTTAAATAAAGATCACAGCCAAAGGAGGCACATGAAACAACACAGAAACAAATTAAAGCTTCATTAGAAAAGTCATAGTAATAATAATCCCAAAGGGGTAGAGGTGTGGTGGGGGGTGCCCAGACCTTCAGACTCAGACATGTACTTGTACAGCCTATCAAGTCTTTTCTTTATTTTCTGGAAGTCACCTCTTATAACATAATGTACGTTTTACGTTGTCTAAGGTTTGGCCTCTTGTTAATAAGCATGATTTAAGTTTAGGTGGATTTTGTTGTTTCCATGTCACATGAGCATGCTGTCTTTAGGAGGACTTTAAACACGATTATGAAACCATGAACGGGTGAGGAAAGCTTTTAAGAGAAAGAGGGTGGAATATTTATGCTACAATCACTTGTTACAGTCTATTGTTGGAGGGAGTGTTGTAGTCAAGACCAAACCTACCCGAGACCAATACATACCCGAGACCAGAGTGCTCCAAGACCAAGACATTTAGACGTTTAGGGACTGAGGCCGAGTCGAGACCAAGACCAAGAAATAGTTCTATTTTCATGTTCCATTAAATCCGATCTTTGTGCATGGGGTTGTCTTGGCAACTCAGGTTGGATTCCTTCATGGCAGATTTTGTCACGATTCTTTAATGTTTACGATTTATTGGTATTTGAAATTCACTTGGTGGCCGCATTGAGTGTGTGTGTGTGTGTGTGTGTGTGTGTGTGTGTGTGTGTGTGTGTGTGTGGGAGGGGAGGGCGCATGTGGACCCTGTGCGGCCAGTTGCCCACCCCTGATCCCCTGATCACGATTAATCAGACCCCCCCCCCTTTTTGTTTCCAATAAGACCGATTGAGAAAAGGAGACCTCTGAAGCATTACCTATAATACAGGATTCATGACATTTAAAAAGACTCACCTGAGTGACCTCCACCTCTGTCTCTGTGTTTTAACTTCCAGATGCGCTCCACCAAAAAGGTGTCAGTGTGGCCTGTGGCCTTCGTGGGCGGCCTTCGTTATGAGTCGCCTAAAGTTAACACCTTTGGAAAGGTGTACGGCTGGAAGACTGTATTTGACCCACACCGGCCGTTTGCTATAGACATGGCCGGGTTCGCAGTGAACCTGCACCTCATCCTGTCTAAACCTCAGGCTTATTTTAAACTGCGAGGAGTGAAGGGAGGGTATCAGGAGAGCAGTTTATTAAAGGAGCTGGTTACTCTCAGCGACTTGGAGCCTAAGGCTGCTAACTGCACCAAGGTAAGAACAGGAGGATATTTGCACGTTTGAAATGTGATGCAACCTATGTGAACCTGCAACACAACATTCTGCTTCTGTAAACGCTGAGGATGAGTCTTTAGATCCCTGACTGTCAAAACAATTTGTTCTCAACGTCAGTCATCTGTCAGATTAAAGCTCATTTGAATGACACTTCTTTCTTCCTCCAGACATTTTGTAGCAGGTGTGATGAAATAAAGAACTACTGCGCTGCACTGCGAGCCACATGCCTTTTTTTTAAGTGTTTCATAACTCTGTATTTCTCCTTCCCCTCCTCTTTCCCGGCAGGTTTTAGTATGGCACACACGGACAGAGAAGCCTGTGCTGGTAAATGAGGGCAAGAAAGGATTTACGGATCCTAATGTGGAGATATGACCGAATTGATCTCACACAGGTAAGAGCAGAGATTTAAAAATGCTAATGAGTTTATTTCCACTCAGTTATTCCAGGTGATGGGTCAATGGGGAGCATTTTAAATGATCCACACTTAAAAGTAAAAAAAGTGAATATTTTAAATATGTCTCATAAAGACATTTTTTAAATCAGTGTTCACAGAATTATGGCAGAATAAAAAAGCTCATTACCTTCTCAATGGATTAGTGAAAAATTATCCACACCTTCATGGTCCCAAGAGGTGAATCTGAAATATATTAGTCATCCCTTACATTTCATTTATTGTGATATGACAAAGTCAAGTTTAACTGGGGTCATCCCTATGTTCCCTAATCCCTATGTTGCTTTAGCCTTATGCTGTTCACTCAGCCCTATGATCCCTCAGCCCTATGTTCCCTCATCCCTATGTTCCCTCAGCCCCATGTTCCCTAATCCCTATATTCCCTCTGCCCTATGTTCCCTCATTCCTATGTTCCCTTAACCTTATGTCCACTCAGCCCTATGTTCCATCAGGCCTGTTTCCTCAGCCCTATGTTCCCTCATTCCTATGTTCCCTTAGCCTTATGTCCACTCAGCCCTATGTTCCCTCAGCACTATGTTCCCTCAGCCCTATGTTCCCTCATCCCTATGCTCCCTCAGCCCCATGTTCCCTAAGCCCTATATTCCCTCTGCCCTATGTCCCCTTAGCGCTATGCTCCCTCAGGCCTATATTTCCTCAGCACTATGTTCCCTCAGCACTATGTTCCCTCAGCACTATGTTTCCTCAGGCCTATGTTTCCTCAGCTCTATGTTCCCTCAGGCCTATATTTCCTCAGCCCTATATTTCCCCTCAGCCCTATGTTCCCTAAATGGTTCAAGTTGTATGAATCGCCTTAAAATGTGTTGAAATGGTTTCCTGTATCTCTCAGAATATAAAGTTTAATCACTTCAGATATCTTTTATTTTTTCCTCTAGCATCTTAACTTTGATCCTAACTTTTCTATTTGACCACGAGGCCAAATTTCAATTATGGTACTCTGATTTATGACCAAACACAAGAAAAACTCATTAATCTATCATCATCAGCTAAACTTAGTATTTTGTGCTAATCAACATAAGTTGGATCAAACAAACATTTTCTATTGGTAAGGATTGGACCGCCCTATAAATATCCTTGCATTGTCACTGTGAGAGTGTTGTGCTGCAAATATAGACACCACAGCATGACTCCAAACACAAGTATTATTTAAACTAATATTTCCCCCTTCATTAAAAAAATCTGTCTCTACGACCTTCATTTGAGTAATAACTATTTATTTATCTAGTTATTTGAGTACTTGTAATGTATCCAGATCTGTTTACTAAACTAAACTAAACCAGCAGCCTGCCATTGTTCTTGTTTTGTCAGGCACATATAGTCATTACAGACAGCAGCAAGAAGACATCATCGTCGCCCAAACACTTTACCCTGTCTACACATCCACAGTACATTTAAAAAATATGTATTTCTTAAACTCATTCAAACTGGAAGGCATTTCCAAAAGCTAAATTTATTTGTGACCTAAAATGCAGTTTGCATGTTGAGGAAAGAAAGGCCAAATGTGTTTAAAGAAATCCATTATATTGTGGTCCTAGCTTCAGTCCTGTCCACAAAAGTTCTGCTTGTAACTTGCCCTTTTTTCCATCTCTGTGTTTCAGAGGAGGGGTTTCTCCTTTGTTCTCCACACGGATTCACATCCTCAGAGCTCCTTAAAGCAATAGCCGAGGTCAGAAATGTTATCACAGCACAGTAGCTGCTCTTCACCACTGCTTAGAAATGGAGGCACAGAGCAGTCCACCCCTGGAGGACAAATAAACCATGTGCGTGATCCATCCACAGACTATCAAAGCACAACAGCACAAAACAAGCCGACTTGTTCAGCTCGAAGCGCTGGCTGATGCGAGACACTGGTTTGAGGTGCCAAAAGGAGCCTGCCAACTAATGTCTCCCTGGAGAGATGAGACAAAGGATGCTGCGCGATTTCAAACTGCACGAAGAGATGGCACTGCAAGCAATAAAGAGCCCTGTGAGCGCAGAAAACACCAGCCTACCATCCAATTAGCATTAAATAGGGCCCTTTTGTTCTGGAGCGAGCTGGCTGTCGGGCACAGGGCTGCACAGATGAATAAAGGGGTCCTTGTTTAAAGTGAGTCAGCAGTGACTGACAGACTGTATTGAGGGGATCTGAGCCCTCCCCGCTTGTACTGTACAACACTGAGCTATTTAGATAGCACCCTGAACCCAGCACTAATTAGGAGTCCTGTTACTTCTCCACACATGCACTCTGCACATGTTGAGTACAAACACATGCACTGAAAAACACAGAGCAGTGATTTATTCCAGCACTCTGTTGTGTTAGAGTCTTGTTTATCTCTTATATGCTGTAACACTACTGAAGTCTGCTCATAGCCAAGAGAAAATTCAGTATTTCTATGGACCTGTCTACTTCTTCATAAGCTAATTAAGATCCCAGTGGGAGCACTGACGGCTTCTCAGCCCAATTATTTATTGTTCAAAGTAACTTGTACCATTAACTTCTCGGTCGTGAGCGCTGCTTGTGAGAGTCGACGGGATATGAGGCCATTAATCTGAAAATTCATGTGCATCCTTTTCAAATAGCCGTTTTACACAATCTAATTATTCCCACCATGGTTGGCTGGCTGAAAGGGATGACTTTATACTCTGTTGACTTGCAGTAGCACTGTTTAAAAATGCTAATGTTCTCATACTGTGTGACAGTTAAGGGATTGGTCAGTAATTTATTGGTTATTCAGGCATCTGAAACCTTGAACTATAAAAAGGCTCTATTGTTTGGAAGTTGTTCAATCACTCCTCATCTGCCTGTTTGTTGTTTTATAAGCTATGTTAATTTACCATTTTCACAAAGACGACTTTTTATGTGGAGGCTGAAATGGTGTCCTTCTGTGTTCCAGGTATGAAAATAAATTCACAAAGAGGAAATCTGACAAATGGTGGTATTTTAAATGGCTATATTTTAAGTCAAAATAACATATTTGATAATGTCAGACAACAGCTGACATTAGCATACTGCTTTTCTGTTTGACAGTGTTACAATATACGGTGACTCACAAATTCCTAGGTAATGGTTATATTTGCTAGCTAAAGATTAATTTAGCTAGCTAAAGGTTGTGCTACATAGCTGAAGGTAAGTAAACTGTTCACTTGGAAATGGCTAAAAGCTAACATAAGCTGTTGTGACTTTCCTGTTGTTTCCAGTTTGTAAATAAAATAGACTTTAAAAAATGACAAGAATATCACAGTTAAAATCTGGAGTGACATCAAGCTGTATTTAAAGTCAAATACAACATTTCACAACTCCTGAGCTAACATCAAACAGCAGCTAACGTAAGCAAACAATCACTGCCTAGTCAACATTTCTGTTTGATACAAAGTATCCTAGCTAATGGTTATAGTAGCTAGCTAATGCGGGTAATGTTAGCTGGTTAAAGGCAGGGTTGGTAATTTTTTGAAAACTAGCATGATTTTGAAAGTAGCATTCCCTCAGTGCTCCGTCTGCACCCAACCCCTCCCCTCTGTGCTCCTTCAAAAGCCACGCCCCTCACTTACATGCACAAGCACCATTGGTCCAGAAGCGGACCTCAGCTCATGCTTTGAGTGTGGGCTTGTGCACGCAAGGGGTAGAGAACGAGCAGGGAGACAGGGAGACAGGGAGACGTGATTGGTTTCATCAGATTGGTAACTCATGGAAGACATTGGTCAAAGTTTTTACAGGCTTACAGCTGCTACAGATGACGGATTTTTTTTGTTTCTTTTTCAGAGAACATGAATTATTAATTTCTGTCAGGACCTAAAGACAATTTCAACCCAAATCTTAAAAAGTGTATCTGGAGAAAATTACCAACCCTGCCTTTAAATCTTACGTTAGATAGCTAAAAATGTATTGTATTTAACCCAAACAACGAACGTTTTTGGACCCGTTGTCTCGTAATTATTGGATCCGTATCTTATATTTACCATGTAAGGTTTCCGAAAAGTTTCGGGTAAACAGCCATGAGCGTGTAAAAACATGAGCGTGTAAAAACATTTAAACCTATGTGCATCACTTTTTATGGGTTTTGTAATAGACAATGTTGGGCAGTAACGTCATTGCATTTTAATTACATTTTTGTAGAAGCTTTGTGGCTGATTTCTGAATCGTATAACTTTTCAGTAGCTTAGATGTTTACGGAGGCTCATCCGCAGCAGCCGCCATGCTGGAAATCCTGTCTCACCCTAACTTTCGGTCAACCTAACGACAGGCTGAGTGCCGAAGCTGATACGGGTTTTAAGCCTCTTTACAAACTGTTACTTTATTAATTATATAGTGTGGTAGCGTCCAAACAAGCTTCCCTACAATTAAGTTAAAGTGCAGCGGAGCACTCTTTCTCTGCTGCAAATATATTTCACCTGCTAGTGAAATATATTTGCAGCAAGTGAAATATTTAGACAGTTGACCTTCAGGGCCACAGTACCACGCGCCTGCCGCTGGCAATTGTGCAGGCAAGTGAGCGCACTGGGGAACACACATGAAGGTGATTCCTGAAGAAGCTAACATAACCAACCCCTATGCAGTTAGCCATCGCCAGTGCAGTCCGCAGACACCAGCAGCTTGTCAACAGCTAACTACAGAACATAAAGGAGGTAAGAGGAGCTTAGCACATAAGAAAACAGTAGAGAAGTTGGAATTGTAGATTAGGGGAGAAAGGGTCAAGATGAGCCAGAGAGGTAAATTGAGCTAACAACTTTACATTTTTGTTTTGTAAGGACTGTTTCTTAGACTGCTTCCTCAAAAAACATTGTTTTGGCAGTAACAGAAACATTTCAGCAATTAAATGATATAAAATGAAGAGTATGCTAGACCAAATTTATTTAGTTCATTTAAAAAAGTTGTTCCACTGCCTCTATCATAGGGTAACAAGGTTCATTTTCAGTAGCTGTCCAGTTAGCCTAAGTAAATACGTAACCAAAGTTGATCTATAAAGCACCTTTTAAGGAGCAGGCGTCACATTAAATTATGAAAAACCAAGAGATAGCAACAGAAATTCACACTCATCATTTTGCACAGAGCAGTCCAACTAAACATACAAAAAGAATTGACTGTGACCAAATTGCTTCAACAGTCATAATATTAATGATAAATCTAAAAATACCTAAGGTGACAAGCTAAGTTTAACCTTTGCTGATGCTAAGCTTATTACATTTCTCCTAGTTGTAGCTTTATACTGTAGCTTAATTGTATGTGGAGTAACTCGTAGCTTAGATCATTACATTTTAACAGTAACTTGCCCAACACTTGAAGTAGATGATTTTCCATTTACTTCATTAGACTTTAACTTGTTTCTCCATCTTTGTGCATGCATGTAGGTGTTTTAGAGAGGTTCTAACATAAAGTAATCGAAGGTGATCATCCGTCAGACAGAGCAGTTTTAATGAGAAAATAGCTCGTAGTTATGAGATCGGTCTCTCTTAATTAAGAGATAAGGGGTCCAAAAAATGTGAATGCAACGCACTTTTGTACTTATCAGTCAAGAAACGACAAAATGAAATCTTAAAATTCCCTTAGATTATTATTTTCATGCCTATAACACAGCAGGACAACAACACTGTGAGAATATGATTCATTTCCATAACTTTGCTGCCCCAAATATTCACACAAGCAACAGAATTTGTACAATAATGACTATAATTGCCATCCACAAACATAAATTATGACTCTTCATCCCTGGTGAAGAGAATGAACTGAGTACTTCTGCTGTAAAGAAGCACAGTAATTGAAGGTACTGCACTGTATGTTATAAACAGCTCCCATACAAACATGCTTCTGTCTCTTTTTGACACTTGTCTGTTTTTTTATAAACATATATTACTTTTTAAATCTAAGATATTAAATATGACAAATATATTTACAACATTGACACCCTTATTTTTCCCCCCCACATAAAAACAATGTCAATATAAAGAGTGATGGCAGTCACTGGATGTCTGCTGCCATGCCGAGGTCAGGCGTGTCCTCAAAGTGAATCTTGTAGTCACCCTCCTGCTCCTCAAACACAATGACCTAATCAATTTAAACAGAAAACGTGAGAGACAGAGTTAGACTAACTTGCTTCTTTTTTACACATGTTAAATGTGAACATTAATCTTTAAATGCAAGGACAAAAACATCGAACTGAATCGTATTTTTAAATGTTAAATTTCTTGCGAAGAGTGAGCTGGGAGTGCAGACATTCCTTTTAGTCCCCTTAATTCAGACAGCACTATAATGACGCTCCGCTGTCATTACCTTAAGCCCCTCATATTGATTCTGTCTCGGTGTAATGTTGGTGTCCCAGTCTATAAACGCTCCACGTGCACATAGATAGACACACACACACACACACAGCGCTGTTCACCCCCGCTGTTTCTGCCGATCCTGTCTTGCCAATCTAACGCCTCTATTACTACCTCTGAAGCAGGCAAAGAGGGGGGATCATGTCGTCCCCACATCCAGCCTCTGCGACATTCATATTGAAATTCTCTCTTCCTATATGCAGTCTATACATTCATGTGAATAGTGTCAATCTCCTAATCTAACTATTAGCAAAAAGAAAATGAACACATTTGCTATCATGCCAAACTCCTCCTCTAACAAACCAGATTTGTGCACAGTCGTACCTGATTTATTCCGCTGTTGAGAAAGGGACCGGGGAGGTAGAGCGCCTGCTGAGGGCCGATTGACCAGTAACGACCAAGGTTCAGCCCATTGATAAACACAACACCTTTTTCCCAGCCCTGACGACGACAACGAAAAAAAGTATTACTTCACAATGCATAGTATTTGTGATGCAAAGCACACATGCATTGAGGGTAGACTATATGGTTCGTTTCACTTACCGGCAGCTTTACAAATGTGTCACTCGGATATCCGTATGCAAACAGCCTCCCTATAAAGAATCCAGGGAAGCTGGGAATTTCAGGAAGCGTTTTCCAAGGTGCCTGATAGAGACTGAAATAAGGCATTGACTTGAACACAATATTACAGCGAAATGAAAGTGATATAAATGCTTTAGATTTAATAAAGCGTACAAACCTATCAATAAAGCTGGGTTTCATATCCAGGCTGTATATTGTAAAATCCCGCAAGGGGATATTGTTTAATAAAATGTCTCCCACGAGGCCTGCAAGAACACAATTCAAAATTGGCTTGTTCACCACACTCTGAGTGTTTGAGTGGTTCAATTGGAGGCAAAACAATGAACTGCATATTGTCTGTCAATCACCTTTATGTTGTTTGTCAAGGTCTCGTCCCTGGTGAACGCGTCCACAGTTTTCCACCAATAAACTCAAAGTACGTTGTCCCTGCAGGGAGTGACCACTTTAGTGCCTTTGACAAGTTTTTACAGCCACAACTTCAGCATCCATCACATCCGATTACTATGAATTACTGTTGCTTTATTGGTCGTTTGCCTTCCTTGTCAAACAAGATCAATGCCATACCTTACCATCAGGAACCGCCAGCTCCAGGTTTTTACGCTTGAAGAGGCCGATGTAGCTTCTGTCTACAAACACCTATGAAGAAGAATAGTGCTGTCAAATAAATTACGATATAGTGCATTCAATTAAAATTCTGATTCACTGGACTGAAATATCTCAAAGGTGATTTTGGGTTTGCAAACTTTTTTTCAGAGAATCAGTGAGAAGATGCTTCCAGTACGCCCCTGTACGTGTGGAGGACACTAGCATACACACACACATGAAGAGCAGCATACACACACATGCAGCCATGATGGATGGCTGTCCCATTTAGCTAATGCACAAAAGACCCCCCCAGCTCAGAGGAGAGAGATTCTCTTTTAAAATAGACACCCTACTCCATGGCAGCATCCCAGGCAAGCCCATAAGGAAGTCAGTCCTGGTGCAGGGCTACTCATGCAGAAAAGTGCGTCCTCCTCAGAAGCAGTCCTTGGGTGAAAGTTCTGGATGATCTGTTTTAGCTTGGTCATACAAAGAAGGAAACCCAATGTTTTTTTTTTTAATATTGGGGGTAATTCTCTCATCAGACCGCCCAATATCCAGCACGATGTCAGCTAACTTCTAGGTTGTGGATTCTCCTGAAGCATTAGCGTGAGAAGCTTCAGAGGAATTTCATAATCTGGAGAAGAAAAACCTTCTTCTCTTCAAACACTAGGACTTCGCCTCATGAATGGGGTCATCCAGAGAAGGAAACCCTTTGTTTCTCATGTCTAGGTATTCCCTCTCATCAGATGGCCTTTGGAGGCAGAGGAATGTCTGCCCATAGGCTACAAGGCATCAGTCTAGGATCTTCATCACCGAAAGCTGGAAACAGGCAAGGCAGATTTGAGTCTTCACCCTGAAGATTATCTCTTCCATAACGATCGATCGATGAGGGTGAAGTTGAAGGAATTGGAGGCAAAGGAGTCTCCCAAGGCCTTTTGTCGTGATACTGGGACAACAAATCATCTCCTTCATCATCCAGGGAAGGAAACCTGAGTTTGTTAAGATCTGGGGACATGTTCTCCTTGGTTTTGCAATGTCCAGCTTATTTTGATCGTCAAGAGACAGAAACTTGATAACTTTTAGATCAGAAAACATGTTTTCAAAAGTGTTTGTGATGACCCACTTATCATCACCAGGCAGAGGAATGTCTGCCAGCACACTGAGGGGTATCATGTAAATCTGGGAAAAGCTAAGGCAAATCTGAGTCCTTGCTAAAGAGAATGTCGTTTGTATAAAGCTCTGCCGCTGACAGCGGAGGACTTTTAGCCAGAGGGACTTCCCAAGCTCTTACGTTTAGAGGCTGGGAGAACGAATCAGCTACTTCCTCATCAAGTAAGGGGTCAGTATCTTCATCCAGGGAAGGGAACCCAATGCTTTTTAAATCAGGTTACCTCTTCTCAGTGGTATTTGTGATATCCAGCACATTATCAAGGAAGGGACTCTGAGGCACGGGAACCTCAGTAGCCCTTGTAAGATGATACTGGGCAGTCAGATTGGCCACTTCGTCATCCACTGAAACCCGACAGGCATTTGTGGGCATCAACAGAGACGGTGTAAAGCTCCCAAGAGTTTTTCCAGTTAGCTCAGCAGAAAAAAAAAGTGGATAACAGATAGCTGGATTTTATTCAATGCTAACAAAAATAGCTGCTCATTAATCAAATCATATCTTGCATCTGGATTCTTTGCGGCTGTTTCACTCTTGGCGATATAGACCAGAAATCATCTGTCAATATTTTTTAGTTGAATGGCAATTTTAAGATTTTAAGATCTGCTGGTTTCCCTTAATCACTCTGACTCCCTGGCTCTTCAGCTTATTGGCTCTGGTTCTGGTTCTGGCTCTGGTCTGCAGGCTCTGGTTTGGAGAATCCATAGTCTGACAATGACTGTTATCTTCGGTTCTGTTTAGCACATACACATTTACACACATTCACACATGCACTACACTACTGATGACACATTATTTACGTTTTTTTGTAGATAAAACTACTTTTGAAATTGCCAGATCATCTCATCTCCATACTTTTGTCACAATCTTTGAGTCGGGTTGTGACAATAAGGACTCACCAGGGCTCGGTCTCTGACGTTGTCTCCTGACTTTAACCGTCCTCCACTGGTGATAGTGGTCTCATACAGCGTGTATCCGTAAGACTGTCCGTTCCTGTTGTTCACAGGTAGATTCTCCATGCTCACTGGCTCGGCTGATTTAAACGGCTGCAGAAAATTCAGTATAAATGTACCTTGTTGATTGAAAAGCAAAAGTTTAATCGTTGCACATGATAGGTGACAGATAATCTTACATAAAACATACTCCCTCAGTGAAGCTCAGAGCGTCCCATAACGACAGGTGTTGGTACATGATGGCTGGTTCATAAGACTCCCTGTAGTGAAGGGCCAGCATGTCAGGGAAACTGTCCCCTTCTGCACAGAAAAGATCAGGAAGACAGTCACTGCATCTAGTCACTTTTTTTTCATTTGAATGTAGGGTTTAACTTACTGATGTATCGAGAAAGTAAATCCCTCAGGAGGTGATACTTTGGAGTGTACTCCCCAGCTTCAGTCAAGGGGGCATCGTAGTCTGAGGAACATTGTAGTGCAACTTAGAATAACAATCATGTGCTGCCACCTGCTGGCTGTTTGAGTCAATGCTGATCCAGTATTCTCAGCTGTAATTTGTCACCACCTCCTCATCATAAAGCAGTCTTTGTAAATTTGCATCAAAGATGAAGTTACTTTGTTTATGACACCTACCGTAGCTGGGGACCAAAGCTCTGTATGAAGGATCAGACAGCGCTCCGCTCATGAAGCCAAAACTGGAGCCTCCGTGGAACATGTAAAGATTCACCGACATGCCTCGCCTCAGAATCTCTCTCACTGTGGACACCATATCTGACAAGAAGATTCAGAGTTTTAATGTCAACAAATTTAAAATGTAACGTCTTCATCCTCTTCATCAGGAGCTGCAGGAACTCTTAAAAATAGGTTACACCTGATTTTCATATTTGCATTTACATTTACATTGTTGTCGTGCAGCTGGTGTCATTATGCAAAAAGAAAAGCAGGAGGAAAATAAACAAACATACGATCTATCTCACAGTGAGTGAAGAGGTATTTAGATATGGGTGTTGTTTTATGACTGAATTTAAATTAAATAAATACAAAGCTAATGAAAAATATATCAAATGATTTAACTGTAACAATGTGTTTATTGCCCCGGCCTGACAAGTTCAAAATCAATTATTATTAAAAAATTATATGCGAATGTCACATAACAAGATCCCTCCTCACCTTCGCGAGGCAGCACATGGTGGAGCTCACCCCACACGTCGTACCAGCCCGTCCAGTAGTCCGACACCATGGTGGGGCTGTTAGGCTGAAAAACAGACCAACATTATTACACTCATCTTCAGTGACGGACAGTGAAGTGATGGAAAAAGGTCAAATACACACCTGGAGAGCATTCAGATCCTGGAGGTCTCTCTGATTCAGCTTCTGGAGCTTCACGGATCTGATGGCTTCAACACAAGAGAACACTGGATAAGTTTTGTGTGTGCATGTTTGTGCATCTTAATGTATTTTTGGTGTGTTTGACGATATACTGTACCTCCATCCACACCTCCTGACTTTAACGTGTTGTGGTTGTCTGATGTGAACAAGAGCTCACAGATCCCTCTGGACTGTAAAGCCTTTTAGCGATCAGAATATATGAACATTAATATACATCTATATAATAACATGTAGGTTTAATAGCACTTTGATAAAACCCATATAATCACCTCTTTAATGAAAAGCATGTAACCTTCATCCTTTGCGTAGGATCCGTAATCATTTTCAACCTGCACTGCAATAATGGGACCTCCTTTCTTGAACTGCAAAACACAATGAAACATTATTGTTATTAGCATGTCTAATAAAAGGATCTGGAAAAATAGCACTCATTTGAGCATTAGTCACAAGCAGCCACCTGCAGTGGAACCACTTTTGGTATAAGTTTGTCAAAGAAAGTGTTGACAGCCTCAGTAAATCCTGGATGAGTCGTCCTCAGTCTCATGCTGCTGTCTCTGAGGAGCCAGCTGCAAAGAAACACAAAACAACATCATACATTTTAATTTAGACACAAATCTGCGAGAATAGAGGCAGAGTGAGTATCACGTTCAGGACCACGCTAAAAGACAGAGCACGTCGATCCTCACAGTAAAATGTTAGCATGACCTTTCTTTATGTGACTGGGGTAAAATAGTTCAGATTGCAGACCCTGAGCTAGCCTTCACATGGAGGTTATAAATAAGCACGCTCCTCTCAGATAATTTAAGGTGAAAGGACATGACAATCCATTGTTTTCAGATAAACTTTATGATAACATTCATGACTGAATCTTGCTTGGGAAAATCCAAATGTCAATCTGAATCTGAATGGATACAGTTCAGGCTCTTGGGAAGCGAAATCAGATGTTTATGTTAAATAATCGAGAGATGGCTTTAAAAACGTGTTTAAGTTTTAAAGGTCATAAAGGGATTGTCTTCTTGCTCTGGAAAAACTGGCCTACCAAAATCATTAAAACTGGACAGTTATGACAGATTTGTATCATCTACAATTTTCTACCATGGCATTTATTTTAAAGGGGACATTATGAAAATCCACTTTTTCAGTGTTTTTGAACATTTATTTGCGTGAAATAAATCCATCCAGTCCTTTGTTTGTGATCTGCATAAGTCTTACAACACAGAAAAAAATGCTCGGTTTCAAATGTTCTCAGTTTGTGACATCTCAAGTTCGATTCTGGTAAAATAAATACCCTCCTCTCCCCTGGTTTCTCCACCCATGGACTCCACCCCCAGCCTAGAGCAAAACTTTTGCACAGGTCCGCCATTTTTATTCTCACTACAGAGGAGTGATGTCTACCGGGAAAACTCAGGGGGGGCTCATTGCATTTAAAGAGACACACACACCAAAACGGAGCGTTCTGAGAGAGCTGGTTTCTACAGGGTCACAAACCTCCTCTGGTGCTTGATTCATGTTATATTTTGACCGAAGCACAGCACAGATGTTTCATTTAGACCACAGGGGACTGTTTGAAAAGGTGGAAAAGGGGGATAATATGTCCTCTTTAATGTCTTGCAGTCTGGTTTCAGAGAAAAATCTCATCAAATTCAATTTTACATTTAACGAAATCCAAAAATGCCAGCGACTTAGAATAAAGACTGCACTTTTCATCTAACTAAATAAAGGCAAAAAAGCCACACAAAAAGGAAATTAGTCGATACAAAACGGTGTCCAACAAGGGTCCATTCTGGGTCCTTCTCTGTTCATACAGAATATTAATATCTAATGTAAAATTGATACTAACGCAAAGTTGTATCTTATGCTGATGATACCACTCTATATACTTCTTATTCTTTGTCTTCCTTAGTGAATGTAATTGAGGAACTACAAGCTGCTGGGGAGTCTCTGTGGATTCAGACCTTTCTCACTGCCAACCAAAAAAATGATGTGCTTCATGAGGTCAGAGAGGAGAGTTACAAATTATTGTTGTCAGATTTTTACTTTGAACAATGAGGGCATTGAATCAGTGCCTTCGATTTTTCCTGGAAAAAGATCGGTCTTACGTATAATTTTGAGTGTTTTATAAAGAAACTGGGGGTGAAATTGAGTTTACTCAAAGAAACAAAATGCTGTCTTTCTTTTGGTGCCATGAAAAAACTAATTCAGGCGACATTTTCTTTGGGCAGTAAATGACTGTGCAGTTGTTCTTGCGATTTGTCTCAGGTTTGGATTTCAGCACACATTGTGGGCACTTCTCCAGCTTACACAACTGTGAGATTGAACTTTAGTACATCTTTCTTCAAAAGGCCTTTCTACACAAACTGCCTTATTAATTAAGATATCTACACGTCTCCACGAACTCTTAATAGCTGTAACCTTCAGTCTCATTTTGGTCTGAGTCACTAAAACTAGAGTATCATATTAGCACAGACGATTATAGAAAGAGAATTAAGGATGAATTGACCAGTGATGCACACGTCTGGTTGCTGAACGTTGTTAATGTATGGCTTTTTGTAACCATTGTTTGCAATAGCCGGTTGTTTGTTCATCCTTAGGGTCTTTGTGTGGTGATGTTTTGACTCCCTTGTCCCTGGTTTTGCCTAATTGAAATTTATTTAGGCTCACAGTTTTCTCCATCTGTGTTCATGCACCTCTGGAAACCCCACCCAGGGGTACAAATGTGGTGAAATCCACCCACATTGGTTTCAGTTAAACATTACACCAATTTGTTTTCAATAATTTTGTTTGGGGCAACAAGCCATGAAATAAGTGCTTCCAACTTAATACCTGATCTATTGTTTGTATTTCTCTGCAATGAAAGTTCTTCAAATGTATTAAATCTATTATTTTGTGATCCATGTCTGTAATGATTTAAGCAGTTTTCAGCCTCCATATGTTTGACCTGTGACGAACTTGTCACACAGTAATTCAGATGAGCTTAAAGGCATTTTTCGTCAAATACTTTCTATGTAAAGAATCCTAACCTCGGCAGTCCACCGAGGTCCAGTTCAGAGGAAATGTACGGCCCGGGACGCAAAATCACCCAAAGTCCCAATTCAGCAGCAAGATTGAGAAAGGCTCTGAAATACAGACAGAAACATAAAAAATATTTTTAATCTGCACAAACACAAAGTTCAGAAGAGTGAGGACACATATCTTGTTGTTTAAGGAGTCTGAAATGTGCTTGGCAACGACCGCAGCAGTCTGAGGCGTCTCATCCCTCCTCATTTACCACTGTTGTGTTGCTAATTGCTTGCTAAGTTGCTGTTGTTTGGGAGATGTTGCTGTTGTCAGGTGGGACTTCTCGGCCTCAAGCTTGTCCCTGAAGCACGGAGGCTTAGAGATGATGAGAAGGAAAGGAAAGTATTCCCAATACACCTCAGAGAAGGGAACGTCGTTAGAGATGTTAAAGAGAAGAGGTGATGTAAGGTGTTCTACTTCTTAGTACAGACATTTTTATTTAAACTGCATATTCACTATACGGAAGCCTAAAGTGGACATACATCCATACATTTTATTGGTTGTTATCTCCAAATCTCGACTTTTCTAAATTGCTATCTCAAGTTATTGTTTTGAGTAAACAGTTCAGATGAACTTGCTGTCACAGGAAAACCAGCTCTATAACCCTGAGATAACGAGATAAACAGGTCAAGATCTCAAGAAAACACTCACTCAATTCACTCACTATCTTGGGAAAACATAGTAAAGGAAAATGTATGAATGCATGGTCCTCTTAAAACTTCTGTATTAATGAGAGCACGGCCCACTGACCCTGCAGGTCACAAACATTCATTCAGTTATTAAAATCTGCTTTCTGTAACTATGCCCCACATACTTTAAATATGCTCAAGAAAAAAAATGTGACCACAAAACACTGAGATAATAAGTTACTTAAGTTACTCTGTTTAATTGTTTATGTTTTATGATATTATTTGTACTCACTACAATCATTTGCACCATTAATTCTTACACCTTTACCTTATTTTAAAATCAATTTCCTTCAATTGGTCATGTATTCTCCTGTTTTACTTCCCTTAAATCCTCTTTCGTGGTCTTTGTTGTGTTTTCCCTTCTGTTGTGTACCGCCGTGTAACGGCTACACGAAGCCGTTATTTTCATTAGCAATTAATCTGCTACACTTTTTTAGATTATTTATGTTCTATAGAAGTTGTAAAGAAAAAAGGGTTCACTCACACATACTTCATTTACTGTCATTAATGACAACCAGCAGACAACCAGCAAATCTTTCAAATATGGTTGAACTGACAGCTGGTAATTAACTTTCTCTCATCCAACTTTTTGATTTCTTGATTAATTGTTGCAGCTTCGGTGCAAGTTGTTTTTAATCTTATGAAGGGCATGCTATGTTGCATATGTTGTTTATTAAATGTACATGCTGCACTAAACAACTGTATTGTGATTATACTGTATGTAAGTCTACTTTGCATTCAGATACAGAAAGAGTCACACTTCTTCTTACTCTAAATCCAGCTGCGTGTGGAAGTTGAAGACCCCTCTCTCTGGCTGGTGCAGACTCCACGGCACAAACCTGCAAAGAACGGTGGACGGTTTTCTCTGTTAGTATTCAACATCAGAGCAACCTTTAGCAACAAAACACATCACTGATGGATGAGTTTCCCTACGTAGTGAGGGTGTTGAGTCCACACGCCTTCATCTTCATCAGCCGGTCCCTCCAGTAGGCCCTCGGCACGCGGAAATAATGGACCGACCCGCCGAGGACCCTGAAGGGTTCTCCCTCCAGAGTGAACTGGGTTGAGTTTGCACTCAGACCCACCTTCCTGCTCAGCCTACGTCCCCCTGCTGGCATGCTGGAACAAGAAAAGTAGTTTGTGTCACACTCACATAATACAGCACACTGGCTATTGTGCATGAATGGACCACATGATGTGCCTGACAGGAATTTGCAGAAGTCTTATGTAGGCAAACACAACCTCTGAAATAGGCTATATTTGAATTAACAGGCAAGATAGAACTCAACAGATCAGATAAGTGCAGCACATCATATTTGCATTTGTATCTGATCAACTTTTTTGTTTCATAAATTTCCCTTTAAATTTCTTAAAGGCTCTTCATCCCCAAACATGTTTATTGTATTGAAACTCAGTAAGCTAGACTACAGCCATGCTTTCACTTCATTGTTGCTCCACCTGATACGATAAAACAAGAACAATAATCCTACAGAGATTTACTTCATAGTGTTTGTGACAATTTATAGTAAAGTATTACACACTTTGTCTCAGTCTCTACAGAGAATCGCAGCCTTGTTGTTAAGATGTAGGCGTCATATTTTGCAGTAACAAGGCACGCTGAGGCAAGTTGCAAAGTAGCTCAAGCTGAACAGATATTAAAGAATGCTGTTGAGAAACTTACCCGAGATATCTGTACATGATGAAGCCAACAATGCACAGGCTGATAAGTGCATATTTTCTTTTGTGCACATTTCTTATCCTCAGGACAACCATCGATGTGTGTGACTCCTGTGACTCAGAGTGCAGCAGTGGAGTTTAGTTTGCAGCAGCATCCCAGCTCTCGGATGAACGTTAACGCATTAGTAACGCACCGCCTCGTGGGAGTGACCCTGCAGAGCCATGGAGACCTCTCACACATCATTAACTGTGTGTGTGTGTGTGTGTGTGTGTGTGTGTGTGTGTGTGTGTGTGCGTGTGCGTGTGTGTGTGTTACTCTCTTACTCTCTGGTTTGCAAAACATTGTTGGCATTGCAGAGGTCGACAATTTGACTACACCAACTCATTAAAGACTTCATTAAAACATTTAAACTCCAAAAGTTACACTGATCTCCAAAACAAGAGATTGAGGAAAAAATGTCACAATTTGCATAATAATGCTTAAATATTGCTTCATTAGTTTAAAAAATACATTAATTTGTGCTCTCATTAAGTTATGTTTTATTTTAGTACCTTTCTCTTTTTTATATATGATGACTGCTGGTTATATTTCTTTACCTGCTTTTATTACTCCCCCCTCTCTCATTGGGCCTCATTTATCAATCTTGCGTGAAAACAGGTGCAGATCTGAGCGCAGATTTGGTCTTACGACAGGACACACGTGCGATTTATGAAACGTTCGTATCTGACCAATCTGAGCGTACGAATGAGCGGGCCTTGATAAATGCGGCGGCTGAATTCGATCGTCATTAACATGTTACGCCCATAAATATTCCTGGTTCGGAGGCCTCGCCCACTGAGGTCAAACATGGAGAGACGAAACACGATTAAGAAAAGAAACTTTTCTGACACGGAGATCGGCATCCTGACATCGGAGGTGGAAAGAAACAAAACAGTGCTTTTTGGCAGTCTGAAGAGTGGCAGAAAAGGGGCTCATAAAAACGCTGTCTGGAAAAAAATAACGGAGGCAGTCAACAGCGTTGCCGTACAGGAACGGACTCCAGCTGAGGTTTGAATATAATTCTCAATAACTTAACCCATGCCTAACGACTTAAATGAATCTTTTCATCCCCAGCTTAAAAGCTTATGTCTGCTAATTGATCAAAACAATTCTTTACATTTAGGTCAAGAAAAAATGGTCGGATTTGAAGCTGGCCACCAAGAAACGTGTTGCTGCGTTTAAACGCAGCATCAGGAAGACTGGAGGAGGCCAACCAGACTCCAGCCTGATCCTGACGGGGACGGAGGAAAAAATTGCCTCCTTAATTGGGTCCGAGTCGATCTGTGGCATAAGTGGTGGAGGTGACACAGACGCACTGGCATCAGACCCAGAGCAGAATGGTAACTAACAACCCCCTTTTGCTTGCATTGAAAAATCTGACTGTACACCATTTCTTACAAATAATAAGGCTTACACATGTTACATGGGTGACATTTTTATTGTATTAAATATTTCAGAGCCAGGCACCAGCATGATGTCAGCCAGATCTGCTCCCCAGGGCGGTCCCACTACTGCCGAGAGTGAGCGCGTGCCCTCGGCCCCCCGTGCTGCGCCCAGACCGAACCTGATCACGGCAGAGGTCCTGGAGAGACAAGGGGAGATATGCAGGTTATTGGCCTCAGTCGTCGGCGCACTTGACGCAATTAATGAGACACTAAAAGAAATAAATGAAACTCTAAAAAAGCCATAATAAAATGTTTAAATGACTAAATGTTGTCTGTGTTTAGTATGCCTTTAGCCAATTCCACCAACAATACTTCACATTACTGATTAATACTGCAGAGCATTTGCAAGAGTTTAAGGTATACTTTACGTTTTAAAAGCGACAAATGAGGTCCTGTCTCCTCCGTACAGCCCCCTGTGGAGGCTGTGCTGGCCACGGCTCCATGGGCATGGGCTCATCCGGCTGCGCCGGCACATCGAAGGGCACTCCATTCACCAGTGCAATGTTGTGCAAAACTGAACAGGCCAAAATGATATCGCACACTTTGTCTGGGGTATACAGTAGCATTCCCCCTGCAGGTCCGAGACAGAGCCACCTGCCCTTCAGCAACCCGAAGCAGCGCTCGACTGTGACCCGTGTGCGTGTGTGCGCACTGTTGAACCTGCGTTCCTGCTCTGTAGCGGGGTTTGCCAGCGGGGTTATAAGGTATTCCGTTAGAGGATAACCCTTGTCACCTAGAAGAACCATACCAAAATGTTAATCATCTGATACCTTGTTTAGTGTAATGCAATTTATCGAGGGTAGCCACTTACCGAGGAGATGACTTTGGCTCTGCAGTGCGCCCTCCTGCAGCCGCGCGCCAACAGAGCTGTTTTGAAAAATAAAAGAATCGTGTGTCCCCCCTGGCCACCTGGCCACCACGTTTAAAAGTGATAGCTTGGCATCACAAATCACCTGGACATTTATGGAGTGGTAGTTTTTGCGATTGATGAATGCGTAATCATTCATGGATGGTGCCTTCAGACGCACATGAGTACAATCAATCGCTCCAACCACATTTGGAAACCCAGCAATCTCATAAAATTGCCTTTTAATCACAGCTTGCTGGGCATCATTGTATGGGAAACGAATGTATTTTCGGGAGAGAGATTTTATTGCAGCCAACACTGCTGGCATCGTCCTGCTGATCGTTGGCTGGGAGACCCCAGCCCTGTCCCCGACCTCTCGCTGAAAGGTCCCGGTGGCCAAAAACCCCAGCGTGGCGAGCACCTGAACTGGTACAGGTAAGGCATTTGACCGCCTGGTTTCTCTCTTTAATCCAGCAGCTACATTATTGCATAAATCAATAAGCACATGCCTTGGGAGCCGAAAGCGACTGATCAACCAGGCATCACTCTCCATGAGGAGATCCCTGCGGTCCCTGAAGACGCGCTCACGTCTGACACGCGCGTATTGCTCCTCCAAAATAAGCAAGTCTGCCATCATCAAGACTTGATAACTGTCAAAGCATCTGTTTAAATAGGGGAATGAATAAACATCTGACCAACCACAGTGGAACGATGATTATCTCAACAGGTGCTTTCAATTTTTGTTCCAGTTCTGTCACACCCATCGGACAAAAACAAAAACAATTACACATTTTTGCCATTAGTTAATTTGCAAACACACATTTCTGCTTGTATTTATGATTCTTTCACATTTTAATGTGTAATAATTCGTTGTCATCTTAGGCTATTTATCCTATTGTTTAATTTTTTGAAAGTGGTATCAGTAAAAACATGGGCTTTAAAAGAAATGTTTTCGTTTTAATAATCCGTTTTGATCTGTTCTAAATATGTGACTGCTTATGCTTAATGACAGCTGAGGTTTGTTCATTATTTTCCGCCAGATTTTGCTGTGCTGCACCGCAAATCCACAGACTCGAATTTGCGTACACGAGCTCAGACCTGACGTGAGATCTGATCGCAGCTTCCGCTTACGTCCAAATTGATAAATGCCGAAGTTTGCGTGGAAATGGTCGTACGCACGGTTTTCGGTCGTACGTTCGTTTGATAAATGAGGCCCATTGTGTTTACCTTTTTATTGCTGTTATCTGTTTTTATTTGTTTTAGCTTTTTTCATTGTTTTTTCTTCTTCTACTCTCTTACTGTAGTTGCTTACATCCGCCAAACTTTGGTCATCTTGGTCTCGGCATGTTGTTGGGTTCTTGTGTTGTCTGGGTTTGACTATTGTGATGGGTCTATGAATGGTTATTGTGCTAGGCTCTTATGATTCAATTCAATTAAAATAACTTTATTTATCCTTTAGAAACTTCATTTGTGTAAAAGAGCATCAGTGCGCATACAGCTAGACACAAAAACAACAACAAAAACACACACATACAAGTGACTGTATGGCTGATGGTGATTGCGCTGGGTTCTTATGATGGGTCTTACGATTATTGTGATGGGTTGACTCTTGTGATGTCTGGGTTAAAAGTGTTTGTTGGGTATTTTGTTGTATGGGTTATTTTGGTGTTGGGTTGTTGTTTTTTTTGTTGTGGCTATGGTGCTGTTGTTTATATCCTTCTGAGTTTGGGTTCTTTTGCTTTGTTCTTATTATGCTGTAGCCTAAAAAGTATTCTATCTATCTATATTTGGGCTTGTTATGCCTTTATTACAGAGACAGGACAGTGGATGGATACAGTCAGGAAGAGAGAGAGAGAGTGAGGCATGACTTGCAGGAAGGTAGCCACAGGTCAGATTTGAACCCAGGCTGCCAGCTTTGAGGACTGTAGCTTCTAGGCTACATTGGGCTTGTGAACTATAACCTACCACCAGCCGCCACCACCCCTAAACCTGTGTTCTCATAGGTGCTATATAAATAAAGTTATAATTATTATTATACGGCAATTATACACAGGCTCCAGTAATTGTTTCTGGCCAGTAGTGTAGTGGTACCTAAAGTAGTGGCTATACTCTTAATTATTCACCAAATTGTTTTTTTAAGAGGCCCATCCAGCAGAGTATAAACAATGACATGTAACTGTAAATGTAAATGTGACTCCTCTTGCATATTTAGTCAGTGCATACTAGCCAATAAGAGTATAGGAAGGGTGGTCCCCTCACCATCCAAGGAAAAATTGCAGAATACTACTGAACATTGTTTTGTCAATCAATTATGTGAATCAGAGGTGAAGTAGGTATACCCTATGGAGACTGAAAAATAAGTGGCTATACTCCGTATACCTGCGTATACCCTGCATTGCACCACGGTTTCTGGCGCTATTTAATTAAGTTTAACATGACGCTACCTTTCTTTCCCATGAGTCTTGTATTAAGAAGGACTACATTACCCATAAGTCCTCGGAGTCGGAGCTTGCGCAATATGTTTTCCACGGCCCTGGCTGCTGCTGCTAGTATCAGTTTGGTGTTGTTGTTGTTGTCACATTAAAGGGGAGCAAAAGAGAGAATTGACTAAGTTATTATAACCCTGCAGCCTGTCGTATGAGGTAAGAAAGACAACACAGTTACCTGCGTGCTCTGTGTCTGAGTTTACACCTTTTTTAAGGGATGTCTTTGTGGAAACACACAACAGTTAAATTAGTTGTTGAGCGTTAACGTCTAGCTAGCAACACTGACTAGCTAGCTAGCAGAGCTTTAAACAAGACCACGAAAGTGAAAAGATCAGAAAACCAGAGCTAAGAGTCTGTCCACACTGAATACACACTCATGGTTTTCACATATCAGACTCTTTGGTAAGCCATGGAGAGCTACCTTACATCCCTGAGTGTCGGCTATCATCTTTCTGAGCTAACACACTGAGTCAGCTTGCTAACGTTAACTTACACAAACACAGAGACAGACAGTGGGTTGATTTCAGTTTCACATTATTACGAAAGCTGTATCACTGACAAACACTCATTTGTGAGTTGGAGATGTCACGTTGCTTTTTGTTACGGTAGCATGAAGACACATTGATGGGACTGTTATGAATAAATCAGCATTATTCACTGAGCAGACATTAGCGTTAGCTGTGCTGTCAGGATTCAGTTTGGTTAGCTCACAGCAAGAGAACATTTAAAACCTTATTTTAAAAACACCCCTGAACTTAGTTTCCTTGTTTTTCCCTCAGCATGATAAACTTATTTCTTCTATTTGTAAGGACCACATTGTTAAACCAGCATGTCTTGCAGAAAAAGAAGAACGAGAAGTGTCAAAGCACAAAGTAGCATGTCCTTAATTTCATTGTAGAGATATTATTATGACATAAACAAAACTTTTATCAGAGGGGATTAAGCACAGAATAGATATCAGACATGATGTGAAAACAGCTCATTTAAAATAAGCTGTTACTGTTTTTAAAATAATGTAATATTATTGTAAAGATGAAAATTTGAATCTCGTGTGTAACTAAGTTAGACACATCTTACTCTTTATGATTGTGATTATTTTGTATGGTCAAACTGTCTGAAGCGTCTTGTCTACCTTCATACAGCTCTTTTATATATTTATTTCCCGTTGTAATATTGTTCTCTATTGCTTTACCCACTCAGTATTCGTCTACTTTCATACAGCTCTGTTTACATTTGTCTCCCGCTGTTAGTCTAATCACTGCCCACAGTCTACTTTGTCTATTTTGTATTTTAATATTTATGTATTTAAAGTATCTTGCACCGTCTTTGCTGCTCCGTACTTTTTGTCTTCATGCTACTGCTCTATGTGCCTTTGAATTCCCCCCCTGGGACAAATAAAGTTTTTCTGAATTTGAAAGCTGCCACCGGCTGGGCAGCTAGGTTTTTAAATTGTTTAAATGTTAAACTTAATGTCATGCACAATGAGGGTTTAGCCTAGCGATTCCCAGACTTGCAGTGTTGCTTAAGTGGCTCAGTTGGTAGAGTCGGTCGTCTCTCAACCGGATGGTCGGGGGTTTGATCCCCAGCTCCTGCAGCAACATGTCTGATGTGTCCTTGGGCAAGACACTTAACCTCAAGTTGCTCCCATTGCTCGGTCGGCGGTGTATGAATGGGATTAGTTACCGCTAAAGGTCTCACTACATAGCAACCTCTACCATCAGTGTGTGAATGTGTAGGTGTGACCTGCGGTGTAAAAGCGCTTTGAGTAGTCAGAAGACTAGAAAAGCGCTTTACAAGCTCAAGTCCGTTTTACCATTTACCATTTATCATGTTACTGCTGACCGCTCCAATCTTTTTATATTTTTCATTGAGCAGCCTCACTGACACTGAAGTATGAGAAAAAATCCTGAACAAGTCAACTGTAGTGTATATTAGATTGCAAGACAATTTACTTCAGAATTTTCCCCTCACACGTCACAACTGTTTCTCTAGTAACAAAGTGAGTCCTCTGGAGTTTTATATGATCTCAATGCTCATGGTTTTTGTACATTCCTAGAAAGTCAGCTTGCTAACTGTAACTGTTGTCCTCACCTCCTTGTTATCTCTGTTTTGTGTTGTTGCAGGTTACTGGGTGAGCCCCTCCCTGCCATGAGAGCTGACCACCAGGTCACTAGCCCCCCCTCCTTCTGCAGTTGATGGATCTGCAGCTGGTCCAGAGATGACAGACAGCGTCAGGGCCTTCCTCCGCAATGTTGCGACGGTAAGTGCGCAGACAAATGCACACCCAAACGCATGCACGCACACACACACACACGCACACACACATACAAAGACACCGTTGTACTCACACATTAGCTAAAGCACGAGGCACAAGTCTCTAGTTCATTGAGGCTTTATAGATTCATGCATTAAGGCTAATTGACCAATTTAGCTTTTCATGAACGAGCAGTGAAACCGACTGTCTGCTTTATGAGGTACACCTGGAATGATGTTTTTTTGTAATATCTAACAACCCTCATGTACGTCAAGACGAGAAGACAGGTAGTGTATGTCCTGAGCTGCAGAGGCAAACAAAAAGACAACAAGCAACACTTTCTTTATTTTTTGCTTTATGTTTTAACCGTTAAATGATTGTAGGATAATGGCCTCGTATAATGTCATGTACTTTGTTAAGGGAGCGCAGTAATGCTCTAATGTGTGGTTCATGAAGGGAAAATGTTGGCAGACAAATCCTCTGAGGTTTCAGTGAAATTTTATGTGTTTTGGTCCTAATAAGGACAGTCGAACCACATTTTCTATTTATTACCTCTAACTTTATCTTCATGCGACAACAAGGTCCAAAGATAATGTTTTTTTCTTTGCTACAATTCTGGGTATCTTCTATGTTTCCTCATTTTTTGGTAAACCCATTGTGCTAAAGTTAAATGAAGTTACCATGACTGAGTTAAATATGTGATCAAAGCAACATTGAATATATCATTTAGAGGAGATGGGCTTTTTACAGCAGCTGCCTATGGTTTGTAAAATCTCTTTGACATTGTCCCTCTAGCTAACAGGAGCTATGTGGCTAATTCAGATAGCAGGTCAGAGTCCGTAACAACACCACTGTCATGTACATTTTATTTATTAATCTGGTTTGTGGAAAACCAAGATTTTCTCTTCATTACACCACGCTTCCCTTGGGCTCCCGTAGTTCACCCCCCCCCCCTTGTTTACTTCCTATAGAAAGGCTTGGTGGCCCCAGGTATGTGGTAACCAGCCAAAAAGTATTTTGTTGAAGTTTCTCTTCCTCATCTGTATGTTTGCTGTACCCTGAATCTGCATAGTGCACTTTTAAAGACAGCTTGAACTTTAACCCCTAAAGAGAAATTCAGGTTCCTTAATTAATCCTCAAGGGGAAATTAATTTTGCTTTGCTAAATGTTATTAATAAAATCAAAACTTTTTTTAGTAATTTCTTCATTTTTAGTTTTTCTTTTTCTTGTTTTTTGAAGAATAAAAGTCAATTAAAATCGTAAATCGAGTTTGGTCTTTTTTAAAATCTGAGATTTTATTTTTAGCCCTACAGAGTCTATTAGACTTTGATCACCATTAGAGTCCTGCAGGTCGTTGAGTGTCCGCTTGAGGCTGGCTCGAGGAACACAGGAAGTCACATACACATAAATAAACATGAAATAAACATGTTTACAGCCTGGTACAAAAAAATAAATATGTCTGATTAGTTATTGTCATCACTGGCACACACTGTAAGGAGTGAATTTTGGATTTTATGAACGATACGTGTTATCCATAGTTAGGTGCGTACCTGACATGATTGACAGGTGGGCGTGATGTAACAGTTTGTCAAGAGGTTTAAAACCCGCATCAGCTCTCAGTCTGTCGTTAGGTTGGCAGAGAGTTAGGGTGAACCTGCTGAGCCCCCTGCTGGAACAGATGGCTGAACGTCACTCAGGCTTCGTCCATTAATATTTACAGTCTTTGGGTTGGACAGACAAATGATGATGATGATGATGTAGTGGAGCGGTTTCTTAAATAGTCTTTGTGTTGGCAGTGTGGTAAACCTGTCAGGATATCTCCTGACGCCTCAGCTTTGTGGTCAATGTGTTCTACATGTTTCAGAAGGGGTTCCTGCTTAGCAAGAAGAGAAAATCTTGTCATGGTGGTAGAAACATTGGCCTAAAGCATTGACTGTTCACCGCTTTTCATACAGTACCAGCAGGTCTGAAAATACATAATAAATGTATTGGCCTAAATATTTTGTCGACACACACATGACTGCTCCATAAAGAAGTAGTTTTTTAAGTGACAAACAATCCACTGATGCACATTCTCTCTCTCTCTCTGGTTCTTTAGGGGATCAAGGACTCCATATTGGGGATTGGAACAATCTCCAAGCTGGATGCCCGCATCCAGCAGAAAAGGGAAGAGCAGCGGAGGAGAAGGGCCAGTGGGGCCCTGGCACAGAGACGGGCACAGAGTGAGGAGCGCAAACCAGACAAGTAGGGTCCAAAGTCTGCTGCAGATGTTGAATGGCTACTGAAATGAAATCTCCCTTTACCAGAGTCAGATATGCTCATGGAAGATATTTCATTCGTCTGATTTAGGAGCAGCTCTTCTATAATACTTTGTTCCACTATAAACAATACTCTTAAGGTTTCACATCTTATGCACCTGCCATGCTGTGCACCATTTCCATAAGCTCCAATAACCAAATGGCTACATTTAACAGATATACGATGAGAACTGGTGAAGTGTCATTTGTTAATCTCATCCTGCAGGAGTTCACACAGTTTGAAAGTAAGAGCTGAGCTCAGGTCAACAGTCTGTTTTGGCTCTTTGTTATTGTGGTTGGAAACAGATCTGTATTCCCATGACGTGTTAGTCACGACTTCAACATAACAAAAGAGTCAATCACAAAGTGTTGTTGAATTGGAGCAGTCGTGGATGTACTCAACTCAAATGAAACTCCTAATTTCATTATATATGTGAGTGAAGATATATTTGTCTGCATCCATGAGTTAGTCTGACTCTGTTATCAAACTTTTATCCATCGTTTGTGCAACAGTGAAAGGAAGGCGTTGTAATTTTGACCTTCTTTCTTTCAGTGACCCCAAAGTAGCTAGCAGGATTTTCCAGTGCTGTGCCTGGAATGGAGGAGTGTTCTGGGTAAGATATTTATTGATATATCATTGTCTTTACTGTCTGCACCCTGCTGCTCTCGGTTACGTCTTCAGCGTTTCCCTTGTTGACGTTCTATTGTGATTGTAATGTCATTGTTTCTTCAGCTCAGGAGATTCATGAAGTAATCCATCTATCTATTATTGTATCTTCTGTTTAGGACTGCTCCCTTCCTAGGCTTTTTCTCACTTAAGTCAGATGTATCTGATCAATACGTTTGTCTACTTGTTAATTTCTCCCTCGTTAAACTCCTTTATCTGCCAACATGAGTCTCACCTTGAACCTGTAACACACACCATGTACCACCTTCCTCCGTCGTCTTTGATGTGACGTGCTGTTATCACACAGTCAGAGAACGGAGCAGTGTGTGTCCTGCTCTTTTTCAATGATAAATCTCAGGAGAGATTCTCGTCTCGCCTGTCAGGCTGCTAACTGCTCTTTCAGCTAAAGAGTCGATCACAGCGGACGTTTGTACGATTCACCATCTGGTTCAGAGGTGGTTTAGCTAGCGTCACTGTCAGTCGTCACAGGAGCAGCAGACAGACTGGAGTATCACTGCTGTCTATCATCACACTGCTCTATGACTCCATCACACAGAGCTTAACACAAATGTTGAAAGTGTTTGACAGGCAGCAGCTTGAAGTGGAAGAAACTAGATGAACTAGCAGAGTAGATCAACGTCAGCTGAAAACAAAAACGTGGCAGGAAAGGTCGTTAAAAAGCTTTACTACACTTACTATTAGGTGGGGGTTGTGTTTCTGTGTTTAATGGACAATGAGAATATCGTGAAACAGACTGTGGATCATCTTAGATTTATTTAGCCGTAGTCAAACAACATAACAACACAATACATATCGCAGACAATTCCTGACAAATATCTGACCATTGCTCACACATGCTAACCAAGATCTCACAATGGTTGGCCCATGCTGACCAGTATTACAATCACTGTTCCATGCTGACCAGGATCTCACGATCACTGGCAAATTATTCATCTACACATGCTGACCAGGATCTCACAATCACTGGCAAATTATTCATCTACACATGCTGACCAGGATCTCACAATCACTGTCAAATTATTCATCTACACATGCTGACCAGGATCTCACGATCACTGGCAAAGTGTTCAACTACATGCGGACCAGGATCTCACGATCACTGGCAAAGTGTTCATCTACACAGAGTTGCTTATATTCTGCTAGAATGTAACAGCCCACAAATTCTATTTGTGTACTTCTCAATAAGGCCAGAATGAAGGCATCAACTTGACTCGTAAATCAGACATATACATTTCTTCAGTTTCAGAGTCACATTTCCTTTTCAGCTCACAACAGACACTTGGCTCCAATCCCAATATAACTTTGCTGCTGTGAGATGTCTTACACATATATATTACAGCATCACAAACCTAAAAGAATTACTCTTAGATGGTTGACACAATTCAAAGATATATCCACAAAATTATCAAGATGAACGAATCCATGAAAATGCGTACTAACACTTACCAAACTAAATCTTTGTAGTTTTTGTTTTCAGATTACAGAATAAGAATCTTAAATATTCTTAGTTAAAGGAAGAATGTGCAACATTTTACACATCAATACAGCAGACATCAAGTCTATCCTGTAAATGTCTCTCTGAGTCATGACTGTCGACAATGAGTGAGAAGCTCGAGTCACGCCAGCTGTACTGTTGTCAGAGCCGTGTTTACATCATGTTTACATGGACGGGACGGCCTTGGGTATAAAGCTGTTTTAGTCTAGACTAGTCTGGACTAGAGGAAAGAAGAACATACTCACTGATTATTTGGATGTCAAATAAGTGTCTTTAGATCTCCGTCATTCCGTGTGAATTAATGTTCAATGTGAAGCTATGAGCTAACCAAAGTGTGCTAACATTAGCCTGCTAACACAACAATGCAGGCCACAGGCAATTGCAGCTCGAGCAAAGGACAATTTTGTCCGCTGCTTAATGATGGTGCGTTCTAATTGATAACTCCTTTGTGTGAACGTGAGTGGAGAGGGGTTGGAGGTGTGTCGCTGGAGGAGAGCGGAGGCTTCAGAATAGCGGAGGTGTCGCCAAACAGCAGTTTGTTTTGGTTTCATGATGGTGCTCAAGGGCGACATCTACTGGATCAAAAAGTTGCACATTCTTCCTATAAAGTGTTTGCCCTTTTTCTTGGTATATAAAGAATCAGTTGAGAAGCTTTTTTTTCATGCCTTTAAAGATTCGTCCACAAGAAATCTAGCCGAATCACTGTTTGCTCTTTCTTACAAAAAATCAAACCCGAACCACAAACACTTAAAGATTTCCTTCTCTTAAAGTCGGGTAAAGATTTGATCTGGGATAATCCCTGCACTTTCATGATTATGTGGCCTTGTTTACCTTTTATGTTTTTTTACAATTTCTTAAAGGTTGACATAAAGCTCTCATAAATGTCCTAAAATCTTTCTCGTTTTTCAAGCCCTGTTGTCTGTAGTGTCCACATGAGCTGAAGAGTAACTTCAGTGTTTCTTTTCCTCCCTGCAGCTCAGTCTGTTTCTCTTCTACCGGGTCTTTATCCCTCTGCTGCAGACTCTCACAGCAAGAATCATCGGTATGTATGGCTGCTCTTGAATGCGGCGCAGGTTCTGTCGTTTGAGGGAGTGACAGTCAGTAAACAGTGTGTTTTTGCTGCAGGTGATCCCTCCCTCCATGGCAGTGTGTGGTCCTGGTTAGAGTTCATCCTGACCTCCGTCTTCAGCGCTCTTTGGGTTCTCCCTCTGTTCGTCCTCAGTAAGATAGTCAACGCCATCTGGTTCCAGGTGAGACCCTGCTCTGCTAGACTCACACGGTGACCCCATTACACCACCTGTCACGCCGTCTTCACAAATGTATTAAAGTCCTATCCTGTTTAAGAGGAATTGGCTTAGTGAACAGAGGTTTTTGTAATACCAGTTTTATAAATGCCTCTGAAGCAGCCTGAAATGTGTGATCTGGTGTTAGCACGTTGGCCTGTTTATCCACACATCAAATACTGCAGTTTATTAACCCCCCTTGAAGCTTGTTACCAGAAATCAATCACATTGTCTCTGCTCCAAATTAGCAGCCTACAGTTTGCAGCAAATTGTTCTGCTCTGCCAGCATTGATTAATGATGCCTTCCACTAGCGACTACCTTTTGTAATGTGACGGAAAAGTAACTGAATCTTGATAATAAAACAAGGAAACATGGCCCTCGGCCTTCATCAGAGGGCCTGAAACGTTACAGTTGGTAATTTTCCCATTAACTATAATTTAATTGGAGCAGCTTCTGGTGTGCGGATTATTTTTTTCTATCTTTGGATGTTTTTTTTGCTCAGCACCCAGTACTTAAGTTTCTTGGATGTGCGTGCTGTTTGATATTTTTGTATGAACACAGCAGCATACACACACGCACGCACGCACGCACAGACACACACACACACACACACAAACACACACACAAACAAAGCCACAACCAGGTGTTTGAGTAAGGCTGAAGTCATATCTACTGACACCGACACGTTAATCAGAGTGTTCTTCTCGGTTGCAGGATATAGCTGACCTTGCATTTGAAGTATCCGGATGTAAAGCTCAGCCGTTCCCCAGCGTCAGTAAGATCATCGCAGACATGCTCTTCAACCTCCTCCTCCAGGCACTCTTCCTCATTCAGGTGCGTCTTTTTGTCTGCTTCTTCAGTGTCCTTTGTTTCAAAATAATCTGTCTTAATTTATCTGTATCCGTACTTTAGAGTGACACTGTAGTATATACACTGGATGTTTGAGCAGCTGTAACGGTTAGGTGGCAGATGCTTTCACTTGAAAAGTCACAAACTCGGGTTGCAGGTGGCCTAGTGTTTAGGTCGCACCCCATGTAAGGTGGCACAGCCCTCTAGGCGGACGACCCGGGTTTGGATCTGACCTGTGGGGCTCCTTTCCGGCATGTCATCCCCCACTCTCTCTCCCCCTGATTTACTCCTCTATCCACTGTCCAATCAAATAAAGGCAAAAAGCCCCAGAATAAATCTTAAATTAAAAAAAGAGTACCATTCAAAATCAAATTTAAGTTTGGAGTTTAATAGCAGCAGCTTTGTCTCCATCAGGCAATCATTTACATTTGCAGTCTCTCAAGGCGATTCAGAGAGTTTTGTAAATACGGCAGTATTTATGGCGTCACACCTGGTGGATTAGAAAGCAGAGCAGAAGACTGTTTTTTTTGTTGTTGCATTGATGTGAATAATTTTTTATGAAATCTCTTCCCTCCTAGCTAAGGTCAATGAGATGTTTTAGATGCACATGCAGTTAATGTGTCGTGTATTTTTATGGTCCTGCAGGGTATGATTGTTAGCCTCTTCCCCATCGATGCCATCGGACAGATGGTCAGCCTCCTCCACATGTCTCTGCTCTACTCCCTGTACTGCTTCGAGTACCGCTGGTTCAACCACGGTGAGATATTCACAGTACAGTCCACAACAACAAAAATAACGTCTCTCTCTATTCATCTTCCTGATTGAATGACAAACTCAAATGAAAGTGTTGCTGTTTAATGTCTGTTGTAGGCATTGAGATGCACCAGCGGCTGTCCAACATCGAGAGGAACTGGCCTTATTACTTCGGCTTCGGTTTGCCCATGGCTCTGCTGACCGCCCTGCCCTCCTCTTATATCATCAGGTAACGCTTCGTATTCTTGATTCATGTAAGATTAGATAATAAATATTGTTAATCATCTTAAGCTGCCGGTTGAAGCTGTACTTTTTGTGTTAATGTGAGTGTGCAAGATTTCTGTGCATAACAATTTTTTATCGGATTACTGATCTGAAAAACGCATCGGAAATAAACGTAACTGAAGTAAGGTCTTTTTATGTTCTTTTCCTTGTAGTGGCTGCTTGTTCTCCATCCTCTTCCCACTGTTTATCATCAGTGCTAACGAGGCCAAGACACCAACAAAGCTGTAGTGAGTATAACAAACACAACCCCCTCCTTTCGAATCACTTTCTTTGAATGCACGAGTCACCGATCATACTTTGTGTTTCCCGCTCTTTAGTCACTTCCAGCTGCGTCTCTTCTCTCTGGTCGTGATGATCAGCAACAAACTTTTCCACAAGACGGTCCACCTGCAGTCCTCGCTTACGTCGTCTGCCTCCTCAGAGCGGCTGTCCTCTCCCCACACCTCCCCCGCACGCCAGAGACCCCTGCCCAATCAGTGATGATATGGAAGGGGACAGGAGAGCAGATGATGATGATGAAGGATTTCTCTCAGTGTGATTTCCCCCGTGATGAAGATGATGGTCGGTTTAGTGCAAAGGGTTTACATGTTTTTATCTCCCATCTGTCCCTTTGATTACTCGTTCACAGCACCTGACAGACACGTTTTCAGTGTGACACAACTCGACTGCCCCGTGCCTCACACTCAAAACACGTTATATACTCGGCTCTTCTTCTTTTCTTTTCTTTTTTTGTATAATGTGCCATTTGAGTGACTCTCCTTTGAATAAATGACAGCACAAGAACTCATGTAGTGTTAATATGTTGGAGCAGACTTGTTACTAAAGAAGCTTTGAAGGGTTTGCATCGAGAAGCAAAGAGCCGTGTTTTCTTTATGTTGCAAGGCGGACTCCTTCCTTACAGATTGAAGGTACATTTCTGTGTCCAGTGACGGTGTCCCAAAAGCTCCAGGAATAACCTTGTGTAATAAAAAGGTTCGAGGAGGGGTTGTTTTTTATCCTGTAAGAGCTTTTTTTGTGTGTAGAAAATACAAATGAGTTGCTGCTGCTGCTGCTGCTGGTAGAAACTGAAACCAGATAACAAAGTCGCTCTTTTTGTGTGTCCACTTAAAAAGTCGTTTGGTGTCTCGTCTGATGTTAAAATCTCACTTCACTGTTTTAAAAATCACGAGGTGACACCAGCGAAGGAAAGGCTGCCTGAGTTTTACATTTAGAAGATAACAGTTGAGATCACACTGCCAAACTGCTGCATCTTTATTCAGTTCACCTTAACCACTTAAGCTCTGTGTTTTAGAAAGGAGCCCCATTTTTTAAAAGTGTTCAGACTGGACCTGCATGCTCTGGTTTTCCAGGGGGAGCTGAAGCTAATCTAATTGGTCCCAACGAATCATCCGGTGTGTGGTTTTTGTTGCTGTATATAATGTTAATACATCCTGAATGTTAAAGCAGGAGTCTGACGTCACACAGTGCAGCCACACAGTCACCAACCTTCCCTTCACTCATCACAGAGGGCGGGGGGGGCGGGCACATTTGTCAAACGGTGTGCAATCATTGTAAAAGAAGAGCATAGTATTTGTGCAGACTGGTGTTTGTGAGTGAGGTTTTGTAAAAGTAATACGTCTTATTTCAATAAAATGGGTCAGTATTGAATATTCGGATCACTGTGTTCAGGCTTTTGCTGCAACGGCCAATCGGATGTTTTAAATTGAAAAAGTGAGGGAGTGAAGACGATGGACGAGGAAGAGTTGGCTTGAGACCTTACACAGCAGGAAGTTACTGACTAAGAAAATCAGACTTTAGTCTGAATTCAGGGGGAATTCAAAGGCACATAGCGCAGTAGCATAATGACAGTGATCAAAGAAGTCAAGACAACATTTTGACCAAAATTACTTTTTATTTCCCTGGAAAATGATTTTTTATTATTTCTGTGTATTTGAAAAAAATAAGTAATATAGTTGTTAAATATAAATAAGAGTAAATCCTTTTTTTAAATATATTTTTCAATATTTATTCATTTATTCACACATTCATTAATCTATTTCATCCCTTTATTTTTCCACATTATATTCCCTAATCCCCAAGCTGTCCATCAGCTGGTTTTGAGGGGGTCTTCCTACCTAATATTTTTTTATAACTGTAATTAAAAGTGAAATAAAGAGTAAAATACATTTAAAAAGCAATATTTAGAAGTAAACGACTAACACTTTATATGATAACATGAATGACTACTGGCATTAATATTGATAAAAATGAGAAAAAATAAACTAAGAAATAAACATAAACACTAGGACTTCACATTTATTCTTAAATATTTTATACAATGTTTTTATAAACTATAGTTACGCACATAATGAAGGTGCAGGGCAGAGCAAAAAAAAGCAGACTGAGGCAGAAGATCCGCATCATCACAATCACAACGTTTCAACCAAAACTCTTCTTCATGTTTCACCTGAGCAAATCTTCTTCCTCAGTCTGTTTTTTAACAACTGCAATTCTTTTAAATCTTCGATTCTTGTATTTTGTCATAAAATTCCTTTTTACTCTCTAATTCTATTTGTTTATTTGTTAGGATCCCCATTAGCTGTACCTGAGAGCTCAGCTTTCTTCCTGGGGTCCACATTAAAAAACATTAACATGAGTATAAAATGTACATTTGAAAAACATAATTAAGCACTACAGTCCACACAAACCATCACATTTAGAAGAGAGCATTACAAAAATAGCTTACACGAATCAATACATTTCAGAAAATACATTAATCTTTACAATCAATTCTGTCAACCATAATAATATCAAAAAACACAAGTCAGGTATTTAAATAAGGTTAAAATAAGCAAAAAAATCTACCAACCCCTATGTTCATACCTTAAAGACATGAGGCCCCTAGGTGTTTCTTTGTTTGCTTTTTTAAAATAGATTTTTGTGTTAATTTAGTCAAGAAATATGGTAAAGCATTCCGTGTTTTCATTGCTCTAAATAATGCTGTACGTTGAAGGAAATTGGTGTTTGCTTCGGCTAGTATTATAACCTTCACTCGTTTGACTTCATGAATATTTTATTTGCTGTTTTTGCATTTGGGTGCTGAAATTCAGTTGTCGTGAGAGCCTCGCACCAGCAGGGGGCGATACGCTTCCTCACCAGACTAAGGACACGTCACTACACTCCAGCGACAAGTTAGAGAAGGAATTCTGAATGACAGCCGAACAACCAATCAGATACGAGTAAGATTACTATTGACTGACTGTTGGCCAATAAACGCGCAGTACGGCGTGGTTAGGGCGGGACTAGTCCACGCTGAAGGTAGTGTGTGTTAGTAGTGTATGAGAAACAGGAGCGGAGCGGGTAAGTCATACTCCACATTACATTATTAAACCTGTTGGCTTTATGGTAGCACAATGTCCTATTAAAGCCTGTTGCCCTGGTGGAAAATGTGAAGGACACGCTAGTAGTTTTGAAATAAAGTCAGAGAAGAAGAGCGAGGCTGGAGAGTTCATTGTACAGTAACCAGCAGATTAGCCTAGCTAGCTAACGCAACTAACACACTTTTAAGTGGATGGAAAGACCTTCTGTAGCAGCCGGTTTGATGCTAACTAGCTGGGAGAGGCTGTCTTATCTATAACAGTACTTGGATTAATTTAAAGCGTGCTCACGGTGTGGTTTATAGCTTTTAACAAATGTCAGCTAGCTGCTCTACATTTCCTTGCTCGGATGTTGGACAGGTTGGCTAATGCTTATGCTGTCACAACTTGCAAGGCTCCCTCTAATTGTTAGTAAGTGCATTGAAAATGGGAACTAATAAAAGGTCTGTTGGGCTTGATTGTTTTGTTAAAAGTTGCATAAAATCTGAAGAAGACCTGCGCAAATCCCTGCAGAAGTTTTCCATTGAGGGTGCTTCCTGGTTTACTGACGCCACATCTTAGTGCGTGGCCTTATCTGGTTGGGCTGGACATGGAAGTTGACTCTTAAAAACTTGGAAGACTTTTATCCTCATATTTGAGTGTCTGGCTTGCAGTAAACTTCTCTGTATAATGAAATGATTTACTGTTTTTCAGGATTTCTCCCCCCATATATGAAACTTATATGGAGCAATATTGGCTTTCTCCCAAGTCCTCCTCATTGTACTCGTCTTTGTAGCTCTCAGTCTTACAGTTTCTGTCTTCCTCCCTTCAGGTAGTACGGTGAGCTGTCCCTAACCTCGCCAAAATGACCAAGCTGGGCTTCTTGCGGTTGTCCTATGAGAAACAGGACACACTGCTGAAGCTGCTCATCCTGTCTATGGCTGCTATCCTCTGTGAGTTCTCTATGATCTACACTACTCCAAACACCAGGCTCTCCCAACCTGGGGGTCCCGAATTCCAATAGGGTCGTCTGAAATTAATAATTATTGATTAGTAAAAAAATATATTGAACACAGGCTACTGTGGATTACTATTACTAGCCAATGCCAAAACAAGAAACTTGCAGAGTCTCTGTCACTCATCCATTGTGCAGGATAAGGATAAACTTTATTGATCCCCCAATGGGGGAAATTTAGTTGTTACAGCAGCTCAAAAACAGGAATATAAACAGCATCAATAGCGAAAAGTTTAAGAAAAAAACAGCTATGAGCATGTTTACACGAATTAAATAAAGGAGGTAAAAATACAATAGAATTAAATAATACTAGGCATAAACACTATGTACACTTTCACTTGTGGAAAGACAGATCAGATATTATAACAAACACACACAGTGTGTAGCATTAAGTTAAAGAAATGTCATTCCTGCCTTTCTTCCTCTGTTCACAATAATTTACTCGAAAAAGCCGAAATGTGTTAAAAAGCTAAAATTAATTTAGCTAAAAGCTGTGTGTGTTTTGGATGTCTGTGTACCCAAGAGTTTTACTGAAGTCAAAGTGGCGTCACGAGCCAAAAAAGGTTGGGAACAGCTGCTCTACACGTTCGGGTTGTCAAAACTTGCAACACTTAGATACTTTTTAATTCCACATATTTTAAAACAATAAAAAAATCAGTTATGTGAATGATATATAGTATCGAAAAAATACAGAAGCTAAAATACGTCAACACCGAAAGCTGAAGCGAGTTAAAGAGATCGCACATTAGTCGTCCATTCAAATCTACAGGTCTGCAAATACACTCCTCAAGTCCTTTTGGCATCTCATGAAGATGCAAAAGTTATCGTGGTATCAAAACCTGTATCATCATTGTTTGATTTTTACTAGTATCGTATTGAAGTTTGAAATTCTGGTATCGTGACATTTATACCCCTAATCATAATAACAAATGTCTCCTCTCTTCAGCATTCTCCACCAGACTCTTTTCCGTCTTGAGGTTTGAAAGTGTCATCCATGAGTTTGATCCGTAAGTGCACTGCTGCTGTCATTTCCCAGGATTGTGAATAGATGTACAAGGTTACACAATGTCTTACATTCACTCTCCTCTCACCCCAGGTACTTCAACTACCGTACGACCCGCTTCCTGACAGAAGAAGGATTTTATAAGTTTCACAACTGGTTTGATGACAGGGCATGGTATCCTCTGGGGAGGATCATTGGAGGCACCATTTATCCAGGTACCAATCAGTGTGAGAGCTTATAAACTTAATGCTGGGATTTTAAATTTCCAAAGTAGAGCAGTCCAAGGGCTTTCTAATGTTAATAGGGAGAAGGCGATGCACTTGTACTGCCTGCCTTTATTGGCACTTGATCAAAGCCTACTTGCACTCTTCTTGTTTAAAGAACATTCAAGGATGTGGGTCTGCTCTGTATGTAAAGAGGAGTTTGAGCTGTGCTATAACTGACTCGTACCCCTCTCGTGTCTCTCTTCAGGACTGATGATCACCTCTGCTCTCCTGTACCACGTCCTCCATTTTTTCCACATCACCATCGACATCCGTAACGTCTGTGTCTTCCTGGCTCCTTTGTTCTCCTCCTTCACTGCAATAGTGACATACCACTTCACCAAGGAGTTGAAGGTAAAACACACAAGTGCAATACACATCAACATCTGTGATTTGAGGAAATGAACTCCTCATTATGTGAAAAGCTGTTTTTCTTATGAGCGGCACTCAAGAGGCTGAGCGCTGCACTTTAAGAAGGGAGTGGTCAAAGCACGAGAGGAAGTTTCTAGAAATGATTGAACTATGAAAACGTGGTCATTTTCTAAAAAAAAAACAACTCTTATTTTTTACAAAATATGTACTTTAAAGAATCATAAATACTTAGTTGGTCAATGGACACCCAGTTGCGATTCTAGAGTCTTTTGGGGCCCTAAGCAAAAATCGATTAGGGGGTCTCCAACCATTATGTCTGCCAGCCAACACTTACTCCTCTTCCTCTGTCATGCAACGCTTAGCAGGGCAACGAGAGTGAGTGCTTTCTGATGGGCCCCCTAAGGGAGGTTTGCTACTGTCATTGCAAAATTCGCAATCAAGGGCCCCCCTACTGGGGCCCAAGCAATTGCCTGCCTTGACTGTGGACAGCACACCATTAGAGTGTTTGATCCACTCTGCATTAAAAGCAGCTTAGTCACTCACAGCACAAAGTATCAGGAGTCACAGTGCTCCAATGACGCTCTGACTTCTTCTTCACTCACTGTAACTATAACAGCCATAACTAGTAAATATATCAAAGCATCAAAATGAACTCTTTATGCCCTGCAACTTTTCCTAACAATGGAAAAGTTCGAGAATGAAATCATTCAATGCACAAAGTCCTTGTCTTGATCTGGCTTTAATGCCACGGTTTGCCCAACACTTCTAAACTATACGTATGACAGTCTGCTGTGTTTTATCCTCATCAAGATTCACTCCGCTACTTAAGCTAATAGTACTACACATCAGCTCAGTCAGGACGAGTGAAGGACATAATAATGGAGGAGGAGCTAAGCATCCCCTAGATATCGGATGTCATCAACATTTATTTTTTCCAACAAAATGTCAAATGTAATCTGTGACAACATCATCACAAGTTTAATAACTGGTGTGAAAATCTCCTCACTGTTCCTTTCCAGCGGCTGAAAACAAAACAGTTTCTTTTAATTTTATAATCAAATCTTCTTCTGCTGAATCTCAGATTACCACGCTAGCTTCTTAAACTTCTTCAGAGCCACACAAGACATTTGACAACAGATTTTAAAGGTTGTGTAGTTCTCAAAGCGATGATTCACGTGCAGTGATTGATCTTTAGAATCCTGTTAGCTTCACCAGGAGGTTTGGCTAATCAAACATTTTACTTCACATATAAATGTTTTGCACAAATGATCAAATACAGCTTTGAAAAATGGATTAGACCACTCCAAATGTTCTGTGTGAGCTGAAATACAACGCATGTACACCTCATTATACCCTACGAGGTGCTGATGTGGACAAGCTGTTGAACAAAGATGAGCTGCTTGAATTTTAGCACCAAGAGTGATACAACGTGGGTCGCTGATTTCCTAGCGGTTAGCTCTTTGGTTGAAATCTGACCTGTGGCTCCTTTCCTTCATGTCGTTCCTCACTCTCTCCCTTTTTCCTCTATTCACTGTCCTATTGAATGAAGGCATAACTTCATCATTCTCTGCAAATGAAAAACATAAATGAGAATACTTTATTTGGAAGGTGGGAAATTAGGATTAAATGTTGTTACGATAAAACTAAATTGTTCATTTGCCTTAAACACAAACCTTTAGAACCAGAGACATGCATATCTTTTTAGCAGTTGTCAGTTACACAGCTCTCTCTCTCTCTCGCTGAGCTCTATGAATGTGTCCACACTTTGACCTCTAGCTAACAAGTCGTGTGTGTGTGTGTGTGTGTGTGTGTGTGTGTGTGTGTGTGTGTGTGTGTGTGTGTGTGTGTGTGTGTAGGATGCAGGTGCTGGGCTCTTGGCTGCTGCCATGATCGCAGTGGTGCCTGGTTACATCTCTCGATCTGTTGCCGGCTCCTATGATAATGAAGGTAAACTACAATAAACGTGACAATCTATTTTTGTAAAGTTCCCCCTAAATCATTCTTAATGAATCCCCTCTGTGCTCTCTCTCTCAGGTATCGCCATCTTCTGCATGCTGCTGACGTATTACATGTGGATCAAGGCGGTAAACACGGGGTCCGTTTACTGGGCGTCCATATGTGCGCTGGCCTACTTCTACATGGTGAGGAGATCTGACACTAGCATGTTTTACCGAGTCGTTGGAGTTCACAGATGTATTGACAAGATGTTTTTGTGTATGTAGGTTTCTTCCTGGGGTGGCTACGTGTTCCTGATCAACCTGATCCCCCTCCACGTCCTGGTTCTGATGCTCACCGGACGATTCTCTCACCGCATCTACGTGGCTTACTGCACAGTTTACTGCCTGGGCACCATCCTCTCCATGCAGATCTCTTTTGTTGGTTTCCAGGTAAGGAGTAACATAAACTATGTTATATATGATGTGATTTACTCCTTAACTGGACTGAAAGGAGATCGTTTAGAGGAATTTACAGAAAAGACAACAAATCTTCTTGAATTATCAGGGTGAAGATATAATCTAAGTCAAAGAATATGCAAGAGTAACTTTAAAAAAAAAAAATGTCTGACTCAGTTTCAATCTTTCTCTCTCGTCTGGTCTACCAGCCGGTGCAGTCCTCGGAGCACATGGCAGCTTTCGGTATGTTTGGCCTGTGCCAGATTCATGCCTTCGTGGACTACCTGCGCAGCAAACTCAACGCCCAGCAGTTTGAGGTTCTGTTCAAGAGCGTCATCTCCCTGGTGGGCTTCGTCCTGCTGTCTGTGGGCACCGTTCTCATGCTGACAGGTGAGATGGTTTACAAGCTGCAGCAGCAGATTCACTGATAAAAAAGCAACCTAGTGTATTGAAAATCTTTTGAAATGTGTCACTTGTGTGAGAAATAATTTGAAAAAAGCTGATTTGCTTTGGATCATGACTGACTATAAGTACATTTTCTTTCAGGTAAGATCTCTCCATGGACCGGTCGTTTCTACTCTCTGCTGGACCCCTCCTACGCCAAGAACAACATCCCCATCATCGCCTCCGTCTCTGAGCATCAGCCCACCACCTGGTCCTCGTACTACTTTGATCTGCAGCTGCTTGTCTTCATGTTTCCAGGTGAACACTTTGCAGAAACACGCAGAGTAACAAGCTGTCTTTTGGTTTATGAACACAGCTCTCTGTGTATGTGTTGGCTTTTAACTGACAGTTTGTTACCTGTCCTTTCCTTGCAGTGGGTCTTTACTACTGTTTCAACAACCTGTCAGACGCAAGGATCTTCATCATCATGTACGGAGTCACCAGCATGTACTTCTCAGCTGTCATGGTACGTCTCATAAAACCTTAATGGAATAAGCTGTGTGTACTAAAGTGTTTAAATGTATGTGTGTTAATGTAAACTGCTCTTTTCTGCCCCCCTCAGGTGCGTCTCATGTTGGTTCTGGCTCCTGTCATGTGCATCCTGTCAGGCATCGGTGTGTCTCAGGTGTTAACCACGTACATGAAGAATTTGGACGTCAGCCGGCCAGACAAGAAGAGCAAGAAGCAGCAGGACGCCACCTACCCCATCAAGAACGAGGTAGGAAGGTGTGAGGGACTGGTTCAGGGTGCTGATGGAGAGCAATGTCTGCATCTGTTGACATTTTCTATGCTATGTACCGCTACATGTTTAGTAAAGTGTATATTATAGGGCTTTCACACTTGCAGAAATCTCCTGAAAAGCTCTCCAGAAGTAGATGTATGTGTGAACGCAAACAGCAGAGTTTTTTACTCGGACTTCACCTGGAGTTCCTCCTGCCAGCCTCCTAGTATTTTTTCCGCTGCAAGTCCGAGTGGGCTGATGTGAGAACACCGCAGGATATTCTCCTGAGAATTTACCTCTAGCCAATGGGAGGGGGGGTTGCGTTTGTACACTAAGACTGCTGCACAGTGCATATAGAGTGTATGCACGCCACCACTACGATCTCCGTGCATGTAATCAAACACTGACAATCATTGATATTGTGATTCCGTTAACAACATGTAGCATTAATATAAAGGCAAATATGCTTATTATATCATCGGTTAGTGGACTCTGTTGCTTCGTCCGCTACTTCTGCGTCGTTTTTTTTACGTCACGTCTTACCTCAGGAGACCCACCGCCCCCCTCCTGTCTGACAGGGATAGTCTCCTGCTGTGAACAGCCAGGTTGGGAGAATATCCGGAGCAGTCCTCCGGTAATTATCTAGATATTTTCAGGAGTGCATATGTAAAAACGGCTTCAGTGTGCATTAGCAGCACATTAAAGCAGCTTGATTGAGTGTGCTCATACTGAAATAATCCCAAATATGACGCACTCATCCATCAAACTGCAGAATCTGAGTATAGTTTGTTAATGTGCCCCTTCATCTTTCTGTTTTAACTTGTTTTAAGTGGTGAGAGTAGAAACGTGTGTTCAAGTTTGAGCATTTTTGCTCGCTTCTGTAAGGATTGATGGTCCAGCAGACAGAAGTGTAAATGTTGACTTGAGTCCTTGGTTTCATTTTCTCACCAGGTTGCCAGCGGGATGATTCTGGTCATGGCCTTCTTCCTCATCACATACACCTTCCACTCTACCTGGGTGACCAGTGAGGCTTACTCCTCCCCCTCCATCGTCCTGTCGGCTCGAGGAGGTGACGGCAGCCGAATCATCTTTGATGACTTCAGAGAGGCTTACTACTGGCTCCGACACAACACACCCGAGGTCGGTCATACGCCCCTAAAAAAACAAGAAGTTAATCAGTGTAGAGTTCTTAAACATGGTTATGATCATGTGACTTATAGACCATCATTGACGTTGGATTCTGTGCATTAATTAGAGTTGCATTTTGTGTTTTCAGGATGCCAAAGTCATGTCGTGGTGGGATTACGGCTATCAGATAACTGCTATGGCGAATCGAACGATATTAGTGGACAACAACACGTGGAACAACACACACATCTCAAGAGTTGGACAGGTGAGCTGGACAGCCTGTGAGGTCATGATGTTGATGAAGTGCTGCTGTGTTGACTGAGCTGTTTGTTTGTTCTGCAGGCGATGGCGTCCACAGAGGAGCGGGCCTACGAGATCATGAGGGAGCTGGACGTCAGCTATGTCCTCGTCATCTTCGGAGGACTGACGGGATATTCTTCAGATGGTACGTCTCTTACATCGGAGTATCACACGCTGGCTTTTAAACCTCTAGGATTACTGACACACAATACCACACGAGACAGAAGCTTCCCTGAGCTGCGTCTAATCGGCGAAGATTTAAGGATCAGAACACGCTTGTTTCTTATGTAATGGGATTGGAACAAATCTGGGAGACTATAAAAAAGACTTTAATACATCAGGGTGAATAAACAAGAATCAAAATCTCCGACACTCCTACCATGCAAAAAAAGGAAATCTCCAAAGCTTGTTACAGTCATTTTAAACACCAATTTAAGGAAACATGACTTTTAATCGTGAAGCTGAACATTTCCGATTGAACGTGTCCAGACTTTATATGTCAGGGAGTGGAGGAAAGAAGTCTGCCAACTTTGTTAGCTTAAGTTTCCTGCAGCGCTTTTATTAGATGGAAATGACAGAACTTAACTCAAACTAACGCTAAAGCAAAACCTAAATGGTGAACATGATTTGTGCCTTTGCTAATTGTTGAACGGTGAAGACAACAACTCCCATGATCCCACGCTACAGACTGAGGTTATTACGGTGCGTTCCATTTGATCTCAAAAGTTGGAAATTCTGAGTTACCGGTCTGATACGTCATCAGGAACGCCCCACTGAAGTCAGAATTCCTACTTGGAAACTTGAAGCATCTTCAGTAGTCAGAGTTCAAATCCAACATGGCTGCTACATGCATCAACAGCAAAGTTTAAGCTGTACCTGTTGAGTTTTTTGGCAACTTACAACTTGCATGATACTTTTGGTATGATTGATTTAATTACACAAAAAGAGGACTATCTGAAGACATGTTGTCACGTTATTTTCGCACGTGAACTTTCACGTAGTACGTTATCGTCTGGTATTAGTGGACAAAACAAAGGTCCTCCTGGAGGCGTCCATGTTGCTTGTCCAACTTGCGCCTGAAATGCGGTTAACTCGGGTGTGACGATGTCCGAGGTTAAATGGAACGCACCATTATAACAAAATGTTTCGTTGGTGTTTCAATCAAGAGAATCCTACCGGCTCAAATGACAAATTGTGCTTTGAAATAAAAACGAATTAAAGGGGTTTAAAAAACAATCAAAAACAGGTTTTAGGCTTTATTTTGGTGATTACTTGGCCAAGACATTTTTTAACACCACTTCTCTGATGAAACTTTCTGTTTGCGTCACAGACATCAATAAGTTCCTGTGGATGGTGCGTATTGGAGGGAGCACAGACACGGGCAAACACATCAAGGAGCACGACTACTACACTCCCACCGGAGAGTTCAGAGTGGACCGCGAGGGCTCGCCCGTCCTGCTCAATTGCCTCATGTACAAGATGTGCTACTACCGCTTCGGACAGGTCTACACAGAGGCCAGTGAGTACCTACCACAGCGACGGCTTTTTAAATCTTTGATGACCCTCTAACCAGAGCCCACTTGTAAAGGACTCTCTGGAGGGCATGTTTGAAAAAGTGTTCATGTTGCTTTAGTGATGAAGCTCCTTAATGAATATTCTTTACTTTAATCAAAGACTAGGGTTATCTGCTTTTTTCTGATGGTCTGAATGTTTTCTGCAGAGCGCCCTCCTGGTTACGACAGAGTGAGGAACGCTGAGATTGGGAACAAAGACTTTGAACTGGATGTGTTGGAGGAGGCCTACACGACAGAGCACTGGCTGGTTAGGATATACAAGGTAAACAAATATTCCCTATTCTGTTATTTGACATCTCATTTACACCACAGTCTTCATGAAGAGATTGGAAACCAGAATTTGTTTGCCAAGTAGAGATCTTCTTCAACTTAGTAAGGTCAAATGTTTGCAAAGGATCAGTGGGTCCATTTTACAACCTAAACTTGAAATTAGAGCTGCAACAGCAATTGTTTTGATATATGTAAGAGGTCCAGGTGTTTAAAGGTACAGTCAGTAGCAGCTTGGTTGTAGCTTGTAAACACGACTTTCAAACTTGGCCCCTCCTCCTGGGCCCATCCTCCCCTAGAAGTGCACACCCACTGCAGGACGTAGTGTGTAGGTTTACTGCTTGTACCTCCACTGCAAGCTACCGCACACTCGCACAAGCTGACCACTGGTAAAAGCCATTACAAGAAGCCCTCGTTTTAGAACGAGCTTTATCCGCTCTGCGTTTTAACTCACTATGATTTTATTTTCTCTTCTTTGCCGCTATGTCCATCAATTCAGTTTTAATCGCGTTCAAACACTGGATTGTGTCCACTCCTAAACTCACCTGAGCGCTGTTATTGGCTGGGAGAAACACACCAGCTCCCCACCAATGAAACGTCCCGTGTCAACCAAAACAAAATGCCAAATCCAAGCAGAGGACAGGGACTTAGTCACCACCACACATGGTTGGAGTGATGATTGAGCGGCATTACTTTTGTATAAATCTTGATTTTAGTTTTCAGGAAAAAGCTGCTGACTATCTTTAAATGAGAGAATTTGTGGTTTTCGTCTTGGTCTTAAAATCTTAAGAAAATGAATATTTGTTGGTCATGAACTCTGGGTACGACATAAACTTAATGACTGTTTCAATTACACCTGGAAGACCTAAGACGTCTGACTGATGAGAGGGCTGGGTCTGTGTGAGGTTTGATAAAGGTTGACTTGTCTACAGTACAGCTACTAAAGACTCTGCCCACATGCAGAGGCTTAAATTAAAGTCTGAACAACCTTTATTACACAGACTGTTTTAACGTAGTCTTGTTTGATGTTTCAGGTTAAAGATCTGGACAACCGGGGTCTCTCGAGGACATAAAATCTTCAGGTTGCAGTGAAAGGAGCCTTTTAGCGCACAGCACTGAACACCTTCCCCTGTGGTCTGCAGATGAGCGGGGAAAAGAGTACTTTTTATACTTTTGTTCGGGGAAGAAATTTGCATCTAAGAGATTTTGTTTTGGGGTTTTTTTTTGTGGATGATTTTCATTTTTTTATTTTTATTTTATAATGAAATGTCTCATCTGGGATCAGAGGGAGTGGGTGTCAAACGTCCAGTCTGATGTCGGGAAGTGAAAATCACCGTGAAGCGTTCAAAAGAAAGCAGTGTTCATTCAAGAGCGCTTTGGATTTTTACAATGTGTCAATAAAAGAGGAATTCAAAACAATCAAATCATTGTTTTGTCTTTTTTTCCCCAGACTCTATGATGATCTCAGAACTAACTGATGCAGTGGTTCTCAACACGTATAGCCTCAGGACCCACAACCAGGGGTGTGTCCAGAGGGGTGGCACGGCCCCCCTTGAAATCTGATTGGGCACACAAAAATCTAAATCTAAGATTGGCTATTTGCCTAATCAGATTTAAGTTAAAATCAGCTTTTCTGGCTGTTTTCAAAAATCTGCTGGTAGTTCTGTTTATTTTAATGTAGTGTTTTTTTGTTCGTACTTGAAATTGTAAATAGATATTGTGCATTCTTTGCTTTACCCATGAAAATGTCTGGGCAAAAATCTGTTCACACTGTAACTTACAATGGGTCTACTAGCCAATAAAAGTATTTTTGCAAATTCACAAGAGCTTGCATGCAATATCTGGAACATTTAAAATGTGACTGCACATCTGTTTGAGTCCCTAAAGGATGAAGCTAAGAAGATTTGTTGCCAAGTTGTTTTTAAGCACATCATTAGAGGGGATCGAGAGGGTGAAAAAAATAATCAAATTCATTTGAGTGTGCCCAACAAGTCCATGCCACCCCTCAATGAGTCAGTGCCCCAGGTGGACAACCCCAGTCAATAATGTCCAAATACTTGTGGCTGGGTGTCACATACTCCGGGCATGCAGCATCACGGTCTATCCTTCCACTGCTTTGCGGATGACACAAATATATCTCCCGCTCAAAAGCACCAATCCCCACTCCCTGCAACCACTACTCGACTGCTTCAAAGAAATCAAAGACTGGATGGCCCTAAACTTCTTAAAACTCAATGAACATAAAACTAAGGTACTTCTGTTTGCCCTCCCCCCGGACTCCACCAACTTTATCTGTAAAAACTTGGCCCACTGTCTTCCTTTGTGAAACCCTGCGCAAAAAACCTTGGCGTGACTTTTGATTCAACCTTCAAATTCGACAAATAAATAAACTCAGTAGTCAAAGGCTGCTTCTTCCAACTACGAACCCTAACAAAAATAAAACCATTTTTATCATTCCAAGATACAGAAAAGCTCATCCATGCTTTTATTACCTCCCGTCTGGACTACTGCAACTCCCTCTATATGGGAGTCAGCCAGTCCTCCCTCTCTCGCCTGCAGTTTGTTCAGAACGCTGCTGCAAGATTTTTAACAGGTACACGCAAACGAGAAAACATCACCCCCGTACTCGCCTCCCTTCACTGGCTCCCTGTAGATCTAAAAATCCATTTTAAAATTCTATTACTTGTTTTTAAGTCACTGCATGGTCTAGCCCCCCCTTATCTAACAGATCTTTTAACCCCCTACACCCCATCACGTCCACTTAGGTCCTCTGAACAGTCCCTCCTTGTAGTCCCTCGAGCTCAGCGAAAACTCAGAGGCGACCGTGCCTTCTCAGTGGCTGGCCCCCGTCTGTGGAATCAGCTGCCTCCCCCATCAGAGAAATTAACTCATTAAATTCATTTAAATCAAAACTCACCTTTTTTCCCTGGCCTTTGAAACAAGTTGAAACAGGCCCCATATATTTAGTCTAGGTATGTATCTGAATGTATGCATGTGCATGCACCTATGAGTGTGTGTACTGTATGTAATACGTATGTAGGCTACATGTGCATGCATTTGTACATAGTTGTACCTATATGTAGATATACTGTATATACAAGTTTTCTACTATTGCTTTCCTCTTGTTATCTAAATGTCTCTCTTTTCTTTGGTGTTTTGTTTTTGTTTTGTTTTATGCATTGCATGTAAAGCACTTTGGTCAGCTGAAGCTGTTTTTAAATGTGCTATACAAATAAACTTGACTTGATCTCTGTAGGAAGTAAACAATGGGGCGAGGATGTGGACTACGGGAGCACCGAACACGATTGATTTTGACTGATTTATCGTGCCAGCCTTAACTCCTATTATTTTTCTCCGCACTTCTACTGACCTGAAATGACCAAAATCAAATTCCATTGTTTCTCTTCTGCTTAGAAACCTCTAAGTAGATACGTATCGTGTGTAGTCTGTACAAAGACGCATTTAAGAACTCTTTAAAACCAGCAAAAAAAAGAGTAACAATTTAAAACAAGACAATTTTCTTTTATTGCAGTGTTGAGGCAACACATGTCAATGTTATATTAGAATGAACAGTGTTATTAGAAGTCTTTATTATACATTCAGACCAGAAAACAAGTTAGAAAATAATCTCTTAAAACGCTGATAAAATTACGATAAGTAAAACCACATTCAAACGCGACAGTATAAAGTGTCCATTAGCTCCAGTCCTGTACATTTATAAAGGATTCTTTTAGAACAGCACATATTTTACAGCTCCTCACATTCTGGGCTGGTCAGGCACGTCTTCCAGCAGTGCAGGGTTCTTCCTGAAGATGTAGGCGTTTGGATCGTCATCCAGCTGCGCCAGCCCAGCCAGAGACGACACGCAGGGGTCGTGATCCAGCAGCATGGTGGGCAGGTGAGACGATTTACGCTCGATACGGCAGGAACGACGTACCGGGGTCAGAAACTTCAGATCTTTGATGTAGCTCTTCCTCTTGGATCTGCTCAAGCTGACTTCACCTTCAATTGTTTTCTTCACACTGAAACAGGAACATTCAAAGGTTAAAAAAGGGTAAATAAACCACTGACTAATTCATGGTTTCCTAATGAAACATTCGATTGAAAGATGAGTGGAAGGACTGACCTCTGCAGGTATGGTGTGGTCTTCACACTGTACTTCACTATCGATGCGTCTTCCTTGTTCGGCGTCGTCTCCATCACACCTTCATCACTTTCTACCTCCTCCACATCATCCATCTCCACTTCCTCTTCATCCTTCATTTGCTCAACCTTCGGCTGCTCGCTAACATCCTCAGGCACGTCATCCTTCAGCTCCTCTTCTGCACATTCTTTGTCTTCATTACCGTTTTCAACTTCAACCTCTCTGCACACATCTGTCGTCTTTGAAACTTCTAAAGAGAGCAGGAAAGGAAAATAGTGTTTGTATGCATGTACAGTATATAAGCATGAAGTGCATCAACAACTTGTATAAACTCAAAGTACTGGAAGGAGAATTGTATTGATCCTACCAGCTCCACACATCAACAGAACAAAGACACTCTGTAAAATCAGTGACATTTTAATTATTTTGTGTTTTTATTTTAAATCTAAATTAACTGTATTTCATTTTTCCTTTCCTGGTTTTGCCGACACTGAAGACATCTGGTTTCTTTAACAACTTGATGGTTTTCTGACTCGTTTTATTTTGCCGCCTGTGTGAAGCAGTCTCTCTAATAAATCAGAGTAAAAGCAATTTAAAAAAAGGAAGATGCTGATCAGGCAGTTCATTCTGGATAAAATCCAGTCATTCTTCTCTGAACTCAGCTGCTGATGACTTTGTTGATCCTGTAGATCAAACTCATTTGAATGAAACATGAACAAGATTTTTGTCACCTGGACATCGATTAGAGAGAACGCTGGAGGCTTTTCTAAATGTTGTTGATTGAGACATTTTTCAGACTGTCCTTCAAACAGGATTAAGACGTTGGGTCACAAATGTAAAACATATTAATGATTCAATGTAAATGTTTTCAGTGCTTTGGTTGGGAAGGTTTTGGTGCAACAGCGCCAGACATCCTGAGGATTGAGAGTATTCCAGTTTTGCAGTCTCCTGATCTAGATCTTTGACATTTGTAGAAATTGTTCAAACTACACTCATTTTAGTTTGTTCACACACAATCCAATTCTGGTTTTTAAACACCCATCATTATTTATTCGATGATATTTGTGTGATTCAGATTGTGCACTAACTCTCTCTCTGCAGCTTTTGTTTAAAAATATGACAGACTATCATTTTAAAACACGTGGTGTCAACTTTTGACAATCACAAAAAGGGCTAATGCCATAGTAATTTGAGCTTTTTTGATTTTAGCCACATTAAAAAATGTTTTTTCTACCCGCCTTCTTATTGCATCTCCAGATATTTCATATATACTGTTTCTATGTAATCAGCCTCTGGTGATGGGTAATGAATGAGGGTTCATTTTCTCAGCAGATAGTTCTTCCTGGTTGGACCAGAAATGTCGCTCACTTAAGTGGATCGTTTTTTAAATTTCAGGAACAGACCTATAGTGCACCGTTTAAGTCAGACACCGGTGAACTCACCATCACTGCATCCTGTGGGTGTGGCCATGGCCTCCAAAGCCTCACACAGGTTCACAACAATCTGTCAAGGTGAAAACAAAGACAAGAACATCTTTAGCAGCTGTGGAAGGTTACGTTTTAAATGCAGGGAAAGAAGAACAGAAACTCAGCCGTGTCCTTACATCATCCACTCCGTCCTGCTGGCCATAAAACACATCATCAAAGTTTTCCAGCAAGTCCAGCGTCGTGTTCATGACCGCTGGAGTCTGGCTTTGTGATGCCACCTCTGCTCTCCAAGTATTTGCCCAGAGATCAGCAGCAGGGCCCCGATTCTGTGCTTCCAGAACGGGCTCAGGATCAATGTTGCTTGCTTGAGCTGGCCGAGTCTTAAGAGACTGACTCTGAAGTTTAGGCCCACAGTCAGGTTTTGCAGAGACTTTGGTTTTCAGTTGTACTGCTGCTGGCATGGCTGGTCTCTTGAACGTCTTGCCCTTGGAAGCCTGCCAGTTTGCAAGTTTAGCTCTGCAGAGGACACAAAAACAAACATCATTTTTCAATATTTTTTTTTGTAAATCCAAACATGAATTTGAATGCAAGGTTGTCAAATTCAACACTTGGATGCTTTTCAATACCAAATGTTTTAAAACAAAACAACCAGTGGTATCGACAATCACTGGAGCTTTAAAAACACAACCTCCAGATCTTCACTCGTATTTTTAACCAAAGCTGCCACACTTTAACAGTGTGCAGAAGTTTGCCTGATTTTTCTTCTCACCAAAAACAGAAATTACCCAATATTGGGTGTCTATGACTCATATTTGTGTTGCTGTGGTATCAATAGTTTATTTTTAATAGAATTGTATCAAAGTTTTATGCTATATTTAATTTACCTTCTCTCCTCGGCACTCTCCACGTTTAATCTGTACTGACTGATGGTGCTTGAGACAGGAGGTTTGTTGACCTTCCTGTCCGTCACTGAAACCTTCAGCTTCGAGTTCTGACTCCCGCTTGCCTTGATGGGAGCCACTTTAGTGTTTCTGGTGCTGGTACTGGTCAGAGTTGCTGGGACGGTTCTGACAGGGGGGCGAGCAGAGCGGAATCCAGCAGGAGGACGGCTGGTGACGGGGCGCTTGGACACCTGAGCAGGTTTCTCAGACACTGACTTCGACCTTATAGGTGCAGGCTTTTGTGTGTCATTCCCCAGCGCGTCAGTAACAGACTTGGACCTAATTTTAGTCACATTTCCAACCCTTTGGATCTCTGATTTTGGTGCTGACGGTTTAGGATCTGCCCTGCCCACAGCGACACTTGACTTCCAAATGGATCCGATTTTCGACTGGACAATCCTGCCTTTGTACATTCCAGGAGCAGGTTTAGATGATGTCACTGCAGCTGGAGGCTTTGGAGCTTCTGCAACCATCTTTTTGTGTTTCACAGCCTGTTCAGAGAGGAAAACCTGGCTGTGTGTTTGACGTTGTTTGACCTCAGTAACTGTAGCTCCTTTGCCATTTCTCTGCACAGTCTTTTTCAGAGCCTCACCAGAAGTTGACCTAGTTTCTGCTTGTTTTTCTTTGGCTTTAAGCGGACCACTTTTGGCCAGGGTCTCCTCTTTTTTGTTGCTTTTCAGTTGAAAGGGAGGAGCAGAATTGTTCTGTCTTTTAACACTAGTCTTGCTTCCAAGTGTCGGCTGAGCATTTTCCTTGTTTTCCTAAAACAATAAACACATCAAGGCCATTAGCTGGGTTAGTTTGGGGTTAAAATGTGACCCAGTTCAGGACATATTAAATTGAACACGTAATATATACATTCCTACCTTCTTTTTGGAGTAGTTTCTTGTTGAAACTGTGACGATGTCCATGGTGAAGCCTCAGCCAGGTTAATAAATTGAGATTTCTGGATGGTAAACAGAACAATACATTAACATGATTTCATTGGTTAAACTGTAAATACTGAATAAAACAGGTTAAACACGGTCTGAAATTGACATAATTCGCTGGGATTACATTTAAATTGACCTCCATGTAACACAGTAGTTTCAACACACACAAGAACGTGTTTTTTATTGATATTGCGTTAAAATAGTCACAAGTGATTTAGAAAACAGTTTGAGTGTTTGTCTGTAAAGTCATTAACATCTACTCTGGATCTGCTTTTTGTGTGACATTTGCAAAGTTAACCTAGTCGGGGCATTTAAATTAATCAGTGATCAGTGAAACAGTGATCATTCATATTAACACATATTAATCCATAATTTAGTGGCACTTTGGAAAAAGCCAATGTCAGGGGTCGTTGTTAGAAGCTAGCTGTACTCAAACATTGTACGTAGTTTCTACTCTCGTGGCCTGCCTCTATCTTCACGTGTATTCAAGTATAGAAAGATGAAATGTTAACTTACTCTGTCGTCGTCCTCCTTTGTAGTGTCAAATACGAGGAGAAAACTCCTCCAGCGACTTCTTCTCAGCTAAACAGCAACACGTCCGTCTGCCTGAGTGCGGATTGCGGAAAGCTCATTCCATTTGACTTGTCGCGGCTGCACTGCGATTGGTCAAAAAGTATCGCGAGATGTCAAAACCAACCAATAGAGTGGCTCGAAACTTAGAACGAGAAGTTGCAGGAGTTTCGAGCATCACACATTTCAAACAAACCTCGTGTTCTGTTTGAAAGTTTGAACCCAAATAGGATTCCTTTAGTACCGGTCCATGCTCAGAGCCACACGCCCAATGCGTGACGTAACATCACAGATAGTAAACATGACTAGAATCATTTCAATATTTCAGCTCTTTCAATGAAGTAGGACTAGTTTGAGTTTCTTCAACATTTAACCAATAGTGACTTATATTCAGAACTTTGTCCTACATGAGCCTGTCACTGGGACTTTCAGTTCTATGGTCATGATTACTTAAAGAACTTGCTTTGACACATATTATAAACTGTAATGTCTGATTGTTTTTACGTTTATAGCCTAAACCAAGTTAAAAGTAATAACTTTATGAAAACAAACTTTATGACCCGAAGTCAGTTGCAGTAGCCTAAGCATCTAGAGACTAAGATAAACTAAATCATTTGTCCTTTTTATTATTATTTGTTCTTTTGTAAATAAGCGTATAAATGCCTTTAGTAGGCCATCATCTGTCTTACAGGCAGTGGTGCCGTGCAGGGTACATGTATACAGAGTATACCCACTTATTTTTCACTAAATCCCTAAATCCCCTCTGATCCGGTCCGTGTACGAAGTATATTTCATTTGCAGTTGTTCATTTTGTATAATGAAACATTCGCCACGCCGGACAATGTAATTATACCCCTTAAACCAGCATGTTTCATTATACAACCTAAGGAAGAAGATGGCTCGCACACTTGCTCAAATGCCACAAAAAAAGGTTTTTATTAATCAAAACGTTTCGACCAGGTGATGTTTTTTTTTTCATTATACAACCTGAACAACTGCAAATGAATTATACTACGTACACGTACCCGGATTCACATCATTGACTGATGGACAATTTTCAGTAGTAGGCTATGCTGCATTTTTCTTTCCTAGTCCCTACTCTGTCTCTAATTGGCTAATACACACAAGCACAAGGAATTGAATATAAGAACAATATTTACAAATATGAGCAGCGTTGAACTGTGTAGCTATTGCACAAAGTATTGCACATAATACAGTATACAGTACTGTACAGTATAGGACAGGACGGGGTGAGAGTAGCTCAGTCTGTAGGGATTCTGATGTTGGTCTGGTAGCTGGAGAGGTACCAGGTCACTTCCAGAGTACTGCCGAGGTGCCCTTGAGCAAGGCGGCACCGAACCCCCAACAGCTATGTCTGCCGCCCTCCCTGTGTAGCAGCTCGACTCTGACATCTCTCCAATAATGTTCTGTTTGTGCATGTGTGTATTATAGCCCATGTGTATGTAGCATGTCTCTTAATTTTTCTCAAAACCTATTTATAGTCTCTGTTGTAAAATAAGAATTTCCCCTCTGGAATCAATTAATTATATAAAATAAAGAAATGAATACTATTAACACATAAAACAATGCAGACATTGGTGTTATAATAATGCTGTAATAGTGATGTTATAATCATTATAGCGTGAACTTTATAAAGCTTTAATAAGGACGTGTGCTTGTGTTGAAATCAGCCTAAGGTTAAATATGCCCGGGCATGTTTGGTTTCATCCATAGACTGTAAATAATAGGTTTCATCCATCCTATGGGTTGGGTCAGAGTGATAGAGTAAACATTATTTTTTTGAAAATGCTGCTAAGGATTGTGGGAAATGGAAGCGCGCGATTTGGTTCATGTTTTTGAAAGTTGTTTGAATGAGCTAGAAAATCAGTTTTCAAAATAAAATTCCAATAACTACCAAAAACAAGAAGCAAACTCTGGGCTATTTGTCGGTGGCAGGAAGTTAAACGTATACCAAGAGGCTTGTAGATAATACAATGTTCTTTGTATTACAGTTATGTCGCAAAGAGGCATTTTGTTTTTAAGCCACGCAAACAGTTAGTTTTATTTTGAAAAGAAAACGGAAGTTGCCTTGCTCCTTCACGTGACTTGATAGCTAACAAGCGTTAGCATCTCAGTTGTCTATCCTCAAAGGCTCTCTCCGTTTAACCCTGGTTTGTATGATAAACATTTAAAATGCAGAATCAGTGCGCCGTGCCAAACTGCACCAGCGGAAAATCAGACCCTCAGCCTCTCTTCCGGTTTCCGAGTGATCCAGAAAGGTAATATGGATGCTGATACCGATGCTAATGCAAACAGAGAAGTTAGTGTATTCATTGTAGGTAACAAAAAAAAGACTCAGCATTTATTAACTTTGAATTGTCGTTTAACCAGAGTTATTCTAGCAGCATTAAATGCCTGTATGTTATCCTGCAGCGCATCCTTCATGGAGCCTGTGTACTTAGCTCTCAACATGCTAACTACTCAAAAGTTTGACAGATTCATGCTCTGCAAAATATTAAACCCTTTACAGGTGGTTTAACATTTGCATCTCGCAGGCAGGACAATGCAAAATATGTCAAACACAATGTGCTGCTGAATTTTGCATCTAATCTGAAAGTTCCTCTACAGACACTTTGGAGTCACACACAGGTTGCAGCTCATATTTAAGATGGCTAATGAAAATGCGTCTTCTACGGAGTATGTAGAGCAATAAGGACACTTAACCTTTATTCAATATAAACTTCAGACGCTTTGTTATCACAGAAATAAGAGTTTTTAAACTGTTTGGCCAGGTGCATGTGTTTCTCACCTGTGTTTCAGAATACAGCATGCAAAAAGAGTCAATGACTATCTGAATATTTTGTAATGAAAATGCATCTTTATTCTCAGTTTGAGCTATTTGGAGTATAACATGTTTTCTTGGCTGCTTGAGTGACTTCACTTGTAGGTGTATTAAGTTTTGACATTATAAGTTTTTCTCAAGTTTCCTTAATCATTTGAAGCCACTGTTGCATGTGAAATTGAGTGGATATGGTTTTGATTTCAAACAGCACTGGATGCAAACGTAACCTCAAAGCTACATTTCTGTTAATATTTTACTCCCATTGAGAGTGGGACCTCGCCAGTGAGCGGAGAGTATTTGGAGTCTTAAGCTGCTCCTCAAAGAGGCGCCATATTAACAAAATAAAACTCGCAGTTAAGCACATTTTAAAGGGACTGCTGAGCAAAGAAGATCTACAATTTCTGTTGATTATTATTCATTTTTTACAACGTTGGTTTAATTCTCCTTTCAGGTCCAAGAAGTGGGTTGAAAAATGTCAAAGAGAAGATCTCTCAGACAAACCGCCGGAGCAGCTGTACAGACTCTACAGACTCTGTGGGAAACATTTTGAAACATCGTTGATTGAGAAAGTGAGTTTTCAAAATGCAAACGGTTGATGACCAAATGTCAGAGGACGGTACGAGCCTGACTTTATGCTATCATCAAGTCAAATAGTATTTCAGTAATTATTCATTTGATAGAGTTTCGTGTGATGTGCCTCCTGAATATGGAGACAATGTCCGTTTGAATAAAACTGCAACATAATCTCTGTTCTCACTCTTTATAAGGGCTGTGTAATGATTATTGTTTGGGGCTTGTTTTTCTTTTCAGGATGCTCAGAGTGCCGTGTTGAAGGATGATGCCGTACCGACCATCTTTGAAACACCGAGCCAACCTAGTAATGGACAGGGGAAGCGCAGTAAAGTGGTGGTGGGTTAAAAGAAATATGTTGTTTGTATTATTTCATATTTATTGTTTCTATTTGATTTCCAATAATTCATTGATTATTGGTCAACTTTTTTGTGGCTGGTAACTGTCATAATTGATCACTAATTATGACCAACTTTACAGAAAAAAAGTCTAGTTTCTTTGAGTTCAGCCACCTAAATGTGACTTTGTTTGTGCAGATAAAACTCTTTTTATAACAGCTGACAGAACAGTTCAGGGTTGTGGATGAAACAAGACGTCTGAAAATGTTTACTTGGACTCTCGAAAATACTGATCAGATTTTTTCACATTTTTCTGGCAATTTAAAGACCATACATCTCAAAGATTTATGAAGACATTAGTTGATAAATTAAATAATAATAACTGAGCTTGTTGCAGCCCAAGTCTTTATGTAATAATAATTTGTTTTGACTGTATGTTTTTGTAGACCAAAGAAGATGAAACGGCGAGTAAGGGGAGGAAAAGTAAGTACAAAATAATCCACACACACGTTTATGGCCCCGTGTCCACCTAGTTGATTTCTGTGCACCAGCGTCTTTTTTCAATTGTTTTCAATGAGTAGAGAGTGTTTGCAGAAGCAAGCGGCGGCCCGGAGAAAAAATCGCAGCGCCCAGCGTCTTTTTTCTGAGCACTAGGCCACGTTTTTGTGCGGTCGCTCCGATCACTTCAAGTTGAAAATCTTTCAACTTTTCAGAAAGGTGCTGTTGACATCTTCGGCACTCTTTTCCAAATGTATGATATTCCTCCTATTTTTGCCACCTATAGATCGTGTCTTGTACGCTTCATGCTAACACTCCCGAGCGCACAGCCAGCGCCTTTCTGCATGGAAAAAATGCCAGGTGGACACGGGGCATATTACAGGACAATGAGACTCCCACCTCCAGTTTTTTCAAAAGAAAAGTGATTTTTATTTCTGTTTTCGTTTCCCTGTGTAGAAATGAAAAAGTCTCCGGCAGAGCCAGCTAAGGAAGATGTCCAGACGCTCCCAGAGGAGGACGAATACAAACAGTATCTGAAGTCTTTATTTGAAGTTCTTGTGCTGTTGGGAGGGCAGAGCATTCCTCCGACAGGGCCTGGTGATGACAAACAGGAAAGTCTTGGTTCAAGCAACTTTGAGGCATTGTTAGAATATCGTATGAATTGTGGGGATGAAGCTTTGAAGAAGAGGTATGACGAGAATAAAGAGTGCTGCTCTCCAGGGAGGCTCAATCAGCTGACCGAGGTGTGTGAGAAATACATCCACAGTAAGCTGGTGGAGGAAGTCAAACTGAACGGCTTTTTCTCATTACTCACTGATGACCTGGTGCAGATCTCAGGAGAATGGTTCCTCCCCGTCTTCCTCCGTTATGTAGACAAGTCTAACTGCCAGCAGGAGAAGTTCGCAGGATTCTTGCCCTTTGAAGGAGATGCAGAGGCGTTAGCAGAGAAGCTTCTCTCTGAAATGACTGACAAATGGGGCTTAGAAATGGAGCAGTGTCGGGGGCAAGCCCACTCCTGCTCGGGGAAACATTTGAGTAAAATGAAAACCTTTGGTGCGAAACTGATGGAGAGATATCCTATGGCTGTGCTTTCTCTAAGGTCTACTCGTACATTGAACATGACATTGGTAAATGGCATGGCTCTGTCAGGGGTTCAGCTTGTCACGGCCACCTTGAAGAAGATATACTCATTCTTCAGTCAGTCCTCTTTGCTGCAGTTGGAGTTGGAGCACGCCATTTCCATTTTCTACCCGGAAAAAGAAGAGAAAGCCCAGAAGCTGAAGGAGATATGCAAAACCAACTGGACCAAAAGAAATGATGCGTTTGAGGTGGCCATAGAAATCCTGGAGGCGCTGCTTCTCTGTGTGGACAGCGTGCACGACAATGAGGACATGAGGTGGAACGATCAAATCACACACGACGCCTTAGAGATTTCTAAAGCACTCACTGATTTTGAGTTCATCATGGCGTTGATCGTGCTGAAAAACGTTCTGACACTGACTAGAGCGTTTGGGGAGAACGTGCATGGTAATGCGACGGAAGTGCATTTTGCTGCGACTAGTTTGAAAGCCGTACTGCACTCTGTTAAAGAAGTGTCGGACAACATAGATGTGTATCACGAGTTCTGGAATGACGAGGCTGTGAACCTAGCCGCTGCCATGGAGATCCCAGTTAAGGTTCCCCGTTCATTCTTGAGAAAACATCAGTTGGAGTCTGGAGGCGTCCGGCCGGAGAGTTACTACAAAGAGCACCTGTCAGTTCCTGTGGTGAACCACATCATCACAGAACTGAATGAACTCTTCAGTGAGGACCACCTTAAGGCTCTGAGGTGTCTGTCGCTGGTCCCTGCTGCCATAGAGCAGAACAAGTCTACTGAACCTGAAGAAGACTGTGTGCAAGTGTTTAAGAACGACATCCCAAATGCAGGAACCCTCTCTGCAGAGCTGCACTGCTGGTGGGTTAAATATAGCAAAAAGGGCAAAGGTGAGACTCTGCCCTCCAGTCTCCATGAAGCCCTGCAGCTGGCCGACGTGAAGTTCTTCCCCAACATGCTCGCAGTCATGAGACTGATCGGCATTCTACCTACTTTGGCTTTGGAGGATGCCGGTGATGTGGCCTACAAGCACTTCCAGATGTACTTGGAGAACACGCCTGACAAGTTCAGATCAAAGAGTCTCGCTCTTCTGAACATGAACTCTGATGTTGTGTTTGATTTGGATGCAATGGTTGAGCTCTACATGCAGACATACCCCGACAAAGGGGAGGTGTCGGAGTAAATTGTGACGTGATCGTTAAGTGTCTGGACTCTGGATGTTCTCAGTGACTAATTCCCCTGTCGGTTAAACTGACTTTCACGGACGTCTAGTCTTACGGTCAGAAAACAGTTGAAATTGAGCAGAATGTATTAAAGTTGAGGGGAAGCATTTCTTTTGCTGTTGTTGATGTGATAAACTATGTAATGTTTACGACTGAATGACTAAAATACTGCCAACAACATCTTTGATGTGAACAGCTCCATAAGGTTGTAAATTACTCCTGAAGATGCTAATGAAGTGTTAGCCTTTTTTTGTTGCTCCCCATTCCAGCTCCATAAGTGTTTCCACAACCCTGTTTCAAAACAATGTCCCAATGGTGATTTATAAAGTTTTTTTCATAGATTGAAATGAGAAAGTGTGTTTTATTTATGTCTGATCTCAGTCTTCATTTTCTCTTCACAAGTGATCGTGCAGTGCTGCAGAGGGGCTGTGGTTGTTTTTAGGTGTCACTTGTGATTATCCCGTCTGTAAATGAAGTTCAGGTGCACCAAACTTTATTTTTTTCTTAAGAACTTTATTGTCAGTTTCAAAATAAGAGGGAATTAACAGTTACAAATAAGAACAGTATCACCTCGAGGTTGAGCTTCATTTGACAAACGTATTGAGTGGAAAGTAAACGCCCCACACACGGAGAGAGAACACATACCAGCCATACAATAGTTCTAACAGGTAGAGTCATTCCATATAGCTATATGTAGATATACGTACATCTGCATAAGCATACATTCACACATAAAGTGACATATACATCCCGACCTGTATTGATTTATAAATCTAGACAATTATGACAAAAGATAAAACAGAAAAGTTTCAAACTGAAGGAGTCAGTAACTGTCTCTCCAATAAAGGCATAAAAAGCCCAAAATAAAGGAAAATACTTTAGCTGTTGAATGTTTGTTTTGTTGACGTATCTGTCACGTTAAAGCAGATGTAATCTGTTTCTAAGTAAAGATGTATAACTGTCTACGAAAAATAAATCAAAAGTCTGTGGCACACTGAAAATAACTTTACTTTATGTTTTATTGTGAGCGAACAACGCGTCTCACCTGTAGCTTCCTCAGGTTCGCCCAGCACAATCACAGGGCATACACAGGTGCGTTAAATACAAATGGTCACATGACCAACCATCACAATAAACACTGTACCGGCTCACAGCCTGAAAACCTTAATGTGCAAACATAACATATTTATCCACACAGTTATATCAAGACATAGTGTGAAAAAATTCAGTGCATCAAAAATGAGATATACAAATACACAGCATATACATATTAACATATTCACAAGGGAAACAAGTACCAATTCATGTCAATTTTAAATATAGTGATCAATGTCTTCTCCTCTATGGCTCACCAAATATCACAAGCTGAATGCAAAACTATAAAGTGGAAGTTAATACTGTAGCGGTCCCTTTCCAGCTTAACAGGAAGGGGAGGTGTACAGTATAACTGTCTATTGACTGTAATTCAAGTAGCATGAAGCCTGGGTCTAATGTTTTTGTTAATGATTTGGAAAAGATTGATTGGAGCAAAAATGATGTTTGAAGATTATTGTCTGCAACAGTGACAAGAGGAAATAATCTGAAATGATCCTAAAAGTGAGTTTTTTCCAATTAAAATCATGAAATTGAACACACTCGTCTACCATTACTTATAATAAAATTGTATTGCTCAAATCAAATAAAAAAAAAAACAGCTGAAAGTCTGGAGGACAGTCAAAAGATGGCGTTTGGCAAGGTTGGTGCTTATTGAGCAGACTAATCAGGGGAAGAGATAGGTTTCATTAATTTAATAATTTTGTTGAAAATACAGAGTAGACATCAGAACTCCTGCTAAATTAAAACAAGTGAAAATGTTTGACTCCATTGGTCCTACGTGTTGCTATAGGTTGTAATTCTGTAGCACACCTGATTGATTAATTATGAACAGCTTTAAACTCAACAGTAACTCTAGCACCACCATCAGGACCATTAGCCCACACAGCCAGTTTCAAACTTGAGATATCAGATTGGACCCTATGTGAAAAGTTGACTATGTGAATTGATTTCTTGCTCTTTGTTTGAATACTGTTTGCCATCGAGTACAACTGAGATGAGAATGATGCTGTCTGCTTTTCTCTTAAAAAAAATCAAACTTATTTCCATAGAGAATGTTTTTAAAGATAATTCATCCCCTTAGGACCCTGACTGGTACAGGAAGATTGTAACCAATGCATTTAAATTCTAAAAAGTCATCAGTCATAACACAATAATACCTGAGGATCCAGTAGAGTACCCGTTGTTCTTTTCTGCCAAGACACATGGTCGCATAAATAATTCAATAGTTAACACGGAAAAGAAAATGCTAGATGGGATTTAATATCAGAGGGATTTAACAGCCTTTTGAAGAGTATGAAGGGTATATAAGAATGATGTGAAATAAATCTGATTTACAAAGGTGTGAAAACAGAGAGGTGAACATCCAAATCAGAGAGTATCTAGTCAGAACAAGAGAAAAGCTGCAGTTAAACCTTAATATTTACAGTCTATCAGACATGTAGATGGAAGTGGCAGAGCCAGAGGAGTTGCTTGTCAACACGCAAGGCAGGCAACTCCTTGGGGCCCCTGGCCAGTAGGGGGCCCCCGAAGAGCTAAACCAATAGCAGGGGCTTAAAAGATGCACATTTTGCAATGACTGTAGGAAACCTGCCTCAGAGGACCCCACCTGAAAGTGCTCACAAGTGTCACAATATTCCTGTGTAACTTAAGTTTGTAACTTCAAGTCACCATTGGTGTCAGTTTATTTATAACATAATGGTGATGAACGCTGGTTGGAGGGGCGCCCTGTGAGTTTTTGCCTCAGGCTCCAACAGAGACTAGAATCGGCACTGACCTTAACCAATGACCGTGATGAAGGCCACAAGCCAAGACGTATCAGAATCAGCTTTATTGGCCATGTATGCTTACACACACAAGGAATTTAACTTCGGTGAACTCTATGTACAAAGTTCAACATTAAATATCAACAATAAACACAGATAAGCAAAGACTAATATGTACAAGTCTAAATAAGATAATAGTGCAGTGGTGAGTAGTGCAAAAGATGCTGAAGTAAACATGATAATTAAAAAAAATTGAGTTATGTGACAGATGGGTTAATTTACATGAGGTAGAGTTTAACAGTATTTACATTAAAAGTGTGCATAGATTGATAATTGAAATTAAATATTTACGTATACGACATTCACAATGACAGTTTTGTTCCTGGGTTATTTCACAGTCAGTCTAATGAAATTAATCTTCATACAACAAGTTTTGCCGGAGCTATTTGGCCTTTCACTCTCCATGCACCTTGGTGGTCGGTGAAGTTGTGCCTGAGCTGAAAACCTGCTGAAAGCCCTGCTCTGCTTTGTCTGCGACAGAACAAAAGAGGATGTGCTTTATCTTGACACTCAAACTCTTTGGTCCGGACTGGCTGTGCCATTGCGCCCTCTGCTGGGGAACATTTTGTACTGCACGGACCAGTTCCTGGTTGTTGGGATAACACGCTTTCGGCGAGACTTGGCTCAGCACGGAACATCAACTTTTGAAAGCATGGAATTAGTAGGTTCTTAGTTTGCCAGAAAGACAAAAAGAAGTAACTAAAACGCTGAAACAAGTGTGCGTCGATTGCAGGTTTTGCCCGAGGCATGACTCTGTAGACTCTCCTGCAGGTTTGCACACAGTAGGCTTGCAACCGCCAGCTCAGCTAGCTAAGTGGCTAGCTAGCTAGCTTCATTGCAGTTCAAAATGACTGACTGCTGCGCTGCAGAGAACTGTGATTACCAGCGAGGGGAATCAGGAAACTCCACACCACTCTTCAGCTTTCCTTTGGATCCAGAGCGGTAAGAATTGAGCTTATTTCTTTGAGATAATGGTGAAAAAATAGCCACTTTAGCATGCAAAATGAGCGTGTTAGCTACCCACTGTTAGCATTGGCGTTAGCCTCGCATCATGTTAGCTAACAGTGACAACTCTGGAAAATGGCGCAGACTATCGTTACTCTGAAAAGAAAAGTCCGTGTGAAATTCAACCCATTCTTTCATTCAAAGCCAGGGAGCGACTCTGTAGTGTGATATCGGCATTATTGGTTTATCTTTTGTGTTCGGTCATTCAAATAACCTCGAGAAACCATAGTTGAAAACTTTTTTTTAACTGTAATTTAAATCGCCATCGGTACACGACACCTACCGTCTGCTCGATGTGCTGACGTCAGAACTGACGGTAGCCTAGCGACGTTAAATTACCTGCCTGTAATTATGTACATTGAGTGCCAAACTCAGTGAATAAATTACTCATTTTGCAGCACAACTCATTGTGTAAAAATGTAGTTTTAAACAGTAATTACCCTCTTATTAACAGAGGTAATGTCCCTGTAAACAAACAGAGGTTTAGCGCCTCCCTTCTTCCGGTTGTTACTTTGAATTGGCGCTGTTTTTCGGTTAGAGATGCGGGTAGTAGTACAGTTTCATCACAGGTCTTTTTCTGTCTTAAACAGGGGCGATTCTAGAGTCCGTTGGGGGCCCTTCAACCAGCTTTCAGCAGGGCAATGAGAGTAAATGCTGTCAGACGGGGTCCTCTTAGGGAGGTTTCCTACTGTCATTGCAAAATTTGCACATTATTGCTGCGTTCCAATTGATTTTGGAAGTCGGAAATTCCGAGTTGCCGGTCTGATCCGTCATTAGAAACGCCCCCCTGAAGTGGGAATCCGACTCCGAGAACATCCAGTAGCCCGAGTTAAAAAAAACATGGCTGCTATGTGCGTCAACCATAACGTAGGCTTTTATTATTGTGTTTATTACCAGCTTGTTCCTCTTTTTGTGTGATTAAATCAATCACACCGATAGTATCGTGCTAGTTCTATCTGTGGACATGTCATTGTATTCTCACGCACAAACTATCACTTAGTGTGTTGTTATTGTCTGGTATTAGCAAACAAAACAAAGGTACTACTGGAGGTGTCCATATTGCTTGTCCGACTTGCAACTGGAATACGGTCAACTCGGGGGTGACGTCATTCCCAGCTCCAAGTTTTGAGGTAAAATGGAACGCAGCATATGGGTCGCTGCTGTAGTTTAAATTTTATCAGCCCTCTGGGGCCCCCTACTGGTCTGGGGCCCGCAGCAGTTGCCTGCCTTGCCTGTTGACAAACAGCGCCTCTGGTCTTAAACATATATTAACTGGAGTTTCTTAAAATATTGCAATTGTATTTCAGTATACCGAATCTGTACTCATACTTTCTAGAAAAGAAAATGCAATTACCCCTTATTTGGCTCTCTTAAAAATGACACCAAGTCCCAGTGAATCGAATTTGCTTAGGCGGGGAAAATCAATCCACCCTTAGGCCTAGGCTGTTCTTTTTTGCACCATCAGGTCAGCTGAAAGAAATTAAAACTAGAGTAAAACTAAAGAGCTGATGCTAAATGGTAAAAGGGGTGGTTTATATTTTTTTATTTGATTTAACCTTTATTTAACCAGGTTGGTCCCATTGAGATTAAAAACCTCTTTTTCTTACAAGGGGTTTATACGCTTATACAACGAACCTGAATAAGTTATTGAAGCTCTCACAGGTATGGTGAAGGAATTTCCACCACGGTGATTCAGGGTGGCTCAACAGCGCTCCCTTTGTTTTTATTAAGAAAATGTGTTTGTGAATCAGGGTTCAGAAACTGGCCTTCCAGCAATAATATCTGGCTTTGAAAGATTATTCTGATGGTGATGTTTAGCCTACTTATTTTTATAATTTTCTTAACAACAACAAAGTTGTGACAATAATTGACAGACACAAACATTCACGCCACAGAACAGAGTGCGCTGCAGACAGCAGAGTGCCTGGTCTTGTAGTGAAGCATAGTAGCAACACCTCTTAAGCCTTTTGCCCACAACAAGCGCAAGACAGTTCATTTGAGAGAGAGAAGAGAGCGCTGATACGCTGCATGGACATTGAGAACATCCCTCACTGAGTTCCGGGCTAGTTGAGCCCTTAGTAAGTACTAAGCCTGTCGTTATGTATTCTGTAGCCAAATCATACTTTACAGGTTTAAAAAAGCAAAATAAATAATAAACACACTGTCATGGACTCATGTTTATTTACCTGTTGCTGCCATGACAATGATTTATTTCAGCAGTGTCTGCTGCGCTGTGAACGTTTCTGTCTGCCACTGATTGTCACTGTGTTGTTGTTTAGAAAATTAATATTGCCAGCCAGATACTTTTGCAAGGTGAGATCCCAAATAAGTTGTGTTTCCTTGTTTCACACGGATCTTTTTGGTGCAGATTTCACAAATTGCATCATCTAAATGAGCTGGTTCTCCTTCTTCATTTGGCTGAAACACAAAATGTTCCAAAAGGGGCTAAGTGACATTTGGTTTAGGTACCAGTTCAGTTGCCTTTGTTTCCTTCTGAACATTATGTGGGGTGAGTTGACTTCACGTGCGGTTATGATGGTTGCCGTTTTGTACCCGCCGTCAGATCTTTTCACTAGTTTTAGACTTGGATCGTCACACTGAAGAGCACCAGAGGGGCACTTTTCAAACTTTTTATCAAACCCAATGGACTTTGAGGAATATACCTGAAAATGGGTCATTGCTTGGTGCCTATTGTATTGATACAGATGTTATTCCATCAATTGATTTATTTCTGCATATCTACTTTTCAGCTGCAAACAATGGTTGAACAACTCCGGGCGACAGGATTTGGCGTCAGAATCTCCTGAACAGTTGCATAAGCAGTACCGACTTTGTGCAAAGCACTTTGAACCCTCAGTGATCTCTCAACAGGTAAGAAGCTCATCTGCTGCCCATTTACCTCGAGGAAGGGGAGTGTCCAAAGGGGTAGCCGGGGATGGCATGGGCCAACCTTGAAATCTGATTGCCTGTTTGCCTTGTCAGAGGCAGGAATTTTGTCAAAATCAACTATTTGGACTGTGTTGCAACAGGCTGGTAGTATTTACATGTCAAGGGAGCATGTTTTCTTTTGTTAGTACTTTAAATTCTAAATAACTACTTGGCACATCTATTTCTTAAGAGGTGTGCGTAGTAAAGAAAGGAGTCCATAAAAAATTGCAAGCACATTACTGCACACTAACTTTCAATGAACTGAATAGCAATGTTTTGGTACTGAAACACTGCCAGTTAATGTAAATGTTAAACCGGCTCAGTTTGCAGAAGTTTGCATGCAATTGTTGAAGCGCCGAGGTTGTGACTTTGGACATGCATCTTCTCTTTAAGTCCTGAAATAATTCAGCTAAGGAGATGTTGCCATTCTCTTTTGTTGATTAAGAGTAGCTATGATTTGTAGAGATAAGAGGGTGAATAATTGAAATTCATTCATGCGTGGTTGATCACAAACTTCATGCTACCCCAGTCACAAAAGTCTGGACACTCTCCTGCCTCTGGGTATGTTTCTGTTTTATAATAATAATATTTACTGTCATTCTGTGACCAGACACTCCTGTTATGTTGTTATTATTGTACCATTAATGCTATGCAACTTCCTTTAAAAACGTATCAGTAGGGATGTAAAGATTAATTGTGAGGCAGTTAAAAAATCGATTCAAAGGTGTCGAGGTTCACATCGGTACTCTGAAAAATAAATCGCAGTAACAGGGTCCAAAATTAATACTCGCCAATCGTCAAATGCGAGTAGATTTTCCATTTGGCGAGTACATTTCAGAGGGCTATCCGCCACAGGGCGGATAAATGTTTTACCAAAAAGTCATAAAAACTATGCTATGAGTATTAAGCGCGTTTTATGTAGCTGCAGCTACTGCTCCCTGCTCCTCTCTCTGCTGTCATGACTGAGAGCATCGCGGAGCACGCTGAGACACACCAACATACATTTCAGTGCAAACGCACACACATACACACGCCCCTTTTAACTTTTAGTGCATCAGCACCATCAGTTGATCCGTTGGGGGTCTGGGAACTACCTATTTAAAAAATAAAGGCCAGCAAATACATTTTTAAAATATCTCAATTCCCTGATCTGATAAAATGATTGAATCTGTGACTTAAATCTGTGATTGATTCAACAGAACATAATGCCTTCTCAATTAAATGTACTGTAACAGATGTGTATGTGACACAAAAACACTATTTGTTACTTCGGTCGGTAATAAATGTTTTGCCGGTGAATTTTTTCATCTACCCGCCACCTCGGCCGGTGAGTCAAAAAGTTAATTTCGGACCCTGCAGTAATATCGTGAGCGTCAGCAGCTGTAGAGCAGAGGCGGTTGGTTGTAACAAGCAGGCGTTATCATGGCAGCTGCGAAGCCAAACTATACTATCAAGCAGGTTTGTAGCCCCGCTCTCCCAAACGAGTGTAAGAGCCAAAGCAGTTACGAGGTGCATTGGTGTTTTCATGAAAAAATTAAAGGAATCTTTTTCAGTCATGATTTGTCTTCAGTCTCATTTTGTAAAATAAATCGTTAGAATCGAATCATATCGGGAGTTGAGTGGATCGTTACATCCCTAGTAATTAGAAAGTCTCTTATTACAAATGAGTAAAAGGCTTTGTGTAGCCAAAGTATGATTTATTTTATTTGCACAGTAATGCCCAGTCTGCAATCTTATCATTGTGAAATGTCCCTAATTTATATATTATTGATGAAAATAATAAATGTCTGATCTCCGGCCTTTTGCTTTTCAGAGCGGCTCCAGCAGTGTGTTACAGGACGATGCTGTTCCTACCAAATTTGACTTCACAGCACCTGTGAATAATCAATCAGCTTGCAACAGGAAGCGAGCCCATGATCCTGTGAGTTTTTAAATGACCTCTCAGCATTTGTCGTCAGACGTTCATTAAAAAAATGCTAACCTGTAATTCTGCTTTCTATCTGCCTAGTCTGAAGAGGAAGCTACTACTGTGAAGAAAACAAAAGGTGAATAAACTTGTTCCATTTGATCTTGAAAGATCTAGATATATACAATAACTAACAAGCGTTAATCATTAATAAAGCCACTTTCTTTAAACCCTTCAAGCGTCTTGGCTAATAGGTCAAACTCACCTCTCAAACAAAGTGACTTAAGTTTTGATCAACAAATGATAGCAATTAAAACAAAAACTAATCTTCTTAAGTTGTAACCACTGTTAAAATGTTTTAGCTCTTATTATAAATATTGTTAATCTGATTTAATTAGCAGTTATAAGAATGAGCTCAACCTTTCAATCGTTTTTATTTCCACTCAGAAAACACAGAAACATCACAAGTGACTGCAGAGACGTTGAGGGTTGTCTCTGGAGAGAATAGTGCGACGCCTGAATTGCTGAACGAAAACCAAACTCTAGAGGATGTAGCCAGCTTCAAAGCAAAAGAGACTCTAAAAGTTTATTTCAAAGAAATCCTGGCACTGACTGGATTCAGCATCAATGGGGCAAACATCAAATCTGATGAGCCAAGAGGTCAACAGGCTCTCAATCCAATCTGTGAGGAGAAGATTGACAAGAAAGAAATCCTCCAGTTTAGCGAAGACCTCATGCGGGAGGAGATCCAGAACAGCCTCAGACTGGCTCGATTCTTCTCCATTCTGCTTCAGGATGTGACAAGTATAGAAGGAAAGGATCAGATTCCAATTTTCGTCAGGTCTGTCACGGTAGATGGCTTTCCACAGAAGCACCTCATCGGTTTCTTACCATGCGACATGGACACAGACAATCTGTTTTATATGCTTATGTCAGAGCTGAGGAACAAGTGGGGGCTGAGGATGGAGCACTGCAGGGGATTGACGTATCTTGTTACAGGCAGCATGTGTCAGAAGATGCGAGACCTTACCTGCAAGATTCTGCAGGAGTATCCACAGGTAGTTCTGTCACCAAGTGACCCATATGCCTTCAACATATGGATTATCCGCTGCATGCCTGTGCCCTCCATCCAAAAAGTGGCAGACACTGTAGAGGAGGTGGCCGTGTTACTCAGAAGAGCACCAGAGTTGTACAAAAGATTGGAGGGAAATATCCAGATGACATATGGGCACATAAAAGGGGAAGTAGACAGGATAAAGGTAGCTCTCAGTGAGAACTGGGAATATGGCACTGATGCCTTTCAGACCATGTTAGAAATCCTGGAGCCATTCCTGAACTGCATCAATGAGATGATTTCAAAGGTAGATGAGGATACGGCTCAACAGATGGCTAAGCTCAAGCCAATTTTGAAGAATTTCAATTTCATCATCACCCTTGTTGTTCTGAAGAACACCCTCTGTTGTGTGAGCATACTCAACTCAAGTCTCAGGGGAATAATTAGCATCAGCAGTACCTTGCAGTACACAATCTCCAATGCCTTAAAGCTGGTAAGCAAATACCAACAGGAGCTTGCAATATTGAACAGGAAGTGGTTTTCAGACGCAGTGGGTAGAGCAAAGAAGCTGGGAGTGGAGGTGACAAAACCAGAGATGGACCAAGCAGCAGACACAGCTGAAACCCCACTGGAGGACCTCTACAGAGAAACTCTGGGCCGGCCTATCCTTCAGTATCTTGTCGCAGAGGTTAAAAGAGTGTTCAGCACAGAGATGGTGAGGATTCTCCGATGGCTCTCGCTCGTGCCATCTTACATGGCTGACCACAATTTCAGCATTCGCAGAGATAAAGTAGCGGATGCAAACTTGAACAACCTTGCAAGGCCAGACACGTTCTACGAAGAGCTTGGTTGTTGGGAAGTGAAATGGAGGCATGCAAGTAAGCGCAGGATCCTGCCAACCACAGTGTTTGCTACACTCAAGATTCCAGATATCGGCTTTTATCCCAATGTGCAGAGCTTGTTGAGGGTATTGGGCACCGTTCCGTGCGTAAATGCAGAAGCTGATGTGTATGGCCAATACCACATGGTGCTTGAGCGGTGCCACGCTTACTTGACAGCCACACCAGAGGACCAAAGACAGTGTAGCATGGCATATGTGTACGTTAACCAAGATGTGCACTTCAATGTTGAACAGATGGTTGAGTCGTATGTCCAGAAGCATCCAGATATCTTACAGCTGCTGCAAATGGTAAGTAGATATTCTTAAGTAGTTACTATTGAGGTTTTAATATTTGTATTTAGTAATAAATTAAGTAATGTACCTTAAAATTCATTCTAATTTGTGATTTACAGGACGATAACAGAAAGATGAAGCCTCCACAAGGTGAGATGACTTTCCAATTATCTTTTACTATCTAAGAATGCTAGAATTTGATTTGGGTTTTTTCGATTAAAAATAAAATATATGACCCATGGAGATGTTGTTAAAGGAAAAAAGAGCTGTAGATTTGCAGCAGACCTAAATATTTGATTTGATTTTGATTTTTGATTCCGATACAAATACCAACATAACAAATATCGATGTTTCAGCCTATATGTGATTTAGTTAAATGATACCTTTGTTTGGCGGCAGTGTTTTTCCTGTACATTTGTTTAACTTCATTGAGGAATTATAAATGTTTATACTAATAATGGACTGTTTCAACCTCACTATTCAGTTGCGTCCCATGGGAACCATGCTGAAAAGGACACTGAAGAAGAATTACAACGCATAAACTTGGAGATGGATGCTGAAAGGCTTGTGGAGATTAAATGTGCAGAGACTGACCGAGAATCTCTTAAATCTGCTCTGCAGGCTGCAGTGGTGTCTGCATACAGCAGTCCAAGCAGACAACATACTGACACTTCTGGTCAGGATGGAGAAGTCGAGTATGTGACCAAGTCTGAAATGAACGAAGTTCTCACAGTCTGCGAGAAAGCTGTCAGAGAGGGAATCCTTACAGAAGTTGGGAGTTCATTGTTTTCTTTGTTCATCGACCGTGTGGTGAAGATTAGGGCAGAAGACTATCTACCACTTTTCCTCAGGTTTGTGGATAGTTTCGATGTCATGCGATTGGAGTTGATGGGATTCCTCGAGGCAGATTTTGATTGTGAAACCATGGTACAACGTCTCCATGAAATCGTCACAGTTGAGTGGGGTCTTGATCTGAATAACTGTAGGGGACAAGCATATCTAGGCTCCGGCGATGTTTCCTACAAGCTGAAAGCGTTTGCTTGCAAAGTTCAGGAGAAGCATCCTCTTGCCATAAGCACACACTGCTCTTCCTACTCTTTTAACACATGGTGGTCAAAATCCATCCCAGTGCCTGCTGTTAAGAGAGCCCTGGATACATTTGAAGAGGTTATGATGTTTTTTGGCAGCAGTGCCACTTTACAAAAGCAGCTAGACCATGTTATAGACTTTGGTCTGAGAGAGAGCTATGAAAAGGTCCAAGAATTACAGGGGAAGTTCTGTGACTTTTGGCCAGAGAAGCATGATTCTTATGAGGTGTTTGTGCAGATGCTCGAGCCACTAGTTGAATGTCTGGAGAAAATCAAAAACAACCCACAAAGATGGAAAGCCTTTGTGTCCCAACAGGCTGGAGCGCTCCTCCCCACGGTGATGGAGTTTGATTTCATCATAGCGATGGTGATCCTCAAGAATGCATCCTCTTTTACAAAAGAGCTGAGTGCAGGTCTTCAAAAGGACCATTTCAGTGCCGCATCTCAACTTTGCCAAATCAACGGCATTGTGTCCACTCTGAACCGAGTAAAAACCAATATGAAAGTATTCCACCAGAACTGGTTTGATGAAGCCTGTGCAATGGCACAGAGTCTAAGAGTGCAGATCGAAGTGCCTGAAAAATCGATGCCAAAAGACGGCATGATCAAGCCAGTGGGTTTTTACAAAGATGCGTTAAGTGTGCCCCTTGTAGATAACCTTATCAATGCTGTGAAGGATCATTTCTCAGAGGATCACAAAGAAGCTCTAAACTTCCTCTCCCTTGTTCCGTGCTCGGTCACAAATAGTTACATGTTCGAGAGCTTGAAGACAAAGCCTCCTCTCTACAGCAGGGATCTCCCTGATGCTGACAACTTCTTCACTGAGTTGTGCTGCTGGAGAGTAACCTGGAAGACCAAAGTTGCTTCTGTGACCATCCCAGGCTCCATATTCCAAACATTACGGCTGCCGCTCATGCAGTACTTCGGGAACATCAATGCACTGCTGAGGATAATGTCGGTGCTACCCAGCACGGCACTGGAGGACTGTGGTGTCGTAATGCGCCACAAGAAGTTTCAGGAGTACCTGAGAAACACAAATCCCAAAGACAGGTCCCTGTGTTTGGCTATGCTTCAGGTGGGCACTGACTTCAGCAGAGACCTAGACCACATGGTGACCCGGTGTTTGAATGTTACCCCACAAGCTTTGGAGGGAATCTGTCTGGTACGTGCTTCTCCTTCATGAACTATGATTAAAAAGTGTTTCATTTCTTATTTGTTCTAATTTCATTGACTATGTAAATGTTAGACTAATCCATAAATGAATATTTTTACAGGACAAGGAATCGAAAAGTTTAAACAAGAACTCTGAAAATAATATGGAAGGTATGGCTTTTAAGAGATCTCTTTATCCCACTTATCAACAATTACCTTGTAAAAAGAGTACTTTACTTACCTTATGTCCATACATAATGAGTAAAATCAACTTTATCTGGATGTTTTCATAACCTCTGCTTTTTGTTCCCTGATATATTTAGTTGATGTCAAAGTGGAATATGAGGAGCCCAACATTCAACAATCCATAGACCATCCTGAGGTCCAGGACATAAAACCAGCAGATGAGAACGGTCATGCAGGAGACAATCGTCGAAGCATTGCGACAGTATTCAGACAGGCTGCTCTACTGGGGAAAAAGAATATCCACCTCTCTGACCTCGCAGAAGAGAGCAGAGAGCTTTTCAGTCAAGAGCTCAGCATGTGCCAGTGGTTTGGAAGTGACAGCAAATGCACATTTATAAGCGACGATGAGGTGTTGAATCTCCTCATAAATGGAATCAGAGATGTCATCCTTAAAGAAATACAGGAATCCCCATTCTTTTCACTCATCACTGACAAACCTGTCAGAATTGCTGACAAGACACACCTGCCTGTTTTTGTCAGGTATGTTGGAGAATCTGCCCCCAAAGTGGAGCTCATGGGTTTCTTACCGTTTGATGAAAACCGTCACGTTGATACTCAAGCAAAAAAACTTGCCAACATTCTCACTGAAGACTGGGGCTTACCGATGTCTCAGTGTCGTGGACAAGCATTCATGCACTTGGGCTCAGGTTATCAAAGCCTGAAGAAAATGTCTCTGGATTTCCTCAAGAGCTATCCGCTCTCTGTCGTTACACCAAGTGAATCTTGCGGCCTTGCCCATTGGCTGTCAGGAAGTGTGCCTTGCCCTTCAGTAGCAGAAATGTTGGCCATCACACAAGACTTGCTGCTGTTCTTTGAGGAGTCTCCTCATCTTGAGGGGCAGCTCGCACAGGCTGTCGATGGCCTTTTGAATATGCCAAGAGAGGCTCTGGAGGAAATACCAGAAACCTGTTGCTCGAGGTGGAAAAAGAGAGAGGACTTCTTTGACGTACTCGCTGACACATTCGAGGGCATCCTCAGCTGCCTGGATGCTGTCAGCTCTAGTACAACAGGTGTCAAGTCCATGCATGCACAAGTTCTCTCTTCCGCTCTGAGAAATATTGATTTCATCGTCACCCTTGTAATCTTAAAGAATGCTTGTGCTCCTCTTCGTAACTGCAGCACCGTCTTCCGGTGTGGAAACCCTGCTGATATCCTCTGTGAAGTGGAAAAAATCCCCTCAATCATAGATACTCTAAACAAAATGTTGGAAAATGTGAGCACACTGCACTCCACTTGGTTTGAGCAGGCGTTCCAGCTAGCCACAAAGGTAGCTCCTGAACAGGTGTGCTTCTCGGAGGAAGCCAATAGCTATGAATCTCCAGAGATATACTACAGAGAAAACCTGAGTGTTCCTCTTCTCAGAAGTCTTGTTGATGAAATGAAGTACAGCTTCTCAGATGGCCACTTGAAAGCCCTCTCGGTCTTGTCGTTGCTGCCCTCTTGTAATCCACAGCCCGTTCTGTCGGAGTCCACAGACAAACCATTCAGCATTTACCTTACAGACGTTCCTGAGCCTGAAGCAGCAGAGCAGGAAATCAATGCCTGGGCTTCAGTTTGGAGTGAAAAGTACCAGGATGTTGCTTTTCCAGCCTCTATCGCTGAAACACTTAACCATCCTGAGTCAAAGAGTCACCCCACTGTTTCCTTACTGCTCAGACTAGTGGCTGTCCTGCCTAGTGTCAGTATGGAGTGTGACCTGATGAAGACCACTCTGAATTCCCTGAGGGATCTTGTGAAAAACACTGTGTGCAAAGGTAGCATAATGGATCATGTGATGCTCCTCTCTCACTGCACAACACTGCAGAGACTGCCCGAGGTGGTTGAAGAGTGTGCGGCTGTTGATCCAGAGAGCAGTCCATGCCTTTACCAGGTAAATCTTAGATTCATTTCATATTAATATTTGTTCTTTCACAAGTTTGTACAAGAAAACATAAGTATCACATTTTTACGGCCATTCTAATCATGACTTATCTTTCAGGTGATGGGAACTTTAGAAACACTCAAGTTGGTCAGTGGTAAGTGCCTTCATGGTAACCAAATAACACAGAACTGTCATTGATACTAGTAGGGTTGTACCTGAGTCAGAATTCTGTCAGTCAAATACGATTTAGTTGTTCAATACCAAGCTTTTACATTCATTTTAATTATGCACCACACCAAACTCATATATAAGCTTACATTATTCTCATGCAGTACCTGTAAGAGCGCGCTCACAGAGGCAGTTAAGTAAAACAGACGAGTCATAAAAATCATGAGCAGAAGCAGAGATTAAATTCTTCAAGCAATACAATTCATTTAAAGGAACTTTCAAATCCTGAAATTCAAGTTTTCCCTAAGCCCGATCTGTCGTCAAGATGTGAAAGCATTTCCAGATGAACACTTTTTTAGTGTTTCAGGCCAAGCTGTTTTTACCTGAAATATTTAACAACATAAATGAAGGATTTCAGTCTGCTCTCAGTGATCAAGCCTTTTGAATTATGTAAATCCTTACCTATAACAAAATGAGCTCCTACGAATAAGTTGCAGGAAGCTCAGTATGTAAACCGTGTTGTCAACCTTTGCCAACCAAACAACATATTGGAAACAGATTATTTACCCTGAGCTTCTTTATTCCGTGTTATAACCAGTTTAAAGCACAAGGTCTGTTAGCTTTTGGAGAAGAGGGGACCTTCTAAGATAGTTTGATCTCCGATGAATACCTTGTGAATGCTGAAATATGAGACTTTGTGAAGTTCAGATAGAGAGCTGGATGTTTAATTGACATCACAATTACTATGGACGAACCAGATGCATTGATTGAGTGTTTTAGCACACATGCTAATTCTCAACACCTGTCCGCAGGAGTCCTTTGAGAGAAAATAAGATAGATAATAATGAGGGGGCATTGTTGGCAGAGTGGTTAGGGCGCGTGCCACATGTACAGAGACTAGTCCTTGAAGCGTGCGGGGGGGGGTTCAAATCCGACCTGTGCCTCTTTTCCCGCATGTCATTCCCTACTCTCTCTCTCTCCCTAATTTCTGGCTCGATCAACTGTCCTGTCCCTCCAATAAAGGCACAAAAAAAATCTTAATAAAAATACACAATGAGAGAAAGACTGACACAAAACGTACAATAATAATAATACAAAAGAGAAGCAGTACATTCAAACTATAGAACAAAAGCAACATGATCAGACATTAAACCAGTTGCATGCTATTCATGTGAGCATGGTTGTTTTGATTTTAGCCATTGTTTGAGTCCTCTGTTAAAAGCATCACTACAGGTCTCTATTTAAAGCATTTCTCTGTGTATTACAAAGCAGCTACAAACCCAAAGTATAGAGAGATATAGCTGACATGTGAGGGTTCTCCCTCAATGTGTTTTCTGAGGATTTAAATAAAATAAATGGTGATGATGATGACTCAGGTTCTTTAGGACTGATGGTTTAAATCTTAGACTTTAAGGGGGAGGCCGGAGATTCTTGTTTAAAATGACTAATAACCAGTAATTTGTCTGCAGATGTTTTTCTTCTGTGTGGCTTTAGAATCTATTTTTATTCTTTTTAATTAGGAGGCGTTGAAGTAACACAAGAGGCATCAACAGAATTGCAGGCCTCCAGTCTAGCAGAGAATCCGACAGATGGCGACGTGAAACCGACTGTTGATGTTGCCGCTCAAGGACCAAGAACAGCAATGTCTTTCTATGAGCCACCACTGCGTGAACAAATCCTTAAGGAGCTCTGGGACTCTCAGTTCTTCACAGTCATAACAGAACAAGCTGTTGATATTGATGGTGAGCTCTACATCCCATTGTGCATAAGGTACCTAAACAAAGAGGACATCCAGTGTGAGGAAACACTGGCTTTTATACCTTTTGGTGGAGACCCGGTTGTCCTTTTAGAGGCTATTGAGACAGCCCTGTCTCAGAAGTGGGGGCTCAATATGGAGTTCTGTAGAGGGCAGGCGTTGTTGAGTTTTGGTGAGGTAGGGTCTCAGATGAAGGCTGTAAGTTCTGCCATGGCTCAGAAATACCCCCAGGCTGTAAGATCGCTGAACTCTGCTTTGTCTCTTAACATATGGCTGGCTAGATCCTCTCCTGCTCAAGACGCAGCAGATGGAGCCATTCTCATAGGTGAAATGTTGCACTGGCTCACAGAGGATGTAGAACGCCAGAACAAACTGGAAGACATGATCATTCACGTGTTCCAGCATGACGAAGGTAGGGGCAACGAGCTGAGGGACAAACTGATCAAAAACTGGGAGAAGAGTCACGACATGCACGAGGTGATGGTAGAGATTTTGGAGGCTGTCATGCTCTGTTTGAACGAGCTGAAAGTGGAGGGAAGCACCTCAAACCAGCAAAAAGCTTCACAGTTCTTTGATGCGATCAGAAACTTTGAGTTTATCCTCTCAACCGTGGTGCAAAAGAACGTCTCAAGTGTGACTAAACAGCTCAGTCAGTCTCTTCAGGGCAAACCCTTGGATATGTTATATGCTGTGAATAATTTTCCTGATCTCAAAGCATCCCTCTGTAAACTTCAGAGCGATATAGACACCCATCACAAGGCCTGGTTTGAGGAAGCCATCGTGCTGGCTACCAAGCTTCATGTGACAATGTTGCATTCAGTGCTCTTAGAGCCACTGAGTGAGTTTTACAAAGAATCCATTAGCATGAAAGTTGTCGAGCACTCTATAGCAGAAATTGACGACCTCTTCACAGAGAAGGTATTGGATACCTTGAGGTGTCTGGAGATTGTGCCTTATGCAATGTCAAAAGTAGAAACCAGCATCCTTAGTGGTCTTGTGTTCCGCTTGTACAAAGAGGACTTGCCAGATCATGCTTCCCTTCACTCTGAGATGAAGTCGTGGAAAGAAAAATGGTTGGGTCCCCTGGCAGGTTATCTCCCAACGACTGTGCTCGATACGCTCAAGACGTCGCAGATCAGAAGTTTTAGTAACATTGAGACTCTCCTCAGACTCCTGGTCATCTTGCCGTTTTCAAGGAGGGAGAGCAACTTCAGGCAAGGAAAAAGAAGCTTGCAGGAGTTTATACAGCAGGAAAATAGATCTCTCACTGAGCTACATCCTCTGTAGGAGGTGCAGGTCTTCCGTCATCCCTAGCAGGTTTGAGACATTTTATTTGAGTTGCCATCGCCTCCATGTGTAAGAGCTAGTGTTTCTCAATCTTTGTTGAGACCCTGAGCTCTCACTCAATCTGTGTGTACATTATTGATCTAAATTCTTTGAGGTTTTCTTCTGTTATCCCTGAAACCAAGCCCTATGTTATATTTTGCTATTTTGTTCTGTAGTTTGTACAGCTGTACTGCCCAATGGGACCAATGTCTTGGGAAAACAACGCAATGCTCCACTGACGGTTCTCAATGCTTGTGTGCCTTGATGCAAAACTAATAATTCACCCCATGTATCATGATTACACAGATGTTGAAAAAGTGTCCCATTGGCGTTGACTGACCTCTGTTTTACGGTCATGAATTTATTATAATCATGAAATCGCACCCTTAACCTTTTCCTGGGCACAAATAGAAATTGTTAGTTCGATCATGTCTTCTGATGATTTCCCATGTTTCCTGTCTCTTTGCAGGAATGAATTTGCTGTAAAAGTATCTTTGAAAGAATGTTTCCTTGATAGGAAAAAAAAAACCTTCATATATATTTGTCAAAAAAGTAATAAAAAACTCCAACAAGATGTTTAGTTCTCGGGTTTTTTCCCCCTCTCTTCCAAAGCTAGGTGATCAGCTGGCTTTCACGAGTTGTCATGTCTGTAAATGAACACTAGATGGCATCACAACACTACATTATTCCTTCAGAGGAAAGTACCTGCAAAGAAGCATTAAGATTTAAGTAGCTGTGAGAAATAGACAAGGAAGAACGAATTCCACTGACCTTACATTGCTTATCAGAATCGGCTTTATTGGCCATGGTATATGTTTACACACAAGGCTGTACAAATGTACAAAACTATAACATTGAATATAAACAAACAACATTATCCTTACCCGTTTGATGTCGCAGGGCACTGGAGCAGATTCCAGCTTTCATTGGACGAGAGGCGGGGTACACCCTGGGCTGACATATGGAGACAGACAACCAGCCACACTCACCTACGTGGCAATTTTACTGTCACCTATTAACCATACGAGAACATGCAAACTCCACACAGATAGGCCCTGTCCGACAGGGATTCGAACCAGGAACCTCCTCGGGAGGCAACAGCGCTAAATAATAATATACAAGACTAATCAAGACAACAGTGCAGTGGTGGGTAGTGCAAAAATGCTCAAATAAACATGATAAAATATGTAATTATGTATCCGATCGATTAATTTAAATGAGGTAGACAGTTTTTGCAGAATTTTGCAGTATTGATACATATAGATAAGATAATCTGTCAGTGTTGAATCGTAAAACCTGCAGATAATTTTAATTTATAGAAATGATGTCCACATGAAGAAGATGCAGATGTCTACTAGAGAGCGTGAGCTACTTGCTATTTGAACTATTTCAGAAGTTTTTCAAAATTCCTTCTTGAGTTGTCAAGTGAAACCTCACAAACAAATATCCTGCATCCCGAAGGGAGATCAATTACTGTAAAAAAGGTTTTATTAGGAGTTACATGGAATTTACAGCGTGCTCTCCTTTAAAAGTATGTGACTTGGCTCTATGGGCTACCAGTGTTAATGATTGCTGACTGAAAATGAGCAGTTCACCCCCCGGGTATGAGAATTTCTTTCATAATTCACGTACTGGTCAACAAGGATGTGGGCTTGGAGGGTTACTAAGGCCACATAACCACTGTGTTATCTCTAAATACCTGGTAAATATTGACTTGACAATTGCGTTTTGTCCTCAGTTTTAGGTCTCTGCAATGCTGGGTATGTGAGCGAGATGCAAATCATGGCTTTCAGGCTCCATTGTTAGCATTGTGGCTTGGTTAATGTTTAATTTCTAAGAACAAGTGAAGTCTGTGGGTGTGCTGTCGGGCAGTGTCTGCCTTTCTTGTCAATTATTTGCTATAATACTGACAATATGCCAGGGTTCATTATAGTCCCTTTTAGATTCAAGTTATAGACACAATCCCATTTTGACCGAGGATTTTATGACTTAAAGTTTTTTGACAAGGTTATCTGTTTCCATGTGAAAAACCCTTCAAACTTTATGAAACATAGGGCTTAATCAGGGCTTGATGCTACTGTTATAACTAACATTGTGTTTGTTGACATGACGCCACCTTATCTTTAACACTGACATCCCCTCTGATTGTACTTTATAAAGAGACAGGTCCTCTTCCTGTGAGCTATAACAGCAGATGCCTCTCTGACAAAGCCTTGATTGTTGGTGCTCAGCCCACTGTGAAAGGAGCATCTCCGTGTCCCCGCTCAGCTGCTGAGCAAACGGATCTATCTCCGCTGTGGGCCAGCGGCAGCAGCGTGTAGAGGGCTCACTGCAGCCGTGTGCAGACCAACATCACTTTCCACTGAGAGCCATATACATCCTAAAGCTGTGTTTTATTTATTTAAACTCTTAGAGTAAAAGTAGACACTGCTGCAGTTTAATTCTCAGGTGCAGCCTTTGTGTTTGAGCATGAAGAACACATCCTCCACGTTAAAGAAAAACAAGGTATTGCCATAATTGAACCGTGCTCCAGGTTTCCTGCTGGAAGTCAAGGTTCTGCACTGATGTAAGACCCGTGGCACTCTGTAATCATGTCCATACACAGCCAGGATTTAACTGCACTCTGGAGGGGAAGACAGGCGGCTTAAGCAGATTTTATTTCAAGGTCCCATTTCAGGGAAAATTGGCAGCACAGGCCAGATCTCAGATCCTCCTTGTACAACTACAACAACATTTTTTTTTGGTTTTAATTATTTAGATGTTGACTTGATTGTAATTCTGAAGAACACTTCTTTTTTACTCCATTAAGCTTATTGATTTAAAACTTTACATGAAATATAATCAACTGTTTTCGAGCATCTCTGACCTCTGAGGGTTGTTTTTTTAAAGATTATCTGATCACCAGTGATTACAATTTATTTCTTCTCATTGCTTCTTAACTTGATTATCTGAAATGACTCAAAACAAATGCTTAGCTCCCATTTTGGAATAATGTAAAGGCATCTATTTAATTGGTCCTGGAGCAGTTTCACAGAGCATTGAGCATGCTGCTTGAACATTCAAATGCTTTGTAATCGTCAAAGTAGCAATCTTTAATCATTTATAAGGATGCCTGTGCTCTCACGCCTACCCAAACCACAATCTAAAGGGCTAAATTCATAAGAACCAGATGTATCTGCACAATTTATCTATTGTAGTATTCAGAGTCCTGCAGCCCGGCTGGTGCCTGTCCTTGTAATCGCTCTTCGCCTCATGTTTACCATGAGCTGGTGGCGATTAGACGTCTGTGAATGAATGAAAGTGCCCCAGACTCTGCTGAAGTCATCACCCCACCCACATGGTTCACCTCGACCCCCTCTGACCCGGACACCTTTTGCTCCTCTTCAGCAACACCTCTTTAGATCGAGTGATACGGCTTCATCCAGGATGATGAAGGACCTGTGTGACTGCTGCCGTCTCTGACACTGGAAGAAAATGTCTCTTTTTGTACAGAAATTACTCCTGAAATTCTGGTGTTGTGTTAAATGATGAATGACCAGAAGAAGAACAGAGAGGCAGACTGTAGTGATGATGTCAAGACAAATCCTGCAGCTGCTCCTTGACAATAAATACTAAAACAAATCCCAAACCAGAAAATGGACACATCTTCTAATTCACGACTGGAAGTGCTGCTCTACATCCATTAATAAACAAATGGACGACAAGGAGTTGGCAGAAGTTTCCTTTCATTGTTCACTCAGTCACTTATTCTGTCAATGAAACAAATCTAACATGGGTCACCCAATGACGTCATCCATTAATGTCATGTCTTAATTTCCAATTCGAGCAACTGTACAACAGACTTTCAAAGGCTTTTACAAGACTAAAGTCTGACACAGTGTTGGCCAAGAATATTCTGCAATAATCTTTACTTACAAGACTAAACCTGGATTCTTTTTTAAATTATTTTTCATTTGCTGCAGGTATACATTTACAATGAGATTAAAATTATTGAGCACAAACAGAAGCAGTGGTTTTCCTTATCTATTGTGATTGAGACCGTAACGTTAGCTTGGTTGGTGTCATTAGCTAGCATTCTGTTAATTCTGAATATCCTGCCTAGCTACCGGTACCGGTAATTCATGTGGTGTTGGTAAGAACTGAAAATTAGGAGACAGCACATGTTGGTACACAACTTGTCTGTTTAAAAGACTCAATGTCATAGGACAGAAAACATGGCAAACCATAGTCAATGTCGGCTCGATCGGCAAAAGCTTGTATTCATTCATTACATATATACATAGGGCAGCTGTGGCTCAGTTGGGAGAGTCAGTCGCCTCTCAACTGGAAGGTTGGGGTCTCGATCCCTATAGCTCCTGCAGCCACATGTCTGATGTGTCCTTAGGCAAGACACTTAACCACAACTTTCTCCCGCTGCTATACAATAAAGTGCTATACAAGCTCAGGTCCATTTACCATTTAGCATATTAAATATGTATAAGGTTGTTACTGTTCATTTAATATCCATTTAGAGTGACTCAGATTACGTCTGATCACTAGAATAAAATGCATTTTATTTATGTCACCCATGCAGTGTCCACATTACTGCTGCAGACTCTTTCACACCAAATTCGGAGGAACAACCTCCCGACTCAGGAACTGGGACTATCACAGAGGCATAGAAATGAAGTAACAGCCCTAGTTATAACGTTTCCATATTTCCATCATACAAATGATGATTAGAAAATTGGGCCATTTTCAGTGAGTCCCATACAAAAGAATATGACACATTTTTCTTTAATAGCATCCATATTGTGTTTTAAAGTTTGTGAACACATAATAGTTGGAGGAAAAACTTCCCATCTTGTAAAAAAAGGACCACCCGAGGAGCACGGGGATGCACGGTAATCCTCGCCGACCTACCATCAAGCGAGGGTCCAATCGTGGTGTCTAATTCGTTGGGGGACACAGTGACGGCAGTTCACTACTATTCACTATGTTCACGGTTTGCTGCTTTCTGTAAGGTGTTAGGAGATTGAACCTTTTTGTTTATGACGTTAGATTCTTGAACTTCACTTCCTGCATGAGCCAAGACAAAAAAACATTCTGATGTTTGATTTGATCAGAACATCAAGATGCCAAAAAAAGTCTGAATTAAGGCAGCTTAAACTGAAAATGATGACTTCAAGGAACTTTAATTTTACGTTTATTTTAACGGTCTCTACACAAAGTTGTATTTCTTTGGTCCGTTTCTGTCTCTTACATGTGTTTATAGTATAATTATTTTTTTCCAGTCAGATGTAGTGGGGGGGGGGGGGAGAAAACAAAAGCTCTTTCTTTGAATCCAGGGGTGATTCTAAAGTCTGTTGGGACCCTTGGCAAAAATTCACTACAGGCCCCTTCAATCATTGTTCGTCACTATTATTATTTCTTCCAGTCTTAACGCTTACTCTTTATTTTCCTTCAGAAGCTTTCATTGACAAACTTCAGTTTTCATGCAACACTTAGTAGGGCCACGACTGAGTGTTGTCAGAGGGGGCCCCCTTTAGGGAGGTTTCCTACTGTCATTGTAAAATTTGCACATTTTGAGTCACTGCTGTAGTTATCAGCCCTCAGGGGCCCCCTACTTGCCTGGGGCCCCAAGCAGCACCTCTGCTCTAATCGCTTCTTTGAAATCCATCACGATGAAAGTGAAGACAGGAATTCAAATGAACTTTAAGCTCCTGTGAGGAACTTTTGGTTTGTGCCGATTTTGGCACCGCTGTGGACCAAGCACTACTTCCTATCTATTATTGGGAAAAAAATCCCATCCTGCTTTCTTTCTTTTTTTTTTCTACTGTATCACTTACTGAGAAAAATGTAAAAAATAAAAATCTGTTTCAGCAGCGTACTGTTACTTAGTCTGCCACCGACTCCACGGCTGCGGTTCTTGCCTTGAAAATAACTATATAGAAATACTGAATCTTTATGCTAATGTGTCATTTGCTTTTGCAGCTGATTAAAAAGTATCTATGTTACTTTCAGTCTGTTTCATAAGCAGCTAAAAACAACCACAGGAGCTTTAAAGAAAAAGTCAATCTTTCAGGACTTTGTCTGTTGTTGTTTTTTAGGAAAATAAAAAACTTTAGTATCAAATTAAATCTGATTCATAAACTCCTCACAATTTATTTGAACTAAACAGTGAAGATGTCAGGAGGGCCCGTTACCTCTAGAAAGTTTTTGCACTATATCTGACTTTGTGGAAATGTTCTGCCATGTTGAAATCTCTTTAGAAGTGGTCAAAACGAGTCTTTTTTTTGGGTGTATTTTTCCTTTAAAGTGTGTTTGGTTGTATGAGCTGTTTTTCTCACAGTGAAGCGGCTCATTTAGCTCAGATTTATGATGCTCTGGTGATATGACAGCGCTGTAATGTGCTTAATTAGTTATGTTCCTGGAATCCACTCCTCTCTTGGCTTCTTAACCCAAAGAAAACATTCACACTCCTGCGCTCAAAGCAGAACAGCCACGGCAGTGATTCTTGTTGTTTATCTGCAGTTCTGGTGACCTCGTGGACACAACAGCTCTGGGTGCAGACTCCTGGAGGACCACATGACGTGTTCAAAAGTGCCACCCATCTGTCACATGAAAGGGCTCGGGTCCTCAAAGCACAATAGAGACAGAGGTTATAAACAAATGGTTTACAGGAGATGTGGTTGCAGTGAGACAGATTGGACCGAGCTTGTTGTTTATGTGCCGATCCCCGCTGTGAGCCTGGGCAGCTTCACAGGAGGAACTCCAGAGCATGATGGGATTCTCACATGGCTGATTCGTAGCTGTCACCGACCCTCTGCTGGGTTTGATTGGACTGTTTGTAACCTTCAGGAATGCTTTTAATATAATCCATAATGTTCTCGTTTTTTATCAATATTCAGCTGGCAGCCGGGGCCCTGCACCCTGCTGGAGATAAGAGACACATCGAGGACTATACGGTTCACTGATTGTTTCCATTTGAAGATTCCCTTTTATGTTTTTGCTTTATTGTTTTTCAAGAAAGACGTTAATCAAACTCCTGCTTCTAATATCGATTGGAAGATTATCTCTGGTCAGATGGGTTCAGACGTTAATAGAAAACAGGCAGAAATGAGCGTGCCTCATGTTAGATTAAAGCTTTATTAGTTCAGTTTTGGGTTGTTAGGGAAAAGATTTTAAAATGAACGCAGGAGAGAGTGTGCTTGTGAATATTTTGTCTGATTGAAAGAAGAGTCAAACATTTATTCTTTGATTGTTGTGGTTTGCATATTTGAGTTGCTTTAAACCGACAACATGAAATGTATTAGATTAAAAAAATTAAATCCGCAGCGGTTTTCTGTTGTGAATATTTTGTCTGCCTGAAAAGAAAAACATTTATTTGTTTATTATTGTGGTCTGCATATTTTAGTTTTTTTAATCTAACAAACTGAAATGAACTAGATTTGAAAATGGAAACATGAGGTGCCAGTAGCCTAGTGGTAAATGTGCCCGCCTCATGTACAGAGGCTGGGGTCCTTCAGGTGGGCAACCCGGGTTTGAGTGCGACCTGTGGCTCCTCTCCCGCATGTCGTTCCCTACTCTCTCTCTCTTCCCGATATCTGACTCACAGTCCTGTCTCTAAGTAAAGGCGTAAAAAGTCACAATATAAGCCTTAAAAAAAAAGGAAAAGACGATGAAAACATGACTGTGCTCTTGTGAACATGTTTCTCATTGTGTTTACGAGGGTTCAGCATTAAAACAGGCGTTTTCAAGTTGTTTAATGTCTCTAATAAACTGTTATTAAAGCAAAGCAAAAATAAAGACTTTCCTTTTCTCACTTACTTTTGAGCAATTTTCCAAAAACAGTCACAAAGTGCTTCACAAAGGCAGCAAAATAAAATCAGAGAAGTCATAAATAAAGTCATAAAATCATCAGGTCTTAAAAGAACGTAGGGGGGCGCCTGTGCGTGCGCCCCATGTGCAAAGGCTGAGGTCCTCGAAGGCGGTCAGCCCGGGTTGGAATCCGGCCTGTGGCTCCAACATATCGTTCCCCTCTCTCTGTTTCTCTGGTTCCACTTTCCTGTCTCTAAAAAAAAAGGCACAAAAAAAAACCCTGGGATTAAAAAAAGAAAGGAAAGTTAACAGTTCAGGCTTAAAAAACGTATTTATTTCTATATTTTAAAGTCATTAAATACAGTTAAAATAATGATAAAAAATAAAATTCAAGTAAAATCAGGACAGACTTCTCTGACTGACTTTATTTTAATTTAGGTAAGTTCATTTATTCAACACATTTCAGCAACAAGGATTAACAAACTTCATTACAGAAAAAACAAAAAAAGAATAATCATTTTAAACCAACAAAAAATAAAAGAGAATAAGACAGTTATAAACCTAAAGTCACAGGGCTGTGTTATATAATTATCTTTTAATTCATTTTAAACATGGGCCGACCCTTTCCTATATTTCTGAGCTTTTAACCCCTTATGAACCAGGACCCAGTCTGAGACCCTCTGTTAGACCCCTACTGTCTGTTCCCAGGTCCTGTACCCCCTTCAGTTCCAGAAAACTGAAGGGGGTACAGGACTTTTACTATCAAAGCCCCCAAAATGTGGAACAGCCTGCCAGAGGAGATCAGACCTGCAGCATCAGTCCCTCGTTTTATTTCTCTACTCAAGACATTCTTTTACAAAAACAACTATCACTCTGTGATTTGGCTTTTATTTTTAATCTTTTATTCTATTAGTCTGATTTAATTGTCTGTTTTTCTTACTGCCTGTCTGTTGAGTTGATTGTCTGCTGTGAAGCACTTTGTTACCTGCATTGAAAAGTGCCATACAAATAAAGTATAATCATTAGTATTCATTTAAATACTTCAATAAGAGGACGCTGTAGACAGGAAGGTCTTTCTCCTTGGCCGACGACACAGAGTCATTCAATGCAAACTGAACTGTTTTAAAACCTCCGTTTAACCTTCCTCGGTCAAACTCTTTGAATAATTCATCTTCAGGCTGTGTGGGTGTTTCAAAGCGTCCTGCATGGGGTTCATATCTTTTACTTTTATTTATGTTGTGTTTCATTACAATCTTGTGCAATGAGGGCAAAGTTGTTTTCATCGGCATGTTCTTCAGTTTGCATGTTTATTTCATTAATATTTGCTTTTATTGTTGTTATTAATTTACTCTACTTTAAAGGCAGCTCAAAGTGTGCAGCAAATTTCCCCAAGGAGACAATAAAGTGTATCGTATCATATTAAATAGAACGGAGAGTTTCAGCTTCAGGGGAATTTAAGGGGTACATTTGGTAAATCAGGTAAACGTGCACTGCTCTCCGAGGCCCGGTTTGGTTTATTCGTATCCTGACGGGAGTATGGGATGATTTTCAAGCAGCATAATAGAAACTCGGCACCCATTCATGCTCGGATCCTCCTGGGTGAAAGTTGAGTTGTCCTTGCTCCCCCCTCGGTGCAGACTCCAGATTTGTGATATTGGCTCGATCCTCTTGAGATTTGAAGGACAATGACTCGATGCTGTGAGCCGGAGGACTGCATTCATTCAGAGCCGGTCTAGCTCCACTCCTCATTCAGCTCGTTTAGAAAAACTGCATATTTTCCCCGCACATTTAAACACAACATTTTCACGGCACAAGATTTGTGATATACAGTTTGCACACAAAAAGGCCAATAAATAACTGTTCCTATTTATGCACATTTACAGTTTGGTCCTCCGAGTGTTTCGCTGTGGTTCAGCGGTCCCATCATTTAAAGAGATTTGTCTTATTTAGTGGCTGAAACTCGTTTGAAAATAAACTCGCTGCTCAGACTCAAACCACATCTGGATTAAACAATAGCGGGACATGCAGGAAAAAAAGACAGAAAATGTAGGTTTTGTAAACTTGGAAATGTTTTCACTGTAAACATAATGGGACATCTTTTCATCCGTTTGAGCAGGAATCCCGTCATGTCCAGAGCTGATTATTGTGACAGTTTAAAAGCACAGAGTAACATTATCTCCATAAAGCTGGTTTTGATCCTGTTTGAGGATTATCTATCATAACTCTGCTCTCATTCGGCTGCTCTGTGACATGAGTTATTTCATTATCATGAACTCCAGCAGCTCGGTTTTCCCTCCTCTGTCTGCTGAAGAGGGTGTTCTTTGCCCTCCGTGTTGGTTGGCAGGTGAGGTTTGGAGATCAAGGGGCTGCGTGTTGATCCTGAAGCTCAGGAATGGAGAGCCTGGGTGTAAAAAGTCTCTCTGAGGACGGGCCCCGTCCTGCTGGATGCTCCACAACTCCCACACACGCTCCGACCTGTGCCCGTTCACAGTTGACTGTCATGTAATACACATGGAGTCTCTCACTGTTTGAGATACTAAACAGACCACTTTTGGTATCAAATCTGAGGACGATCACCTTCAGGGCACACGCATTTTAAAATAGCCTACTCATGTCACGCTTTTACCCAGAAAACCCATTTAAATCAATTGGAAGCAGGCTAGCTCATCCTGCTTTGATCCACTGGAATCCACATTCAACTAAAGCCCTCTAGCTGTTGAGTTAGATGTCTAATGTTCATAACAAAATGTTAATTCAAAATGCTGTCAATTAAGTTTTCCAAAATCTCCTGATTGAATTGGGCAAGTTTTAGCTCGGGAATTTATCACCAAAACTACGCAATCTATTTTGTGAATTCATCTTAACATAAATCCCACAGCAGCTAATCGGCTGTTAGCAACCAGCGTTAGCATCATCCACATGTAGTTAGTGTTGTGTTTCTAGCTGTGTTTTTGAGGGGGGGAACAATAAGCTCCCATTTGTCGATTAATGATTCTTGGGGGTGTTTGTTGCTGGTACAGGGAAGGAGTTTAGCTTTGTACTAGGCTAACTTAGCTCTAGCAAATATCTTTTAGCACTTAAGATCATAAAAACGTTATTTATACAGACTTTAAAACACAAGTTTTAAAAAGTGCTTTGGCAACCAAGAAAATACAGCTGAGGAAATGTCAAAAACTAGCAAATGAGGAAAATTAGGGGAGCGTGCCTAGATGTTCCCACAGCCCTATGTTCCCACATTTCTAAGATTTTTTTCAAAATTAGGCCCTATGTTGCAAACATTTACTTTTTCAGATTTTATCCCCCTTTCTCCCAATTTGGTAGCCAATTACACCCAACCCTAACCCTTCCCATAACCCTAACCCTATTATACTTCTTGTTATGATTGTGACGATTTCTGCTGCTGCTGATCGAAATAAAATTACTCATTCATTTACTATAAAGTGCTTCCAAAAAATCCTGTGGGAGGAGAGGGCTTAAATTGAAGGGAAATGTAGGAACACAAGACCTAATTTTGAAAATGTCCTAGAAATGTGGGAACATAGGGTTTAATTTTGAGAAAAGTCTGAGAAATGTGGGAACATAGGGCTGAGGGAACATTGGGCTGACTCCAAAATTAGTATGAGCAGCAAAAGAACCGACACAACACGGCCAGAGGCAAAACAAAGATAAAATGTTAAAGAAAAATAAAAAAGAACGTTCAAATGCAAAAGAGGAGAAACAGAGAAGAGAGGCTAAAAGCAAGAAAACAGTCAAAGAAAAAAAGAAAAGGAATCTCAGCTAATGTTGCATGTAGCTTATATGCTAACTACTACAGATACATGCTAACTACTAACTCTGATACAGACAGGAAAGCTTTTTGTAAGTCAACATGCAGTGAGCAGATGATGAATAATATTCAGATTGTCAGGGCTCACTTCGCTTCCTCCTCTGATTCGGACTCAGACGACACTTTAAGCTGAAAGACGATCATTGTTATGTATGCCTTTTTTTTTTTTTTTACCGTGCTGAGCCAGACAGGTGATTACCGGTAACCAAGCACACACAGACACAGTTCTGAAAAAAAGTCTAGACAGCAAATTCTGATGTTGAGGGTTTGGTTTTAAAGTAGTTATGAACAATGAATGTCTCTGAGTTTGATTAGATCAGGTAGATAAGATATCTTTATTGTAAATTCTGTTGGGGTAAACCTGACGCTTAATAAATAATAAATATGATGGATGCTTTATGAGTCACTCAGATTTGATATATATATATTTTTTACTTTTACACAAAATCTCTTGAAGCTATAAAGACCAGATATGAACACAGAGATCTAAGAATAACTCCTGTAAAATACGACCTCCTTACATTACATTACAACCTGCTGTAGGTTTAGTGTTGTCTTTCTTTTAGCATGCAGTGTATGAATTGTTTACTCTAACATGCACAAACACAAACACACAAACCTTGTGTTTCTATCTATCTTCCTGTAAAGGTTTTTATTTTGGGGGCTTTTTATGCCTTTATACAGACAGGATATTGGATAAAGTCGGAAATTCTGAAATCAGGGAGAGAGAGAGAGTCGGGGATGATATGCAGCTAATGAGCCACAGGTCGGATTCAAACCCGAGCTGCTCGCTTTGAGGAGTGTAGCCTCTGTACCAGACAACCACTACTCCACTAGCGCCCCTTATCATTTTTTTTTTTTAATCCTTAAAGTGTGTCTGGTTTTATTTCATATCTGTTTTTATTATGGGGGTACGTTTGCTATTTTATTATCTTCCTATACTTTCTTTAATTTGCTATAGGGTCAGGAGGGAGGTTATTTCTCTACTTGTGTGCACAAAATGTTTCTTTTCTTCTTGACAAAAACACAATACCCAAACCAAACAAACATTGCATTTCTCTTGAACAGGGATCGTAGCGTCCTGGTTAACTTGTGGGGCTGTAATACCCGTGTGTAAGACGTCGCAGTGGACCGTGTTTAGCCAACAGAGTGAGACACAGGATCTGGGTGTTCCCAGAGGAAGAGGTCCTGTTGTGCTGTGTTAAACGTGTCGGCTCCAGAGACGGCATGACAACACCTGATCTGCACCGTGCAGGATCGAGCCGTGTTAGCTAAACCAGGTACAAGGTCAAGGTCTGGACAACAGCTCTCTGCTGCCTTTGTGTGAGTGCCGGAGCTGCAGCCCGTTCTCAGGGAAGCTATACATTACGCTCCCACAGCTGGCTCTGCACAGTATCACTTACACTGCGGTTCATATTTGAGGAAATCAGCCAGAGCAGGAAAACTCTGAGTAACTTTAGGAAGGTTTTATTTGAACATTGTTAAACACTGTGTGTGTGTGTGTGTGTGTGTGTGTGTGTGTGTGTGTGTGTGTGTGTGTGTGTGTGTGTGTGTGTGTGTGCGTGTCTGTGTGCACGCTCAGGTTAATAAGTACATTTAATTTTGCAATAGTTAAATACATTTTTGGGGCACTTCTTTTGGTATTTCCATTTAATATACGTCTACTTCACTTCAAATTGGAGGTAATGACTCGTACTTTATACTCCTCTACATTTATTTGGCAGCTTTATTTACTAGTTACTTGACAAATTCAGATTGTTAGAGCCTAAAAAACACAGTCCGATAAAAACATCTGATGTATAGTTATTTATGATGAAGCAGAACTTAAAGTTAGTGTCATGAGCTGCAGAGCTCGTACTTGTAGTTAAGGTACTTTTGGTAAATATTGATGCTAGTATACTTTTTTACTTTTTCAGATTTTTTATTGCAGGACTGTGATTTGTAAAAGAGTACACGGTGGTATTACCATTTTATAAAGTATAATATCCCAGTTATACTGGCAGCACTGTTTGTTATTGTGTAACCATTAAAACCCCAACCTCACATCAAATTGTAGTTGAATGTAATATCCAAAACAGTGAATAAGAAGATGTGTTTGTGTGTCAGAGTGAATTCATGACGGCATTTATATTGTAAATTGTACATTAAAACCATAACTGTGTTCATGTCAGAAACACGTCATATTTCAGTGTTACTGCAGACAGAAGAGAGTGATTGGCTGCAACATTTCACTTCATGTCTTTGAGAAACATTCACCATGGGGTTAGTTTGTTTGCACACAATAGAGATTCACCACAGCTGAGCTAATGTTAAAGTTTGGTTCAGGTTTAGTTCTCACGCACTCGACAGAAACGTCTGAAAGTAAAACATTGTTTGTGAATGTTTTTAGATGAAAAGCACGAGACTTGATCTGCTCAGTGATTGTAATAGGATGATTCAATTATCTCATCTTTTCCCCGTATGGAAGAACGTTTTAATTCAACGGGCAGAAAACATTTCAGCTCAAATCCAGAGTTTAGAACGACGACGAGGCTTCTTCAGACATAGAATAATATGTCTATAATAACAGGTTATGTAGGAATCCAGATGTGTGTTGTGCACTCTGTTGTTACAAAGTGTGTATGTGTAAACTTCATTACTGAAGCTTGTTGTTATATGTTGTCGTTCTTTTTCTTTGTACATGCAGGATGTTTGATTTTGTATCTCCTGGAGATCTGCAGGAGCAACAGATCCACTTTCAGAGACATGCATGGTTATCTCACGTTATTTATGTATCTCAAACTTTGAATGATGTAGAGAAAAGCTGTCAGTTCAAAAGCAGACAGATACTCGGCATCCGCTGATCATACAGACATCACTGTCCAACATTTAACTGAACGTCAAAGAGTCAAAATAACTGGAGGTTAAATGTCATTATTGCAGGCTTTGGAGTTATTGTGATTGTGAATATACGGTGTGTTCTTGCTAAAAATAAGTCATTATGTATCTTGATCTTCTTGTATCTGAAGATAAAATGTTAAACAACATTATGACACCTTACTATAAGACAAAGAGAGCAGCAGGATTCAAGTTGTACCAGAGGACAGCACGGCTCTTTCTTTGTTCAGACACTCAGGGGGAAATGAAGAATGAGGTTCATTTGTTGTTTTGTTGACCTGTTTATGACATTCATTATTCTAATACTTTTAATTTTTTTTTTAAATTTTATATACTTTATTAATCCCCTACGGGGAAATTGTGGTTCGCACTCTGTTATTTTTAGACATGCTTCTCACACACACAGGCCTGAATCACACACATGCACAACGAGACCTGTGGACATGCATTAATGGAGAGATGTCAGAGTGCGGTGGCAGCCCCTTGGGAGGCGCCCCCTGAGCTGGTGGGGGTTCGGTGCCTTGCTCAAGGGCACCTCGGCAGTGCTCGAGAAGTGGTCTGGCACCTCTCCAGCTACCAGACCAACTTCCATATTTTGGTCCGCATCGGGACTTGAACCGGCGACCCTCCGGTTCCCAACCCAAGTCCCTACGGACTGAGCTACTGCCGCCCCAATAAAGTGAAGTACAGTAAAGTACTTAAAGTAAAATGATCCGTATTGATTCAGGAATCTTAAACACATCAACAACACTTGGGCCGTGCTTTAGTTACAGAACCTTTTGTGCAGAAGGTTTGATTTGCCGAGCTTGACAGCAAAGACAGGATCATTTGTGAAAGAGCCGGCTTCATCCATAAAAACATGTCGTTTTGAAATGAAATGAGATTTGATCAAATGTTTGACAGCTGCAGAAATATTTGTTTAGTCTCTAAACTCAGGAGGGATTATGTGGGTGACACAAAAGGAACAAACAAACTGTCAATCCTAACTTTAAATAAATAAAAAGAACACAAAATATAAAAAAATATGTATGTAGTGCTAAATATATGATGTTGTTCTTTTATTTAACATTTTAATTTGACTGTAGGCTTTTGTTTTAGCAGGTTAAAAAGACATATTCACTAAAGAAAAAAGTGAATAGTTAGCTTTTTTCTTCAGTCAAACAAATATTCATTTTTATTCAGGACGCCTTCAAGGTCGTATACTTTTTCTTACCATCTAAACTTGTATGTCATATTTCACAGCCTGTGTAGAATAATAGATGACATGAACATTTTGGCTGCTGTATTATTTGGGTCACTTAAAGTTGCGCCCTTGGAGAACTTCAGGAATCTCTAATGAGATGTTTTTAAAGCGAGCAGAGCAGCTATGAAAATAACATTAAAATAATGTCATTTTATCGACTATTAATCATCTCGAGCTGTTACTCCTGTGTGGTATTATTATGGGAGTATTCTTTGAGTGTTTTCTTGCACAGTATCAGTCTCACTCCCTCACACGTCGGTGTTTCCCGGTGCCGCGTGCTTTTTTTATGCTAATGATGCTGTGACATCAGCAGTGAGATCAAAGCGGGGCCGGGGTACTTTAGAGGCGAGTCTGCCCCCACTCAGCTCACTCACTGCAACCTCTCTGTCCTTCACACACACACACACTCACTTACACACAACACATATATACTAACACCAGACACCGCTGTGACACACACCATGCGTACCTGTGCGGACCTATTCTACCTCCTCATTCTGGATTTTACGGACGCTTCTGGCTGATACCGACGCAGACTGAACCCTTGAAAGGATAATCTGCCTAGCTACCTGCGGAGATTACATTTTTACTTTCTTGTGCTACTTGTTAGACCGGGAAGACTGAACGCTTCGGTAAAGGTGAGGAGAAACTTTTTCAGGCTGCTGTTAGTGAGCCTCTGCGTCTTTTACGCACGGATAGGTTTAAAGTGAGGGATTAGTGAGCCGAGACAAAGTTGGTGCTTTTGTTAGCTGCATGAGATATTTAGTGAGTCTGTGTTAGACGAGTTGTTAAAAACATTTGCCAAATATATCTGTGTTAAACCTCCTTCTGTCCAAATATTTATATAGTTTTTGTATTTTCATTTTTCTCCAAACTTTGCTCTCCCTCTTTTTGGCTTCAGAATAACTTTTGAAAAATCTCGACTCCTGTCTTTGCAAGCACTCTGGTAGCAACTCTTTTTAATGAGTCAGTTATAAAAATATCCTGGTAAGTTCCTCTCCAATAATTAGATCCCCTGTGATAGTTCGTAAACGTGATTAATAGTCCGCTCGGTGCGCCCTGCCCCGCTTATCTTGGCTCGATGAAAGACACACATCGGATGGTGTGTGAGTGTGAGGCTATCAGGCTTTATCTGTAAGGGGGGAAACAGGAGCTCATTTAGCCCACTTGAGAGAAATGTAAATTTAAACAGCTAATCCACTTGTGGCTGTGACTTTTTTTATGGCTCCAAACGGCAAACACGGACTGAACGCGCAGAAAATACAAAGAGAGCCTTATTTTTCATCCACGAAAATGGTTGTATTTTATTATTTAGCCTTTTCAAAGAGTAGTTCTCCGAGTGTAAGGAAGCAACAGCTTGCTGATGGGTTTCACTTACCTCATTTAAATAATTAATATCGGTGATTTCTCACAGTTTTCTCCGCCAATCAACGGCGCGGATAAGAACTCGTGCGTTAAAAAAGGGCCCCATTATGCGCAACCTGCCGCTTTAACGCGCTCACTTTAAGCTCTCTTCAAAGAGATGTCTTATCAACAGCTCTAAGCGCTATCAGATAAACGCTGCTGCAGATTACTGCGCTGATCGGCTGATACTGAAACCTCTGTTTTAAATTCTTTACATTTTCACAAGAGGAGCGGAAAAGTGCTTCTTAACCATGAGGGGGGGGGGGGGGAGTCCCTTCTGAATTATTCAGCGTCAAAGTTGAGATAAAACCTCATGTAATCGTATAGAACCCCAGTTTTCATCCATCCAGTTCTACAGGCTTAATTATGTCTTTATTATAGGTGAATTTAAAACAAATTAAAGTTCAATAAATCACTTTAAACTGTCCAAGGAAAGTCTCTGTTGTACCACAGACTGCAGCACTGAGGGGTTTCTTTGTGTTTCAGGTTCATTTGTGGGTATTTTTTCTTGTTTTTTTCTGTTTATATGCATGACTAGAAAGTTGGAGTGTATTTCTTTTATAAATATTCTTTTCAGTGGTTTTAAACTGTCTAGTATTTCTTGAAATGTACAACACGTCATCTTATTTCTTTTTCCTTTTCCACTATTGTTGAGTTATTTTTTGAGGACATCTGTGTGTAATCTTTATGAAAGAACTAGAATAAATTCAAGACTTTTTTCATTGGTTTTGAGTGATCATTTCTGACATTTCTGAATTAAAAGAAAATAAGATTTTTATTGCATCGCTTTTTTCCCAGATTTAAACCTTGTAAGGTCACAGCGTTCACACAGAGACTCTCCTGCTGCTTCTAACTCAGCAAAAAATACTTCCAATCTGCAAAATGTTACCACTGCAGCAGCGCTGTTTCATGGCTAAGTCTTTGCTAATATTGATGTTATTTTACTGCAGGCTTTTGAGAAAGGACGAGGCCGTGCCATGAGAGTCCACTTTTAAGTGCGAGCCAAGAGGTCCAGCAGCTCTTTGTGTTTGTTGTCCCGTGTGAAGCCGAGTCTCTGTCCAACATGAGGAGCAGCTCTCATGTCCTGCCTCTGGGTGTGCTCACGGCTCTGCTGCTGTCTCAGGTCTGCTCTGGCATCAAATGGCTGTAAGTACTCAACTCTTTTTTTTTTAGCCTATCACATATAACAATCAATCTGTGTCAAAATACATGACGTCAAAAAGATACAGCAGCAGATTGTGCTGCTCTTTCTGCATGTTTTGTGGATTCGAGGGCCCCTACATTCCTCTCGTTGCTCCTGATGAAGGCAGCGGCCGTGTTCGTGTGTATCTGATGGAGGGGAACGTAGATCTGCTGTTCAGGTTAAGAACAGAAACCTGTCTGTTTTATTAATGTAAGTCGGGCTTTAAAAGGAGACAGCGTGTGCCGTGTGTATTTGCAAATGAAACGTCCCGTCCTGCTGCACAATAAGATAGAGATGATCATGCATGATGCGTTAAGTCACTGCGTGCTGTGTGGAGTCTCGTTAGGCTTTGGTTAGTGTTCAAACAGAGCAAATGCTGAGAAAAATGTTGCATGCATGAACTGGGCACCACACTGTTTTTAGGGCAGAGAAAAGGTAAACAACACTGTGCATAGAAATTCTATAATTACAGTTACTATTTATTTTATATATTTATGTTCGGGCTGGATGTTTTGTGCAGTTTTGTTCGGTATCCTTAGAAACCCTTTGCGGTTTGGTTTCATAGTTTGCGTGTTCTGTTGTGTGAGTCTTCATTTGAGTTTGATCTCCGTGTCTAATGTCACAGCGCTGTGAAAACAACACTTTCTGCGCCGCCTTTCCAACAACTATCCACAGATTCTTATCAGGGAAAATGGTTTTAATAGTCGGACTAGAGCCAGTCAGAGGTGGTCAAAGGACACACATCATGTACCCAAGTATGGTGTGGACAAAGCTAAAGTAGTGATTCAACTTGGCTCTGAAATGTACTCGCAGTATAAAAATAAAAAGTGTCCCACTGAAGGGTTTTTCTGCCGTTTCTGTGCAAAGCTGACTGAACTGACTTCATGTTTCAGAGACTATCAAACTTTAAATCTTTATAAGGTAAAATAAAAGTTTCACTGAAAAGTATTAACATCTACTTGACTCTAACGTGTAAATCAGTTGGATGGGGAACGCCTCTCCTCTCTGAATGTGCTCCCAAGTCGTCGGCCATGTTGGCTGCTTTAGTGTCATCCATGTTCCTTCCAGTTTTCCTGTCCTGTCACTGACGTCACAATCAGTAGACGCCTCCTCCTCCTTCTTCTTCTTCTTCTTCTTCTTCTTCTTCTTCTTGTCTTCTAGTTTCCCTCTCCAGTCTGTTTTGTCTTTTTATGTCTTTAACAACTTTGTAAAGCAATGTCTGAAATGTATGATGCTGATGGATATGCCAGGGAATTACCTTTTACATTTCTTATTGTCCCGTTCGTTTAGTTTGAAATGGCTCTTGTCATTGGGAAGGTGATGTGCAATGAAGCTGAAAAAAACCGAGTGAATAATTCCTCTTCAGTTCATTCAAACTCAAGTGACAATTCTGTTAAAGGAGTAAAACGTTTAGGTGATACAATAAAGAGTCAAATGTTTTCAGAGCATGAATACTGAAGTATATTACAGATACATTTCATCTCTACTAAAGTACGTTATTGAAGTATTTGTACTTCCTTAATGCGGACATGTGCTCATCAGAGCAGGTCTGACATGTGCTACATCTAAGCGAGACTTCCTGCAGTCCTGATAGTACACAGCGTTGCAATACAAAACAGATGTGGCTGTAAACACCTGTGAGTGCCGGGTTACGGCGAGCACAGAGGAGTCACAGCTTATCATCTGGGCACAGAGTGGCGGCCCCTTGGCCCCCTTAATGCAAAACAGGCCGTGGTACAGGCGGCGCTGCGGGTTCTCACGAAGCCTCGGCAGAGAGCAGGACCATCAGAGCCGACCTGCTCCGCCTGTGGTTTCTCCATTAAGTTTCTCCTCAATAAGCTTAAATCAAACGTGTGCACGCTTTAATAACTAATGATTCTTGTCAAACCGAGGCCACAGGGGACGACTCTTCCTGTGGTGAAAAAATGCAAATGGCAAAGGATCTGTGTAGTTTTTCATCTGATTGTGGATCAGAGTTTTGTGGGCTTTTTATATTTTGGGCAGATCTCAAGGCTTCTGCTGCGCTAAAACAAAAGACAAGCACCACGCCAAGAGCGTGTCACTTATACTTTATGAATCTGCAGCTGGCTTTCCTTTGGGATTCTCGTGTGATAAGATGGTTCTTGTCCGCAGTGCGTGCCAAAATAATCCCCTGCTGTTTGGATTCTTCAATTGTTTGTTCACAAGAAAATCGCTAACACACCACTGGAACTGAAACTCATGGCATGTTATTTTTAATTCACATAAACCTGATAATTCCACATCTCATTTAACAAAAGAAGGGATTGAGCAACGGGCACATTGTAGTCATCACCTCAGTGATTAAGAGATTGTGTATACTGACCGATCCTTGTTGTTTGTGTTCCCACAGAGCGCTATCACACGCTCCCACATCTCTGCACATCAACCAGACCCAGCACTGTAAGCTGCTGCCGGGCATGGTGTCCTCTCAGGCTCAGCTGTGTCGCAGCAACCTGGAGCTCATGCAGACCATCGTCCAGGCTGCCCGCGAGGTGAAGAAGACGTGCCAGAAGACCTTCGCTGACATGCGCTGGAACTGCTCCTCCATCGACATCCCCATCGATGCACAGAAGTATCCACCGGACCTCGACCGAGGTACATTTTCAGAGATGATTTGAAATGATGTCATGGATGCTGTTAGTTTTTTTTCCAAAGAGCTCTGCCAAGTCATTTACCCACAAGAGTCTGATGTTTATAGTCATGCATGACACAGAACAAAGGTCATTATGTGATCGATGTGTTACCATTCAGTTTAGAGTAACTGTTGCAATGTTCCTCGACCTGTCATGATGTGTATGCTGTGTCTGGAGGCTAAATAGAGAATTTTGACAAAGAATTATGAATATAATGAGTCCTGTAGCCTTTTCACACATGCACAAAACTCCTCAAATTTCCTCAAAAAATGCAAGAGATGGAATTTTTCAGCCCAACATTATCCAGATTATTCCCTGCCTGTGTGACTGCAGCAGGTAATATTCAGGAAAATTCACTGTGAGTGCATGAAAAGGGGGTGGTGACGTTTATACCCTGCAACCGCTTCACAAGCGGTTTGATTGTCAATCTTTGTGCACGTAATGAATCTACTTTGCCCGTCAGAATGTTCTTTTCCACTCTTTGATACTGTGAAAAAGGCAAAAACTTTAATTGCATGACTCTCTCGTCTCCCATCCTCTAACATACGTATGTTGTGAAAATACATTGTGATATATGAAGGAGTGCATGTGTGAAAGGGTCCTGGGTTGAGATGAATTTCAGCTCTTTCTTTCCATCTTTGTGCTGCCAGCCGAACCAGCCTTTGATTTAATTGTTAAGCGCCTTCGCTCAGGGCTTACATTGATTAAATACTCTGCTTTTGATTCCTGATCCACAGCATTATCTAACTGCATGCCTGTTAAGTTTGTCGTCTGACTTCCTGTTTCCTTTGCCAAAATGACCTTGAGTCAGAGACAGTTTCAGGTTATTTGCTAGAGGAGCCGTGCAGACATGGCTTCCCTTTGCCAAATGAACAGTCTGCACAGAACAGGAAACAACTCATCTCTGTCCGGGGCCCGGCTTTGATCTTAACAGCAAACGGTCATACATGATTTCTTCCCTTCCCTCCAATTGCTCCCCGGCCTTAAACATATGTGCTTTCCGTGTACGCACATCACCTCCAATTACATCAGAGCTCAGTCTGCGTTACAGCTCGGGCAGTGATGGGCTGTGGTTGATAGATTCATGTTGGGCTCTCAGTGTTTTTCTTTTTTTCACTGAGATGGATAAAAGATGAGAGGAAGAGAGAGAAACAGGAGAGAAGTTTGTTATGTAGCAGAACTGGCTCTAGAGCTTGATATCGATTTTTTGGATTGTCTTATTTGCTGAAATAACTTTTAATTATTGGTATGCTTTGTGAAAAACAATCTATTCAAGCTGGCTGCTACACACATCACGCTTACGCTTCAGACTAAGACTTGTCTTGACTTGATTTGACGTGTCGTGTCTTGTGCTGTCTTGTATTGTCGAGTTGTATCATATCGTACCCTCTCTCTTATGAAGATATCCAAGCTACTGACTATAAGATTTTGCAAAAACTGTATTGCAAGGTCCCTATTTACAAGCCTGTGATTGGATATCTATTAGGATTGTATCCCATCATGCTCCTGGTAAAATTAACATGAGTACAAAAAGGAACAGAAGTAGCTCTTGGTCACAGCGTCTCTCTTGTGTGCTGCAATACAAGATTTTCTTGCCCTCTAGTGAAACTTTTGCCTGTTCAAGTTGGTAACAGCCACTCTGCTAACACCCTGTCCTAACAGGAAACAAGAATTCAACTTATCATCAACTTCAGTCAGGGGCTGCTTTGTCAGTTTGCAGGGTCAGCCTTAAAAAATAAACGTGGTGTCGTCCTCTTTTCCTCGTTTAATTTGGGTTTCTTATCTGATTCGACAGGAACAAGAGAGGCTGCATTTGTCTACGCCCTGTCAGCAGCAACCATCAGCCACACCATAGCCCGAGCCTGCACTTCAGGAGATTTGAGGCTGTGCTCGTGTGGTCCTATGCCTGCAGAGATCCCCGAGCCCGGCTATCGCTGGGGAGGCTGCGCTGATAACCTGCACTACGGTTTGATCATGGGTTCTAAGTTCTCTGACGCTCCCATGAAGATGAAGCGAGCAGGCTCCCACGCTAACAAACTGATGCACCTGCACAACAGTGAAGTCGGAAGACAAGTAAGTAATGTCTCCACATTGGGAGGTTATTTGACTTTTTTATTTGTGGATTGGACTGCATCATATCTGTATGAATGTTTATTCCACAAAAGCTGCATTTCCACCACACAAACTTTCTCTTGTGTTCAGGAACTTCAAGAGATAGTCTGCACATTTCCAAACAAGTGTGGAAATAAATAAATAAAGGCCCAGGGAATTCATTTAGTCCCTTTTTAAGACCCTGCTAGGGAGGTAGTACTTTCTGAAAGCAATGGGACTTTTGGGTTTGGGCAGTTCATTTCTGATTGCTCAAGTAATCTCAGTATTCAGAAGACTGGCAGCTGACTAATTTGGCTCATCTAAACAGATATTTTGAGCGTGGTTGAAACACAGAGAACAATCCCCCCTTAAAGGTATTCTCTAGGATTAAAAGTTTGATGTATTATAGATGGAAATGTTGCTCAAAAGTGAGAACTATCTTACCTCCCTGTCCGTTGTTCTCCAGGCATTGAGAGACGCGATGGTGATGAAGTGTAAATGTCACGGCGTGTCCGGCTCCTGCTCTATAAGGACCTGCTGGAGGGGCCTGCAAGACCTGAGGGAGATCGCCTTGGACCTAAAGACCAAGTACCTGTCTGCTACTAAAGTGGTTCACAGACCCATGGGGACACGCAAGCAGCTGGTACCCAAAGACATCGACATCAGGCCGGTGAGGGAGAACGAGTTGGTCTACCTGCAGAGTTCCACTGACTTCTGTATCAGGAATGACAAACAAGGCTCTGTCGGCACACAGGACAGGTGAGACTCCCATATTACATCATTGTGTTTGGGGATATTTTGTGGTAATGACAGTGCTTTTTACTAAGAGTTAAAGGCATGATTCAATCCCACGCAGCAGACAAATAGGAAATGACCAATCCTGATGTTAGCTCATTCCCAATGTTGACTTTAGTGAAGTGCCTTCCTGCCTCTTGGCTCCGTTTCTTTAACAAGCTGTATGATAACAAGCAGCGGCCCCTGAGAGTGCTCTGTCTGTGACTTGTCTGAGCATGTGTCGCTGAAAAGGCCACTGTGACTGGAGTCGGTGTCCCACTATCTAAAATAATGACTAATGCGGTTATTCTTAGGACTGAGTGCACTGGAGCTGATATCGATTGGAGAGGGCCACACAAATGGGGAAATAGTTAATGCCCCCCCCAAAGATAAAGGTTTATTTACACCATTCAGCTCCAGTGTTTTCTTTGGGACTGTGTGAAGTGTTGCTGGTTCGTGCGCTGTGACAAGTTAGTGCGAAACAAGAATCATGTTTGTGTGAGAGTCTCACTCAGGCTGAGACCCGGCTAACCAATTACCAGTACAAATGACAAAACGCTTAAAGTTTCATGAAAATAGAACTATCTATGAGTCAAATCTGGGAGTCAGTAGTTCAAGCAGTCAATCTGAAGACAACACATCCCGTAGAATCTGCTTCTATGTCTTTCATTTCAGATTTAAAAACATTTAAGGATACCATCTAAACTCTGAAATAGACTCCAGGCTGAAGGTGCAGAATACCCAAAAGCCCTTTTCCCAATTTCAGAGTCAGAGTGTTTTGGGACAGAGAGCATAAAGAGGTCCTGAGAAGGCAAAGAATACTGTCTGGTAGGGATATAAAGATTAATCGTGGGGCAGTTAAAAATCGGTTCAAAGGTGTCAAGGTTCGAATCGGTACTCTGAAAAATGAATCGCAGTAATATCGTGAGCGTCAGCAGCTGTAGAGCAGAGGCGTTTGGTTGTAATAAGCAGGTGTTATCTTTGCAGCGGAAGCATATTTGCTTCCCAAGACAGAAAATGAAAGAGGTGAGAAGATAACAGACAAGACAAAAACTGTGCAAATATTGCAAGAAGACAGAGAACTACACAAATAGCACAACCAACATGATGCAGCATTTAATCGACACCACAATGAGAAGCCCAGATCACCTCCCGATTCTCTCAAAATAAATCGTGAGAGAATCGTATCGTGAACACAGTATCGTGAATCGTATCGTATCGTGAGTTGAGTGAATCGTTACATCCCTACTGTCTGGTACTTTTCTGCGTGATATAAACACACAGGAAGTGTGGGAGCAGATCAAGAACTGACATATACTGTATATATAAAGGTGTACTGGTGTCTGTCAAATCCCACTCAGCAGCTAATATAACATTAACATAAAAAGACAAACCAATACATGTTAGTCTTTTACTAAACTTCACCATTAAAAAACACTGTTTTAATGTTATAAAGTCTAATAATTCTTTCCTTGTGTATTTTCTTAAACTGCATCGTTGTGCAAAGAATCCCAGAGTTGGACCTGAAGATTGATTCCTTAAATTAAATGTCCTCCTTTGTTCTTCATCCTCAGAGCTATACACAAACAACTTTAGCAGATTTTCTGTCATTTTCTGGCCATGTTAAATGTTCAGAACACATACATTCCCTTTCAACATTGCCTGGATACATGAACCCATGTATTCGCACCATTGGGCCAAGCCGATGAAGCCCCAGCTAGCCGCTAAAGATACCCTCAGATTGATTGATATCAATCTTGTGTCGGCAGAGAGGTTAGCTTACATGATGGCCAACGATGTAAAAAGAGTGTTGTAGTTGATTAAGAACGTGTGTGGTAAAAAAGCATCTCACCTGTTTGTGCTCAGTAAGTATTCAGGAGTGATGAGTGGTTACAAATACATGTGCTGTGTTAACTTATTAATACATCAAATTGTCTGACAAGAAAGAAAGAAAGAAATGAGGTGTCTGTGGATGTCACATGCTGGTGAAGTAGTTGCAAGGGAAGATGGTAGAAAAAGATAGTTTGATAAAATTAGCCAGTGAGAAAGCAGCGATGCTCCGCCACTCTCCAAAACACTGTCCCCTCTGAACTAACTCTGCACCACACTGAGGAAGTGGATGCTCATTTGTTGGAAAGAGTTTCTTGTTTTTTTTTGTTGTAAGCTTGTAAAATCTACTGTTGTGATTTCAAAAGAGTGACCTACCCCGGCTTTAATACAAAATCTTAAGCATTTCCTCATTGATCATACATTTACTAAGCTGTGTTTGTTTAAATGCAGGCAATGATTTGCACAACCAAATGAAGCATGCCTCATTGTCAACAGCCAGTGCTCACGCCCGTGTAAGGCACCAAGGATAAAACCAGCTCCTTTAAATGGCCCGAGATGTTGTTTCAAATGTCATACATCATATGATGGTCATATCTTGTGTTCCTCAGCCTAAGGCCACTCTTCAGATAACCACAAGACATGCTTCATGTCAAGGACACTCACAGTGTCCGATGTGTTCCATTACTGCAGCCTGATAACGCAGCAGCCACACACAGTCTGAGGCACCATCATTACACAAATGTGTGACGATGTTTGTGTATGAGTAACTGTGAGTGTACATGCGTGGGTATTTATTACTCCCATATGTGTCTGGACAGATCGTATCTGAGGAATTCTTAGACTTCCTAATGTCGTTACACTGGACCACTTGCTCACATTATCTCACCGCTGACTTCTCTGACACCAGTGGCCACTCAAGGAGAGGATTTATCAGATTTACACTTGGATTGACCTTGCATCTGACTTTATTGTTAGCGCTGACATATTTCTAATAATTGTAATAATAAAAAATGAACTTGAAGCATGTTTCCTATAGGGGGAGTAGCTCAATGTGCTTTCAAAAAGAAACAGAAGACTGCATTTAAAAAATGCCTCAAATGGAGAGTTGCATAGTTTTGGGTCATGTTTAGAAAAGACTTGGATCCCAATATTCTTACCTGTGTGATATTTTGTATTCGCAGAGGATCTCAGTGCACATGAAAGATGATAAAGGTTATGTAGGCTGGTCCCATAAGTCTTGAGAGACACTGGGAGCCAGCACAGGCTAGCTAAAACTGATTTGGTTGGAGTCTGGGGCATCTGCGATGTAGTTAGGGTCTGTGGGGTGTGGGGGCTTTGGTAGAAAGGCTCAGCGGTGTGGCCATTTTGCTGGCTGGGGACGTTGGGGAGGAATAACTGGGGTTGAGCTTGGTTGTCTGGTCACTGCATGGTGTTTGTTTGGGCAGGAGAGTTCTGAATCATTTGTAGAATGGAGGGAAAGAGCTTAAAAGTATAAATTAATCCGTCACACATTTATATATCACCTGTCAGACAAATGCCATTATAGTTCTCCACATTTTGTAAGTGCTTTACAAGGGAATGAAAAAGCAAATTACTAAAGATGGAATGTTAAAAAAGAGATTAATGCACACCAATATGAATTCAGTAGAATCAAAATGAAATATGAGATGGATGTTTAAAATAAGACACAAGACATAAAAGACGTGGCCTGACAGCTAAAGGCAGCACCACCAAACCTTTTTGTTCTGATTCGTGGAATAGCTAAAAGACAAGAAGCAGTGGATGTGAGGGGCCATCCTGGTGCATTGACTAAAACCATCTCTGATGGGAACCCTGGTGCAAAGAAAGCTACTGTGGTCACCTTCTTTTTGTCGGATTTAAAATGTAAGTCTGTGCCATGAAAAATACAAACTCTCTTTAGAGGGCCAAATTGTTAAGTTGCCCTTTTTTTTTTTTACTGTTGACCAAGTACAAATATTTCTGTTTTCTCACTGTTTTATTTCACAAATTGGTCGGACCCATCAGTTTAAAGCAGCCAAAGATGTTTTCAAATAGAGCTTCGTGACACCCTTTGGGTCCAAAGTAATATACAACAGAGCGTCATCTGCATAGCGGTGAATATTGTGCTTCTGTTCTCTGATAACATCACCCAAAGGAAACATGTACTGTGAATGAGCAGAGGACCAAGGCAGTTTCCTTGAGATTATAAGACCTAAAAGAAGTCAATACTCTTTCTAGAGTCAAGTTATTTGACTAACAAGACAATCTGGGGCAGGGAAATTGAATTTTAGCAGTAGCTCCCTAATGCAAGAAGTGTGATCGCTGGTGCTAAAAAGTGTCATGGCCCCGAGATGAGGCATGCCATTGAAGCCTGTGCTTTAGTCTTTAATTACATTACTGTTGCTCTACTTGAACCAGCAGATGAACTCAATGTACAGAGCTTTCCTTTTGCTCCACTTACCACACAGCAGTGATATAACCCGATCTTGCTACTGACGAATCTGTGTGGGGGTTTCTGTCTAATTCCCAGCTCCCAACGATGTAATAAACCTGTCTTACACTCTCAATGACTCTTGTCCCTCCTCCTCCTCCTTCACTCCCGCAGTAGCCAGCAGCTAAGCGTCTCCCTCCCTCCCCATACTGGTCATTAACACTCTTCCATCATAAAACAATGCAATTATGTGAAGAGGGCAAGCTAAAGAGAGGCAGGGCAGCCCTGTGTATTCAGTGTGATTTACGGGGGGCTATTCTCTGCTCGTTTAAGATGCCTCAGGCTTCTGAAGTGAGAGGCTCTCAAGCACCCACTGCCAAGAGACGACAGAACAAAACGAAAAGGAGAGAAAAAAATGTTTGGAGGAAGGAGTGCACAAAAGGTTAAGGCTCGCCAGGCGGTCAAGCACTTTTAAAGGACTATTGTGGGTTCTTAAGTCTGCGAGATCACCACAATATTTTAGACTGGAGCAGTAAACTTTAAAAGAGAAGCTTAACTGGAAATATATTCCTGGCTGGTAGTTAAGACTCCTTTTCTTACATCTTGTTGAAGCTTTACATGCACACTCATATCCTGGTTATCATCAGCTTGTTTCCTGACTCTGTTGTCCGTCTACATTGAGTGCATTTACATGTGTGCACATTAAAAGGTAATTCATTTCCTGGTTATGATCAATTCTTTAAATAGTCCGGATACGAACTCTGCATTTAAACATTTCAACCAGGTTTCAGAAGTCTGGAGAAACCCTTATCATGGATTTGTGAAACTTGGATGCAGCCTTAAGTCCTCTGATAGAAACAGGCATACTCTGGCATGTAAACATACAGAGTATCATACAGAGCATACAAAGCATGTAAACACCTGATCCAGACTTTCTAGGTATAAGACATATGAACTTTAGTGTTGAGAAATCATGACACAGCTGCAGACTCACAGTGACAAACATGGATACTGCAATGATCATGTACACAGGGGAAAAAAACCCAGGTAACTCCCAAACATGATGTCCATTAAAGGATCCAAACTAGAATAATAAGAAGCTCACTCTTTTGTATCCTAGTGACAGAAATCCAGTTAAGCTCTTATCCTGATTCTCAAAACCTGGATATGCTACTGGGAGTACTTCATGGGAGTGTTTACATGAAAACTAGTCAAAGACAGGTTTCCGACTACGTGCCGTCCTGTCTGTTTTTCATCATCTCAGTCACAATGTTCCTAATATTACATCAGATCAGAATCTGTAGGTAGCCTACTGGACCAGATTTTGGTATTAAGTATGTTCTGGTTTCCATTTGTAATCTTGTACACCGACAGTCCAGAGAAAAGCAAACGAGGCAAAATGTAGTCCGCAGTAATGTAATCATAGAAGCCATTGGCAGTCATTTAACTACAGCTGATTTTTAATGATCTCAGTAAACAGAGATCTGCAGCTAAAAATCCCCTCTTCAGTGCTTTTTGTAAACACCAACTCCATTCTTGCTTCTCAAGTTGCTAGTCGTACTGTTAACAAAGGGTAGGATAAAGGAAGTCCTGAAAGTCCGGACGCAAATGTTGGCTGTCACTCCCAGAGGCTACATCAGGTGACAGACTGTAGCCCACGGGGTCTGACATTGTTACACTGGACTAACAAAGAAAGTTAAAAAACCTGAAAAGTGTTGACATGCAACTGTATGATGTATCCAGGTTTCCCCAAATCTGGATAAAAGCTCGTCCAGATTTCTACAAGTAGAAAGGATAGTGAGAGGATACAAACAAAAGATGCTAACCAGGATACCAGTGCCCATGCAGACGCACTCACAGAACGAAAGAATCAAAACCAGGATTAAATTAAGCATTGAAACATTGTGATTTAAGTAATTATTATGTCAATATCAATGTTTATTTTCTTGCTTATTTCAGGCAGTGCAACAAAACCTCTATGGGCAGTGACAGCTGTGACCTGATGTGCTGCGGTCGTGGCTACAACCCGTACACAGAGAAGCTGGTGGAGCGCTGCCACTGCAAGTACCACTGGTGCTGCTACGTCACCTGCAAGAAGTGTGAGCGGATCGTGGAGAGATACGTCTGCAAATGAGTCCATGCTGCAGTCCTTTGCTGGAAAAACCAAGCCGCCCGGGACAACAGATTAACCAAAGCACTACAGTACCACAAAGGCTTACTTTTGTCTTAAGCTTTAGCATGTGTATCTCATGGGAAGCGGTCTGTTCTTGTGTCAGTATCATTTTGTATCAAATCTCCAAACTGGGCTTCTTCTCTTCACAAAGCTGGACGTGGAGTTCTGGTTTACGTGATGACCACCGTCCTCCTGGGTATTTCTTTTTTCTTGTTCATTTGTATGAATCCCACTGAAAGGGATATGGAAAGTCTATTTTATTATATCTCTAATAAAAAGAAATAATATTGGATTTTATGCTGGAGGAGAGGGGGTGTTTCTCCCCCTCACTTGACTTGTGTTTGGCTTCATTCCACGGATATCAAAGGGTTCTGATGGATCCATGTGGTACTTTTTTTGGGGTACTATTAAGACTTTTTTTTCCTCGCAATGATGGACAATAGAGGAAAAGGAAACAAAAAGGGAACTTTAAGTACTTTTTCAATCATGGATCTTATTTTGTGGCTGACGTTTCTGGACTCTCGCCATGTGTCCTGTGTGGATCTTGACACGCCTGCATCCCTGTGGATTGAGAGACGAAGAAGAAGAGCATTAAAGACTTTTGTAAAATGGTGCATTAACTCTTTTATGTCTGCAGTTCAAATATATTCTATTTTTCAGAGGCTATGAGCGGAACTCATGGATTTTGTAAACCACTTTTGTGTGGATGTACATACTGTTATTTTGTATACTGAAATAAAGACAGAAGTATTTATAAAATAAATGATCTTTACCATCATTTTACATGGACATTGCATGTTTTTTTTACTCTTTTAGGACAATACTGTCTCTATCTGGAAAGTTTGACAGCGAAACTAAACACAATGACATCTAACAAATAGAGCTGAGTATGAAACTGTAATTACTGCTATCATTTATCGTTTAAACGGCAAGAAAATCACTTTAAAAATTGAATAAAAAAACAATTACAGTAAAATAAAACGATTTATTGCCAGTATTGCTATTAAACATTGTCATGCACCAGTTCGATCATAACATTGGTATGATAACTGAGACAGAGGGCATCTGCTTATTAATTTTATTGATTGTCTTTATTATCCACTCCTGCTGCGTCTTCGCAGTTAGACAAAATCTCCTTCTCTCGTTTGCAAACAGTGGATGTTTCTCAGGAGCCACGCTAACAGGGTTGGGACAATAGAGACGGGATTTCAATCGCTCAGCCAAGTTCAGCCCCCTACATGAGCAAACAAAACTCTTAGATTCACAAGCAAAACTTTTTGCAAACAAACTTACAGACTCAAAAAAGAGGAACATTTTAATTCCAGGACAAATCCTTGTAATTGCAAACAAAAGTTCTTGATTTAAAAGTTATACATATTTGAACAAGTACATTTAAAATTGCCATTGTTCAGCGTCATTGGCTTTGCTGTATTTTTTTGGGGGGTGGGAGATGGGGGGCATTTTGTGCAAAACAAAAAGACAAAAATACAGCTTCAAACTCCTCCTCATCACCTATAAAGCCCTCCATAACCTGGCTCCCCTCCTACCTGTCTGAGCTCTTCCACCGACACACTCCCACCTGCACTCTCCGGTCTGCTGACACAAACCTCCTGTCCCTCCTCTGCAGGACTGGGGGGACAGGGCCTTCTCCATTGCTGCTCACACCCTCTGGACACCCTCTACATTATTTGTTCGTTATATTGTTTTCACTGTTTTGTTGTTATTCTTTGTTATGCGTCTTTGAGTGTTCAGAAAAGCGCTGCAAAAGTCTAATGTATTGTTATTATTATTACTATTTTTATTGGAAATAACACGTTTTCCTCTGGACTGCACCTTAAATCATCGACTGCACTGCTCAGAAAAAATGACTTGCTTGCAAAGACACTTCAATAACGTCCAGACTTAATTATTCTCAAACTCGTCAACATTCACAGTAATTCTCTGCACATCCAAGTGTTAACAAAAAGCAGTTTACCATAACTTATAGCACATTGAGATCGTAAATCAGCTCAGTTCTGTCAGTAATGAGTTGCAGGGTTCACACTAACAGCCTGTGGGATCATTCTCTGAATCACCCAAACCCTGGGAAAGTGTTTGTTTGGACATTCCTCCTCCTCACAAAGGCCATCACAAAAGGATTTTGTCACTCTGTTCACAGCTTTAGCACTCAAACACCCATCGCTCTGTGCGCCAGACCTCCAATGGTCAAACATCGAATTAAAGAGAAAGAGAAATCAAATTTGTTTTTGACAATATACAGTAATCAGAATGTTAGGCTTTCAAAGGGAGCAGACTTGGGACGGCATCGAGGGAGATGTTGCCCTATGGCCAGCCTTGTGTTGGCTAAAGTGGTTCTCATGATTTTACCCTGACAGAAATAGCTGTGGAGGACGTAGGGCCCATGCTGTGAGCTCACATGATACATCGCAGCAACAGCCTGCACAAGCTGCACACTCAAAGTTAGCTGTAACACCTCTTGACCTCAGCCTGTGGATGCACACTGCAAAGCCAAAACAGCTCCACACATCGGGAGAGACAAAGCTGAGAGGAATTTTTTCAACAGTCAGATGGGTTTTAGTGGCCGTTTAATTTCGCTAGACTTGTTTCACAGCCATCTGTTTCTTATAATGTTAGGTTTAAATACAAACAAAGATTGAGGAGAGTTGATTCAGAATGTCTATATTTGGCAATAGAAGAATCTGGACACTGAACTTAAAAAAGTCTTTAATAAAGATTTGATCTGTGGATGTTGTGTAGTTGTATAAAAACAGACACAGTGAAGATGGACATGCTGGTCTTGTGGTTTGGGGGCAGGGAGGATCTTCTGAGCGCAGGTGAGCGGGGGTCTGCTCTGTCTGCACACAGATCTGTCCACCGACAGCCTCAAGGACTCTTTGGTCACTGGCATTCCTCAGCCTAGCAGTTGGAAACAAAAGGGTGTGAGCATGTGTCCACCCCCTGCTGTCTGTCATTGGGTTTACGGCTAAATAAAATTGAGCCTCATCTGGTTGCACATACAGGTGGTTCAGCCAGAGAGAAGGAAAGTCATCTACTGTATAGCAGGAGTCTCAACAAGCCTGTAAGATGCACTTTAATCATTTTTATTAGTTTTCCATATGTGCCAACTGTTCATGTTACATCAAGCATTTACAGTCAACATTTTCTCTGTATTTCAAGTCTTGTAACAGTCAAATAGCTTTTTCTTTTCCCTTATTTAGGATTTAGTTCAGGCAGGCTAGCAGCTGCTTGGCTTGCAGCCATCAAACCCCCTCTAAGAGCGTCAGATGTATGCTTTTTAATTGGGAACAGCTCAGGTTTTTTTTAACCTCTTTAAAAAGATTAGTACAAGGAAGAGTAGTACTCCATGCTTAATTATGCACCTGGTAAAACTTAAATAATACGTACATTAAAACTAGCTGAGCACCCACAAACAAGCTGGCAGCAGCTCAGCTAGCAGCCCCTTTCAAACATCATGTGTCCACTGAAGAAGAGCACCCTAGACATATATTTTTACAGGTCCTTTATTCAGGGTGTCTAATGGTTTAAGAAAATGGTAAATGGGCTTGAGCTTGTAAAGCGCTTTTCTAGTCTTCTGACTATTGAAAGCACTTTTACACCGCAGGCCACACCTACACATTCACACACTGATGGCAGAGGCTGCTATGGAAAGTGACCATCAGAAGTAACCCACCCATTCATACACATTCATACACCGCCAACGAAGTGGCAGGAGCTATTTTGGGTTAAGTATCTTGCCCAAGGACACATCGGAGATGTTGTTGCAGGAGCTGGGGATTGAGCCCCAACCTTCCGGTTGAGAGACGACCGACTCTACCAACTGAGACACAGTCAACGGTCAGTTTGTTTTGGAGAGGAGAAGAACTCTGTGGATAAATTAGCTCTCCAAAAAAAAGGGTTAGACACAGTGAAAACTGAATGAATCCACACTTTAAAGCAACCTAGTCCCCTACAGATAAGCATAGCTGCAGCTCAGCTTGCAGCCCCTCTTGTTGCATCAGAAAGTGGCCAAGAAACACTGTATTTGTATTTTACATTGGTTCATTCTGTGTTTTTATTGGTGTTAATCACCTGGTTTGTTTGTTTTGGAGAGGAGGGGACCTATTATGGATAATTTGGCTCCCAGTAAAAATCATGCCATGAGCACAGCACCCCTCATTTTGAGACTTGGTATGAAAAGTTTACGGCCTTCCATGTGTTTCTTCTCCAATGCTCTGTGCACAATAAAAGCAAAGTGCTGAGGGACTCACAAAACGTAAAAATGCGGAATGATGATTTGTATCTTTCACTTTTTACCTTTGTGTTAGTGCGCCTGAGTATGTGAACAAGAACAACCAAGATATGTAACTCTTCACAAACTTAATGTGCCACAAAAAACCTTATTTCTTAAAGTAGATTTTGAGCCTGTAATACTCTGAGGAATGTTTCAAACGCTTCAGAAAGGTGCTCAGAGTGAAGGACCCAGCTGAACTCTTGACCCACGAAAGTACAGTGTTTAAACCGGTGATTCGTTCCCCGAAATGACTTTCTCTCCCCTCCTAATTCAATTCCTGCCAGCTCTTGGAATTTACTTAATTGTGCTTGCGTAAATGTTGAAATCAAATTGAGGAATTCTTTGTTGTCACACAGTGATACCATATTGTCATTTCATCAGGCCTCTACAGATTAGATAGGACTTTCAATCACGCCTGCTTCTGTCTGGAAATGCCAAACCTGGTTAACTGACCGTCTGAGCAACTATTGTTATCATAAAGACATGCAACTATTCGGCTGACCTCCTGCTAACCCTCCTGAAATATCTCACTTGGACACAATCCACGCAATAAAACAACATTTCATGTGCAAGGCCTGACAACATGAACCTGTTGTTAACATTAAATTGCTCCACATTCTTGCATTTTTCTCTACGTCAACACAAAGCGGAAGAGGGGAAACAGGACATGAATGAATAAGCTGCCATTTTGGCGGGGATCAGGTAAGAATCGGGCTTAAAAGCTGCCCTTATCCGGGCTGTTAGGAACCTTTGTGTCCTGAACAGAGACAAAACAAAAGTAAAGACGACAAAAAAAAACGGAACTAATCGCCGCTGCAGTTTCTGTTTCTTTTCTTTTCTGTGTGTCTTTGTCAGAAAGTATCTGAGTATCTGTGCGTGCTCACTGTGACCCCGCGCTCTGAGTGGATTGCCTGGTAATAGAGAAGGAAAAGAGGAGTTTAATGGAGAGCAGTGAAAAAAACAGGGGTTAATGTCAGCGCGGACAATATAATGCCAATTGCCTTTGTGCAGCCGGCGGTGGAGATAACTGGCTGTGAATGAGGGAGACAAAGAATTTGGCTGGAGTGGTAAAGGCTTTCAGAAGTACTGACCCGTACTGTAAATGGACTTTTGTGGACCCCCACCCCCACTCCCCCCCTGCAGACTTTAAACGGGAGCGCAGCAGTATGTGCTGTTAAAGGCCTATTTTGTGTGTGTGTGTGTGTGTGTGTGTGTGTGTGTGTGTGTGTGTGTGTGTGTGTGTGTGTATGTGTGTGTGTGTGTAGGTGTGTGTGTGTGTGTGTGTCCTCGGGCATGTTGCTGGGAGATAGCAGATGCAGCTGTCCAGATAAAGACAAAGCAGTGTTTAGTGAGGAGTAGACAGCGACAGCAGCTCGAGTTTACAGTGTTTAGACAGAAAATATTAACTCACTTTTTTTTGCACAACATCTTCTACTCGGTAAAATTTTAAATGTTTACAAAACATTGAATTGTAGTTATAGGCAGATATTTGTGTTATTTATTTAAAAATGTACAGAAGAGGATAAGGGCTCGTATTTAAAAGTTTTAAAAGTCTTGCATATACGCTTTAGCCTCTCTTGGAATTTTTCCACAGTTAAGATTTTAAAAACCTTGAATTTTTAAAATGCTTTTTACTCTTTGATCAACAAACAAACTCAGTTTAAAGGAATAATGTGCAACTTTTTGATGCACCAGCATGAAACCAAAACAAACTGCTGTTTGGCGACACCTCCGCTAATCTGAAGCCTCCGCTCTCCTCCAGCGGCACACCTCCAACCCCTCTCCACTCTTGTTCACACGATGGAGTTATGAATAAGAACGCACCATCATTAAGCACCATTAAGCGTAAGCGGCGCACAAAGTTGTCCTTTGCTGGAGCTGCAATCGCCTGTGGTCTGCATTGTTGTGTTAGCAGGCTAATGTTAGCACACTTTGGTTAGCTAGTAGCTTCACATTGCACATACATTTACACAGAATTACCGAGATCTAAAGACACTTACGTGACTTCCAAGTAAGCAGTGAGTCTGTTCTTCTTTTCTCTAGTCCTTGACAAAAACAGCTTTATACACAAGGGGAGGAGCCGGCCGGCCCGTCCACGTAAACACGATGTAAACACGGCTCCGACAACAGTACAGATGGCGAGACTCGAGCTTCTCACTCGTTGTAGACAGTCATAACTCAGAGACATTTACAGTGGATATACTTGATGTCTGCTTTATTTATGTGTAAAATGTCGCACACTTCCTTTAAAAGCAGAAAATCTGTCGGAAACAAATTGAACCTGAAGACAAGTGACACCTCAACTTAGTTAAAGAGTTCACAGCAAAGCACTCAAAGATGTTCCTTCTTTATTTGTAAATAGTTTATCATGTCATATGTCTCCCTTTAACAATGAGGAGCATTTAGTGCTGGTCTATTACTACTCGCATAAATCCATTTGAACTTGCGGTGGTAACATGACAGCATATATTTAAAGTTCTGGGAGTTTGAATTCTTATGCAGGTCACTGTATCTATACTGTAAATATTATCTTTAATTAATCTGAGAAAGACTAACCCATGTGAAAGCAGATACTTAAAGAAATAATAAACACGAGACCTGCGTCAACATGTGATGGCAATATTACATTTTTAAATGGCATCCCCTTTTTAATACATGTAAAAACCACAACGGTCGGACATTTCCGACGGGACTGTGATAACGTTCACAGCTTCATTTTTCTGTTCAGTCACAGTGAGTTTCTTAAAGTTATATCATTTTATTCAACTAGCCTGACCACATACGGGCACACGAATAAAGATTCAAAGATGAACTTCAGGGGCGCCGTGGGTTGAGTGGTCAGGGCGTGCGTCCCATGTGCAGACGCTTTAGTCCTCGAAGCGGGCAGCCTCGGTCCAAATCCGACCTGTGGCTCCTTTTCACTCTCTCTCTCTCTCTCTCTCTCTCTCTCTCTCTCTCTCTCTCTCTCTCTCTCTGTCCCTGATTTCAGACTCTATCCAATGTCCTGTCTCTACAATAAAGGCACAAAAAGCCAAAAATAAATCTTCTGAAAAGTGGAAGCGCTTTATTTTAACTGAAGATGTCTACACTGTTTGGATTGGGAAAAAATGAATTAGTTCATCTTCAGTACACTCTGAATATACTTCAGAGTGAAATTTATACTCTCTCATAACCTCAACATGAAGTGAATCAGAGCCCGTCTTTACTGAAGACCCTCAGTGCGAGCTATCAAAGGAAGGAGAGATGAAAAGAGCCGGGGGGGTCAGAGAGAAAGAGAGACTGAATTAATACGAATAAAAGAAAAGAGCGAGCTAAGTACTCTGGGAAAAGTAAACAGTGGTCGGTGTAATCACAGTAAATCTGTCCGGGGGGCCGACGGAGCGAGGAGTCAACAAACCCAGAGAGGAGAAAAAAAAGCTAACTAGCTAACGTTAAAGCAAGGGGTTAAAGAGGGGAGCGGGGCGGCTTTATTCACATGAAGATCAGTGAAACCCCGCCGTGTTTACCCAGTGTCTGGCTGAGTTAAACTATGTAAACCTCAGCGTATAAATCAAGACGAGAGAGCGCCGGGTCACCAATGTAAAGATGACTTCAGTTTAGAAGGTTTGAACTCATTTGAGGTTGTCTGGAGAAAACAGCAGAGACTTTTTTGACATGAAACCTGCCGCTGTGTGAGGCCTGATTGAGAGGCCCAATAAGAAAAAAGAAACTTCAGTTACGGCCAGCAGCCTTAATATCAGCCGTGATGATCTGATAAAGGAGGAGACCGCCCACCCCCACACACACTGACCACAGATCAGTCAAGGCGTCAGGCATTTCATCAGCCTGCATGAAGTATTTTTTCCTGATCTACCAGTCAGCTGCCATGATGATTGATGTCATGAAACCCTTCAAAGGAGATCAGTTAATGACAGACACTAAGACATGGTGGGGTATTAAAGAAAACACGAGAACAAAGAGGTGATGTCATGTTACACTTTAAGGGTTTTTTGTCAATACTTTACCTGAGTATTCGTTTGTACATTGAACAGAACACAAATATCTGTTCTTCTGCTCCGAACATTGTAATAACAGTTTTTTTTACTTTGGCTTGAATCCAGTTTTAGAAGATTATTTTGATGCCTTTATCGGATAGGACACATATAGAGACAGTAAAGATAGGGAAGAGTAAGGGATGACACTGACACTCCGTCCAGACGTTAAGTTTTTTTTTTTTTTTTTACTGTTGTTAGGGGCGGCTGTGGCTCAGTTGGTAGAGTCCTCCTCTCTCAACTGGAAGGTCGAGTGTTCGATTCCCAGCTCCTGCAGCAACATGTCCTGTGTGTCCTTGGGCAAGACACTTTACCCCGAATTGCTCCTGCTGCTTCGGAGGCGGAGTATAAATTGTGAGTCACTTATTCATGATTAGTTACTTCTGATGGTGACTTTAAATAGAAACCTCTGCCATCAGTGTGTGAATGTGTAGGTGTGACCTAAGGTGTAAAAGCACTTTGAGTAGTCAGAAAACTAGAAAAGAAATATACAAGCTCAAGTCCATTTACCATTTTGTTTTTTAGTATTGTCATTTCCTGTTTTATTTTGTTACTTACCCTTGTTTCTGGCTGTGTCCGAAACCACATACATATTGCCGGCTACGACATACTCAAAATATACGTAGTGTGCAGTCATCAACATAATAAAATACGGGTCAAGTGACGTACTTCTGGTCCGAGCTGTGGTTGATGAGCTAGCATCAAGTTAGTACGACCGCAAAGAACTTTTATTTTAAGCTGCTAGTTGGCTCGCAGGCGAGCTCTCGATTGTATGCTACTGTTTCAAACTTACAAATTCTGGCCGATCTTGTATGCTAGATATACTAGATGCTCCGGGTATTTCTCGCATACACAAAATTGCACACTATGATTTTGGATCATATTACATACTCCTCATGTTTCCTGCCTTGTGTCTCAGCCCCGCCCTGATTGAACTCACCATGCGTCTTGTTGTCCCCTGATTGTCTGTGTATTTAAAGGGATACTTCACCCATTGAAACATGAATCGTTAGTGAAATTGGGTCAAATATGTAGTAGAAATGTGAAATAAATTTTGAAGTTGGTGCCTTCTTGACCGAGAAAAGGCAGAAAGTGTCTTTTTGGCTCATGTGGATGAAAGACAACAACTCCCAGAATGCACAGCACCGCAGGACACTTCCACTGAAGCTACTGTGTATTTACAGTCTGTCTACAACACATACGGTTTTCTCAACTGATTACAAGATTTCTTCCGGAAGGAATTGGAAATCCCTGGCAGCAAATGGACTCTATGTCTGTGTCCATAGGCAAACAGTGAGAGCACCGACACCACCAGTCTGCCCCAGCTCCGCCGGTGACAGGCAGCTCTTGTGCCTCAGCTGCTGAGACATGCCTGTGGGCAGCAGACAGCTCCCGTTCCTCCATCAGCCTCAACTAATCGCCGCTATATTGCGGCTCGTAGAGATAGCCACGAACATCCGATTTGAGCACAAGACCTTCAAAATCCCCTTCATCCATATCAGTTTGAAGTTGAAACATACTTTTTTCGCCATTCTCGGTTCTTATTAGCTTTCTCCATAGAGCCTGTTAGCATAGCTTCCTAGCAAGATGGCGGACGTTAAGTTTCAATTCTGGCAGTGAGGTCCCGCCCACTGATCTGTAATAGGTCTGTAGCTTCAGTGGTTGAAAATATGAGGAACTAGCGATGTAGTTTCACCCCTGTTAACAAAAACAGCCTCCGATGACGCAAAATGACGTTTTGCGTCAGGAGCTTTCCCGTCTCAGGGGAAAATGAGGGGGGGTTGCACGACCATTCAAAAATACTACCAGGTTTCTAATGATACAAAGCTTAATGCAAATGGGTGAAATATCCCTTTAATCCCCGTGTGTCCTCCCTCATGTTGCCAGTTTGTCGTGTTTTCCTCCGTGTAATCGCTTCCTAGCGTTTACTCTCTTTTGCCTGCTCCTTTGGGTTTGTTTGCATGTGTTTTTTGGACTACCTGTGTATCAAACTGGATTGAAGAAACCTGACTTTTGTACTCTACCCTGCAGAGTCTTACTTTTGAATCCTTTTAAGTGTGTCTTTGTGTCAGACATGCAGTAAGGGTCGAGGTCAGAGTCGACCCTGGAGCTGCAGAGATAAGAACTGCAGACTCTGAACACTGTGCACACACTTTAAACCTCTGAGCTAAACTGGGGCTTCAATGCACTTGAGGGAAATTATCATTAATATTTTATTTTGCATTATTGCAAACTGATTGGTTGTCCAAAGTCAGTATTAATGCTTGTTTTACTTTCCCAATTTATGAAACAGAAACAAGTCATCTACTTCTTTCCTTTTTTTTGAGTGTTAGCCAGATTTAGATACTCTTTTAAAAAGCAACAGATGTTTATTTCAGATTAATTTATTCATTTGAGTAATATTTGATCTAAAAGACAGATTTAACAACTTCACTGATAAGACTTAAACCTGTAAACATTTAGAATAAACTAAAAGTGTCCCTCTCTGTATTGATTAGTACTTCTTCATTTGAAGAACAGCACTGTGATTTGATTCCTGTTGTTAGTGTCCAGCTTTCTCAAATACATGCAGAGGTGGAGATTTCTGACTGGACTTTGTCATATTGATATATTGAGAACAGATGTTGATCCTTCTTGTCATTTCTGGCCCTCAGTTAGGGACATGAGAGTAATTTGTGCATTCATGAGCAGAACACTCTTCAGCTTTGTGTCCTCAGGTTGAACACCACAAGGACAATTTAGGCCCTTAAGTGCTCCAAGTGCTCGTCCACTTCCTCGGACAGTTGTTGAGTGGCAGAGACATCCACACGGGCTTAAAGCAGATCGAGCGTATGAGCTCAGCTCAGCTCAAATCCCCTCTGATCTGGTTAAAATTAGCTGCTCTCTCATGATGTTCAAACGAATGTCTGAAAAATGAAACAACGAAACTCAGACTCTTCTTCAGTTCTGCAACTCAAGCACATCGCTGTAAATCCATCATTTGTCCTCACAAATCTTTCAGCCTGAGCTTTTATTTAAAAGAAGCATTTTAATAGGAAGGAAAATCAATGAATGAGGACAGAATCGACTTCATACACTTTCATATTTGTTTCAGTCTCTGCTCCGTTTGTAACATACGGATCATTTTGAATAGTAGCCAGATTACCCCCCTCTCTTTAATTGCTTCCACATTTCACCGTCTGAATGAGGTAATAGCTTTTATTTGAGTGGGCCGGGCAGCCAGCGGAGCCATTATGTGTCATTAGCACTGTGTGCAGCACTGGTTTGATTTGTGAATCGTCTGATTGGAGAAACGCTCTGTGGGAAAATGGGGAAAGAGTTTTGTTTTGTTTTGTTTTTACTTAAAAATATCAGACTGGAAACTATGTGCCGGCATCAATCATCAATAAGCTGCCACTGAAGGAGAAACAGGTGCTGAAATGTTACCGGCTCCATCTATTGAGGTTAAATCAATGAAGACGTAACTTGGCTGATATGTTAGCGAGCAGGTGAGATCATTCTGTCAAAGTTATGAAGTATTCATTATCCCCGCCCTAGAGTTTCTCTGAAGGATAAAAACAGCGCTTTATTTTGAAAAGATCAATTTCACAAATTTAATATTGTAAATTAACGACTTTAATCTCAAAATTTAAGATTTCTTTTCTTTCACGTGGCCATATTATTCCGTCATATGAAAGTACCTTAAAGCTCTTAGACACTAATTCAAATATGATTAAATTTAACTTATAGTCTGAAGGTTTATTTCCTGTACAAGTTTTAAGAAGAAGAAAACCCCATTAAAGAACAATAACAAGCAGTACATGTTGATTAGGAAGGGAAAAAATAAAACATAACTTCAGAAAGAAATGCGCAGGAGAAGCTAAAGAAAGTCAGAGGAGCTCGTCGAGTGGCCCTCCTCGTGTTAGACATGTCAAACAGAGAAACAATGAAAGTAGTCCAACAACACAGCCAAACAGAAAACACACTTAATAAGGTGTTAAAGGTGTGTTAAGTGCTTAAACTCAGGAATATTAAACTGGTGATTACATTCACAATGCAGTACTGGCTCCTCTAAATGACCGACACAATAACCAGCCTCTGTTTACAAAAGTCTCACAATGAGTGTGTTAGCTACGATGAGTGTTAGGCCACATTGAAGGAAAACAAAGATATTTCAGGAATAAAGAAAACAACAAAAATAGTGTTTTAAACAGTTCAAATGAACCTGGATTCTCAGCAACATTTTTAAATCAAAGTCGCTTCGCTTACTGGAAAGAAACAAACAAAAGGATTGATAGAGACAGAAAGATAAATAAGGAAATGTCTTTGGATTTTATGTAAATGCATTTATTTATGCATTTAAGTTCAAAGCAGAACTTTATTCACCGAGTTTGGAAAGTGTCTGAAAACGTATTTCTAATGACTAAGTATGCACTCACACTATCCATACCGTGCCCAAGCACACTTGACCCGAAGTCCAGTTTGTTTGACTAGAGGTGGGCTTCATCATGGTACGGTTGCTAATGCATGAGCACAAACATGGGTACGCAAAGTGGACATGACATATAGCCTAATCCATGCGAAAGTTCCTCTCGACAATCGTTTAAACGATGGCAGTCAAGGGTTCATGTCGGTCCAATGCAGAGGTCAAGTGTTTACTGGAAAATTTGGGCAGACGCAAATATTCAGAGTCAGCTGGATATAAAACCCAAAAGCCCAATTGGGCCTGGAACTGTGTGAGTGCAGGTCAGCGGGGGACTAAGGAGGGGGGACAATCTTGCTTGGGAATGGTATCACTGGGCTTCGTGTGAGTGCGCCCTGAAGACATACTTCATTTGCCTTCTTCTCTTTCTTTTCAGATCATTGTAGGCGAAGCTCACCTGTGCTGACACACGCCCTCTGTGCTTTTCTCTGACCTCAAAGATCTCAGCCACAGTTTCACTTTATTATACCTGCAGCCTGACGCCGGCCTGATTTACCGCCTCTGTTAGTGCTGGAGCAGACTCAACCCTCGACTGGGCTGTTAAACCCACACGAGCCAAGCAGAGAGGAGAGCAGTCCACTACACTCAGTCTCACCTCCTCCACCCACAGATACACCCTGCTTCTCCCGACATACCTGCCTCATCCAAATACACTCTCCCAACCAACATAACGTCAGAGTGTGTCTCCTGGAAATGCTCTCTTTATAGCCTGTTAGGGTGGAGATTTCCAGATGTGGCAGGTTAGTTGGTCTGGGGTGGTTTAGTCACAACTGCACGGATACAAAATACAAGAGTGAAAACATGCGAGATGCAGTGTGTCCATATACGCTGACGGTGCAGACAGCTTGTTACATTTGTTCCTGTTCATTTCACTTTTCCATCATTTGTCTGTCTTCTTTTTATCACACCTGTTTGGTTTCTCTCTGTATGTACAATTCACATATTTGACATATTTGTAAATTCTATTGATTTTCTATTTCCTCATGCTTATATGCAGGAACTACATTACCCCCTGTCCCACCCTGATTCTGAATGTAATCACATAAAGCACATTCAGAATTGATCATGGACACTGTAGTGACGCGTACCCAAGAACTGTGATCCCCCCCCCCCAATGACTGTGTTAATGTCAGCGTTATTAAAATGAAACCAAAGCAGGATGTAGGATGTTCTCTTTGAGGAGAAAGAGCTGGAGGGCCGTTACAAGGAGCAGTTAGGTGTGAGGGGTTAAAGTAATTAGCACACATCTCTGTCACATCCTGGCTGGGTGCAGGTTTCAGTTGATCTGCCAGTGGAGCCGCTCGCTCCTCATTTCTCCTGCTGCCCCTCTCGTGGCCCTGCTGTGGCCTGCACATTTCCCAGTCTTTTCTAAATAGTCAAGTCCTAATATTTACTTCTCTCTTTCAAGCCGAGGCAGAGCGGGAGCAGGGTGAGCCTGTGGGTGCCGCAGAGCAGAGGTGGCAGGAACTGATGCCCTCATTAATTCTGCGGAGGGGAAACAAACATTTGTCCTTTCATGGCCGTGTGACTTTGTGAAGGGGGGAGCAGCTGAAGACTGACAGGAGAGGTCCTGTTTGTCGGGTTCATGTTTGTATGACAGAGCTCTGTGTGTGTGTGTATGTGTGTGTGTGTGTGTGTGTGTGTGTGTGTGTGTGTGTGTGTGTGTGTGTGTGTGTGTGACCAGAGCTTGCCTTTTTAACATAAAAAAAAAGCTGCAACCTCCAGTGTTGAAAAGTGAAGCCAATGCAGAAGTGCAAAAACCTGCAGTTCTTTAAGTGTCCACTTGAGGCAGACTCCAAGAGCCCCAGAAGTCAAATACACACCACATTCAAATAAGCCAGTTTATACTACAGAAATTAACATGTTTACAGCCTGGAACAAAAAACGATATAGGTATACGTTTTGAGTTTCTGAACAATACGAGTTATGAATAGTTAAGTGCCAGGCTGACATGATTGACAGGTGCGTGCGGTGTAGCGGTTCGTCAGGAGGCTTAAAACCCGCCTCAGCTCCAGTTCTCAGCCTGTCGTTAGGTTGACTGAAAGTTAGGTTGAGACAGGATTTGTAGCATGGGGGCTGCTGCCGATAAGCCTCCGGAGCCCCCTGCTGCTAACAGATGGCCGACGTCACTACGGCTTTGTCCATTAATATTTACAGTCTATGACAAAAACGTACACAGCTACTTTTGTTTTTCCGGTTACAAAAGGTGCAATATGCTGACTGATTAATTGTATTTTCAAAAGAGGGCCTGAAAAACAATGGCTGAGGCAGAAACAAGGCACAGAAAAAAATATGATCCTACATCAGTGGCATTCAGATTTTCAATGGACCACTACTAAAAATACTGCAGAGAATATGCATTGGAAAGATTTTCCCTGCAAATCTTGGACATGGCAGATTGACACAGACTCCTTCAAAATAAGAAATAGGAAAAGCTGGAAAAATGGTTCCATGCAAAAAGAGCCTTAGATTAGACTTTGTGTTCTTGTGTATCACCACCACCATCACCTGTTACTATAAAAAATCCATTGTTGTGTCTTGAATTGTCCCTCCTGCTCATTTTCTTTTCTGTTGCTGTGTGACCCCTCCACACTGTTACTCAGTAGAATGACAATAGGATCAAATTTCCAGTCATTGGAGTCAAATGTAATGTTTATCTTAAGCCGAGTAAATGATTAAGGAAGTCCTTTTTCTCTCTGTCGGCACCAAAGTCTCAGGAGCAAACAAAGACTTTACAACAACCATCTGCTGTGTAGAAAGGTTCATAGATATCTGATCAACGCTGTCTCTCATTAGAGGAGAGGGTTTGTATGCAATTGCCCTGTTTGTCATAAATGGTGTATAATTTTGTTATGTGTTGTGTTTATTGTTACAGTGTGCGCCTCCTCCTCCCATTAGGCTGTTTAACTTTGGCAAATTGAAAGAGAAGACGTGTGAAAGATAGTTTCCTCTCTTTTTTTCCCCCATTGCTCCAATGAAACCATGACTATTGGCCGGGAGGCTGGATCACACTGCATTCCTACACGAGTCTGTTCCCTGAAGAATTTTTCATCACCATTTTTGTTCCACTGTGCTGGTTCAGCAGCAGCAAGCTTAGATTCCAGTGGCCGACGTTTGGCTTGACACAAACAAAATCTCTGACGACAGCTTTTAATTTCATGACAGGCATTTTGGCATCGACAGCTTTATCTTTCAAGAAAATCATTTATTTCATCTTTTACATTAAACAGTATCAGCTACATGTACTTCTAAAATGTAATATGGATATTGATGAAGGAATACATTATCCCTTAACAAAAACAAAAGCATTACAGAGGGAGGTTGTGCCATTTATGTAGAAGACCAGAGAACATCTGTCTCTCTCTCTTTCTCCTCTTACACTTCAGAGTCTGTGATTGTCTGCCTCCCATACTACTCTTCAAAACTTTAGCTATCATTAACAGAACTGCATTCAAGGCATGTCATTGCTGTCTTATATTAACAATAATAATTTGAATAATAATAAGTAAGAACTGCAGTAATAATTGTAGAAGTTGGAGTCAAGCAGGTCCACAGCAGCAGGCCGTCTACAACAAAGATCCATAAGAACCAACGTGACAGGGGAGATCGAAGAGTCCCTGAAAGATGTATAGTTAGAAACATGCATTAATGGGACATGATGATGTGGAAGTAGTAACATGCAATAATATGATAAAAATGCATACAAATAGAGCAAAAGATGGAGAGGCAGGAGCTCAGTGTGCGAACCTGGCAGTCTAAGCCTATAACAGCACAACTAGGGTGCTGGTCTAAGCCTGAGCCAGCCATTACTACAAGCTTTATCTAAAAGTCATATTTAAGTCTGCCTCTAAAATTTGAGACCCTGACAGGTAGATGATTCAAAAGGAGAGGGGTTTGATAACTGAAGGCTCTTCCTCCCATAGCACATTTAGAGACTGTAGTTACCACAATGGGGTGCCTGTGCAGAGACGCTATAACAGGGGTGATATGCTCTGCAGATTATTGACCAGCTAAAGAGTCTTTAGAGACTTAATATGGCAGCCTGATAAAAGAGAAATGCAATAATCAAACCTCAAAGTGAACAATGCATGGACTAGCAACACAAAGATCTAACAGGATGAGTATAGAGAAGCAATTAGCAGATCATTGTAACTTTCATCAAGCTAGTCAATGCACATGATGTAAATCTTTTACCCTTAGGTTAAAAAATAACTCCACTTCATCATTTTGTGTGATAATAATCATGTGAATTCTTCAGTTATGGCTCAAAACTTTTGATTTCGCAACTTCCATGACCTTTGATGTTTGACCACAACAGCTAAACTGTTCAGTCTTGAGTCCAAAAGATATTTGCGCCATATTTTTAAGATAATCCCTGTGGTTGTTTCCGAGAAACGTCCTTAACAAGAACGGGACTGACAGCTTGAAACAGTGTATTACCCCCAATCTTGGCCTTGAGCAAGCCCAAAGGTGTACCAAAGAAGTTGGTCTTAACCTGTTTGTACGAACAAATAAAGCTTGGGGTGCCAGTTTAGCTCTAATTATTGGCCTGTCCCCTCAATAAGGAATAAAGAGTCCAAAAAGTTAATAAAATGACTGAAGGCTGAACCCTCTCGAAGTGATTTCAGCAATAAACTTTGTGCATAGCTCAAAATGCTCTGCTAATTCTCTTTCAGTGGGATTTGTCTCCTTTCCGTCAGTTTCACCAGCCTGAACTGAAGTAAGATTTCACCTAACCTCTCTGTCAGTGGACTGCTTGACATGTAGCTCTACTCAGAATCAAGGCAGACCCCCCCTCCCTCTCTTTGACAGAGTGGACACAGAGCACTTCACAGTGATGGACGGCCTCTTCAGCACAGAGGCCCTCACACTTCTCCTCAGCCTGCCAACTGGGGATTAACACTACAGCCTCGGCTGCTGGCCCTAACCCCCCCTCCTCAAATCCTCCAGTTACCTTACACTGTCCTCCAAAACCAACCCCACACCTCCACCCTCTGACCCAAAGTCAGCCTCCAGCATTCCTCGCTGTGTCACATGGCCCGTGAGCTGGGCTGGTGCTGCCCCGGGCTTGGCTGAGAGAATCGAGTACCAGCGCGGTGCCAACATTCCTGCCTGACGGGCGTTTTTGTTGCAGGGATTTCCTGTGGGCTTTCATGCCAGTGTGGAACAATTACTGCTGCTCAACAGTCACTGGCTTCGACAGGTGGACCCCAGACTGTGGGCGTCCGACCTATCATCTGTCTCTGGCCAATTTGAGCTTGGTGCTGACAGGGAGGCCATCTATATTTGCATCTGATTTTTAGGGCTTTCCCTTCACGGTGAACTATCGATGCAGGAGTTGATATGCCTGCTTGTACTGACAGAAATGCAGGAGCAGGGCAGGCCTCTTCAGCGGTTTTTAGGTAGCCAATTTATCGACAGAGGTCTCTTAATCTGCAAAACTAACAAACTTGTTGAATTAAATTTGCAAATACACTTTATAAGCTTGCTTCACGTTAACATTTTGTGTGTTTGGGTGCCCTGTTGCTCACCTGATGAAGCTAACGCCAAAGCAGCTCTGATTGATCCCAACCCTCAATCATAACTCTGTCTTTGCTGCATTTTTTGTCAATCTTCAGCCTTCTCTGTCAAACAAAACCCCAAAAGAAATGTTTCTCAGATGCTCTCTCTGTTTCCCAGAACACAGGATGTCTCAATCGGCTGCCAGCTGAGCTTAGCTAGCTTGTTTGTAGTTAGCATTCCTTCAGTGTACATAGTTCACAAGATTTTGATTGATAACCAGGGTACCCGAACTCTTGTCGTCTCCGCAACAAACACATCTGGTGAATATAAATGGGAAAATAACACTGAATAAGTAGTCTCAACGTAAAAATCCCTCCTTCTCCGACACTCATTGTTAGAGTGATGTCAAAAGGGGCTGCAAGCTGAGCTGCTGCTAGCTTAGCCTACTTGTAGGAGCTCAGCTAGTTTCTAGGTTGAATTCCTTTGAGTGTTTTGAGTGTTGGCCGTTCAAGAGGATTTACAGAGAGTCAAAGTAATTCGCAACGGTCTCCTCATCTTAAAAAACAAATATATCTGGTATTTAAACTGTAAACACAGCATTAAGCATTTTTAAATTTACAATCAGTGGACTTCTGTGGCTGCAAGCCGAGCTTCTAATAACGTTCGCTCACACGCTACATAAAACCCCTCATCTGGTTAAATAACTTAGATATAATCAAGTTAAAATGACTTGAAACAGTAAGATGTTTAAATGACTGGCCATTAGCCGGCATTGATGAAACACTCTTGGAAACATCTTAAAGAGAAAAATTAGACTCTTGTGGTGATGAAGGGGTTTGATGTTGCACAAAATGACAGAACGAATAGTTTTGAGCATTTATTATATTAAGTGTGAGGATATGTTGTGGACTAAGATTAGGCAAATAAAAGTGCTAAGACTTTTTGCCGTGTATTGACTACACAAACTGGACAAAACCAAACAAACAAGCAGACAGACCGGTCTGGAGGAATGAGTTCAAACAACAAGGATTGCCAGGCTATCATGAAGGCAATACAGGCAGAATCTTGCCATCTGGCCTTGAGGGGACTTTAAGGGCCTTTAGTATGGTTTTTTTTTTTTTTTTTTACTTAGGTCACTTCTTCTTATCACTTTGATAGTCTGAGGTTGTGCTTGCACTCCGACCACACAAGGGCCATATTAGCTTTAAATTAGATCATGTTTAGCACAGATACAATCAGCCCAGCCCCTGAATGAGCTGCAGCTGTGTGTCCGGCTCTATTTTGGCTGGACTACTTGAGGAGGCTTTGATGAGGATGGAGTAAAGGATCTCTGAAATATTCATCGTTGTAGACCTTCACGAACACGCCTTTGTTCTTTCAGTGTGACTTTTTATATTATATTCAATATTTCTTGGCTGCCTTTGGCATGAAAGGTGTTTGAAAGAATGGAAATGGTTTGAAGTTTCTGTTTTTAATGTGGACTTCTTTCTGACACACGTGTGTGTGCACACATGTGCACAAACTTTCAATCAGCTGGTTTCTGTTGAGGTGAAGGTCAGCTCACAGATGCCAATATAAAAGGTATAATAGAGGCTCATTAACAGGCGGACAAATGGAGGACTGGAGATTGTTTGTGCTGCTGAAGAAAGGCAAAAAGATCTTGCTCCACTATGTCGTCCTTCGTCTGTAATGTTTTTACTTACTCTGAATCCTCCTTTTTCTCTCTCAGGAATTCCTCTGTCAGAATTCATTTGTTACAATTTGTAGATTTTAATTCAAACATTTGTGCCTTAAAAAACTTGGCGTAAAAAATATTTTTTCTTTAACAGCGAGTCAGTGATTTCTGCTGAAGTTAAATAATTTCAGAGAAGGAGAAGGTCAAAACTCTTCGCTGGGCCGTGATTGTGTAACACGGCAAGACCTCAATTGCTCTCAGATTGGTCTTTCTCTCTGCCAAACGAGCCCAGGGTTACTGAGGTATGTAGCTGTGTCGGTGCCAGGACAAGAGAAACTAATTATCTGCAATGACACTTTTCGCCCTGTTAGTTGGAGGGCATGGAGGAAGGAATTATCTGTCTGCATCTCCGCCAGCAGGAGGAAGAAGATGTTTTGGCCTTGAAGCAGAGAGGGGCACATGAGATGGTCTCCACATGAAAGACCCCGTCTGGATTCTTGCTTTAATCACTGCTGGCCTGGGTGGGGGGGGGGGGGGGGGGTCACTATTTCATGCCTTCGCTTTGAGTCTTCAGCTTTGTTTGTTCGTCTTCTGATTTTGTCTTGATAGATAATAGTGAGCACTCTTGCGGCTGTTATTCGGGTCTGCCTGCTCTTCACACGGACCCACTGAGGGAGGGATAAATATGCCAAACAAAAGACCGAATAGACATCTCTTGGTTTTCTCTCACTCTGCGGTACTCATCCTGTAGGTAATAAAGAAATTCCACATTAGCCTGGCTCCACTTGTTTACAATTCGCTGTTGGTCTAACTGTGAGGCGTAGCTCTCCTGCCAGAATCAATTACCACCTCCAGAGCTGCTGCTGCTGCTGCTCATAAAAGCTCAATGAGTCAGAAAACACCTTGGTTCTACACGGAGGGACGTTCCGGGGAATCAAACCAGCGTACTTCCTCCTTCTTCACATGCCTGAGCAATGTTTCTGAGCAGCAAGCATGATTTATGAGCACCTATGCACGGATCGCCCCTGCATGGCCCCGTGCAGCCAAGACACAAGGTTACCTAACAAATTACAGTCCTCCGAGCTTCAAGTGCAGAGGTGGAGAAAGTACACACAACCTATAGTTAAGTAGAAGAACATATACTTGTGAGAAATACTGCATTCACACAAATAAATAAACTGCTGAACATTTCCTGACATTTTTCAAGTTGAGCTGAAAGTGTGAATGCAAACGGATGAATTTTCACCCTGACATTACCCAGAAGTCTTCCTGCCAGGCCCCGAGTCAAATGTCCATGTGAAGTGGAAGTGAACTGAGAAAAAGGATACTGCAAAGTGTACTGTTTACAACTGCTATGATGACAGTTTTGGTCAAACTGTCAGACAGTTTTTGAAAGAGTGGATAAGAACTTAAGGTGAGCAGAAAAGAGTTTGAAGCAGCTTCATTACATGTACAAAGCTCTCACTGGTTTCGCACTAGTTACATGATATAACAATCATCACTGGGTCCATTTGGTACTGGGGAATTTTCCTGAAGAAATCCGGGTAAAGTTGGGGTGGAAAGTTTGGGCATTTGTGTTCATGCATGCAGCTCAGTCTGAAAATGTCTGGATGTTGTCAGGCGTGCAGTGCATATGTGGAAGGAGCTAGTGCAAAGATAAACCTCTTGTCATATTGAAGATAATTATAATAATACATTTGATTTATAAAGTGCTTTTCAAGAACTCAAAGACACTGCACATTATAAGCTATTTGGGAGACCGTTTCAACTTTATTCTACCGAACCACAAACTGTGAAATAAACCCATCCAGTCCTTTGTTTGTGGTCTGCATAAGTCTTACAACACAGAGAAAAATGCCCAGTTTCAAATGTGATCTCCTTGTGATGTCACAGTGGGATTCTGTTAAAAAAAAAAACCCTCCCCTCCCCTGGTTTCTCCACCCATGGACTCCACCACCAGCCTAGAGCAAAACTTTTGCACAGGTCCCCCATTTTTATTCTTGCTAACAAAGGAGTGATGTCTACTGGGAAAACTCAGGGGGGGCTCATTGCATTTAAAGAGACACACACACCAAAACGGAGCGTTCTGAGAGAGCTGGTTTCTACAGGGTCACAAACCTCCTCTGGTGCTCGATTCCAGTTTATATTTTGACCAAAGCACAGCACAGATGTTTCATTTAGACCACAGGGGACTGTTTGAAAAGGTGAAAAAGGGGGATAATATGTCCTCTTTAACGTCTCCTCTCCGCAATAAAGTTTCCCTCTCTGTTCTGGTTTGTATTGATACGCCTTTGACAATGTCTCATGTCTGTTGCTCTGATGCTCAATGAGTTTTCCATGTGTTATTGTTGCGGGAACGGGATACAAGGATACAAGGAAAATAAAAATAATAATTCCCCTATAATGCATTAAAGCTAAATGAACAAGCCTGCTTTAAAAAAGGGCTATAAAGTACAGATATTTAGATTCAGTTGTTGGGAGTAAAAGTATTCAGCCTTTCTTAAAGTATCCAGGCCATGAGGCTCTTTGGTGTTTTATCTTCTGAACGTCTTTCCTCTCTGTGTGTTAGCCTCTCTGAATGTTTCTCTAGTTCCTCTTTGTGTTCAGCCTCCATGAATGCTCTACTGACTTTGCATTTTCCTTGTTCCCCTCAGTCCTGGTTTTGCAGCAGCTGGACTGGCGGCTCTGGACTGACTCGCCTCCATGGGGCCGTGATCATTTCCTGTGCGCCCCTCTGCCCTTTCTCTTGCTGACAGAGGCTCTAATCCCAGAGGCTGCTCTCTGCCTGCCAACAGTGAGGAACATTACTTTTAAAAATGTAAATGATTTCCCATTTAACATCATTTTTTTCTCTACTGAAGATTAGAACACAAACTTTGCAAGACTGGCAGAGGTTAACAACTTCATAAGAAATACTGTTTCCATGTTTATTAAATAGTATTTTAAATAATAGAGATAGCTGAAGTTTCTTGACTTAATAAAAACAGCAACTATAAAAACTAGTTAGTCACTTAGTTAGTAATGGAGAAGGACTTAGAAGTAGGATGACAAGAGATGGAAAATGGATTAAGCATAATGAAATACTGAAAGGACATCTGCTTTTACACCATGTTACTTCACCACTAATACTACATTTAGTATAGTACAGCTTTGATAACTAGTAATAATGACGATTAGGTTTTGATGTAAACACATAGGGGACTTTTTTACATCGAGGGCTCATATAATGCACTCACATAAAACGTTACTAACATGAGGATTTAAAGCATGAATTAATGCAGGATGTATCATGTTTTCTGTTACCAACCATCAACGAATGATCGAGTCATTATCGTCACGGCTCTGGCTGTGATGCTGTTCTCCCTTTGTATTCCTGGTTCCACATGTCTCCTACCCCCTGTCTGTGTGTGTGTGTGTGTGTGTGTGTGTGTGTGTGTGTGTGTGTGTGTGCGTGTGCCTGTGTGTGTGTCCGTCTGTCCCTGCGTTCAAGTGGTGTCGGAAACATCTGAAAAATGAGATTCCGAGTAGGAAATTGCACATGAACGCCAGCTCAAGTTGGAACGACAACTCGGAAACTTTGGGAAAGAATTAGGTGCCCGACTTGTCGTCATACAGTATTCATCGTTACATGGGGGGGGGGGGGCAAAATGGTTTTGTTAATGTTAAGAGGCTTTTTATTAATTAATTTATTGAACATCAACTTTTTGCTGAAATATAACTTGTAACAGTGCTTTTCCACACTTTTTCTTCGTAGCATCCACACAGTTTTTTGTTGTTGTTACAATATTCCAACTTTCTGAACGGAAATAACATGAACACACTGAAGTTGGAAGAACAACTCCCCAACTCGGAAACTAGGACCATTTGAGATGCACATTAATGCAGCATGTGTCTCTGGTGTGGCTGCTTCAATCAAACACCTGGCGACATCACACACCTGCAATTCATCTCCTCCTCCTCCTCAGTACAAAACCCCGGCTTCAACTCTTCTCATCGCCAGATGTAATTATGTCTACTGAAGTGGTAGCTATTATCAGCTGCTCTGAACTAATATTAGTCTGAGCATGTGATTCCATGTTTTTTCCTTGTGTCCAGATTTTCGCCAGTGTCAGCTCCTCGTGTCTGTGCTCAACCAGCAAACACTTCATCACGTTCTCTGTCTGTCTACAGAATCAAATCAGTGCCAAAAGTCTCATTCCCTCTGCCTCAACCAGCCAGCCAGACAGCTCTCCACACGTACCCAGCCTTGCATAAACTTAATTGTACTTTCAATGTTGCCATCGTGTCTGCTTTTGGGTCTACAATACACAAACATAAACACATACATCTTATTCTGTTGCTAGTTTTGTGAAAGGTTGTTTTTGCCTTATTTGTTCTTTTAGTTATGGGTACATATATGTTGATGTCCATCTGCTATACTAACTATAGATCAATTTGAGGGCACACTCACCCTAGGCCCAGTTGTCCCATGCCGATTGCCCCAATTTCCTAGCTGGCCTGCATATCAATCCAGGACCAACCGGGCCAGAGCACGGTTACCTCTTGTACAAAAAATAAAAGGGACGCACAGTCGAGTCTGCGTCCACACATTGGATAACAACACAGAGAACAAGACAGCTACTTTAATGACTTATTTTGAGTCATGTTAGTCAGATACAGCCAGAACACTCGATAATAAAGTCCACATTGTGTACCTGTGCTTGTGCACGTGCATGAACTGTGCCGTGCCGTGCCGCTCACCTCTTCCAAGTGTGACAGGGCTAAGGAAGTGTACGATCGGAGCACTCACACTAGTCAAACGAACTGGACTTTAGTTTGTCCGTGTGAACCTGGTGCAGCCTGAGAGCTAACATGGTTGTTTGATTAACAGTAGAAATGTTGTATCAAAAGACACAAAATGCAAATTATTGCCATATGTAGAGTTTAAACATTTTAACTTTGCATCACTGGCGCCACTGTGAGCTCTAGATTATGAGCTGTAATGTGATTGTTCAAAAGTCGTACAGCAGACATTATCTGTCTGCATGCACATACCATATATAAAGAAGAACACCATGACCATTTATAATACAAGCTGTGTCTCTCATGCTACTTTCACCCTTTAATATTAAAACAAATAACAAATTGCGCTGTTATTAGGGACAGTTATCTGAGCTGCTGTGTGGTTTCTCGGTTCCCCACATGCTCATGGCAGCATCTCCTCACTTCTGGGAACATGAGACACTAGTGGATGCCAGAAGCTGCACTGCAACATATGCAAAGAGGACGCTTGAGCCACATCTGGATGTAGTGTGAGTGAGTGTGTATTTGTGTTGGGGAGAGGGTGTCATTCAAGGATACAGTAGAGACCTCTAACTTTGTTCATCAGTTTTGCTTTTCAAATGTGTTGTGAAATAATCTAGATGTCATTCAAACATTCCTCTGTGCCTCTGTCTTCATCGATCGATCTGATTGGCTCTGTGTATCAAAGCGAATAGATTGCTGTTGTGATGGCGGACTCACTGCAGCGCTCAGATTCTTATCTCGCTTTTTAATAAATCTGTCCGTTAAGTTTTGGAGCACACAAGCCTGAAAAAACGAGCTCTGTGGGTGAAATACAGCCTGCTTTCATCACCAATTACAGGCCAGCTTCAGACATGGAATTACTGGACATAACTATGAAGCTGCTTTATAACAGCAGCAGGGAAAACATTTCTTTGGTCTTTCTTATTTGCTGCATAAAACCTTCATAGTGGCATTCTGAAGAGATAATTAGCAGCAGTTTAAAGAAGTACAAGCTGTATCTCTTTATGTTTGAAAATACATTCATGCATATGTGATGTCTTTGTGTTTTGTTTTTATGTTGTTCTTTAATGCTAGGGACGATGGTGGCTTAGTGGTTAGTTTGAGCACCATGTGTAAGAAGGCAGCAGTCCTCAAAGCGGCCAGCCCGGGATCGAAACCGACCTGCGGCTCTTTTGCCGCATGTCACGTCCCACTCTCTCTCTCTTTCGGTGGCTGGGAAGTGCAAAACAAAAGTACAGAGTGCCTGATTTACTAAAGGTTTGCGTGTGTTGAAACGTGTATTAACTTGATATCACCCGCAAACAAATGTGCAAACTGATCAACTAACAGCAAGCACTGAGGAATGCGTTTTAAAATGTGCAAGACAACATGCAATGTCCATTTAGTTTGCTTTAATGAATATGCAATATGGGGCGTTTCTACCCGAGTGTGCAAAATACTGGGAGGAGAAACTGTAAACAAGTTAATTTAGTACACGCATTGTGATTTACCACGCCTGAAAAAAATAGTCGTGATTGTGACAGTGTCTGTATTTAACACCTTTGAAAGGAAGGTGCTAATCCAGGAGCCCAGTCAAACTCTCCACGATATAAACCAGTAAAACACGAAAAAGCCTAATTTAAGTTCTACCGCCTCCACAAGGTTTGCACCTGTTATCATTCACGCAATTTTTCTTAGTTGATCACCCGCAAATCGCACACCAACCAAACGTACACATTTAGTACTCTTTACTTGGGATCTTAGTAAATCAGGCCCAAAGTGTGAAACACTTTCACAAAGCTTGAGACAGATTTACATTTTGGAAAACATTTTTCCATTTTCTACAACAAAATACTTTTACCAAGGACAAAACAAGTTTACAACAAGACCTGTGGACATGTTTAGTGGAGAGATGTGAGAGTGAGGGGCTTCACAGGGAGCGAGCCAGAGCTGTTGGGGTTTCAGTGCCTTGCTCAAGGGCACCTCAGCAGTACTTGGGAAGTGACCTGGTACCTCTCCAGCTACCAGACCAACTTCCTTACTTCGGTCCACAACGGGACTTGAACCAGTTCCCGACCCAAGTCCCTACAGACTGAGCCACAGCTCAAAGCAATGAGCAGATTTTCACATTTTCGAGCTTCCTGCAGTCTTACACTTTTCTTCTCTTGTAAGCATTTTTTATTTTAGTGTGCGGATGTCAACATTTCAAAACGCTGGAGCTTATAAAGGGTTTAAAGGTGATGAAACTGTTTCATAAGAATATCCCAAAATGAAATCCAACTTATTATGAGGAATACGTTTTATTTAAAACCTTAAAATCACAAGATTGGAAGATTTGGATTTAACCACGGACTTGCACAAAGAGTCTTTGTGTTTTTGACCTCTGGTTCGTGTGATTTGTCTGAAACTGTTGCTGCTGATTGCTGCTTTCAGTTCAGATGTTTCTCTCGGGTTGTCGGGTTTGGCGCCTGCCGCCATCTTGGTTTTTCGTCTTTCAACAGAAAACGACCTTAAAAAACCAGACGTGGAAGTTGAGACACTCCTCGCTGACGGACGAGCCTTCAAAAACATGTGTTTGTTTGCTCCAAAAAATGCAACGGTGAAAAGTTGGTCGTCAACTCGGATAAACAATATTAGCCGTCTCTGATAGCAGCCGCAGCAATACACAAAGTCTCAATCATGACTTTGATGTTTTTTCATACTGTCATAAACATTTACACTTCTATTAAAACCATATTTCATCTCTCACACGAGCTGTTTATGACTCATTACCCTCTCCGGTCATGCAATCTTTTGCATCTCACCCTGGATTCGTAATGACAGCTAGACTCAGCAGAGAAGAAAGACGGATCAAATATTTACTCTCTCCATTGTTCTGTTGGTGGCCTCGGCTCGCTCACATGCTGAGCTATCCGACAGACGTAAACAGAATCATCTGAAGAATCATTAACAAATGGGAGCTGGCAGTGTGTGCGGCCATTTTTCCCCACGTTCCGTCCGTGCTGTCAAAATAGGGCGAACAGAGCCGTCGATTTAAAAAACAAGTTTCCATAGAAATCAAAGAGACGGGGGTATTGTTGCAAAAAGTTTCCTCCACAGCTGATTGGGAGCGATGGTTTGACACGCAGAGGGTGATTACAGGAGAGCACGCAGCTCTCAGCGTGGAGGCAAATATTAGAATTCATGTTTGCAAATCAGATTCCCTCCACGTTTTCAAAGTGCTTACAAATACAGACGTGAGAACAAACCTCCCTGTGTTCACCTGTCAGACGCTCATCACCTGTCTCCATGGAAACAGAGACAATTTTTTATGTGCTGCAGAACAGGAACCTGCTGTAAACCACTTTGAAATGAGTCGGGCCCGTTTCACTGTAACTTTTATATTGTAACCTTTAATCTTTCCTGTTTGATCAATTAAATTAAATGAACGTTGGATTATTGCTGTTCTATAGCTTCTTATTTTATCTTTAGTCCTTTGCTTATTTTTGCACTAAAACACAAAATCAAATTTCCTATGGAGGCCATAGTTCTCCAAGCGGGCAGCCCGGGTTTCAAACCAACCTGTGGCTCCTTTCCCTCTCTCTCTCTCTCTCTCTCTCTCTCTCTCTCTCTCTCTCTCTCTCTCTCTCTCTAAAAAGCCCCAAAATAAACCTTAAATAAAAGATTTTACATTCAAATACATGATTTGATTTATCCGATCAAAGCTATCATTAAAGATGAATCAGCAGTACATTGTGCTCACATGTTCACTAAATGCAGGACTTTTATTTTGTAGTTTCAGTACACTATGTTCCTCTGCTGAAATGTTGACGTGTCACAGAAGAAAAAGAAGAGAGGGTGCTTATAATAATCCGTCCTGTGCATGTTCGTATTATAAAAAATATAATTCAGACTCCTCTCATGTTTTGTGAGAGGAGTCTCCAAAGGTACAGATGGGATAATAAGAGGGTTTGTGTCGTGCTATCTCCTAAACTATGCAGCTCACGAGAACATATACCTTCACCTGTAAACGCTCGTCACCTGTCTCCATGGCAACGGAAACAAACAAAACAAACACATTAAAACGATCTTTAGTCACGTTTCTTCTGTGTAATGACACATTATGGTTTAAGTGTGTGTTTGAACACATTCCTGCACGTGAGGAATGATACAACTTTCTTTTTTTTTAATAGCAGAGAAGCAAAAAATGAAGACGCAATACGAGCCGTGGATTTCAGAGTCACGATCACAGCACAGACGTGTTTTACAGCTTTGATTCTGTCTGCACGACATGTTTGACATCATTATGTGTGTGTGAGAGAGTGTGTCTGTGTGTGTGTGTGTGTGTGTGTGTGTGTGTGTGTGTGTGTGTGTGTGTGTGTGTGTGTGTGTGTGTGTGTGTGTGCGCGTGTGTGTGCTTGTGAGAGGGTGTGACATTCAAGGCAAGATGAACAGAACATTAAAAGTCTTCTCACTTTAATGTCAGTATAAAACACAAGTGAATATGATATCATTTTCATCCACACAGCTTCATCTCGAGTACCCACTTAGTTTATTGTAATGACTACTAATAATTCATTTCAAACTAATGGATAACTTTGTCTTCATTTAAAGGATCTTTAAATTAAATCGATAAAAGAAAACAATCACTGTCGTTAGCTGTTTAATTTATTTTCAATCCAATTCAAACCTTTATTTATTCTCGAAAGGACACTGAGGTTTCCTTAATTTCCAATTCTGTCGCAAGCAAGAAAGGTAAAACAAGAAAAAAACACAACACTTTAAATCGATTACAGAAAGCACTGAGATCAATTATAAACAGTGACAATGTGAAACAAAGAGGCTGGAAATCAAACTCTTAAACTCTGCAATAGAGGAAAGAACTCAGAGTTTGCTGGAGGGCGTTCCACGAGTTTGGGGCATCAAAAAAGAAAATGCTGATTTACCGAGTTCAGTTAAAGCTCGAGGGACTTTAAGAACGAGCCACTCAGTAGAGCGAGTCATGTACGTAGGTAACTAACCCACCCCAACAAGTCTGTGATGTAAGGTGGAAGCTTTCCAATAAGAGGCTTGAAAATATATACATTTTCACCACACGTGTTTGGAGCTCAGATTTTGTAGCTTGTGCCATTTGATCTGTGATTTCATTTCATTTTAAGAAACAAACGTTTGATTATTTAAGAAATAAAGTCGGTAAATTGATCTATAAACATGAACTCCTGAATGCAGACACACAAAAAGTGCTCAATAAATAAAAGAACAATTAAAATACCTAAATTAAAATTCAGGATTTTAATGAAGACAAAAAACTCAAGTGTGCTAAAATGTACAAGACTAAATAAGACAACAGGGCAGTGGTGAGTTTTGCAAAAGATACTGAAGTAAACTTGATAATAAAAATGTAATTCAAACATGTGACAGATGGGTTAATTTACCTGAGGAAGGGTTGTCAGTATTTATATTAAAGGTGTGCTTAGATTGATAATTTAATGTTTATATGTTGATGATATTAATTCATCGTGAGAGGAGGTGTGCATTTTTCTGCAGCTGAGAAAAAAGACATTTAAAGAGAGAACAAAGAGACATTCATTCATGCAGGTTTTTAACAGGAACTTTAAACTCTGAGATTTCAGAAGAATGGATGTGAAATAAATAAAGAGCTCCTCATTCTGATCATCAGACTGATAAAACATGGATGTGGTTTGAATCAGACACTAAGCTGTTTACAATCCTCATGTTGTGCTTTATTACCTCCAATGTGTAAAATAAATGTAGTTTTATTTCTCGACACTTTCTGTATTTATTCCAGAAACTGTAACTTAAACTGTAATAATTATAATTTAACTGTTATCAAACAGAATACAACTCGAACAAATTGATGATTGTTTACAAATGTAATTATTTCTTTCATATCAGAAGTTGTTTTTTTTAAATCCTGCTTCTAGTAATGGACTTTACTTTTTTCCAGTTGGTTTACGTTGCACTCAAAAACTAAAATTGAAAGACTTTTATCCCTTTTGGAAACTTTACAAATATTCTTCTTAACCGCCCAATGCCTGCCTGAAACTGTTTTATTTGTTTTTCATTGTTGACTAATCATTGTAGTAATTTCAAGCTTTTAAAATGATTTGTAGTTTATATATTGTATTGTTCTTATTGCCCTCTTTTTGATTTTTTTTTACTGTTGTAGCTTTCACTCATTTTATGTTTTCTCTGCATCGTTGTAAATCAGGGTCGCCCTCAATGATCTCTCCGAGAACTTAAATAAAGGTTGATGATGATGATGATGACATTGAAAAGAAAATAATCCTGCACACCACTCTGCACTACGTCACTAATTTATAAGAAAACATCACAACGATGGAGAGTATTAGAGGAGTAGGAGAAGTGTGCGGGATGTTTTCTTTTCAGTGTGATCGTTTCCTCCACACCTTCATGAGATATTTGGATGAGCGATCTCCTCCTTCAAAGCATCACTTTGTTCACTACAACAAACTGAAAATGTGTTTTTGGGACTGAAGTTTGGAGTAAAGAAGCTTTTTAATTGAACCATTTGGAAACGTGCTAACAGTTGGCACAATTTTTCAACATTTTCTTGTACAAACAAACATTTCATCAGGCCGTCTTCAAACCCAAAGCTGATCGAACTCTAAAAGATTAAACTTATCTGTTAGTGCAACAACAAAAGGAACCCTCTGTGCTTCAAATAAACTCAGTCAGCTCGGTGATAAATCTATACGCTCTCTCTTCACTCTAACAAAGAGCACGTCCACGGGGTGTTTGGTTTCTCCTGAAACCTCAAACCTCGGCATTGATGAGGAGCTGAGATGTAGCGCTCAGCGGGGAACAAAGACATTTTATTGGAGTCCGTCCCTGCAGGGAGTTTGTTCTCTTGAAAGAGGCTGAGCTGTCCCTGTCGCTCCCTGTTGTGGTGGGATTACGGTGTGAAGGCCCATCTCCCCCCCTCTGGAGCGAGAGTGGAGGTCAGACAGGCCTGGACTGATGACACCCCCCCTCCCTCACATTCCTCTGCAGCACAGTGTGGCTCAGGTGATCGACTCTCTTCAGGCAACACTGTTACTGAAAGATGATTTTAGCTGTAATTACACTTTGCAAACTGTTGTCCTTATACGAAATTTAATTATTTTATTACCACTAACGTTTCTTGAAGGTTTTATAGATGAATTACAAAAATCCTGCATGTGCATACAATCTTCTAAATGGACTTTGTAGAACATGCCTGATCAGTTTTTCCTGAGGAGAGTCGAGTGCTTTACAGAAAGTGTTTTTACATTTCCAGTAACAGCTGCAGCAGATGTTTCTTTATAATAACTGTAAGAGGAAACATGCAGTTAGCATGAGGTATTACAGCTTGGAAAGGGCAAAGAAAAGAACTACACCTGCCAGAAAATAAAAACTCTTTTATTACATTTGGATTGTTTCCTTGGTCAGTGTCCAACCCTGACAGGATGATATTAGGCTGCATCATTTCACCTAATGTCACAGTTTAATTATTATTTAAGCCATGTTGAGGAAGCTAAAATTAAGTATAATTTGCAAGCTGCAACTGACATCACCCACGGAATAAAAATACAGCAAAACCTGAGCGTGAAAAGTCATTTTAAAGGTTGTCAAAGTAACATGTTCATTTTGAATTTAAGAAGAAATACTGCATCAAAAAAATCAACATAAATTAACTGCACTCTGACCGACTCTGACGTCATATGTCACTGATTATGCCACTGATCGCAGCAGCGTTGTGAACTTGATGAAAACACGGCAAACATTATCACAGGTTCCTCCACAATAACTCACAAATGATCACTCTTTGTACACAGCTACTTCCTGCCAGACTCCTGGTATTTTTTCCGCAGCAAGTCTGAGTGGGCTGATGTGAGAATAAAGCAGGATATTCTCCGGAGAATTCACCTCCTGCCAATGGGAGGGGGGGTGACGAGTCCTGTGACCAGTGCACAGTGCAATTAAACAGCTGCATTATGTTTTCTGTTCATCAGTATGTTGTTCTCGGCTCTTTTGTTGATATTGTGATTCGCTTGAACTACACGTAGCATTGATATAAAGGCAAATATTGTCATTATAGTGTTGTATAGTGGACTCTGTTGCTTCGTCTGCTACTTGCTTGTCTTGCCTCAGGAGACCCTCTGCCCTCCCTCTTGTCTGACAGGGATAGCCTCCAGCTGTGAGGTGCATATGTGAACAGCCAGGTCAGGAGAATATCTGGAGCAGTACTCCTGAAATTAATTAAATGTGTGAAAACGGCTTAAGTTATCTAAATCTGAGTCATCATGCCAGCGTACATGTAGTTCATTACACCCCAGTTCTGCTCCTAAGACAGATAAGGTGTGCTTTAACAGTCAAATCTTTCGCCTGTGTAACTTTGAACCTTCCTAATTTGCCTTCACTTTTGTTTTAAAACCTCTCCATGACTTCCCATCTGTTATATGACTTATTAGCGGAGGACTGTTAGCCCTTGTGCGCCAGAACACCCAGAACTGAGTGATTTGTTTAGCTTTGTGTGATCAGAAGAGAGGGTCACATGCCGGTAATCCTTCACTCACCACACAAAGATGCACAGATTGAAACTGTAAGCATCTGCCACACGACTGAATCCAGCAGGTGTTTAACTACATCGGACAGAAAGCTCAAACATTTCAGGCATCTCTAATTGTCTATTGTTCTTCATGTGTGTTTCATTTTTTTCTCTCCTGAACTCGGTCCAACGCTGTCAGCTAGCCAAACTGGCGAGTATAAACCCAGCCGCTCCAACTTGGGCCTCAGCCTGAGAGTCTGAAGCTAAGCTCTGCTATCGTTAACGGATTCAGTTTATCCTTTTTTCTTTGTCCTCTTCTTTCATTCATCTCTCTTATAGTCTTCATGGTGTACTTGGAGTCTGGGAAAACTGCGGAGCAGGTACTAGACCAAATCCAGACCAAATAAACTCCAGAGAGTTAACTGGTCCCTTGTCAAATATTATGAAGGGACATCTACTATTAAAAACTAAAATCATAAAACCCAACGCCATGACAAGTTCTCAATAAGTTGTTTCCAATGATTGCAGAAACAAAACGTTATAAAATCAGTCTGCATGCATTTCTGACTCTGCCAAACCATCCTGGACATTCCCACAATCTCCAAGTGTGATTCTTCCCCCGAGCAGTTGTGACCTGATCGTCCTGATAATCCAGGCAGGAGGTCGTCGTGCTGTCCTGGTGTGCTGTGTTGTTTGCTATCAGTATCTCTATGGGGGGGGGCTGCACCCATAAGAGGGTTCAGATCCGCTGCCTGAGGCCCTGTGTACAGCTAAACGGTGCAGACATACAAGCACTCAGTGTTTTTGAAGCAAATTTACGGGTCCTAATTGTACGCTGCAAATGAAGCGTCATAAATCATGTTGCAGGTAAGATGAAGGTCCGTGCATAACACAGCGGTCTGTCAGTCTTTGAGAGCGCTCCAGTCTGAGGAGCATCCGCTGCCTCTGAACATTTGTGTAATGCTCGAGTGTGTTTATTTTTCTAAGCGATACTGCATTATCATTTCATCGTGTTATTGCACGTTGCCACAGTGTTGACGGAGAAATAGGACCTTTTTTTGTAAATTAAAAAGCAAGCTGCATACCAAACAAAACTAAAGTCAAGAGCACAACATTCCTCTGTTGAGGCTGCACTTCCTTAAAATCTACTTTAAGAATGGAATAACTTAAAATCTGGTGTATAAGACGCACTTCTAATACCTATTTTTTCATCTAAAAAGTTGGCTGCGTCCTATATACCCGTGAGTAGCAAGAAAACAGGTAAGCAAATATGCTGCATTTCTTACCTGACAGACCAGTACACCCTGAACCAACAAGATCACAGCGGACCCTCTGCACCCCCTTTGGTCTGAGTTTGAACTCTTATTTAACTAGCTACTTAAATCTTTATGTAATCATGTGATGTTTTAATTATACTGGTTTTGTTTTTCTGTGCTGTCCTGTTTATGTTTTCTACGTCTTTTGTCACTTGTATTGTATTTTTATCCTCTTGGTGAAAGGCAAATTCCCCTAGTGGCAATAAAGGTTTTATTCATTCATTTAATTCATTCAAACCAATGCAACAGAATAAAATGCTGACACACGCTCCATCATGACTGCTAGTGCAGCCGCCACCATCACCCACTACACGCTACCTGACACGATTGAAAATTCGCCCCCATTCATTGAGTAGCCCACTGCAGGCTGTGCTGGGAAACATACTGTGACACAGTGAGCATCACGACAGACAGAAAAGATTGTTTAGTCTGACCTCAGCTTTAGGGGACTTCATCAGTCTTCCTCCTACACCGGGGCAGGTGCTATAGACTCACATTGGATTGGAGTCTTTTTCGAAACCTTAGGGTGCACTCACACTAGGAATCCATACCGTGCGTACAGTCCGCCTGTCTTGTTCATTTAAGCATGCTTCATGATCACGTAAAGACATGCATGTGTTTTATAGCGAAGTTATGTACAGGAGGTAACCATACTCAGGCCCGGTTAGTCCTGGAGCAGTGTGAGTGCAGGCCAGCGGGGGGAATGGGGAGGGGGGACAATCATGCTTCAGCGAGGTACTGGACAACTGTGCCCAGTGTGAGTGCGCCCTTAGAGTGTCTCATGAAGACTCTAAACTGGTGTTGGTATCAGATCAGGCTTCAGATGTGTTGTGTCGATGCCATATGGACTCACGCCGGGTTACCTTTTAACCCAGATGTTTCTAGTGTGTATTGACTTCGACTGAGTGCATCATGACCTAGAAGTTTTCTCTGTGAAAGTTTCTTGGAACCGTTTCTCTCCTAATCTGTCTGTATTTGAGGAAATTATATTTGTATAACTTATCCCTTCTTCTGTATTTTGCCCAGGGGGACAGCATGTGTTACAGAGTAAAAAATGTGTGTTATTTCTGATGTCAGTCCTGAGTGTTGACTTTAAAAGGAAGCAAAAATGATTTTCCTCAAAAGACTGGTCCGACTCTTTCCTGAGACGACCGGCTAATATCCTGAAGGAATGGTGCCACTTCATCAAACTGTGGAATTTCCTCTTCGGTTCGTCAAAGTCTAAAGGCTGCCGTTTTTTTGTTTTCTTTCAGCTTCACTTTTTCTTTTCTCTGTGAGAAGTGTTTACTTTGTTCCAGGTGCTGAACGTGTGTCTTGTTCTGTAAAGAGGAACATGAGCTGAGACTTCTTGGGCCCTGACTTATCAAGAGAATACGTTTGTTCTTCTTGATTACCGTACTTAAGTACCATTTTTAGGTTACTAAACTTTACTGATTAGTGAGGAAAGATTTCCCTGGTGAACGCTCTCTCATTCTGCTCCATGTAACCATTGCATTGCAAAATGACAGTTTAATTTGAGTTGGTGAAAGATGTATGTACTTTAATCACCTCAGCTCATGCCATGTAAGCACAGTGAGAAGCTGCCTGATGAAGACCTTTTGTCCACTGCAGGACTTTGGTTTCAGGTCAGGCTGTGGACACATGCTGCCAGGAGCTGAATGGCACCCCACCCTTCTCCAGGGACATGAGGTCAGGGGGCAGCTACATCAATACAGCCTCCTGACCTCGCTCCTTGAACCCTGGAGCAACTCATGTCTTCTCTGTACATCTGTGGCCACGAGACTGGGGCAGATCGACAAATGTCACAGGTGTCATTTACAGAGGGAAAGAGAGATAGATGACCAGACAGGCTGCAGACATCTTCCAGAGTTTGCAACTTTGCTTCTTCTCAGTGGCTGTGACCCTCAGCAGGGCTGGACTGGCTCACGTTGACTGTTTCTTTGAAGCCTCGGGGGACCTGGCTGTAAGTTAGGCTTTATTGCAGGGAAATGGATGGGTCGGGTACCTGCTGTGGCCTGTCGTTAGCCCCAAGACAGTCTTATCAGCTTAGACCCTATCTGAGCCCTCAGCTTCTGGGGATTACTTTTGCAGCCACTCCTGTCTGCCTCTGTGCCCCCGCTGCAGCTAAACATCCCCTGCTGTTGGTGCAAAGAAGCATCGCCACAATGGATCCAAATGAAGCAAAGGGAAGAAGCTGCATGGGATTATCTAGTCCCATTCAGAAGTTGTTTGTAAACTCTCAACATGACATGCCCTCCCTTAAACGTTATTCATCCCTGCTCTCTACAGGAAACAGATTACCTACAGTAATTGAGGCTTTGATTTGATTTTCTGTGAAAGTGGGCGAAGCAAAGCACTCTAACTGCTTTTCATTGTGTGCTTTGAAGATGAATTATAAGAGAATCTGCGACACACATTGTTGGGAATCTGATACAATATAACTCACACAATGAGTGATCTCAAAAGAGCATGAAAGTGGTGTAAAATGCTGAACCAGCCCGTCTGAAGTCTTATTTTAGGGTTACAAGTCTGCGTTAAACTAAAGAGCGCTGAAACAGTGCAAAGACTGAGTGCTTAAGTAATAGAAGAAGACATGAAAGCGACATGTACAAAACAGAATTAAACCATCCAGACAACGAAAAACAGAATAATTATCCTTCACGATGCCTGTGAGCAATGAGCTTACTTTTTTTTGGAGTATTGTTGATATCCCACAATGCCCTGCAACACAGAAATGGAGAGGGGACAAACAGCTGGAAAATATTTAAACAAACTTTGGGCATGGACAGGTCCAAAGGAATCGCACAAAATAACACATTGTACTTTTTAAATCTGCTTTCTCTTCTCTGTTCGAAGTTTAGTAAAGTTATCGTTCCAAAGGTGATAGATCAATGTGTCTTCTGTTTCATTTCACGTTAGAACAAAACAATTAAAGCATGTTAATTGGGGCGGCTGTGACTCAGTGGTAGAGTTGGTCGTCTCTAAACTGCAAGAACGGGGGTTCGATCTCCAGCTCCTGCAGCCACATTATTTTTAAAATATGAATGCAGCGTCAATGATTCAGATTGTAGCTAAGATAAGAATTGGATCATCATGTAAAGGAGAGATGTTTAAAAGCTGATTGCTAACTACACTCGTATGCAGATGCGGTTTTGATGACATTAATAAAAAGCGAAGTCCAGATAACCAATAAAAGGTTCTGCGACCGCTTTACAGCGGATGCATTCTGCTTCTTTTGTCTTCATGCACGCTGTTTTCCTGTGTACAGCTAATGCCTGCTGAAACCTTAATGGATGATCTGATACTTCTTGTAATACTGATGAAAATAAGAAATTAATAGCCACCAGGCATCACAGCTGGGAGAATTTTTAACCAAAATGTCTGCCAGCACATGTTGTAAATTCAGCCCTTCTGTGGCCTTGGTTCTGCTGTTCGCACACAAATTCTTTGATTCTGACATCTTCCTTTGTGTCCAAAAAACTACGATGGAATCTGTTCATAATTTACAGTATGAAAATAGACACTGGTAATGACAATAAACCACTGTCCTCAGAACTGCAAATCACAGATGCGTGAAAAACTGTGGGGCCTGCTCTTTGAAGGAGGACACTGCATTACATTACAAACATCATTCGCCTTTGAGGACATTTAACGGCTCCAAAAATCCCATTTGGTGCTAATTTTCGAACCCATTCCCACGAAAACAGAGATAGATTAAACAGACACAGTTGTAAACGTGTTTGGCTTTATCTGTTCTGGTTCATTTTTTAGGGCTGAGCATCTCACATGGGAATGATTAAAACACAGTGACGCCCAGCTCTCCTGATGAACAATTGACCCAGCGCTCAAATAAAAGACAGACAGATTAGGACAGTTGGGACGATCCGTTGGTTTTTCTGGGAGGACAAATGTTGTTTTTCCATGAACGTTTTGTTTTTTCCGTGTGTTGTTGACAAAGATCTTATTTTCTGGCCTAGTCCACATGTAGGCGGGTATTTCTGAAAACTGAGGTTTTTTCTGTGTGTTTTGGTCTTTCGTACAGACGCAAACGGTGTCTTAGGTCACTGAAAACGCACCTTTTGAAGATTTTCAGAAACTCTGTTTAAGGTGTTTATGTGTAGACTGTGAAAACGGAGTTTTGGTTTTGTAATGTCACGCTGTGCGTTGGTTTCTCCTCCGTTTGACGGCTTTGTGCGACGCTGTCACTTTGGTTTACATGAGATTAGTGCAATTGCAGACTTAACCAAACAAGTGCTTCCACTATGTTGACTGGCAGAGGCGCCTGAATGGATAACTTTGTCAAATGAAATGGTCATTGCAGAGGAATGGCGAGAACATTTTAGCATGTCAAGGTCATCGTTTTTGACTTGGCATGCTCATTACAACAGTGCAGTTTTGCGTTTTCATGTGGACGAAGATGTTTTTGAGAACTTAGCATGTGTGGATGAGAATCTTTTTTTAAATGGAGGAGGTAAACCTCAGTTTAAAAAAAATACCCACTTACGTGTGGACTAGGCCTGAGAGTTGTGAAAAGCGTTCCTCCATCGTACGTGAAAGCCGGTCGCACGCAGCCTGTCAGAGTGACGAGTGTTGATCTTTGTGTAACAGCCCACGGCTGAGCTACTGTGTTTCTTCATGGCTCATCATACTATTTAGTTCAGTTTGTCTACGCTGCTGACATCAAGAACAGATGAAACCTTGAATAAAAGACTTCATCACAGAAGAAAACGTGCTGTGAATAATAAGAAATGACACAAAGCGAATCATTAAGATGAAACGCCTTGCTTTGTTTTCATAATTTGTTCTGAATCCTCAAAGCATTTGAACCGTGTAGCTGTTATTAAAAAAGACATCTTCTGAGACTTTACAATAGATCTTGATGTTAGATGATCTGTGAACAGTTTTATAGCTCCATTACACAAACTACAAAAAAAACAGTTCTTGAATCTTGTACTCATTAACAAGCAATTCAGCTGCCAGATCGACTCACATCTCAAATATAATACATGCGCTGTCAGCATTCTGATAGATGGATGTTTAAAGAAGATCTCCCATAATTAGAGAAATCGGACCCACAAACGAGCCGCAGCTAAACACACTAAACACTCAAACCGAGACCCTGTAGTCTCATTTGGTTACAGTTTGCATGTCATACACAGCTGTTGTTTAAAAGTGAAACAAAGGGCATTTAAGGTCGTTTGTTCTAAACATCTTCAGCTTGTCTCGTACTGAAAATAAACGAAGAAATGTCGACCGAGTACTTTGACTTCAACAATGTGGATATTTTACAAATTAGTGGTTCACGCTGCCTCAAATGATCGTTTCCATTAAGGAAATAGCAAAGCAACACAGAGGAGAAATTATGGAGACCAGTGAGAAAACAGAAAATAAAACAGAAGAAATGGACACTGGAAAAATAATGCTTCATATATCCTAAAAAATTCAGCATTAATCCCACTTTTGCCTTTACAAGAGAAAATTTAAATATTGAGAACAGCTGATTCCATACAATTCTTGGATTCACTTGAATTTTAGTTAACAGAAAAAAGTTTGGGAGTTCTGTCATCCCTCTGGTTTCTTATGGAGTCATTACTGTGTACATGTAATTACTGTATATGTCTGCATGTGCACACATTTATTTTTGTATGCCTGCGTGTACATGTATAGAGCTCAAAAGTGACGCCCACTTTTTAGGCGGCCACTCTGGTTCCGGAAGTAAATATCCCTGTTCAAATCCCCCATTGATTTTCACATAATCCTTATATCAAGAGATCGTCGCCTGGACTCAAGACAGCCAGCTTCCCCAAAACTCAGAACTATAGTACGTTTAATTCGGCGCCAAAACGGCATTAAAAAACTGAAAAAAAGGCAAAGGTACAAGACTGTACATAATTTTCGTCCGGAGTCAAGGAACTGCCCATCCCACATCCATTGCGAATGATGTTGTTTCTTTTTAAATGTAGCTTTTATTGTTGTTATTGTGTTTATACTGTTAATGTAAGTGTTGCACTATCTTGTAGTTTGCGTTGTGTGAACATATAAACTACATTCACTGACAAGGTTATTGGTACATTTCGTGTTAGCCAACTTACTAGCTAGCCTGCTAACGAAACTATCTGTTTGCATACGCCGCCGAGGGACGGGAAAATTGCTATGGTATCAGCAATCTCAACCAATCAGAGACATCGTTGTGACACTCTATGATTGCGAGTATTTGCATGGTCACACATATGTTTGTGTATGTGTGTAGCCTACATGTATTTGTGCATTTGATTGTGCACACACGTCTAGTTTGTGTGAATGGTGTATGCATTGTCTATAAATTGCCTGGTGTCTGAAGGTGCTATTTTCATTTTCTATAAATGCCTTGCCTTACTGTAGAGTCATAGAATTGAACCGTACCGGGTCACTGGTGGCGCAGTGGTTAGTGCGCGCGTCCCATATATGGAGGCTATAGTCCTCAACGCGGGTGGCCCAGGTTCAAATCCAACCTGTGGCTACTTTCCCGCATGTCAATCCCCAGTCTCTCTCCCTGATTTCCATCTCTATCCACTGTCCTGTCTCTCCAATAAAGGCACAAAAAGAAAAAAAAGAAACAAAAATGGAACCGTACCTTTGCCCTTCTCTCATCAGCTGTTAACAGCAAAAGCCAGAAAAAAAAAACTTAAAAAGGGAATAAATGGTAAATAAAGGATTTGTTTACCAAATAAGGCATTGCATCTGTTATAGACTCAATAGTGTCTAAATCCTCTGAGCTGACCACAAGCGGCACGTTGTAGCTAATTTCCAGGAGGCTAATGGCCCGCCTGATCTCAATCAATCAATCATTATTTGTATAGCGCCAATTCATAACAAATTTTATCTCGAGACACTTTACAAAAGAGCAGGTAAAAGACCTTACTCATGTTACAAAAGAAAATTGGGATAGGGAAAGATGGGATAAGAGATAAGATAAAATGGGATAATCGCCAACGTCTGTTTCCGGATTGACCAAATGTTAGATTGAGAAAACATTTTCAATATGGCGACCACCATTGTTGGGCTTCAAAACACCCTTATAGTAGCCAATGGGTGACATCACTGTGACAACGTCCATGTCTTATACAGTCTTTGGTTAACAGAGACAATTATTACCCCTTGTGACATTGGTTAGATTTCTACGAAGGGCTTCAGGTTTTGTTTAACTATTTTACTAAAAGGAAGCCCGGTGTGTCGGACTTCTTATCTACTCTTTCTTCAAAGCCATTAATCTAAAGACTGTCTAACTTTATTTTGGCAAACATTGATCTGCATGCTGAATGAGTATCAGTGATCAACATAGCAAACAAGCATGATAGTGTCAGGTTTTTCATCCTCTGTCACATGTGTATGAATCATCCCACCACACACACAAACACATACAACCAGACTTGTGACGGAGCTGAGCAGCTCGTCCTTGTAAATGCTCTCACTGTGCTGCTGTGGAAGGACTGAGGCTGAAAACTAAAATAAGAGTCAACTCTTTCTCCCCTGACCGCCGGGGAAACCACACACCTTTTTGCATGCTGTATAAATGTTTTGACATGGGGAGGCCAACAGGCTTTCTCCTCTCATACTTATTAAAATCATAATCCTCCGTCACTAAATATATGTACAGCGATGAGCACCTCGAGGCCAAAAGGATGGAATTGTTTGTTTATTTGAGTCTAGGTGCTGAATGTGCAGCGGAAAGCCCTGTCACAGCTCAGGCGCTATTGAAATGTAGGCTGAGGATTGAAATACACTGACCTCATATTTGACTTGTGCTGACCATAAGCACGTATACAAATCATGGCCTGAACTGAGTCAACAAACCAATATCTGGGTTTATTTGCATCTCACTGTGCAGTGCTCTCAGTGCTGATACCTTTACTGCTTTGTGGATTTATCGACCGTCACCTCTTCTTTTACAAAATGATTGACAGCTCGACTGAAGAAAAGCTAAGACGGACGTAATCAGGAGGTGATTTGTTTGAGTCAAATGATGTCTGAACTCAGATATGCTTTGGCCCCTGGGTGCCCTGAGGGCAGCTCGACTCTTTGATGTCCCACACGCCTTCAGTTTGCCTTTCTGGGTGGGAAAAACAAAACCAGAGCCAGTCCAGAGCTGGTTTGGAGCAACAACACTAAGACTTTGTTAGTGTTTAAATTTCATGGGTGCTTTTCAGCAGTTATTTTTTTAAACATTCCTGTAAAATCACAGGATTCTGTATGATCATATAAGAGCGTCCATAAAATCCAGCTTTATAATTCAAAACAAGCTTCATAACTGTATAATACCCTTTAAATGGTGTGGTTTGACATATTTAACAGTATTTTTAGCAAGCAGTAAAATAAACTGAGGTGGAAGTTGAAACATGTTAGTCCAACTGAAATGGTTGGATCCGAGTACACTTGACTCCAAAGGCAGGTTCACTTGATCAGTGTGAACATAAACATACCATACTTGGGCCTGAGTACGGTATAAGGTGGTCTCAGGCACGATTCATGTGTACTCGAGTACGGTCCACAGGAGATGTGAACGCATCTATGCTCAAACAAGGAATGACGAATTATGACGTAATTCTAAACGGCTACTGATGCTTCAAAAAACGTCTTATCCGCGCAGCACGGGCCTGTTTTATCCTCTTAACTGCACGATAGATGTAGAAATAGGAAGAGGGTCTTTGTTGGCATCCCAGAAATAACAAAAACATCAACAGTTTGCACGATGGATTCAGTACACGGGTGGTTGCCATGGTTGCCAAACCAACTATGTGCACAGTGCCACCTGTTGTATCTGACTGTGAACATACACACGGAACGGTGTTACTAATGTGAACACAGAGCAGCGGAGGAGAGGGGAGGGGGGAGCAATCCAGCTTGCGTACGGGTACTCTTTCATGTATACACCTCCTACCTGCCCTGGAAGTCCAACAGCATAAATACGTAGCATAGCAGAATTTGACGGGAGTGAGGGGAGCAATGCTGCAGTTTCGCAGTAGTTCTCAAATTTTCGTTCCCTCAATTGGAAGAGGAAACATTTTCTTGAGTTGATTACTTAAGCCAACAACTGTGACAACAGGCTGTAATGGCTAGGAAACTTATACAAAAGCAAAAGCAGCCAATCAAAGTGCATCCACTAAAACGGTTTGCATCTGCAACTTACAGACTCATATTATTATTCGAAGCATATTATAAAAGAATCCCTACAGAGATATAGCTGTGATTAAAGAATAAGATGCACATTTTACATTGCTGTTCTGGGCACAAGGCACCAGACTCCACCAACTATTTTAACTTAAGCTACATGACAGGACAGTTGCTTTTCATACATTTTTTTCTTTGTGTGTAACATAAATACTCGGTCTGATCTTGAACTTACCATTTAAGACATCAAAGTCAGGATACAACACAAAGAAACATATCGGGAGAGGTAGCTGTGGACCAGCAACTCCTGTGTTTTTGAGGTGAAACTGCTGGTTTTATCAGTGGAGTTTGTTGGCTTTAAGTGATGTTACAGTTTCTGGTTGGAAAAACGATCTTAACAATGAAGTGTATCTTGGCAGGGATCATTTCATAAATGTTGTCAGACAACAGTCAAAGCACAATCCAAGCATGGGAAAAAGTTATTTAAGGGGAACATTTTTTATGAAGCATCTTTTCTTATTTTGTGGAACTAAGAAATACATAAAAATGGAGCCAAGTTGTATAAATACCAGAATTCCCCTTTAGGAAGAGAATTTATAGCTTTGACCTTCCTGTCACAAACCCACCTGTCAAACTCCACACCGTTACCCCCATAATATAATAATTTATCACAAATTCTGAGCTCCAACCATTAAATCAAAATTTTTGAAATTAGAACCTTTTTAACACCCTTGAACTCACTGCAGCTCCAAAAACCCATGATACCAATAGCTAATATTTTCCAGTTCCAGCTCCAATCTGAGTTGGCTGTGTTTTCAATGTGAAGAAACACGCCAGAAATATTACTAAAATATTCCAAAGGTTTCCAAGACATTTTAAGATCACAAGGAATCACACACCAAATCTGATGCTTTCCCCGCCTGAATGAACAGTGATTAAATTGTTTTTCGAGATGTGGGGGGTGAGTCAGAGGTCAGGAACAAATTATAACACTGCTCGGACCAAAAACATTTAAAATATATTAATTCTCTTCCATTTCTTCTGCTGTGCAAATAAACCAAAATGACATTAAGCAATTAACAGCAAAACTGAAATGTATTTGACAGTATAAGAAATCGTTAATAACACATTCTGGTTAAATTACAGCTAGATGTCTAAAATACAACAATTACACCATACCTCCCATTTTAACAGAAAAACACTTTTTCACTTTATCATACTTGGTGTATCACGTTTTTTAACTTTTGCCCCAAATAGACAAATCCTGAGAGCACTGTTATCATTTAAAGCGATGGATCATGAATATGTTTTTATGTGAAATTTGACATCTTTACAACCAGTAGAGTCGCCCTCTGCTGGTCATTAGCAGGACTGCAGGTCTATGGCACTGTCCAATTGGCTACGCTTCTGAGACCAAAACGCTATACGCACTTTTTATATTACATCTAAGGCAGAAACACCAGCATTAATGAACACTATTACTGCTTAGTGTAATAAAAGATTGTTAACAAGGTTAGGATATCAACTTTACAAAGTAGCAATGGAGCAACGCCCATGAGCTAGTTCAGGCAGACAACTTGAGCTGTGTTGATTTCACTGACATGCGTCATTATTTACAATCACCTCCTCAGCACATTCTCCCAATTGGCGGTCTATAAGCTGCACAATTTCAGGTCTCTCGCTGTGCACGGTCATTGCCAGCTCTGCCCTGCACCAGTACTGCACTCACACAGTATCCGCCTTCCTCCAACCTGGGGGTTTCCGATATTATCTTATCACTCCTCAAATTTCTAAAACAAATCTGCGAGGAGTGATGAGCCTAGAGATGCCAAACACAAAAAAAAGTTCTGCTGTTGCAATTGACATTTCGAACCATTACAAACGGGAGTTGTCTGACTGAAATATGTCAATGCTGTTTTAACAGCTTGTTTCTGCTGCCCCCTAGTGGCCAACAAATTATTAAAGTTTTTGTCAAGTGTGAAACTCAGGTCTTTTATACTAAATTTTGATGGCTTTATTTGCAACCGGTGGCCAGTTATTGCGAGTCCAGTTTCACACAGATGGCTGGATATTCTCATTGGAACAATTCTTGCACATATAGGTATCATTTTTCTCACTTACTGTAAATAAATTGCTTATCTCAGCATGCAGCAGAGGCACTCAGCAGGCCTGTGATGCGATAGTTTTTCTCACCGTCAGGACTAAATACCAGAGAGCACAATGGAGGTGTAATGAAGTAGACATGAATTGGCTGTGAAAATCTGGGACAGGAAGAGGACTATAAAACCCAGTGCCAATGGATGACCTGTTAAAAAGGCATTCGCGTTTTACAGGCTTTGACTCTCCACTTAGGCCATTGTTAGTCTGCAAGAGATATTTATACTCTCTTTCATAGGTTGCTTCTACTCACAGAGCAGATGTGATTAATGTTTACACAGTTCATGGACTTGGACCAGCTTTGAATTAGCAGGAGGACTTAATAATGGTAAGACATTTGAACCTAAGCATCCAACAAACCAACGATCAAACACACCCAGAGTAGCAGATAGCCATCAAGGCATTTTCATCTCCCCTGTGTTGTTCCCTTTCATGCCAAAGAGCAAATGAAGTTGCATATTGACAGGAGATTTTACAGCATACCACACTTGTTACACTGAAGATCCTGTTTAGAGAGCCATTCGTTATGGAGTGAGCTGCTTACTTAGGTTGGAGCTGTTCCTCAGCATTCTCCACATTCACAGAGTGATGCCTCCACTTTGTATGATCATGCTGAGCTGAGCTGCAGCTCACTATGCCAGCTGTCACCGGAATGACCTCTAATTATCACTGAGCTGTTGGCTTCAATGTCCCAGTGGGTGGGTGTGTGTTTATGTGTGTGCTCCAAATCTGTCCATGACCAAGTAAATACCCTCCAGCATGTACGTAGCAGCGATTCTGATCAAGGAGTGCTGCTGTTGGCTGCTTGATTGTGTTTGTATGTGTGTGGGCATGCAGATGTTTACACCTCGTTTGGATGCCTTTTTTGTGCATGTACAACCACACAAGGGGGAGGTAGCAGGCTCTTTCTAATAAAGCTTAGCCCTCCAAAGCTCCCCCTTTACTTTTGTAATGAAAACCAAATATGGAACAAAAAATGTAATAAATCAAACAGGCTAACGTTTATATTCATAAAAAAAACATTATTACATTTTTCAGTTACATAATGACATCCCGTGAACAGGTGAGGATGACTGGTGACCTTTGCTGCTCTTGCAACTTGATTAGGTCGGTTTGTCTCCTTGCATGTCTGATTGTATGTGTGAGACAAAGCGTACAGTTCTGTAGCATTTCTTAGGCCAGGAGACACTATGAGTGTGTGAGCTTATCAGTCAAATACCAAAATCTCAGATGTGTTAGTGTGGGTAAAGGCTAATAAGCTGATCATGGATTGATTTAGTTTTGTTTAGAAAACTAAGAAACTTTGAAAAGTGGATGGTTATAACAGGGTGACCATCATTCAATGACTGTTAGTTGTAGCGTTGAGGATGCTCACATGGGGGAAACATTGAGAATAATGGAGCCATCAAGGAGGATGTGTGTTAATAGAGTTAGTTAGCGTTGTTAGCAGACATTACGATCTCTCTGTAATGTGCTTTGTGCCTTGGGTTAGCATCGGCTACAGCTGGCAGGCAGCTGCTAGCTAGCAGGAGTAGTGTTTAGCTATTTATCCACAGAAGATGAAACAGAGTATTAAAAGACAATCAGTGCTACAGTCTTGTTTGCTCACAGCTGAAAGATGTTTGTGAATCCACAGACACTTTTTTAGTGACTTTGAATTGAATTGAATAGTGATTTAGTAACCTTTATTGTATTGCTATAATAATACAATTTCCTTTTTATTTTGTTATCTATTATTTTTTACTTTATGCTTTAAAAATCTAGCCCCCAGATAGCTCTCCAATCACAATCCGCTGCTGCTCTAAAGGTGTGTATGTGTGCCTGTGTGTGTGTGGCACATTAAATGATGCCTTATTGGTGTTTAAAAACAGAGCAGAAACATTTTCCCACCTGTAACCAAATAGGAGGTGATGCTGTTTTAATTAAGGATGGGATGTTCCGCTCTCCCACACACAGAGTGTAGGTGGACACACACACACACACACACACACACATACACACACACACACACACACACACACACACACACACACACACACACACACACACACACACACACACACACACACACACACACACACAAACATCCACCCACCCACACATGCTTTCCACTTGTTGACCCGCGGTGCCAGCCTGATCTCGTCTTTCTAGCAGCCCATAAATGCAGCCTGCAGCGTGGACAGCCCCCTTTACACTTGAGGGTCCCTCTCAGATCTCATTACAGTGTATTACAGTTAAGCCCACATGTGTTCCCTCTGTGGAAAATCCTGCTGTTCTCAAGGTAAGGCTGAAAATCATTAATTCCACCTCCCCCCATCTTATACAATCTCTCACTCCTGATGTTCATAGAACTAATGAGAACTCTATGGAGGGGGAGATAGCAGCTGAACGGATGATGGTTCTCCACTATTTGATCCATGAACGAGGGGTGCCACAGTCCCGCAGAGACTCTTCTCAGTGCTCACAATGAGAGCAGCTTTGCTTATATTGTTTAGAAATGGTCTGAGGAGAAAAGGAGGAAAAGTGAAAGTATTCTCTGAATGAAATCTCACAGGATGTGAAACCTCGAGCTGGAGCGGCCGGCACTAAATCAAGACACAAAGGGGTTCATTAATTTGCTTTTTTGTTTTGCTCCCAGTGTCAACGCTGGTATTTTTAGAGCAAACATGGAGAGGTTCATTCAACAGCTGTGACCCACCTGGGATGAGTGTGAGCATGTATGTTTGTATGAGGCTTTTATTAGTTCATGGTCATCTTCCAGGCTTAGCAGTCAGTGACGACTGGCTGCGGTGTGAAAACGAGCCAGGCCACACACACCTCGTAGGCAGCTAGTCTGTTTATGTCCCACGATTTCATCCTCAGATGTATTTGCAGGTTTCTATGAGTCTAGTCAGCAAACTGACTTGGCTGTTTCATGAAAAGCTTCTTCTATCCATTGGTGGATTAATATTAGATCTATAAATTACTTTAGAACAAGTACCATGAGGTGTCATGAATTAACTTCTGCTTTGATTTGGGGCTGTAAGACGCATGAGCTGTCAGACAGACGCTAAACTACTTTCTATGTGTTTCAAGTCACCATCTTTTTAAACTTCATAGTTTAACTGAATGAAGGATTTTACAATGGTTTAAAAAAAATAGTGCGACCCATCTTATAGCCCATGGAAGTGATGCTCGGTGAGACATCGGTCTTGGGACATAAAGACGAACTATCCTCTGGGAGCAATGACAAAACTCTTGGGGCTTCCAAAGAAGCCAGAGACAAATGATTTCCTTTTTTAAGTGTTGACCTTGTCTACAGTCCGATTTCAACAAGAATTGAGTTGATGCTGAGGAACAGGAGTATTGGCTGCACTTACATGCAGATATCTGTTCATATAGATTGATGAAAGCAAAATTGTAGATAATTGATCGGCGATGGAATCCAGGATTGTCTTCTTGGGATTCGTGCAGAATGCGCTTCGCCACATTTTTTCTTCTCACGGCGTGCCATTGAGCGAGCATCGGAGGAAGTAACAGGTGCAAACTGTATCAATCATTATATAAGGGCTTAGGGGCTGGGCGAAACAGACTGACGTCTGACAACTAATGATTTGTGTGACCGTCAACAGCAGAGTCACGTGAGTCATCCAAATTCAGAGAAACTCTATCTTACTGAATGGATTCTGCTGACTCAAGCAAAGTACGACATGCAGTTCATTTACCATCATTATTTTAAAAACACTACCGGCTGCTGTCGCATATTGCATGACCCATGACAATGCCGCTCTGTTACACACCGGCTGTCACCGCTCATTTGGTTCCACAACTCAATGTGAAATCACGCACTATAGAACCAAATACACACCATCATGGATTCAATGTAAAAGTACAAAGTTGTAATGATGGCGAAGCTTCCTTATGGCAGCGTCGCAGAATCGCAGTGTTTCAAGGGTTATAGACTTTTACGGGTATTGAGACAAAGTATTGTCAGTTTGCTTAATTGGCTTTTACAGTTCGAGCTGGCAGAGCTGAAGAGCTCAGATAGTTGATCCTCCGCACGCCGATGCAGCTGCATGATCTGATAGTCTCTGTTTTTACTTTCTGAAAGGTTTGACACTGAGGTGCACAGGAACAAAAAAATTCACAAGACACTGCGTGTACACTCGTGAACCACTGCACACGGGGATCTGGGATGTGGAGGCCCACAACTCTGCGTCCTCAAAGATAATAATAACATGCTTCTTTGTCGCTCCCTCCGTGCAGAAATCCCAGCCTGCTGCGAACACAGGGGCAGGAATGAATTCCTGTCTGGAGATGCCAGAAGCTGTTAGTGTGAGCGGTGGTGTTCGCTCGCTCAGCTCAAACAAGAGGGAGGAAGATGAGGGTTCTTCTTTACAAGGGAGCACTCGAGCCAAACTAACTCACAGAGGGGAGAGGCACATGTTTGCAGGCTTTTGGTTGATTGGGAGGGGATTATATCAGTGATATTAAACAGAGCTTTTGGTGGTTTTATAACAATACCTGCTCACTGTAAAATGTCCTCCTCAAGTTCCTTCTTTGCTTGCTCCTTTTTTTCTACCTCTCATTTTCTCTTTTTTTCAATATTTGTGCAGCTTTTTTATTACCTGCCCTCTCCACCTTTTACAATTTCCCTTCTCTCCTTCCTGCTCTCGTTTTCCCTTTAAGCCCTTCTGCTTTTTTTCTACTTTATCATGCCTCCCTCGTCTTTGCTAGTACCTTGTTCTCTGTTCTCTTTCTCTTTAACTTTACACTTTACTTTATTTTTTTCTCTGCTTCCTTCATACTTTATTTTTATTCAAATGCCTCTGTTAACTTTCTATGATCGCCATCTTTTGTTTTCCTTTGTCATCCTTTGCACAGACGACTGGCAGTTTGATCCCTCGCTTCCCCAAGACACGTCATACTGTCCTTGAGCAATTATGAACTCCAAATGCTCCCGTAGTAAAGAAGCTATAACTGTGTGTGTGTGTGTGTGTGTGTGTGTGTGTGTGTGTGTAAATGAACTAGAGTGAGTCCTTATGAGCTGGCATCTCATTTTGCAGCCCCATTGGTGTATTAACGTAATGTAAGTCTTTTTTCGCTCTTCCTTCCCGTTAAGACCGACAAAACCCGTTCACTTCATTCAGAACAGTGCTGCCACAGTTAAAATCTTGATCTACATATCCCCCCAAAAAAATCTGTAGGCACAGTCGGTGTGGAGAGCATTAGTAGCCGAACGCAATCTGCCTTGAAGCAAGCCGTCGTTAATAATGTAACGACAATTTAACTTGAACTAATCTCTATAAAACGATAACTTCACACCCTCATTCTGCCCTCAGACATCATTTCTCCATTCTCTTTGATCAAGTTGATAGTCAGACTGTAACACACCTCCAACATTATTCCTGTTCTTAAGTCTTGACACCAGGTTTCTAAAGGGAAAGGTTCTACAGTACAGCTGCTGGGTTATAAATCAAATCATCTCAGCTGTTGTTAGCAAATGTTCAACAAAAGATGGAAATAACGTAGATATGCAACGTGTCACAACTTTGACCGTTATCAAGTCTTAGTTGGAAACCCTTTTTGTTCTGTTGTTGCTTTTGCAATATAGTGTTCAAAGTTAAATGCTGTTTTATTGATTTTTAAAAAGTATGCTGAGTATTCTCTGTTTGTGAAATATGTCCCAGCTGCCTTGATTTCCTTCCACTCTTCCCTTCCAGTTCTATTTATCCCTTTACTCTTCCCACATCTGCTCTTCTTCCTCTCCTCCTCCCCATTTATCCGTCTGTTTCAGAGCACTTCAGACAGTTAAACTCACACTGTGTCTCTGTAGCAGTCTGACAGAGTGGCAGACAGACGCTGAGACGAGGGTTACAGTGGCGCACTGAGCTCTCTGTGTTCACTGTGACCGCTCTTAAAGGTTGTTCCTCTGTAGTGACGGGCTGCTGAGTGCGGTGGTTGATGGGACACAGTTAAAGTTACAGCAGCAGATGGAAAAGCATTAGAGTGAGGCATGCAGAAGTCCTTCACATGCCCCCTTGCCTTCATGCAGCAGCAGCATATATACGGCACGGTATTAAAGGCAGTGGGTCACATATATCTTCATGCTCTGAACACATCCTGGGCACCAGGAAAGAGAGGCTCATAGCTTTCCCACATTGCACCTTTGGGTGAATTTTGACCCGTCCATGTTGCTCACTCCCTTTCCTTCTTCATTTGTCTTTTTCTTGTATTTCTTTTAGTATTTGACACCTCTGAGCTGCCACCTTTGCTGATTTATTTCCACTAGGTGCAAAAGGGAGTCCCCCCATGAAGGATGTGGCAGGTAGCGTGGTGTTACACCACAGGCTCTTGTGGTTTGCATTGTTGTCCCGCTGCACTGACGTCATTTGACATTCACACACACTGAGAAAACGACTGATCTTGTTACCATTCAACAAAAAGAATAAATCCCCGGCTGTGTAAGAGTTTATAGGGCTCCCTGGATGTTATTTATCCCTGTAGCCAGAGGGGGATCCCATGTGAGTACAAGGCATTCAGGGGTTAATGTGAAATCCTCCTTATTCCCCTCATACAGGATGATTTATTCCTCAGACTTAAGTTGTAGCACATGTGTCTCGCATGGACAGAGCAGCACATCGGATATGACTGCTGCCCCTCATGTCTGGGGACTCATTTGTTGAGGGTCCAAAGGGGTCAGAAATAATTTTTGACCCTACAATCAACCAAGTCTGCAGATGTGGAGCGTGTATCAGTTTTTGCAGTGAACCTGAAAGGTCCTTTGTGTTGGTTTAAATGCAGGAGGCTTCAGCTCCAGTACCAACAGCTGGCAGGCTGTCACGCTAACAACCGTCCGAGGGGAAGTGATGAGAAATCAGTCTCTTTTTAGTGATCGGATCATTTGGCTCGGCTCAGCTTTACCAGCTCTTTCAAAATAAAACGGCTCTTTAATAAGGAGCACTTCTAGACTTTATAATCATTCAACATTAGCAAACTTTTAAACCTATACTTTGAGTGCATTACTTAAAGCTCCTGTGCAGAGTTTGTAGCTGATTGTGAAACGGATTGATTCGTACTGATGCCTCTAAATGACCAGTAAAAGAGATCAGTTATTTCTCTTTACATTTACAGCTAGAATTCAGGGTTAGAAATAAGTTTGACTGTTAAAGACAGAAAAATAAGTGTATTCACCACAGAACATTACGTACCCATGTGCAAATACAAGATCAGCAAAGACAACATGTACCGCTTTGTTTAGGGGTCAACAAGATCAAGACAAGTGGTGTCACAATAATTAGTTGTCTAGTCTAAAAAAAACTACAGCTTAGATGTTTTTTACAGACTGAAACATGAAATAAGTATTAAATCTTAAATGTGGTCTGTGCTGGATTACCGTGTGCTAAAATGGTCATTCATTATTTTTCTGGCAGAAAAACTGATATTACAACAAAAGTGAGCGTATGTTTTCCTTTGTGACTTGCTGTACACTTATACTAGAGATATGTTAAATATTTAAGATGACTGTGTCTTCTGAACCACCGCCTGACGCCCACCCACTACCATCGGACTGTGTCGCCCCCTAAACCATCGCCGTCCTCATTCATGCATGGCCTGCGCCGACCTCCACCAAGGAAGTGTGGACAGGAACGCGAGGAATACAAAGGAGAAATCCTTCCATCATCTAATCCCATATGCTCTTTTGTAAAGCGTCTCGAGATAACACTTGTTATGAATTGCCGCTATACAAATAATGATTGATTGATATCGTTGCAAATTACAGAGGGCTCAAATCTTCAGGTCTGTATTGAAAACCTGTTTTACATATTACAGTGCCATTTATGATAAATTAAACTTTTAACATCCGTGAGTAGAATTTCTTTGATTTTCTCCGAGGTGAGGATGAGATGCTGGGGGTGGGGGGCGCCAAATCACAATCTTGCCTAGGGCGCTGAAATGGCCAGAGGTGAGACATTTCTGGATTGCTTTTAACAAATATGTTACAGGTCAACCTTTCCCCAAAAGCATGGACTTTGGCTCAAAGATGGCATACAGCTCCAGTCGTTCACTAAAAGGACTCGGCTCAAAGACTCGTTCACGTACGACACATCACTAGCGAGCGCCAACAACTGACAAAGTGTTAACACAGAGAACAGGCTGCTGTACAGTCATCAGATCTGTTCATGACTGGAGGCTACAGATCTGTAAGATCTGCAAAGGTTAGTGAACAGGAAGTGAGGACTTGTCAAGCTTAAAAAAAACACCTCTATCCCCATTCAAAGAGTGTTTTCACCCTCCTCCACCCATTGTTCATCTCCGTCTCCAGTATCCACTTGGCGTCTATTCTTAGCTGCATTGTCGCAGGGATTATGGTGACATGTTGTCTATTGTCGCTCTTACAGCAGATACAGCATCCTTGTCTGCAGGCAGACAGGTCAGAGAGTGCAGGTAACAGATGTCTTTACACGCACGGAGCAGCAGCATGATGTTAGAGGATTACTCACAATGGGGAGAGGGTTTGAAGGGGAGTTTTGTCATGAGTGGTGTTATGAAATATTTAGTTTACTGTTTCTTTATTGAAAGTTTGAAAAATATTTAAGGAATAGTTTAGCATTTTGGAAACATTAGAATATTTCTTACTTTCTAAGAGAGTGTAAGATGAGTAGTCAAGTCAAGTTTATTTGTATAGCACATTTAAAAACAGCTTCAGCTGACCAAAGTGCTTTACAGGCAATGCAAAAAAACAAACAAAAACAAAACCAAAGAAAAAGAAAAAGAAAAAAAACAATAGAGAAAGACATTTAGATAACAAGAGAAAAGAAAAAGTAGAAAACTCATATATACAGTATATCTACATATATATACAAATGCATGCACATGTAGCCTACATACGTATTACATACAGTACACACACTCATAGGTACATGCACATGCATACATACAGATACATACCTAGACTAAATATATGGGGCCTGTTTCAACTTGTTTCAAAGGCCAGGGAAAAAAAGGTGAGTTTTGAGTTTTGATTTGAATGAATTTAATAAGTTAATTTCTCTGATGGGGGGGGCAGCTGATTCCACAGACGGGGGCCAGCCACTGAGAAGGCACCTCTGAGTTTTCGCTGAGCTCGAGGGACAACAAGGAGGGACTGTTCAAAGGACCTAAGTGGACGTGATGGGGTGTAGGGGGGTTAAAAGATCTGTTAGATAAGGGGGGGCTAGACCATGCAGTGACTTAAAAACAAGTAATAGAATTTTAAAATGGATTCTAAGATCTACAGGGAGCCAGTGAAGGGAGGCGAGCACGGGGTTGATGTGTTCTCGTTTGCGTGTACCTGTTAAAAATCTTGCAGCAGCATTCTGAACAAACTGCAGGCGAGAGAGGGAGGACTGGCTGACTCCCATATAGAGGGAGTTGCAGTAGTCCAGGCGGGACGTAATAAAAGCATGGATGAGTTTTTCTGTATCTTGGAATGATACTTTTTTGTTTTTTTTGTTAGGGTTCGTAGTTGGAAGAAGCAGCCTTTGACTACTGAGTTTATTTATTTGTGGAATTTGAAGGTTGAATCAAAAGTCACGCCAAGGTTGTTGGAGTCCGGGGGGGGGGGGGGGGGGGGGGGGACTCAGGTACGAAGTACCTTAGTTTTTTGTTCATTGAGTTTTAAGAAGTTCAAGATATGTGAAACTGGAGCCAATAGGTGAGCTCATCTTGGCTTAAAAGCTTTAAGTGGGGGCAAACAAAAATAAAGTTTATGTCTAAAGGGGTATCAACCTTAAAATCATGGTATCATCCAGATGGGCGTGGTTTTGTACAAAGTAGCAGTGCACATTTAGCAAGCTGATAACACAAAGATTTTTTTTTACCACATTGAACATATTTTGACATTATGGCCTTTCAAGCCTGGCTTTCACTGGTGAACTGTCCGCCTCTCGCTCCTGTTCTCTTACCGCAAGTCAACTTTGGATCCATCGCTGGAATATGTGCGAAAAACAAACACACATTAAGTTTATTGGTTGGTTGTATGACGTATAAGTTCAAATAGCAATGTGCTATCAGGAAGAAATCATTTACAGAACAGATGAGGAGAAAACTACAAACTGAACTCTGAGCGTGAGATAAACATTTTCTCACTGCACCAAAGATGACAGGAGCCAAAGTCAGGTCAATGGTGCAACTAAGCCTCAGTTCAGTGATCCATCAGTTTGAATCTATTACATTTTCCCATTGGTTCAGTTTGTGCAGAGCAGTTTGACCCCATTGTTCCCCACTGCACACCATCTGGACCATGTGTGTGTATTTGTTCACCTGTAATGTGATACGACCCTGTAACAAACAATCAAATCATTTCTCTTCCTGCTCTGGTTAGAAGTCCTCGATTGTGCAAAAGTCCGTTCACTCAGATCCAAACAACAAACACAGATCACATCATCATGTAGCTCATGAATGTTCAGTAACAACAGATCAATGGTTTTAGAAGATTGGAAAGGACTCCATTTAAACAGCATCCAAAAAATATGTGCGGTGTTTATGAATGCCAGACTGAGACCTTTTTTAGAGCCTATACAATACGGACTTTGACAGAGAAGAATTTATATTCCTTTCATAGACTGAGTGGTAGTAAAAACTTAAAATGCACCAGATAATGAAAGAGTAGCATGTGATTTTAAACATTACTGTACATGATATCAATGAAAAGTGATACTGCATGAAAATGAAATTTGAAAGTAACATTGCACACGGTGTCAATAAGAGTGATAGATCAGAAATATTGCACGTGGCCACTGATAATGAATGTTATATTGCACATGATAATAAACGTAGAAAAGAGCTCCTGTGGTGTTCTGTTGGGCTCCTTGTTGTTGTTGTCAGACTATTCAGTTTTTTATAGACATCTTCATCCGATGTGATTCAGAACGAAGAAGAAACACAAGTAAAAGTTCAGCCTGTCTGCTATGACCATCTTTAAAAAAGTCCTGCGTCTTCATGCTAATTGAGTTAGCCTTGACCTGGAAGAAACGCTGCGTTGTTTCCTATGACGAAGGACTTCCACTTCTGATAATGTGGCCACATATGCCTCCAATAAGACGTGGAGGGAAATGGGGGTCAGAGTTGACATCACTAAGGCCACAAAACATCAGAAGACGGAGATATAAATCTGACAAAGTCAATATTAGTCAGGTAGGGGATATGTGGACTCTGAGCGAGACATCTCTTGATCAATGCAGAGGCCTTCTGGGGCTTTTAAGAACGTCCCCCCCCCCAGCCCAGCCCTGCCCTCATCCCTCCTCTCTTTAACTCCAGCCTCTATCTGATCCATCTCATCGTCAGCAGTGCTGTTAGGCTGCTCCCGCTCACCCAGGAATCCACACACCACCTTTGCTCCGCTCCCCCCACCCCTGCAGAGCCCCATTCAAGCCACAAACAACAAATAAGTTACCTCAGCGGACGGGTGACTCACTGTGAAATCAGATATGAAAGCTTTCATGTCGTCTGCAGAGCTACTGACAGCTCAGCGTCAGCGCAGGTTTGACAAAGGTTTGATCTTAGTGATAAAAATTTGGCACAGTTGATTATTCCACATTACACAGGACCATGAACTTTAAAACACACACATGTAGACCCTGTTTAAGGTATTTAAAGAAGCAAAGCTGACGTATAGGCTTATGTCAAACTCTGCATTAAAGTTGAACCACACATATGACAACACAATACGTTCTTTTTAAACCGTCTTTGAAGTCGGGAAATATTTCTTTATTTATCGGTCCAGTAGCTCCAAACTCACCACGAGCTCCCAGAGCTGCATCCAAAACTTTAAATTCTCACTGAAAGCAAAGTTTCCGGGAAGAACTCTGGGTCACATTTTAAAGAGCAGAGAGTTAAACAAGTGTGCCTGTTTTCATACTTTACATAAATCCTGGGTAAAGTCTTTCCCCTGAAGCTTTGATACATGAAGACCTGATCTAATACTGTAGTAGTCATGTAGCTTGAACAGCTGATTTAGGCCGAGGTTATGAATAATAGCTGCAGGGATTTACACTCTGCTTCCTCTCAGCCTCAGTCATTTTATCAAACTGTACAGAGATGGGCTGAAGTGCTTCTTTTTAGAACTCAAGGCTCATGTGTGAACTAGTGGCGTAAAGCCGAATGCAATTTGTATCAGACTGTATAGATGTTTATTTTTCCTGTAAAAATTGACATTTGAAAACAGGACATAACAGGAAATTTCTTTAGCTGTCTGTAGTTTGTTAAAGAAAGCTCCGACTTCTTGATTAATGTGTTTCTACAGTATATCACACAGCAGCTCTCCATTTTAGAAATATTGTTTAATTCTTGCAGCATTAAGGCTGAACGCTGAAACTACCACTGTGAAAACCACTGACACTACCACTGTAACTACCACTAACACTACCACTGACACTACCACTGTAACTGACACTACCACTGACACTACCAATGACACTACCACTGTAGCTACCACTGTCACTACCACTGACACTACCACTGACACTACCACTGACACTACCACTGTAACCATAACTGACACTACCACTGACACTACCACTGACACTACCACTGTCACTACCACTGACACTACCACTGACACTACCACTGACACTACCACTGTAACCATAACTGACACTACCACTGTCACTACCACTGTCACTACCACTGACACTACCACTGACACTACCACTGACACTACCACTGTAACCATAACTGACACTACCACTGACACTACCACTGACACTACCACTGACACTACCACTGTAACCATAACTGACACTACCACTGTCACTACCACTGACACTACCACTGACACTACCACTGTAACCATAACTGACACTACCAATGACACTACCACTGTCACTACCACTGTCACTACCACTGACACTACCACTGTATCTACCACTGACACTACCACTGTCACTACCAATGACACTACCACTGTATCTACCACTGACACTACCACTGTCGCTACCACTGACACTACCACTGACACTACCACTGTCACTACCACTGACACTACCACTGACACTACCACTGACACTACCACTGACACTACCACTGACACTACCACTGACACTACCACTGACACTACCACTGACACTACCACTGTAACTACCACTGACACTACCACTGACACTACCACTGACACTACCACTGACACTACCACTGACACTACCACTGACACTACCACTGTCACTACCACTGACACTACCACTGACACTACCACTGACACTACCACTGACACTACCACTGACACTACCAATGACACTACCACTGACACTACCACTGTCGCTACCACTGTCGCTACCACTGACACTACCACTGACACTACCACTGACACTACCACTGTAACCATAACTGACACTACCACTGTCACTACCACTGACACTACCACTGACACTACCACTGACACTACCACTGTAACCATAACTGACACTACCACTGTCACTACCACTGTCACTACCACTGACACTACCACTGTATCTACCACTGACACTACCACTGACACTACCAATGACACTACCACTGTATCTACCACTGACACTACCACTGTCGCTACCACTGACACTACCACTGACACTACCACTGACACTACCACTGACACTACCACTGACACTACCACTGTAACCATAACTGACACTACCACTGACACTACCACTGACACTACCACTGACACTACCAATGACACTACCACTGTATCTACCACTGACACTACCACTGTCACTACCAATGACACTACCACTGTATCTACCACTGACACTACCACTGTCGCTACCACTGACACTACCACTGACACTACCACTGACACTACCACTGACACTACCACTGACACTACCACTGTCACTACCACTGACACTACCACTGACACTACCACTGACACTACCACTGACACTACCACTGACACTACCACTGTCGCTACCACTGTCACTACCACTGACACTACCACTGACACTACCACTGACACTACCACTGTAACCATAACTGACACTACCACTGACACTACCACTGACACTACCACTGACACTACCACTGACACTACCACTGTAACCATAACTGACACTACCAATGACACTACCACTGTCACTACCAATGACACTACCACTGTATCTACCACTGACACTACCACTGTCACTACCAATGACACTACCACTGTATCTACCACTGACACTACCACTGTCGCTACCACTGACACTACCACTGACACTACCACTGACACTACCACTGACACTACCACTGACACTACCACTGACACTACCACTGACACTACCACTGACACTACCACTGTATCTACCACTGACACTACCACTGTCGCTACCACTGACACTACCACTGACACTACCACTGTATCTACCACTGACACTACCACTGACACTACCACTGACACTACCACTGACACTACCACTGTCACTACCAATGACACTACCACTGTATCTACCACTGACACTACCACTGTCGCTACCACTGACACTACCACTGACACTACCACTGACACTACCACTGACACTACCTCTGTCACTACCACTGACACTACCAATGACACTACCACTGACACTACCACTGTCGCTACCACTGTCGCTACCACTGACACTACCACTGACACTACCACTGACACTACCACTGTAACCATAACTGACACTACCACTGTCACTACCACTGACACTACCACTGACACTACCACTGACACTACCACTGTAACCATAACTGACACTACCAATGACACTACCACTGTCACTACCACTGTCACTACCACTGACACTACCACTGTATCTACCACTGACACTACCACTGTCACTACCAATGACACTACCACTGTATCTACCACTGACACTACCACTGTCGCTACCACTGACACTACCACTGACACTACCACTGACACTACCACTGTCACTACCACTGACACTACCACTGACACTACCACTGTCACTACCACTGACACTACCACTGACACTACCACTGTCTCTACCACTGACACTACCACTGACACTACCACTGTCGCTACCACTGTCACTACCACTGACACTACCACTGACACTACCACTGACACTACCACTGACACTACCACTGTAACCATAACTGACACTACCACTGACACTACCACTGTCACTACCACTGTCACTACCACTGACACTACCACTGACACTACCACTGACACTACCACTGTAACCATAACTGACACTACCAATGACACTACCACTGTCACTACCACTGTCACTACCACTGACACTACCACTGACACTACCACTGACACTACCACTGTAACCATAACTGACACTACCACTGACACTACCACTGACACTACCACTGACACTACCACTGACACTACCACTGACACTACCACTGTAACCATAACTGACACTACCACTGACACTACCACTGACACTACCACTGTCACTACCACTGACACTACCACTGACACTACCACTGTCGCTACCACTGACACTACCACTGACACTACCACTGTAACCATAACTGACACTACCAATGACACTACCACTGTCACTACCACTGTCACTACCACTGACACTACCACTGTATCTACCACTGACACTACCACTGTCACTACCAATGACACTACCACTGTATCTACCACTGACACTACCACTGTCGCTACCACTGACACTACCACTGACACTACCACTGACACTACCACTGTCACTACCACTGACACTACCACTGACACTACCACTGACACTACCACTGACACTACCACTGACACTACCACTGACACTACCACTGACACTACCACTGTATCTACCACTGACACTACCACTGTCACTACCACTGACACTACCACTGACACTACCACTGACACTACCACTGTCACTACCACTGACACTACCACTGACACTACCACTGTCACTACCACTGACACTACCACTGACACTACCACTGACACTACCAATGACACTACCACTGACACTACCACTGTCGCTACCACTGTCGCTACCACTGACACTACCACTGACACTACCACTGACACTACCACTGTAACCATAACTGACACTACCACTGTCACTACCACTGACACTACCACTGACACTACCACTGACACTACCACTGTAACCATAACTGACACTACCAATGACACTACCACTGTCACTACCAATGACACTACCACTGTATCTACCACTGACACTACCACTGTCACTACCAATGACACTACCACTGTATCTACCACTGACACTACCACTGACGCTACCACTGACACTACCACTGTCACTACCACTGACACTACCACTGACACTACCACTGACACTACCACTGTAACCATAACTGACACTACCAATGACACTACCACTGTCACTACCACTGACACTACCAATGACACTACCACTGTATCTACCACTGACACTACCACTGTCACTACCAATGACACTACCACTGTATCTACCACTGACACTACCACTGTCGCTACCACTGACACTACCACTGACACTACCACTGACACTACCACTGACACTACCACTGACACTACCACTGTCACTACCACTGACACTACCACTGACACTACCACTGACACTACCACTGACACTACCACTGACACTACCACTGTCGCTACCACTGTCGCTACCACTGACACTACCACTGACACTACCACTGACACTACCACTGTAACCATAACTGACACTACCACTGTCACTACCACTGACACTACCACTGACACTACCACTGACACTACCACTGTAACCATAACTGACACTACCAATGACACTACCACTGTCACTACCAATGACACTACCACTGTATCTACCACTGACACTACCACTGTCACTACCAATGACACTACCACTGTATCTACCACTGACACTACCACTGTCGCTACCACTGACACTACCACTGACACTACCACTGTCACTACCACTGACACTACCACTGACACTACCACTGTCACTACCACTGACACTACCACTGACACTACCACTGTATCTACCACTGACACTACCACTGTCGCTACCACTGACACTACCACTGACACTACCACTGTATCTACCACTGACACTACCACTGACACTACCACTGTCACTACCACTGTCACTACCACTGACACTACCACTGACACTACCACTGTCACTACCAATGACACTACCACTGTATCTACCACTGACACTACCACTGACACTACCACTGACACTACCACTGTCACTACCACTGTCACTACCACTGACACTACCACTGACACTACCACTGACACTACCAATGACACTACCACTGACACTACCACTGTCGCTACCACTGTCGCTACCACTGACACTACCACTGACACTACCACTGACACTACCACTGTAACCATAACTGACACTACCACTGTCACTACCACTGACACTACCACTGACACTACCACTGACACTACCACTGTAACCATAACTGACACTACCAATGACACTACCACTGTCACTACCACTGTCACTACCAATGACACTACCACTGTATCTACCACTGACACTACCACTGTCACTACCAATGACACTACCACTGTATCTACCACTGACACTACCACTGACGCTACCACTGACACTACCACTGACACTACCACTGTCACTACCACTGACACTACCACTGACACTACCACTGACACTACCACTGTCACTACCACTGACACTACCACTGACACTACCACTGACACTACCACTGACACTACCACTGACACTACCACTGTCACTACCACTGTCACTACCACTGACACTACCACTGACACTACCACTGACACTACCACTGACACTACCACTGTAACCATAACTGACACTACCAATGACACTACCACTGTCACTACCACTGTCACTACCACTGACACTACCACTGACACTACCACTGACACTACCACTGTAACCATAACTGACACTACCACTGACACTACCACTGTCACTACCACTGACACTACCACTGACACTACCACTGACACTACCACTGTAACCATAACTGACACTACCACTGACACTACCACTGACACTACCACTGTAACCATAACTGACACTACCACTGACACTACCACTGACACTACCACTGTAACCATAACTGACACTACCACTGACACTACCACTGACACTACCACTGACACTACCACTGACACTACCACTGACACTACCACTGACACTACCACTGACACTACCACTGACACTACCACTGTAACCATAACTGACACTACCACTGACACTACCACTGACACTACCACTGTAACCATAACTGACACTACCACTGACACTACCACTGTCACTACCACTGACACTACCACTGACACTACCACTGACACTACCACTGACACTACCACTGTAACCATAACTGACACTACCACTGTCACTACCACTGACACTACCACTGACACTACCACTGACACTACCACTGTAACCATAACTGACACTACCACTGACACTACCACTGACACTACCACTGTAACCATAACTGACACTACCAATGACACTACCACTGACACTACCACTGTCACTACCAATGACACTACCACTGTATCTACCACTGACACTACCACTGTCACTACCAATGACACTACCACTGTATCTACCACTGACACTACCACTGTCACTACCACTGACACTACCACTGTATCTACCACTGTCGCTACCACTGACACTAAAACTGACACTACCGCTGACTGAGCCCTTCCCCCCAACTTGTATCTTAGAAAAGCTGGAACTCACATGCATAAAAGCGTTACATTGCTTTAAAAATCAACATAAATTATAATAAATTTCATTGATAAAATATATCAGAATATGCCTTCACACTTTTTCTTACCAAACAACCTTTGTATAAATTTCCCACGAATGTTTTAGCATGATTTTATTTAACATGTGCAAATCTAATTTTATGACAACCTCAGAGCAGACAAAGCCTCGCGCCCCAATTGGTTGGGAACCAATGATTTAGAACAGCACAGAAACTGAAACTATACAGTCATATAAAGACAGTGGATTTCGTCTTCAGGGAGCTGATCATTAAAGTGCATAACGTTAAATGTCTTGATGCTGGAAAAGAGTCATGAAAAAAACAAAGTATGGTGCAAGTCAAACAGCTGGTTCAATAAAATGCTTAGGTTAATGTAAGCACCAGACGGTATGAGATGATAGCCAATATAAACAGCTGACCTGAAATCTTAAATTGTTATGATTTCACTCACAATGAAAAAGGTGTTCATCTAAACGCACTAAGACTGCCCTAATTCGCTGTAACATGATCGTCTTACTGAACAGTTTGGCTAAAATAATCTGCCAACACATAATCAGGTGAATTAATTTCGTCATTCTTGCTTATTTTTAATAGAAACAGTATGGAGGTTTCTCTCAGCACAGGGAGCAACTGGAGCAGAACTTGTAATGAAGCATAGAGAGAGCAGCACATGAAGACAATCTCTTCCTTTTACACTTTAAGGTAATAAGTTTACAGTAATATCCTCTCTCTACATTTCATCATTCGCTCAGAATCCAGTCAATTCACTTTGTCTTTAACATGCAAACCCAGATCTAATCCGTGCATTTCTTTCTTTCTCTGTGGTTTCACGCAAATCTAATAACCAACCCAACATACAGACTGTCACATTGCACCAACAATCACTTTCAGTTGGACACGCTGCAGAAACAACCTTACAGTTCATGGAGATATACTTTGTTAAAGTGGATAACTTGTCAGATGTAACTATAACTCTTAAAGATATAGAACCCTATTTAGACGGCGTAAAGTGTTTTGTTACACTGTTTTGTTGCACTTGTGCTTGGCGCAGAGTGCAAAGAAGTTCCTTGGTTATAGGTGTGTTTTGATTGTAACATGAATCAAACCAAAAAGCTGACCAGTCTTGATTCCTCACAGTAATGACAGAAGAGCAGAAGATGTCATTTTGATGCAATCTGGCTTCTGGAGAAATGTGAAAAATGGAATCTATCATGACTCTTCCCGGGTGTCTGTGGCTCATCGGTATAGTTGTTTGTCTCTCAATCAGAAGGTCTTGCGTTTGATCCACAGCTCCTGCAGCCACATATCCAATGTTAGTGTGTGAATGTGTGTGAATGTGTAGGTGTGACCTGCGGTGTTCAAAGAGCTTTGAGTCAGAAGACTAGAAAATCTCTATTCAAGCAACAGAAAACACAGAAAAAGCAAAGAATATACATGACAACGTATTGAAAGTGGGCAAAAAAGCCTTAAATCTAAGCTTGCTTGGCGTTGGCAAATTAAAGTCTGCTCTACCACTGTCATTAACCAGCTAACGCTAACGTTAGTTTAAGGACTTTTCCTGCTTGTCAAGCTGGATAACGAGTAAACACAAGCACCAGACGAGCAACCGGAGAGACCAACGTTACATTTCCTTACTTGAAAACGGAACAAACATTGGATTTTGTAATGACTTACCCTGCTGTCGAGCTCCCTTCCTCGTCATCGATGACTCCGACATGTTTACTTTTCAGGCGCTGCATCATCCGTGGTGCTCCCGTGCTACGCCATATCGCTTTTGCAAAGCTTGCAACTAACACACATTTTATGCATTGTGAAGTGCTCCTACACTTTGGGAGATTTCGGTTGAACTGTTCTCTCCACCTCTGTCATGTTTAATATCTGAAATACCAGCTCCGCTCTCTCACGACGTAGCTCCGCTACACTGCGCTCAACGCTGTCGGCATGTAAACAGTTCGGCTTCTACGTCACCACAGTCTGCGACATAGGGAGTGACGCATTAATCGCGCAACGAATCGACAATGAAATTCGTTGCCAACGCTTTTATTAATCAATTTTTATTGATTTTATCGATTCGTTGTTGCAACTCTACTTATAACAATCATCATATCATTGTTTTTACAATGCAAACAGAGTTTAGCTCAACCACAGTGACCTATCCTATAGTTATAACATATTTCCCATCACATTATCCTGCATTAAGTTAACAAATCTTTATTTTCCTCTCCTTGTTCAGGGATCATCTCCTGTTGGCTCTGTCTTTATTGGCCCTGCTAACACTTCTGCTGCAGCCAACGCAGCAACCTGAGCCTCTCTGTAGCATTTCCACCAGCTACAAGTGAATTTAAGTCGAGCAAATATACTGTAATTACTTTACCATTTACTGATGTGAGAGTATGTCGAGCATGGAGGAAGTGAAGGTGGAGCTGCAGCTGGAAGCACGGATACCTCCAGAGAACACGATACTCCTGTACAATAACTGTGACATGTGGTAATAAAGCTGAAAAGGAACAAAGTGTGCCTTTAATCTAAAATGAGTTACCTTCATGAAAATAAGCACATTTGCTGATGTTTCTGCAGCCAGTGTGTACAGAACATTTATCATGCAGCTACCCGAGCATGAACACTCAGTGAAGTGCGGTACACAGAGACTAAAGGAAACGAAAGTGCACTGCAAACACTTGAGTGGCTCTCCTCATTAGACTCTAATCACACTTAGGGTTGATTTACTGCGTATGTGTGACTGGTCGATTATTCAGTGTACACTTACTTTAATGTGCTCCTGATAGATTGAAAGGACTTCGCCCCTTGCTCCTCCACTTGCCATTTCAACGTCATTAGACGGTATTGTTTTGATAACCAGGACAGAATCTTTGGTATGGCGAAGACTGGAGAACGTTTGATTAAATGCATCAATCTCTTTTTAGACGACTCTACGTGCAAACTATGCCTGGTGTACACATGATGAAACTGATGCTCTCAGTACGAATTAAAGCAACATTTATCCGACTTTTAACAGCAAAAAAAACATCCTCGTTACTGAAACAAGATGGTCTTAATACTTAAGAAAAATATGAGTGAATTTCATGCTATAAAAAATCCTGTGCAGATAGTTCAGTATGTGTTTCATGAACTCTGGACCATCACACCTGAATAAGAGCTTTGTAACAGCCGCACGGCACGCTGTGCTCTATTTCTGATCCGGCCATTTATAACTGAAAAGTACACTTTTGGGTTAGCCGCAGCAAACCCATGTTTTCCCTGTGCACTTTCTGACAGTGCATTCTGTCTGTTATATGTTCCTCTCGCTGACACAGGCTGCCTCTGCATGTGCTTCTCATCCTCTGTGTGAAACGTGGTCTCACCCACGTCTGCTTTTCTTTGGCTAAGGCTAATATTATGAGGGAAGTTCCTGATACAGTATTCAACCTTTGTTTTAACACAAGTATAATATTGTCTCTTTGTGTAGCTTATCTCGTCCTTTTCCCCGGTGTTACTGGTGATAACTTGACAGTTTAACTTTAGGGCGGTCTAATAAGACGACAGTAAATCAGGAAGCTGCAGCAACTTTACAGCAAAAACATTTAGCAAACTCAAAAGTGACGAGAGCCGCAGTTCCTTGAGTGGCCACTTGAGGCTGGCTCCAGAAGAGAGTAAACACCTATTAGGCCCAATTTGGAAATACACAATTTTACATTAGAGATAAACACATTTTCATCCTGGTGGGAAAAAAAATATATGGATTTTTTTAAAGTTACTTCCTCATGCATGAAAACCATACAAATATTATTTTCCTTCTCTAACCTTTGAATGATCGTGGGCATTTGAGTTGTAATTTTAAGGCAGGTTGCCGTTCACAATAGACTGTGAAAAAACATGGACAAAGTCTCAGTGCCCTCACCCATTGGTTTCTGAGACATGGCGAGCTCCATATCAGACGCTTCTTCCGGAAACTAACTTTTGATCAATTTAGTAACAGGCAAAGAGTAGGAGCTGAGGCCTTTACCGTCCTTGCAAGTCAACTCAACTACACCCCTAATTATGTTCACTTATGCATAACTCCGACATGTCATTAAATCAAAACGGTTGAATTACAAAAAAAAATTAGTCCCCATAAAGAAATGAGCGAATGAGGCAAAAAAACGTTTTCTTCTTAACAAGGTTGTACATATGTTTATGTCTGCAGTCAAAATGGGCATTTTAATATGGGACTTACTGTAATGGCGACTTCAGGGTCTTTCGGAGCCAGCCTCAGGTACTGCAGTTTTTTGCACTTCTGCACTGGCTTCATTTTCAACACAAATGATTGCCGGTTCACTAATGAGTCTAGTCATGCTCGAGGTGTCTTCCTGTTAAAAGGAAACTTTAGCTTTACTGCTGCTGCAAAAGTGCTTGATCAATGTGGAATAATGACGAGTCTCTCGGTAAATGGACTTGAGCTTGTATAGTTCTTTTCTAGTCTTCTGACTACTCAAAGTGCTTTTACACCGCAGGTCACACCTACACATTCACACCTTTTCACACACTGATGGAAGAGGCTGCTACTTAAAGTGACCATCAGAAGTAACTAATCCCACTCATACACATTCATACGCCGCTGATGAAGCAGCGGGAGCAATTTTGGGTTAAGTGTCTTTCCCAAGGACACATCGAGCATGTGGCTGCAGGAGCTGCGGATCGAACCCACGACCTTCCACTTGAGAGAAGACCGACTGAGCTACTATGAAAAACATCAAGTATCTCTTCATAAGTCTTTGTATGAAATGTGCTGTACAAATAAAATGGTTCTGGAGCCCCATCTTAATGTAGCCTACAAGCATGCTAACTTTGGCTAGTTAGCACTCACAGCTAAGGCTTGTGTCTCACCAAAGACATAAGCTTTCATACCATAAATGTTTGTATAAAACTTTATCGCTACCAATCAAGAACAACTGTAGTTATTTGTAATATTTAAGTCTGGATAAATTGAATCGTCATTATTTCCACAACACCAAGTCAGTTGCCGAAGTTGCTCGTCCTTTCGTCAGATATGAAACGACTTCAAACAGTCTCCAGAAAACCTGAGGAATTTCCTTAAAGATATGAGCCCTATCAAAAGTCTGGATATCTCACAGACTTTATGTTGTCAACGTAATTCCTTGTACAAACAGAGCCAACGATAACATACACCGAAGGACAAATCCAAAATATTTCCAGAACACAGCAATCTCCAAAAAATACAGTGGTCTCCCCTCCGGAGGTTTGAATGATTACACGGATTAAAGAAACACGATCAACGAAAACTACAACAACATAATAACACCTTAAAGGGACATGCTGTGTGCTTTCTGAAGCTTAGTCAAGAGGACATTGTCTGACATGTCTTTCTTCACATTACAAAAGGCTTTGATACTGTGTCTGATTTCAGTGGTAAACCGGTAATAACAGTAATGTTAATGGCGTAATAATACCACCCATTTCATGATAGAGAGGCTGGGTATCCATTTCAAGGGCTTCTAACGGAGAACACTGTGTGAGAGACGAAGCGGAGGAATGTTCCAGATCTCCTTTTACAAACACGAGGCAGGAAATATGAGGCTACTGGACATTCAGAGCGCTGATTATTACATGAAACAGGGTAACACACATCCTGGATTAAGGATTTCGACCATCAGTTTGACCCTGGTTCTTATATTTTAAAACTTTTCAGATTTACTTGGAAACCTTTCAACTGTGTCATACACTTGACGGAAACCTGCTTCTCCCTTTTTATACGAGGGAATTATTAGGTCTGAATAACAACGTTTGTTTGGGTTCCTCTCCAGGGTACGCAGGCGGGAGAAGGTCAGCGTGGTTACGGCTGTTGGTCAGTGCGACTGCAGAGCTGGAGTCCTGGAACAGATTTCTGGAAGGGTCTTCAAAACAGAGGCCTGCCATGTTTCTTCCCCATGTTGAAAAAGTCAAGCAGGAGGCCCTCTAGAATAACACGGGATGCCTGGAGCAAAAATAATCCTCCTCATATCACACAATAGGGGAGTGTGTGGATTTTGTCTCCAGCACAGGCCTGAAAAATGTGCAGATTGATAAGAACGCGGCCCTCTTTATCATAAAAAACAGCGATACAGGTTTCACCGAGCACGCTCACAATCCATCTGACTTCCTGGCAGTCATGCCTTCACTGCATTCATCACACATGAAGAGAAAACTGGATCCACACCAAACGCTGTGACCGGCAATCCTGATTATACGCACCACGTACAACACACATGTCGTGTCAGGGCGGCTTATATCTCTGCATGTACAATCTTACAAAGGATAACAGTCAAATGATTACCATGAATAGAAGCATACAATCAAATATCTTCAATGTCATGGCAGCATGGACAACGAAACTGTGTGTGCACCTCTTCATCAATGCCACAATAAAAACAAGAATTAATCACAGTGTGTCTGTCACATAAACATCATACTGGAGCTTGTACAAGATAATGAATATATATTAAAGGTATCTCTTCAGACAGTATGCCGTTGTTGGGTTTCAGGGATCATTGTGAGCCTACGGGTCTTTTCAGCTGCACAATCATGCGGATAAATACAAGATGTAAAAGTGAAATGATAAAAAATGAACACTTTCCTTTAAGGACGTTATTGAATCTTAACATGCAGGATCCAATTTTACAATCAAAGACAATAAAGATGATCTATAGGACAAACTTTTAGGTTGACCATAGAGTGACTCAGTACTTATTTGTTCACGGCTTGTTTTAACCGTTCATCATCATCTAGTTGTTTTACAGTAGATTTGAACACAATCTGAATTATAATGGGTTTTTTAAGCGTGTTGAAGTAACAGTTGGATTAGGATAACTCCATTTTCATATTTGGTGGGGGGTGTTTGGACTTAAATCTCAACACCTCAATGTTATCACTTAGTAAATGACTCTTTGAGGTTTGGGCAGCTTTTATTTCCCTCATGGAGTTTCTTCTTTACAGTTTTCTGATTTTAGCTTCATATTTAAAAGAGTGAGACGACTGAAACTTCTTTAACAAGTGTCCATGGGAAATATAAAAAGGCATGGTTTGTGCAATGTGATCCTGTTATTTTGATGTTCTGTTGGCTTTTGTATTTGTTAATGTTTCTGTAGTGTTACAGCCTGCGTGTCCCCTCAGGCTGTTCTTTGAGCTGGCAGCGCCCATTCTTAATACAAAACTAATGCAGTTCAGCATTTTCAACACTCAGCACCCAGAGCACAAAATCACCATCAGCGTCAGATTTGTTATGAGGCGGCACTCTCAGTGGAAAAAAAGTTCAACTTTTAGACCACCGCTGTGCTTGTCAATGTTACTTCCCCCTTACCGACCAATAAGAATCAAGAGGGGCCGGGACCTTTGATGTCAGCTTTGTCAACAACAATGGCAAGTCTCAGACTACAGAAGTTTTTATGCTGATTTATGCCCCATAAACGAAACAAATTCTGTTTTTTTGCCCTTGATCAGAACCAACGTTCAGTCCAACGTATCTGGTAGTGTGAGAGTTTTACACATCCTGACATGTTGGGTTATCAGATTCAAAATATGGATCATAAAGTCAGCAATTTTCTGAGATCATAGCACTCGATACGAGCGAGAAGAGGAGGAAGAGGCACAGCTGCTATAAACAACAGCAGACATTATTCACCTGTGGCTAATGTTAGCATGCTAGTGTCCCCCCCCCAAACACCCTAAGTGGATGTTTATAGTGTACATGTAGATAAGGCATGCTACAGTTGACAAATCTTACCTCCATTTTACGCTAAAGAACAGTTAACCTGTGATGACAATATCTCCACAATAACTTTCCATTCATCATCATCTATATCTGATATTTAATCTAGTCTGAGTCTACAGTCAGTACATGTTCTCATGAAAAACTGGAGAACAACATCCTGTAAAAATGCAGCAGATGTCAAATTTCCTGAAGCCTGTAACACTGCAGCCACATTTCAAATGCACAAAACTTCATGTATAATTTAGCCCATTCATTCTGTTTTCTCAGATATTAAAACTTTTAGCTTCAAGGTTTTTCTTTCTCCGTCTGAATCATCGCCCTCAGATGACACACTAAAGATAAAACATACTTTTTACATGTGTCAGTGTGAGCTGTGAATATCAATGAAAGTCATCCAAAGATAGCAAATAAAGAAAAACCTTGAAATACATCCATGACCATGGAAGGAAATCATTATAGTGGTGATTTTACAGGCAAAGGGGAACATGTCAAAACACTTACCACGTGTTATTTAATTACCAGTTATTGGGATTAACTGTATAAAAGATCTTGGCACAGACACACAAATAAAAGTGAAGTGAAAATTATTTTAATAGCAATAAAAAATGTCTGCAGTACAGGATTTCTTGGAAACTGAAGATCCTGAGGTGATGACAAAGTTGGATCCTGTCGACATTTAACGGCTTCTGTTGCTTCAGCTAGAGAAGTTAAACGTTCAACGAAAATTCCTTGTTTGACAAATCAGAAATAGCACTTTGGTTAACCTGTTAGATTAAATACAAATGCAATAATATGAAGGAATTGTGCACAAACATTAGACTTTCAGGACTGTAAACTTTATCCGTATCTTTGAAAAGGTTTGCAGTATCTCTGGAAGGACAGCTTGTTAGAAATGTTTCACATCACTCAGATTGGAGCTTTAGATCGAGGCAGTCTGACGAATCAAACTCATTTCACTATTTACTAATTTCAGTATCTAAAAGACAAAGAATAGTTATAATCTGGAGGGACATGTTATAAGGTAAAACAATGTATTTGGTAACCCAATAGCTATCATTAATCCATCCATTTTCTTCTGCTTATCCTAGGTAGGGTCGTGGTGGCAGCAGGTGAAGAAAGTCGACCCAGACTTCACTCTCCCAAGCAACATTTTCCAGCACCTCCTGGAGGATTCCGAGGTGTTCCTAGGCAGGCAAACTCTGGGTCTACCCCGGGGTCCCTTCCCAGTTGGTCATGCCCAGAAAACCTCCAAATGGAGGCGTCCAGGAGACTTCCTAATCATAAGCCTGAACCACCTCAACTGGTTCCTTTCAATGTGAACAAGTAGCTGCTCTACTCCGAGCCCCCCAGACTGTCTGAGCTCCTCACCCTGTCTCTAAGGCTGAGCTCAGCCACCCTCTGGAGGAAACTCATTTTTGCCGCTTGTACCTCATGCTTTTGGTCACTACACATAGCTCGTGACCATAGGTGAGAGTTGGAACGAAGATTGTCTGGTAAATTCAGAGCATTGCCTTCAGACTCAACTTCCTCTTCATGACAATGGTTTGGTACAATGTCTGCATTACTTCCGACACTGCGTCAATCTGTCTGTCCATCTTAAACTCCTTCACTTGGGGCAAAGACTCACTCCCCAACTGGAGGGGGCAATCCACTGTTTTTAAGGCATAAACAAAATCTAAAATTAGTCAGCCCCTTCATCACGTAACGTTTAGTTAGCTAACATTTCTGTTTGCCAGCCAACTTGACCATAAGCTAGCTAAAAATGCTAACTTGATGGAAACTTGCAACTTTCCTTTCTAATAGTGAAACAACATCAGTGTTAGCTAGGAAGTGGTTATATGCTAATGTTAGCTCTTGTAAGCAAATTGGTTTTCACATGTTAAATCTGCCATATGTCCCCCTGGATTTAAACTTTCTGTTTTCTTTTCAGCGACTGATCAAAGGAAAGCATGAAAGATTTTCTTCTTCTTGGTAAAGTGCCCAAGTGCCAGGAATCATGGACATTCCCGGGTGTTTACAGGGCGATGATCTGGGTTTTCATGCAGTTTTAACAATAAGTTTAACAATTAAAAATAGAATTGTGTTACTTCAATGAAGTTTTTTTTTTAAATTTGATTTATTTAATCTGTTAAGCAACATCTCTATTTCTGACTTGACACATTTCTGATAAATATTCCAGCATAAACAACTCCTTTTTTGGACACTTCCAGTTTAATTGCAGCATCTGGTAATCTTTAAAAAAAAGTGATACAAGCGAAACATGAACATTTGTTGCTGTGATTTTTTAACATGTTGGAAACCTAACTATCACACAAAGTCCAAATTAATCTGTTTATTTGAATAGATTTGCTCAGACTCCAGTCTGCATTGTTTCACGAGGAGAAGGATCCGGTTTCTTTTGACTTTGCTCTGCACTGATATGAAACACATGTTGGTAAGTGTCCACTTACAGAGCTGGACAGGAAGCAGAGTGTTGTCATCAGAGTCTTAAGATTATGATCAAAATCTCATTATTATTATTAATATCTGTAAAGTGGAAGTCGCAGATGTATCCCCAACAATCACTTTGCTCTGTGATAACTGGACTCTTTCCATCCATAACTCTGGGAGTATTTCACTCAGATAAGAGTTAATCTTTGATATTAATCAGATTTATCAGAGTGACTGAACAGCACTGAGGCTGGCAGCACACTCTGCACATATAACTGGAACTGATGTGGTTGTAAAGTGTGAGTGTGTGTGACGTAAAGCGGAGTGTTTTCTGCGTCGATAATTTGATGTGACAGCAATTACTAACTAATATCATTCCACTCTACACCCAAAAATACTCGCACAGCCATGAAACACGACATTCTGTTTTATTGTCTGCAAATCCAGCCCGAGATTTATTGTTATGAACTTCACTCAGAGCCAACTCATTCAGTGTATAATGTCATGTGTGCACTATTTTCTTATGTGAAATAAACGGTCTGTGGCGAGGTAAGTGACATTTATACAGAATCCAAATTGGCTCTGAGATTTTTTATGCTTTCATTAAAAGTGCAGTTAAGTTTTAAGAGGGAGTAAACAAGCAGACTGGATCCATCTCCGATTTGACAAATGAGGGGCGAGGGGGAATGCCGAGCTGGATGTGGAGCGGCCAACGACAGGCTGATTCAACCGGTGCCATCAATTAGCAGCTTGTTAGTCAGAGCCAGGAGAAGTGTGGCTTATGGAGAGTCATGCATGCGCAGAATGTTATTCTCACGCTAATGCAGACACATTTGACTCCTAAAACCTTTGATTTTTAATTTTTTTGAAAACCATATCTTTGCAGAATTGATCTAAAAGATATCATAGCATTGTAATCAATCAGTAGTGGCTATAGTTTCCTAGAGAGATCAGAAGTTCTTGTTTGAGCTTTGAAGTTAATTGGGGAGATCTAAATGGAGCATAATCGCCATAAGTTTTTTGGGGTGTGGGTCTTTATTAGAAAGGACAGCTGAAGAGAGACAGGACATGGTAGGAGAAGAGGAGAGTAGGGGACGACATGCAGCAAAGGGCATAGGTCAGATTGGAACCCACAGCCACTGCGACAAGGACTACAGCCTCTGCACATGGGGCACAAGACACAACTGCTGGGCTATCCGGCGCCCCAGACAAACCAATCTCTAACAAAATGTCAGACCAGCTAAACTAAGCAGAAGCAGTTCAATTGATGAAATTCAAGCAGCAGCCACTTTCCTCTGGAATTACGCTCAGCGTGAGGAAGTTCTAATGCTGTTTTATTGTTCTGCTGTGTTTGAAAAACGTAGCTTTTAATCTGGAAAAACCGGAGACATCATTATCATTTCACCTTTTACTGATTGTGGAGATGTAAAGACAATAGATAGTAAAACCTCAGAGGACATTTGGTCATTTTTCAATGTTAAAGAAAAATAAAATCACCAATTTGCTACCAAAAGACAACAGTTAGGAAAAAAGAATCAGAAAGACGTGTTTGTTTGTTTGTTGGTGGTCTGACAGATGTGTAGATTGTGGCTGCCGTGCTGGTTGGATCTTGATATTGTTTACATGGTCAGAATCAAAAGAACGGTAGCTTTCTAGCAATGTATAAGAACAGCAGCTACTTAATGACAGTGAAAATGAGAAAACATTTATGGCCCGCAGGCAGACGGGGTGCACTATACAGAAATAATCGCCTAATAATAATAATAATAATAGCCTGAATGATTCTGAAATTGACCAATCAGAATGTATTACCCAACATTGCAATGTCATAAGTAGTGAAAGAGATAGACATGTAGCCCCAAAACTACAAAAAGGTGAAAGGTTTTTGATTCACAAATCAGCAGTGACATCTTCATTCAGCTTCCAGTAGAGCTCACACTTTGACTTTATTCTGTCCTCGGGGTACAACAAATAATAAAACCGTCTGAGCTCACTTGGTTTGGGACAAAAAGTAGACAAAATAAAAAGAAAGGATGCATGAAAAGTCAACGCAAGTCACACTGGCTGAGCTGCTCAGTGTCCAGAAGTGGATGGAAGAAGCAAAAATATTCAGTGAGGATTTGAGCGATGAGGACATGAACAATGAATCTCTTCATAAACAGATTTTAAACGTTTTTTTCCCCTTCCTTTAAGCACTGTGAAATATCAGCGAGGGTGTTAAATGTTCAGCCCTGCAGATAAGGTCTCCTCATCTGCAGGTTTTTAATGCTCCTCAGTGGCTCTCTGAACTCTTGGAGGAGTGTTCAGTCCGAGGTGAAATACTGGGAGCTGCCCCAGAGTGACGCTTCCTTTAAAACCTGCCAAAGCTTTATGTGGAAACACAGAGAAGAATACCAGAGGGGATTTTTCAAAAAGCTAACGTGACGTGTTGATGAACGGCTTTGCTGAAATTTAGCCCGCCAGATACTTTCTAACCTCCGCTTTTAGAGGTGATGTGGTCAGATAACGCTCTCCACGAACACAGATTTAATATCTAAGAAGTCAGAATGTGATTGCAAGTTGGCAAAGAGAAAGTGGGAATAAAAGAATTCAGCGTCTGTTCTGGGCGATCAGTCACTGTTTCCAGACGGATCAGAGCGGTCGGTGCAGCCAGGAGGAAATTCTTCCTTTTTTTTTCTCTCACAGAAGAGAGGTTTTCTTCTCAGATGCTGTCAGGAGGCTTTAGAAAATCCTCCAGCAGGAGAGTTCTACCTGCTGGGTGGATGTTTAGAAAAGAGTCCCCACCCCTCAGTGGAAGTCTCCCCTCTGCTACTTAGCGCTCTCCTTCACACAAACACTTCTCATTCCTCTCCCCACTTTCACTTCCTCTCGCTCCTTTGTGCGACGATTCTCGCTGAGAGACAATGAACATCAGATGTGTGTAATTGCCGCTGGGATCTGAAGGCCTGTGTGCACCTGTGATGTGTGAAATGAGACAATTACACACATGACAACGTTATTAGAGAGAAGAACATCGAATCGATTCAACAACCTTGAAGATTTCCTCAGAAAATGGAGGTATTTCAGTGATTGTCTGTGACAGTGACCATGTGTGTCCCATTATCACATGACGGTGACGGCTAAGATGTGGCTTTGGACTCAGTTTGAGTCAAAACAGGGACTTTGTTTCTCATGCAAGACATTTTTTTAAATATTCAACAGCACACTTCTGATTCGACAGACCGAAATCTAACCAACATTTTTATGTATCATATCATAGTAAGTAAGTACAGTATATTTAAATAGCACTTTTCAAGAACAGACCTCACAAAGTGCTCGACAATAAAAGATTGAGCAGAGACATTACAAACACACAGTTACATCAAATCAAATACAGACAGATCAAACAAAGGCAGTTAGCTGCTTTTTAAAAGTGTCCACAGAGTTCACGGCTCTCAGTTCAAAAATGCAGGTGCCACAACCTCAAAGGCACAGTCTCCTTTTGTTTGAAGTGTTGTGCGAGGAACACCCTGCAGACCTTGGTCAGAGGACCTCAGGGACCTGCTGGTGTTACATGGCCTCAGCAGCTCAGTGAGTTAAGCCGGAGCATGACCATGCATGGCTCTAAACACAATAACAAGAATTTTAAACTGTGTCTTAAAATTGATGGGGAGCCAGTGTATGGATATAAGGACAGATATGATATGAGACCGTCTAGATGATTTCGTCAGCAGCTTAGCTGCAGCATTTTGGACCACTTGTAAGCAGTTTACAGATGTGACACTAAGACATGTAAACAGAGAGTTACAGTAATCGAGCCGTGATGACACAAAAGCATGAACAATCATCTCCAGCTCAGCTCTGGACTCAACAGGTCTGAGTCTATGGCTATAACTCTTAGATGACAAAAGGAGGAGCGATCCAAAATGTTCCGTGCTGGTCCAGACTCAGAGCCTGACCCATTTGGACCCCTAAATTACACAGGACTGTTACTGTAACCACTGCGTACAGCTAGATATCTGCACACAAAGTGTTTCCTGCAGAATATGAACTGACTTTGATGTTTCTCCAAAATGAATCTGTGAAATAGTTACATGTTCGATCAAGTTTCACAATGAGGCAGTTCAGTCTTTGAATGCAGACCAATGTATCTTCATTTCCGTGAGGCTTTTCAACACAGACTACAGTACACATGTAACTGATAGATTACCATGAAACATGTGTTGTTAATGTAGTTTCTATTGTGAAGTAATGCCAATGTGCACTGTCCTGAAGAAGACACACAGAGGTGGTTAAATGAACACTGGCACCTGTACGTCACTGATGTTTATATTTGTCCCAACAGAAATACATTCTGTGTAGTCGACACAAAGAAGAGGGTCTTCAGGGGGCAAAAACACATGAATAAAGCAAACCAATGAGCTGCAATGAAACAATAAGTATGGGAGCTCCAAGAGGCGAATGGGGGAAATTGTGATCAGCTTTCCTGGAAAAATCTAAAAACAAAACAGCTTTTTATTTTTAAAAGGACTGTCTTTCAAAAATGTAAGTGAGAAAAGGATTTGCATCCACACAGCACAAACTGTGCGTTACAAACAAGACAGTATTAATGGGTGTGGTGGACTCGGACAAAAGAATACCAAAACCATGCTGAAACAATCCTCTAATAATTGTTCCATTTCTGCAAACAAGAAGCAGGCACCAATGGTATTTTCTGTTTTTGTGATTCTTTCTTTCTTCTCTGTTTGCAGCTCAGCGGGACGCCATCATGTGTTTAAGTCACATAATCGGCTTCATAAATCAGTGCCGGGCTGAACCTCCCAGGCACAAAGAGCGAGAAAGAATCACAGAAACGAGAGAGGAGTAAACATGATGTGATCCATGTACAGTACATGCAGATCACAACACGAACACCAAATATAGCACGATGGATACGGTACAAAAGAGAAATGAATCTAATCCTTCCCTCTGAGCTGTGATATGTCTTTTCTCATTGTTTCTCATTGTTCGCTGTAGGGGGAATGTTGTTAAAGCCCATTGTGTGTTTGGGGAGTATTCCCATCTTCCAGTGTATGTCAGGTGTCAATTACGTCATTCAAACTTTCTAAAGGTAATTATAGAAAGCCACGATGTCTACGAGCAGGAAACCTGCACATAAACAGGATGACATCAGGCTTCAGCTATTGGTTTTCATTTCACAAGGTCGATAATAAAAAAGTCATGGTCAGTGCGATATTATTTTTTAAGCCCAGATTCCTTGTCACACAGCTCTCCAATCCTAATATTGATGCTGCTGCAGTGAAATCCGCTGCACACCTCTGCGTTTAATAAGGCCGTGCAACTGAAGCATGTGCGTAGAATAAGTCAGCCCAATAAAAGTCTGCTGAAAGGCTGGGAAAGGATTGTGTTTTTAAAGGAGAGAAACACTGTGTGAGTGATGGGGAGGAGTTGGATTTACAGCTGAAACGCAGGAGAGGGGACTGGGGTCTCATACAGGCAGATAGAGTCGGGTTTCTGAGATGGTTTAAACAGCCGAGTCAGGTCACAGAGCAGAGATGACCGGCCAAGTCCAGGACCAGAGCGGGTCGAAGGGAGTGGATCCACCAGGGCCTTTTTCTGGGGTCTCAGACAGGACACCAGAGCTGCTGAGTCTCCCTTAAAGCTCGTTATGTAGTCCCTGCAGCCCTCTATTATAACTATAATCCAGCTATAAAGAGCTGCAGTCACAGAATGAGGTCTCTACTCTCTAATGAAAGAGAAAGTACTTTGTGTCTTTGTGTTGACTTTAAACCACAAAGCTGATGGTTGGCCAGGGTTGATATCTGACTCCTGGCCTCCTCTGGTCCCACGTGAGAGGTTTAAATGTGGAGAATTCATGTTTAAAGCACGAGGTGTTTAGTGATTCAGCCAACACACAGTCAACACATATTCTACATACTGTATGCAAAGTCAAAAGAACACTTTTAGAGATAGATTTACTGTAAGTGCTCTTTTACCGACAGTCAGATGAGGTGTTTTATACCATGCTCGTATTGTGTATAAAGGTCGAGGGTGCAAGATCAGGGACCCATCGACAGATATGTGATGTCAAATTCATGTTTTATTACCTGTGGGCTTTACTCTAGCCTACCTCGGGTGTATAAGTCTGAAAAAGAAACCGATTTTCTGGTACTTTACTTGCAAATTATGGGTTTTAATTTGCTGAAATAACATCATGATGCAGATTTGTAAACAGTCAAGCTTTGTCAGGTTTATCCTCAAGAGGAGAAGGAAGAATGGAGGTCAGGTTGATCATTTCTGATGCATTCCTGATTGTCACAAGGTCAAGCAGATTTGTGGTATTTGATTAAAATCTGCACTTCTGCAGATATTTGTTTATAGAGACGAAAAGAATCATTGCAGAATACCGCCGATGGTAGCCAGTGCGTCATTAGCGAGGATTGTGTTCCGCCTGCTATTGGTTTACACACGGACTGCATACACCAATCCCTGCTGACACTTAACTAAAGTGTCTTTAAGATAGGATGCGGTGGGCGCTGCAGAAATGTGTGACGTGCTTGCGATGCAGTCGTTATAAGGCCCCGACACACAAAGGAGATCGTCGGCTGTCGGTCCTAGTTGGACCGTCGGTGAGCGGTTGTCGCCCTACTGTAGTTTTTGCGGTGTGTCCAGCTCCGTCGCTACACGTTGGCCCCAGTCGGCCGATTCTACATGTTGAATCGTCGTCGGTGAGAGGAATCTCCCTGATTGGCTGTTGGGAGGTTTCATTTATCTCCAGCTCTCGACACAGGTTTCGGCCGCTGTAGATTCCATGCTTTCACCCATTAGTGCGCTTTCTCCTTATTTGTCACCTCCGCCTCTTCTTTACTTTTTCCACTAAAAGACCAAGGGCTGACAACGCCAGTGCCATTTTCAACTTTTTATCAGACATTATTCTCGATTAGTAGGCTAGTTCTTTGCCGTCTGCTTGGTGTGTCAGGGCCTATAGAGCTGCAGCTCCTGGATGAGCATAAACTCTCCCAAGTCCTGTTGTGCCCTGAGGATTTCATGAACCCACACCCTCTTCTTCTTTGCTGCTCCTCTCCTCCTCCTCAGCAGAAGAAAAGTCGGGGCTTTGTACTGAATAGTGGACAGATACATTGTGCCTCCAAAAGTAGCTATTTTCCCGACTATCGATTCGGTCACCTAGCAACTTGCGCCGATGATTTGAGCGTGTGTGCTCCTCCTCTGCTCTGCACCTTCCCCCGTGTTGCTAGTCGTACCAGACAAAGTAAGGCTGTAGTTGGAAACCCCCTGAGTGTATGAATTAAGAATTCACATTTATTTGTTATAGATTTATGTTTTTACCTCTGAGAGGAGAAATGTATTCTTTTTCCTTCAGGAGGTGACATGACCTCCCCGTGAAGTACAGAGAGGAAACGCTCTCCTTACTCTGGTTATAACCTGAGGGAAGTATGGCAGTCATTAATCAACACACTATACTGTAATGAAGCCATCAAATACTGTTGACTTTTTCTCCAAAAATAAACGTACAATATGTGACAGGATTACAGCCTTTCAGTGACACCCATGATAATAAGGACACGGGATCGGAGACCAGGTAATGACAAGAGTATCGAGTTTCACAGAGACAAATGGAGGACAGGGGTACAGTGAACGACTTTGACCCGGGACTGTCGGCGTGTCAGACGATACGGCTGCTGTATTAATGAGGTGTTGATGGACTGCTCCTCCCTGTGTGTACTGTTAATCCTCCTCGTGAAGTCTGCTGTGATGAATTCTACTCTTATCAAAGGACGGTCACCAGGATCAGATGGATTGGAAAACTTTGTCCGAGTCTATTTAAACCAATGATCGGAGCTTATGAGGACTCTTCTGTGGGGGTGAAGAACAACAGTGAGCTCATTTATTACTGTCTCACATATACAGTACACATTTGAGCCTGACTGATAAAGGATTATTAATATGATTCAAACTAATCTGGAGTCTATTATTTCTTTTTTCTAATAAGTGAGGCTTGTATAACTCGTAGAAAAGAAATCACACGATAGGGAAAGATGTCGTATTGAAACAAAGGTAGCTCCAAAGCTTGATCGGAACTCGACTGTTGCCAGGCAACCCGAACATTTTCTTTACAGTTGCCCCTTTTTGTGTGTAAATGGTAAATGGACTTTTCTGATCTTCTGACTACTCAAAGTGCTTTGTCGATGCTGCTATGTGAAGTGACCATCAGAAGTAACTAATCCCATTCATACACATTCATACGCCGCAGACGAAGTAGGAGGAGCAAATCAGGGTTAAAGCTGGGGTAGGTAATTTCCTCCAGATACACTTTTTAAGATGTCTTTAGGTCCTGACAGAAATTAATAACTCATGTGCTCTGAAAAAGAAACAAAGAAAATCCGTTATGTGTAGCAGTTGTAAACACGTAAAAACTTCGACCAATGTCTGCACTCGGTTCGAGTTTTATGAACCAATCATGCCTCCCTGTCTCCCTGCTCGTTCTCTACCCCATGCATGCACGAGCCCACACTCAAAGCATGAGCTGAAATCCGCTTCTGGACCAATGGCGCTAGTGCATGTAAGAGAGGGGCGTGGCTTTTGAGGGAGCACAGAGGGGAGGGGGTGGGTGAAGACGGAGCACTGAGGGAATGCTACTTTCAAAATCATGCTAGTTTTCGAAAATTACCTACCCTAGCTTTAAGTGTCCGACCCAAGGACACATCGGACATGTTGCTGCAGGAGCTGGGGATCGAAGCCCAAACCTTCCGGTTGAGAGGCAGCCGACTCTACCGACTGAGCCACAGCCGCCCCTAGATGTCACCAGAGGTTACCACTGATGCCCTCCTTTGTTTTATGTTCAATAATCTGTATGACTCAAAGTATTATTGAGGCCTTGTCCCAGCAGCTCGAGTAGACGCAGCTCCCCCAACTTTCAGCGAGGTGATCTGGCACTACTACCACCCTACGTCCCCGATGCCCAGACACCACCATCGGACTGTGTCGTCCCCACAACCACTACCGTCCTGATTCATGCACAACCTCCACCTCAGCGGCAAGGCAGTGTGGACAGCAGGAATGGAGGAATACAAAGGAGAAATCCTTCCTGCATATTATCCCACTTTCCTTAACAATGAGCATGGTCTTTAACATGTACTATTGTAAAGCACCTCGAGATAACACATACGGGGATGGGAGCCATACAAATAATGATTGACTGATTGATAATGAAACAGTGACAGAAGAGTTTGTTGCCAGTTGTTTGCTACTTGTTGCTACTGGTGCTGCTTTGTGATTTATTGGAAGTAGCTTCATGAGTCAAGACAAAGTCCTCACTGTATTCAGAACATCTGCAGCAGAGCGATACACATACAGTGAAGTTGTACTCTACATAGGCCTCTCGTCCAATCAGATCACTTGGTCAGAACTTACTGTTGTGTAATATCTGCTCTCCAATATATAGTTCAGGCTCTGGTACACTTACGTACGTCACAGCGTAAAGCTCTCAGGCCTGGGTTCAGACAGCCAGCAGTGCTGGTTTGGCTGGTGTGTATTTTGTGAGGTGCCTGTGATGATGAACAGCACAGCAGACAACACACTGCTGAAGTCTTTAAACCGAGCACTCAGCTCAGAAATATGAAGATGTTTTTGTGAGTAAGGAAAAAGGGCCTGCTCACTCTCACTCCCAGAGGCTCGGTTCTTTTCCTCATAAACTTTAAACTACAATAATAACCTGTAAAATATCAAAGTGTTACGTTGTGCACCTGTGCAAAAGCACACACACACACACACACACACACACACACACACACACGCTACGTTCAGTGCAGGTCTGCCCTCCATGATGCCACAAACGTCCCGTCTCTGGCTGGATGAAATGTGGCTCCCAGAGGGCCCAGCGTTGAGGCCTTCAGACACCTGGAGGGGCTTAGCCGTGAGAGCAGACGGTCTGCAGAGTGACACGAGGGGCTTATAGGATTGAGGGGCAGGAAACTGCTTCATGTGAATCTGGAAACAGAAAATACTAAAGGACAGACTCAGCAATCATGTGCATTGCTGAAATTCCTGTTTGGAACGACTGAGAAGTCCAACAAGTGACTCTTAAACGCTTCATGAAAGGAGTGAACATTTAAAGCAGGTTTGAATCAAAAACTCACCTTTTGTTTAAGTGCTTTCAGTTACACTTTTCCGCTTACTTAATGTGAACAAATGACAACAAAGTGACACAGTAATACCAGCAGAAAGGTTGGATTTGACTCACTTAAGTGCATAATGAGGTTAAGGAATGCAGGAGGGCTTATTTCATTAGAAAAAGGCTTATTTCAAGTAATAAGGCACTTTGAGGTTTGTCACATGTGCGACCACATGTTTACATATATGTAAGGTCTGTTGTGCCGACACTGTCGGGACAAATTAAGGAAAGGAGGGTTGACCTGATTTGGCCAATCGACTGTAACGGCTCTGTTAAGTTCAAAGCGAGAAGAATGCGGAGTTAGGAATCTGAAAAAAAACCAGGTCACTTATGAAGATCACTCAAGTTTAATCAAGTTTCATGATTGAAAGTAATATGATTTCACTAGACCCTCCCAAAAAAGCCCAAAGTCAGTCCTTAAAGATGCTGGTTAGAGTACAAATGATCAGAGACACAAGTGTTTAAGGAGGCGAAACACTTTGTGAAACACCTTGAGCATTTTGTTTTTTACTGTGTCATTTTTCCATTTTAATCCCAAAAAATTAAAAGTAGAAATACAGGAAGATGTGACATTTTCTACCCATCCATTATCTACACAGCTTGTCCTGTTCGGGGTCACCGGGTTGGGGGTAGGGTCCAGGCGGGTACACCTTGGACTGGTCAATAGTCAATCACAGGGCTGACAAACGGATCATTTTCAGGGGTTTCAGTGTGGCTAGCTGTTAGCCATAAAGGAGCAGAGACTTTCTTTTCTGTTTCTTTTGTTTTTAGTCCGACTAAACTCTTGAAAAGCAAGAATGGAGATGGATTAAAGAAATAATGTTGAAGAGCAGATTGTTAGCTGCACTTGTATCACGGCGTAACTCAAAATTCGATACGTTAGAGATACGAGGCCGACGATATCAAGATACAGTGATTCTGTACAAGACACTTTTATAATGATGCAGGATACACAATGCCCCTGCAAAAGGTGAAGTGCTGGATAGATGTATTTCTCCACAGGGTTTCTGCACTTTTTAAAATAAAATTGAAGACTTTTTTAAATAAATACCAGTTTTGCACTGTGTAGCCTCAGTGCTTTGGATTTCATGTTAGGCTCAATGGCTTTGATTCATTGTGTAAAGTTTGAAACCCTTTTCTTTCAGTAAAAACTCAGTCAGTAGAATCTCTTCTGTAAATGTTTGATCAGCCACCTGGATATTTATCATCTGTTCGGTGCTGTTGTAGATGTTTAATGCGTTGCTACCATTTTAGCAACAGCTTACAGCAACAAACTTTAACACAACATGAAGGGGCACAAGCAGAAAGGCTGCTGCCAGGAAGCGATCAGGTTATTGTGTTCTGGTTCAATTTCTCTTTTAATCAGCATATAAATAAAGTTCATTCCGAAACCCTGCTACAGATCAGTGGAATTTAATACTGCAATTAATTCGAGAGTCAGCACCCTATCATTCATTTAAATATGTTAAAAAATGGTTTATTGAGATCCAACAATGTCAACACTGATGCTGCACCTACTCTTGGTAACTTTAATTGTATTATGTCCTCTGTTGGAGATTATTTGTTCTTGTTACCCAAATTGTATTGTATACATCTGTATTTGTTGTTGTTCTTTTTTTTGTTTTGTGTTGTTTCTATACTAATGAACGTATAATAATGGGTTACATTTGATTCTGTGATGCCAAAGAACATCTGGCAAAGGGTCGATGAAAATTAGCCTTTCGGCCAATTTGGGTACATTTACATCCGTCTGAATGTTAATTAATGTACACTGTCTCTTTTCAAATAAATAAATAAATAATAATACAGATGGTGTTTTTAATCAGTCGGGGCTGTTTTATTCCTGCAGGAGTCTTTATAAAAAGTGTTTTCATTCAGTTTGGGCTTATAAATCTGTTATCAGGGTTTATTTATTTCTCTACCTAACAGAGCTGCTACTAGCATGTCTATGAGAGATTGTTTGATTGAACTTTCCTGTAAATATTAACATTTTGTTACATTTAGTTTAAGTAGTATTAAATCTACTTCTGCCATGGATTAAATCTTTAACAGCCTCACAGGTAACGTTGAGCACACCCACATCAGTACAAAGATAGACAGACCACTCTTAAAGGGGGCTACATACATCCATGCCATTGGACTGCAAGTCTTTAATAACAAAAGGAAAGAAAAACCTCCATACAAAAGTATATGTACATGGTCGCTTCCTGAACTGTAGAGCAGTTAATGGAAATGATGGAACATGGTTCATGTCTTAGTTCTTAAATACAACACTTCTCAACAGTCAGCAACCTCAGTGCTGGATCTGACACGGGAGGCGGGCTGCCGGTGGAGAGTCCATCTTTGTCACGTCCACGTCAGGAGCCAAACACTGGTTATCAGATCAGTCTAGCATCTGACAAAAAGAGTGAGCAACATCTCATGTGAGCGAGTTAAGTCGATCTAAACATTGATTTCATATTAATTAAAGCACACAACAATTATTGGGAGACATAAATAATGCAATAATCGAATACCAGTGCAAGAAAGCATCCAGAACATGGAGACACGGGACAAAAAATCACCGATTGAGACACCTGCTATCAACACTTACAGTAGAGCCTGAGTGAGACATTCGAACAGAACACAGACGCAGAATTAAAGTTTGGTCTACTGAAAAGGAGAATCAGTGGATGTTACATTAGCATTTATGTTAATTTGGATGAGATACATTAAAATTGAAAAATAAAAAGAGGACATGGAGATGGACAGAAAAACAATTGCACCGTATCCCTGCCATGTGCTCTTTAAGTTCCTAACCTTAAGACCTGAAGGAGAAACTGGACCCTGCGTGGAAAACGATGGGTGAGTCAAGCTGTCGAAAGGAGGAGGGAGGAGAAGATGTGTCACAGTTAGAGAGTCTCTGATTGGCCTTCTGGTTTTGGCTCCCCACCTCACTTAGTGTTAGCGGTGTTGAAAAGGTCATTGGTGGGATCACTTTGGGACCAAACTGTGATTGTGTGACCGTGGATGCATGCTCATGTAAAGCCCTGACACACACACGCACACACGCCAAAGCATCACATCCTCCCTCCTGCACACACCTGCCATCATGCACCCTGGGTGAAGGCTCGGGAAGAGTCGTAACATTTGAATGTGCAGTCAAAGGTGAAATACTGGGACAGCCGACTGTGAGAGATAAGAAGCTTCCCCATAGATAAGCTGGTTAAAGTAGCTTGAGGCAGTTGCATTGAAACAATTATAAACCCTAACATTCTGAGGTTGTAGGTGTGAATCTTAAATGCCGTTTAGTAAAAGCTCAAACTTATACATCCATACCATAGGAGAAAAACCTGGTGACGGCCGAGGATAGACAAAGATCATCTAATGATCTGAGGATTCACTATAGACTGTATACAAAGATGGCCGACTTGACAGCTCCCCAGAAGTGAAGCCAAAATATTTAAAGCTCCCGTTATGGACTGGCCTCAGTAAAGGTCATAAGCTCTGCCTCCTATAAGGTAAAAGATGGGCCATAGCTCAACCTACAAAATCAAAAAAACAAGTGAAATTAATCTTTCTTTAACTTGGAATCTGTCATAATTGTTAGTTCCTATGCTGCTGATTTATATCCGAGTGTTCACTCTTCTGAAAAGTCTTAATACGTTTTTTGATGCTATAAAAACAAGTTTATTGCCATGATTGACAGCTACGTCGACGAATGCAGCTCCTGTTGTGGTGTGTGTTCAAGATTAGCAGAGAAAAGGAGAAACAGTGAGAGGAAGTGAGCAAACGCTAACACAAGAGTCATTCACTTTTAAATAACCCTGAGAGTCCTCTTCATACCGACAACGGAGGCGGAGGCTCTTTCAGTCGTTCCCTACTCTGGTTCCAAATGTGCAATATGTCAGCGGCCATCGCTGGGTTATTTTGGCTCCTGATCTGTGTATTGCAACCTGTTTCGAAGTAGGGTAGGATATTTAAACTCCTCTAGTATGAGAAGGACACGAGACAACAGTGTTTGAAGCAAGAAGGTAAATTCTGTTATTCAGTAAGAGTCTGAAAACATAGTCCAAGTGATATTGAGTGAGTCTCTGCCTAATGTTACATACATGTTTCTGTTATCTACAACACCTGTCAGCAACTCATAGCAGAACGCTCAGGCCAAATAATGTTCTGGATACATTTCTGAATAAATATTTGTTGAATCAAAGCTTTGTAACAAAAATACAAATAATTTTGTTACTGTCCTATCTTACTGTCCCAGGAGTTACTCGTTTGACTGCATTTGATTTAAAGACGAATACGGAAATGTTTACAAGTGCAAATTGGATGTTTTTTCAGAAAAGCTCCTATGATTTTAGACGATGCAATGAGGAGTGGGAACCCCCACCCTCGTCCTCTCAGCTCATGTCCCTGCCTTTAAATGTTCAAACCCCTGTGCAAGTCTTATTTCTATGCCTCCCTCTCTCCTTAGGTCCTCTTTCCTCACTTATCAGAGTTCTTGCGCGGTCTGCGGAAGCTGGACATGTTCTCGCTTAGTGCATAGATGCGTCTGGAGAACTCCTCGAAGCCAGCGACATCCAGCTCCCCCAGCACCTGTTCGTCACACTCCACAGCTACTGCATGGTCCACGGGGATACAGCGATAGTCCTCGAGCCGAGCCTCATCTGCTACCCCTAACCCCAAACCAGTGGCCTCTGTGCCCATTATCTCCTCCGCTTGCTCCACAGAACAGCGCAGCTCTGGCACCATGCTAATAGGAGCCTGTCCTGCAACCAAAGAGCCATTCATAGCACCTGAATGCTGACCAGAGGCTGACATTTCCTCACCAGAGTCCTGCACTGAAGAGGAGCTGGGTGCAGCTGTGCTGCTGGAAAGCTGCTCTTCATTTTCTTCTTCTTTTTCTAGTTCATTTTTTATGTCGAGGCTTTTGCGTCTCTCCTCCTCCACTGCTGTTTCCCCACCCTCCTCCCTTTGCTCCCCATCCTTGTTGGCCTCTGTAGTCTTGGTGAGGCTAAGTGAGGCCATGCCTGCATCAAGCGAGGACGACTGGTGTTTGGGTGAAGGTGAAGGAGGTGCCAGGCCAACTGGTGGCTGTTGTTCTGCCATAGCTGTGTTATAACTGGGTGGAGGAGATGGCTTGTGGTTGTGCTTATCGGCCTCCGAGCTCGCCCTTTTCCTCAGGCATCTGTCTGGGGAGCTGGTGTGGCAAGGGTAGCCGATATCTGAGGCAGCAGAGACACCGAGCTGGGACTTGGTCGGCACTGGGATGGAGCTAGATACTTGATGTCGATCACTGTGAGGGAGAAACAGAAAAACATGCTGAATGTGCAAAACATAAATACCAGCAATGAAATCTCTTCTATACTTAAAGTCATATCAGACAAAGAGTTCGACAGTTTATTCACTGTATCTACTCTTGGACTGGGAATCACAGGGTTTAAATATATCATAATACTGCCATTCTGTGATAATTGATATATTGACAGATAATGTTATAATGATACATCACAGTATCTGCTTAACTAAAGGACACAAATGACCCTAAAAAGTTCAGGAATAATGTCATGAAAATCATCTTCCGCGGGAGGAAGGACATCAAACATCGTTTCCAGGTTCATAACATAATATGAATCCATAATCCTTACTTTCATCGCCTTTTCAAAGCACTTCCTCTGGATTAACTTTGCTGCTGCTTCCAGCTACTCGAGGATGATCAGTGCCAAGTTACATGACCTGTTAGCTCGGACACGCTCTGCCTGGCATCCTTTTTTTGGATGCACACAAAGTACCAGGAAGATTTTTCAGCTGAGCAGTGACAGTCAACTGCTTAGTAGAATTGTCACTGTAACGAATAAGCCACGTGGTCTGCACAGGTTAAAGATAAAGATTCTGTGGATATTTAGATGTTGATATACCTTCGAATAAAAAAGAAGAAATTCATGATTTGTTAGGTCTGTCTCAAAACAAGGAAAGCTAACACATCTTCTTTCTTTTTGTAATGGAGTTTAGATCATCCATCCCTGCTGCAATCTAAGTCTGTAAAATAATACCTCCATGCTTAAATGCTTTTGCATATCTTACACCCGAGGGTAAAAAACTCCCTGTGCAAAATCAATTATTTTCACGTCTTTACATGGTGTCTTTATACAGTATTTAATAGTCCATAGCAGAGCTGTATTTGTATTAAGGCTGAACACACTTTAACAGCCTGCATGATCTCTACAGCCAACATCGGAGATTGGGACTTCCTTAGGGGACTCATAGGTTGCTTTTGGACAAGGTTCTCCATTGATTGCTATATCACTCCTCCACCCAAAGTACTCGGCTCCCTCCCTGGTCCAGGAGAAAGACAGCTGCAGCTCTTTGTAAATCACTCACCTTACAACACTCAGAAAACATTTGTGCAGCCTCTGAGACTACACTCATGTTCCTCTGAGTTGAAGCACGCAGCAGGCGTCCAACCAAGCATGTCAGACATTTTTCTCCATAACAGATAACAGATTCGGGATTTTGGCTACCCTGTCCAAACCAAGTACTGAGGCCATAAATTTACTTAAATGGGGGCTCTTCCAATAGCCAAATCCAAAATCACTGGACTACTTAGCGGCCTTCCTAATGTGACCAATCTCCTATCTCTGAAGCTGAGGCATTGTGAGGTTGGGTTCAGAGGTGAAGCAGGGCCTCAGCGTGCTCTGCAGAGGTCCACATGTGTTGGTTAAAGAGCTGAGGACACATCTCTGCTTGTCCAGGTGGACATGGATTCCTAATAGATGTCCTTGTAAATCCACTCCTTTCACTTGACACTCATGAAGGAAGTATTCAACAGAGATCCCTCAGCTTAAGTAATGATAGAACTTGTGGACATTTGTTGTGTACTGACTTGCCGTCTGATGGACGGTTTCACCACCAAACCCATGACAGCTCGTAAAAAGGGCCCTGACCTTGGCCAGTACAGGCACCCAGCAGAGGTGGTCTTTAAAGGGTTCACAGGCAGGACACTGTGCCGAGCAAAGTGGAGGAGCCTGTCTAATTTTAAGAGGAGCTTGTCAAACTTCAAAGTGCCGGTGATACAGTAAATGAGAACCATCCTCGATCTGAGGCTGAGTATTTAACGGCTTATGGGAACAACCTATAACTACTGTACCTCATGGCTAACACAGAAGCTAATTACTGGCATGGAGATGTAAATGCTGGATGGTCAACAGAGGTTACAGTTAGGAAAATAACGGGATGGGGTAATGACCTGAACCTGCAACCTGTTCCTATTTAGTGGGCAGAACCACAGACAGACTGTGCTTTACTTGGCAAGGCACGTCCATCAAAACACATCATTTCATACTACTGGCTTTAGCCTGCACACCTAACAAGCACTTTGGTTACTTCTACAGAAAAGCCTCTTCAGGAAAAACTGAAACAAAGTGCTCTTTAACACCTAATTTTCTGGAGAGATGAATATATATATATATAGATAGAATAGAGAGAAGCTGAATGATTTGCCATATCGAACACATATCTGTGACTTTCCAAATGAAACCATGATGGGCTCTTTGGAAGTCAGTCGAAAAATGTGAATCCTGATTTGGTAGAAAAGAATAAAGACAGATGTCACGAGAAGTCAATTATCATTTAAGTAAGTGGAAAATGTGGTTCAGAGTCTTTGAAACACAAAACAGGTTTAGAAACCAGAGACAACGGGTACTCAAGGGAAGTTTAAGGTTTCCAGGCATCATTTAAAGAAAGCTAGCAAGCGGCTACTGATTTAAAAAAAAAAGTTTGACTGAGTTATGTCGTTACAGCAACGGCTGATTAGATGTCTTTGATTTTAATTACCGTCAGCCAATTTCTTTCATTCCTCTCTCCAGCTGGCTCTCACATAGAATCCATTTGGTCTGATTTTAGTTGGCTAACTACGCCACACACACAAGTGTATTGTTGACACTGGCATTAAATCACATAGTCATCACACCAAGCCTCCTCATAATGAGTAATGTCGTATACAGACCGCGTCATTTTGTTCCACTTGGTTTCTAGGTTAGGTCTATTTTGGTTCTTTTATTTGTGTCAGATTGAGCAGCAGTGTGTGAGTTAAAGTGGCTGGGTGTGTCAGTCAGTACTGAAGCTGAGCAGATCTCAGAGCAGTCAACAACTTTTCACTTTAATATCAATGACTTTTGTTTACAGTGTGACCTGGCTGCTCTGAACACAGAAGTCCTGAAGACACACTTCCTCAAGCTGTTTGGAAAAACTGGATCTCAAACTTCCATGCATGAGCAACTGTGTCTTTTGTTGACATTCTTGGTACACTGTGTGAGATTTCTCTTAATAAACATTTACTCTACTCCTTTTCTGAAATTTCCTTTTCTGTGAATGAGTCATCCTCACAAAAAGTCCACAAACTGCTCTCTGAAAGGAAGTGGCATGAAATGATAATGCTGGAAATGTCTGTTTGTTGATTGGTACACCACTTTGGTCCAGTATAAAATATCTAAACATCTATGGTACATATATTCATGATCCCAAGAGGATGCACCCTAGCACTTTTGTAGTCATTTTATTCTTGTGCCAACAACAAGTTAAAGTTTTGACTTTCACAGTAAGTATCCATATGAATTTGAAATACAGTTGGTGAATGTGTGCATTGTCCCAAAGACTTTGATAGCTCCTGAATTAACTTGAGCGTCATTATGAGATTAGAATTAGTGGTTTTAAAGGAATGACATGCAAATCATATTTGCATAACAAAAGCATAAATCTATTCAATGCTGACAATAAAGGGAAAAAAGGTTTCAGTGGCTGTCACGTCAATCGACATCAATGGATTTTCGCTGTAGCTGAGCATTGCTGTGGCTTTTAAATCTTTATGGTTAATACTTTAAATGTGGCTTACACTTGCTGTTTTTGCCAGTGTTGCCTCAACAATCACTGGTAGCAAAATGATTTGGAAAGACCTCGGTAAACCTTTAACTTTAAAGCCAACACTATCCTCCGTTTACATTTTAAAATGGATACACAACTTGGAAAGCTGCTTTCACATCTGCACTCCTGAAAATATTTTATATAATTTCAGGAGGACTGCTCCGGATCTTCTCCTGACCTGGCTTTTCACATATGCACCTCACAGCAGGAGACTATCCCTGTCAGACAGGAGGGGGGGCGGGGGGTCTCCTGAGGTAAGATGTGACGTTAAAATAAAAGACGCGGAAGGAAACGTTTGAACATTAATTTAATGTTATACTTTTGTACACTGAGAGCACAGTTCACTGAAGCCAAATTCCTTGTGTGTGTAAGCATACATGGCCAATAAAGATGATTCTGATTACAGCTCCTCCAGGAAATATTCAGGAGTTTATCAGGAGTTTTCTGCAAGTGTGAAAGCCTATTAATATATTTAAGTGCCTCCTACATAATGATTTACTAGAGTAGTTAATATAAAATACATTACGCTTGCTTGGAATTGGCAACTCAATAGTGTTGGCGGAGGATCTGAGCACGCCGATGTTAGCTTTTTGCTCCAATTTTAGCAGCAGATTTCAGCCAAGCATTGCAGCTAATGTGGTCGTAGACTCAGTTTTGTTGAGTTTTAATATTCATTAAGTCAGAGATGGCACAAAACTCTCTACTTATGTTGCCAGGCATCCGTGGTTCATGACTTTACATTAATTCACGTCTTTTAAGTTGGATGCTGCAGTTCACTATAAATTGTTTTGTGCATACAACAATTTTATTTGGCCTGTCTTTCGCATTATTTTTCTTCAATGCATGTTTCCATTTCTTTTTTATATTTTCCGATGCATGCCTTATGCTTTACAAATGTTAAAAAACACTACTCTATCTCTTTCTTTGCATATACTGTTAAACAGGATGGGACTTCATCTTAAAGGGAAATAACTTTAAACTTTCTGAGCTGCAGCTTGGACTTGGTCCAAGGTATTCATAATGAGCAGAGTGAATTCATGATAGAAGCTCAAGCTAACATCCTAATGGGAAAAAGGTCTGTTGCTCATCCCTAAAGCACCATATGTAGCTGTGTATTGATAGGTACACTTCACTGGACGCTGAAGCTACCTTCCTACAGTAAGTCTTTGAGTGTAACTGGGCCCTAGTCTCTCTTACGTTGCCCTTCAACAACCTTACCACACACTGTAAATGCAGCTAAGAAGCCTCTGCCTAAATCATCAAGCAAAAAACTTGACATGCTGATCCAGAAATAGCCTTCACTCCTGCAAAGCTTTTTGCCTGCTCTTTTCATTTCCACTGCTGATGTCAAAGCTGACATATTTCAGGCCGACTCAGGAATCCAGAAAACCAGACCTTTCCACTGTCCAATCACCCGACGGGCTTCACAACGTAACCCCTGTTCAGATCAAAGTCCTGCTATGAGCCATGATCCAGGTCCAAAACAAACAGCAGCAGATAAGATTTTGTATGTAGTAGTTTAGGGGAAATCCCAGTGATCTTCAAGAGCAAAACATAATTATAATAATATTCTGATTTTGGTGCGTACATGTTCTTTTTGCCATAACTGTAGAGCCTCATTATTAACCACATGGTCGGCTTCTGGTACTTAATCCAATTCATTAAAAAATACAGACCAGGGGCGTTAGCTTGTCTGAAAACTGTTGGTAACAGCCACCCTTGAACGGACCTATCAGTGCCTCTAGAGTTTAATTATTAGTTAATTTGTACAAAAAGGTTTAATCGTTTCCAGACACACTGACCAGCTGTCTAGCTTCCCGTCTTTATGCTAAGCTAAGCTAACCATTGAGTTTATGATTCTTTTGCAACAAGTTTGCCCCAATAATTTGTGTACAAACTGTATTGTTCACATCTCTAGACGAGTGTGTCATCTCGTTCATTACCTATAAATAACAACTTCTTGTGCAGTGGGTGATGTGATAAATACTGAAGTTTGACTGCTTTTGCTAATAGACACCCCCTCAAACACTTGGACATCACAAAAGCAGTCCTAACTGAATTGAGGGGATTGTGTCAGGCTAAAAGATTAATTGATACTTTACACATTTGAGATCCTGCCTTGCATTAATTAGTTAATAACTACTTGTTTTAAAGAGGGAAATACATTCCCTTTATCATGCTGACTGGTTAGGATGATGTGATTTCAGAGAACCATTTTCCACAACAGCATATCACAGGATCCCAGTAATTTATATAGTAAATATAGTGAGTTATTTCACCTTGCAAATGCTTATTTTACGTATACACCATTTGGATAATTTCCCTTTTATGAGACTGCAGCTGTCCAAACATGTCTAATCATGTAACACAAGGGGTCTCCTGTGGTTTTGCTAACTTTTCACTCACTATGGGGTCTTTGGGGATGTCCACATCCTCCAGCTGCAGTCCTGAATCTTCCTTGATTGCCACACCTTGATTGCCTCCTGTGCATGTAGCACTGCTTCCAGGCACCGGAGCAGGATTGGTCCCTGTGAACCTCTGCCAGGCCCACAGCGGATGTGGAGCGGCAAATGGGAGCATGTTGAACGTGTTTGCTTTGATCTCTGCAGACTGTACAGTTTACAAAGAGTACTGTCTCTGTCTGCCTCTCTGTAATAGATTCACCATTTTACCGCTGCTATGTATCCTTTAGCAGGATTGAAAAAAATCCATATTTCACAAGAGCTGCATTGTATATATTATGACATAATGTATGAAGATTTTATCAGCAGTTTGCTAAATGAGGTCATTTACCCTCGGTGTTACATTATTTTATAGTCTTACATACACTCTGCTTTCCCTTCACTTCGTGTAAAATGTCCATATTGAACACGTATGCTCCCATTGTGTGGGTTTTGGCTGTTTTGGAAAGGCTCTCCCTGCGGACTGGATTCATGCTGAATTAGTTCTTCATGGAGGGAGGAAACCGTTTCAAAATCATTTCTGGAGACGTCGCCCTCGGTCATATCCTTCATCACATCATCCCTGTTTGGATGCGTGGTAGGAAGAAAGAGGTGGCAAGGAAGGATAGAGGAAGCAGATTAGCCTCCTTTTCACAGTCTACATGGTAATTACACGCAGCTGCCATGCAGCTTTTTTTTATACAATCCATATTTCATAAACTGGGATATTGTAGTTGAATGTGTTCTTTCAAACATGGGGAAAAAAGGCAGAATGGAAGTGATACAGAAAAGAAATGTTGCAACAGTGTGTGGAGAGAAATCAATGCACATCCTCTTTATTGCAGAGCATTGCACAACAGTCACCTCCGTCACCTCCACCATCCTCGCTGAAGCTTTAAGTTTGGCTGAAGGTGCATTATTCATGCTCTTATTGTGAAAGGAAGGTTACTGCTTAAAGGTCAGAAGGTGTTTATTTATATAATCAAAAACTTATCTTGTTTCCTCTACGTAATATAGTTTGGTTAATTACCTAGGATTTAATTTTCATCCATTGCGTGTCTTGCTTGTCTGAGAATAGCTTTTAAGGTATATTGATTCATTTGTGGATAATTAAGTAGATCCACAAATATCACAACATGTTTTACCATCCTACATGGAGGAGTTGTAAGAACGTTTAAAGTAGCTTAAAAGCAAAATAGACATCTGTGTGTATTTGTATTTGGAGTGTTGGCGCTCACTGGTTAACAAGTCAAACCTAGTCTGTTGTGGCCTTACAGGGTTTTTATTATTACGCTCTAGTGCTGGTGGGAGGATGTTACATTTAAACAGAGGAGTTGTTTGTCTCCACTCCCTTCAGCTATAGCATGCTGGCTGGTTTGTGTTGAAGCAGCTGTCAGGATCTTTGTTTTGCATTTTGGTGGCACACGTGAATAAAAAGTTGTACGTCTACGGTCTTTGCAGGTCCTCTCCTTTACATGCGTGTAAAATGATAAAACAAAAAGCTCCTCCTGCTTCCTTATTGCTGTCTCATGTCTAACTTACAGTGAACATTTCTTAAATGAAAATATAAAGTCTGCTTGTTCAGAATCTCTTGTCTGAATCTGACCTGTGAACGCTTTGACAGGCATTAATAATATCTGTAATAATCTTCTTATCCAACACTGGGAAATGAAAGCTAAATGTTCAAACGTTTCCTTTCAGGTATTGCCAAATCTATCCCCTTTAGGAACAGATATGTATACCATAAGACAGATCTGATTTAATGTGATGATCACATTGTATTATTTTAAAACCTCACCATAGCTGGAGCTGATGAAAAAGACAGTTTCTCGATTCTTAGCTGATGATTGCTTGAAGAGCACAGGGAAACTTTTGTTTCTGTCCCCGTGGACTCGTTGACACACAGGAGTGCGACTGTGGCAGGCCACTGTACAACTGTTACTACCACTTCTTACAAAACTGCACACACACACAGACACACACACACACACACACACACATATATAGCTTGAGGGTTAGCGGGCCCAAGCTTTCATCTCATCTATCTCTGGGCCCTTCCACTTCCCATTAAAGAGGGGGGACAGAGGAGGGCTGATTTCAGGGCTCTGGCTTTTCATGGCTTCTTACCTTTCAAAACAAAAGATTATTCAATTAATGTGTGTAATACACATTTTCCCCTTTGCTGACCCTGGGAGAGGAGAGGAGATCAAAGACAGCTTTCTCTTCATGGGGCAGTGGAGCTGAAGTCTGACACAGACCCAGTAAAGGGTTACTCACAGGCCATAAGACTGCTGAGGGAGAGACCTGGGGATCTAAGCATTCCTCTTCACCGGGACAAAGTGGCGGCTGCAAATCTCATCAAACACTGCTTTTTTAAAATGTTGTGTTTGATGATTATGTGCAGAGGTGATCACCATTATAGGTAGGTGAGGTATGAAGCTTTTTTAACTTTAACCTAATACATCCACAAAACATTTTTTTGAAATGAGTCACTATATATTAATGTATTCAGCAAGTGCATGTTCCCTGGATGCCAGAATTTGAAGAACAACTTATTCAAAGTCCCTAAAGATGAGGAGGTCAGTGTCCTCCGAGTCAAAAGTCTGATTCTGTGTCCGGTAGCTCAAACATGCAGGATTGGAAAGGTTTGATAGAAGTGCCAGATGAGAGGCGCCGGTGGCTTAGAGGTTAGTAAGTGTCCCATGTACAGAGGTTATAGTCTTTAAAGCTAGACAGATAGAAATATACTTTATGGATCCTGAGGGAAATTCAAAAAAGCTGGCGTCCCCTTTCCTGCTCCTTCCCAGGTTTCAGACTCTATCCACTGTCCTGTCTTAATAAGAGATCAAAGAAAGAAAATCAACAAGCAGCTAGATGAACCCGTACGTCGTCCGTTGTTGGGGATGTGTCTTTTTCACGAGTTGCAGTTGATTTGGTACAGTCAAAAGACGCGCCCAAAGCATCTCAGAGAAGAGATCACTGCTTAATATTTAATGATTTTGAAACTTAATTTCCAGACTTATTGTTTTCTTTACTGAATTGTGCTGGCCTGGTGCCTAATAACAGAGTCTACTGTTGTCTAACAAACTCTGAATAAATGATGAGTAGTTTTAATTGCATCGCAGGGATTTAAAACAACCATCTTTCCTAAAAATACATGTAAGCATATTGAAAGTGAAGCAATTGCTATAAAACATACTCATATAGAGTTATAAATATAGCAAATACATTTTGTTTCATGAGTTAGTTGTGGTATACATCAGGGAAGCTGTCTAAGACCATTATTATTTATAATTTGACACGTTAAATCCAGGTTTTGAAATGTCAGAAATATTACGTTTTTACCTCCAGCAGTATGAAACAGACTCCTTCACAGAGTGTTGCATTATGGGTCCAGTTACAGCACGTCTTAAGTTAATTATACAAACTTGAAGAGTTTATGGCTCCTTGAAGATTCTCAGTTTAAAACCTTTGCTCTTTACATTAAATGAGACACCGCAAGACGATGGTTCAATGAAGGTGTTTCATGTTTCGGATGACCAGGGTAACAGTCTAACAGTAATATTGGAACACATTTTTGTATTAGGAGTAGTCTCAGGGTCGTCATGATACCAGAAGTTTAAGTTTAGATAAGATACAAGTAACAATCAAAGGATCTCTATATCTGTTTTGATACCAAAGCAACAAAAGTGCAAGTCCTAGGCACCCAATATTTGGTGATTTCTTGTTTTTAATGACCAAAAATGCAGAAAACTCCTGCACACAGTCTAAATTGTACAAATATTTTGGCAACTTCTGGGATTGAAAAAATGCCCCATATCTTTCTGTCTTGCCAGCTTTTGGTTAAAAACACGATTTAAGATCTGTAGGTTTTTTTTAAGCCACGGTACCTTTCAATACGTTTGAGCATTCAAGTAATGAAGAGTGTATTGTGTTAAAGCATATGGTATAGAAAAGTATCATTTGACAACCTTGTCTGTAGGTGTTGTGTAACTTAAATAAATGTCAGTATTTCTATTAAAAGGCCAATTTAGTATGAAGCCAAAACAGGCGCATAAAAACTTTAATGCATTGAGCAGAGTAATAACCGTCAGTACATGTTGTTCAGGAAACAAGGAATTTGTAATCCATCTCCTGACTGAATCTTACAATTTGACACAGATATTTATGCTCAGGTATTTTTTTACTCTAACTTGTGCAATTTCTTGCCTTCGTGCTCTTTTTAGTCTTCAGTGTGTCTGATTGTATTCACGGTGGTTGGGTCTGCTGTGTTGGCATTCAAAATAAAAAAAAATTCAAAATATTTCTTTGACTTACTTTGATGTATACAGTGTGATAACAAATATATTCTCTCTTTTTCTGGCCTCAGTGACCTCAGAGAAAAATATTTTCGATTCAACGTGTGTTTCTGTTTCTTACCATCGAACCAGCAGGCCATGTTCCAGGAAGTTCTTCAAGTTCGGTAGTGTCTGCTGCAGGTCCGGGGTGGTCAAGCCGTGTTGATATCTCAGCTGCAAGAAAAGGGAACACTTCATGAATTTTTAACCTCAAACAACCTACCATTTACATACAATCATCCTACAGCCCGGCATGTAGTGTGAGGTTGGATAACACCACAGAGAATGCCTTAGACACATATGCACCCTCTCCACGTTTGGGTTTTTGTTCAAAGGAGAAAGAAATACCACCTACAGGAGAGCTCTGAAGTCTACATTCTTTCAGCATGACACATTTTTACTCTCCCCTTCAGACTATTACTCATCTGGACACACAATGGGCATCCTTCCCTGATAACAGGCATGTGCGCTAATATGTAAGGTGTGTGGAAAGACAGAGGATGAGATGCGGGTGGTAAGGAAAAGCAAACTCACTGTTGAAACATCTGGACAAAATGGGGCAAAGAGAGCACATTAGAAACCCTAATATATTCTCCCACGATCTCCCCTTCTCTCTTAAGTAGGCCCACCTCTAAATTTGGCCTTGAGCAATCCCTCCCTTGTACTTTATTTAATTCATGATGATAGAATCAAATCCTAAGGAAAGAAAACAACAAGGCCACCTTGAAAATCGAGCTCTTGTGCCAGAAAAACCTCGTCTAAGAGTTGAGCGATGTCCCAGCAGGCCAACTCGCGTCCTGCAGAGTTTATTTAGCCTATATCACTGAACAGCAGAGGAGCATCATGCCGCACGTCCAGCATATATATCTCTGAGGCCCCTCTGTCACACACACTGACTGCAGCAGCTGACATCTGTTTTGTTTCCACATGGGAACCCGGCAACCACTCTGGATTCTGACACACACACACACACACACTTCTGGTGAAGAGAGGAAGCGTGTTTGACTCTGACACTCCACTCACTCAAGGTGACAAACTGCCTCTTCATAACATGACTGACATGATAATAAAGAAATGATAGAGAAATACTTCTTTTGACTTCAGAGAGCTAATTTCACACTTCAGTTTTTTTTAATTTAAACTATATCATTACATTTTTCAAGAGACCCAAGGACACTTTACGTAAAGGAGGGACCAAACAAAGAGCGAAAAAAGAAAAAGTGAGACAGTTAGCAAAAGGATGGGAGAAGGAGAGTTAAGGGAGGTTGTAGGCTGTGGAGAAGAGATGGTGTTTGAGAAGTGTTTTGAATGAGTCTAAAGATGGGACATTGCAGATGTCTGAGGGGATGGTGCTCCGGAGGACGGGGGCTAAGAGGTTATTGAGGGCAAACTCTAAGTAAATGGTAAATGGACTTGAGCTTGTATAGCGCTTTTCTTGTCTTCTGACCACTGAAAGCGCTTTTACACTGCACTGATGGCAGAGGCTGCTATGGAAAGTGGCCATCAGTATTAGCTAATCCCGTTCATTAACATTTATCCGCCGCAGACGAAGCAGTGGGAGCATCTTGGGGTTGCGTTACGTTCCGAAGGACACATCGGATATGTGGCTGCAGGAGCTGGGGATCAATCCCTCGATCTTCCGATTGAGAGACGACCGACAGTCACACTCTCTTCTACATTTCAAATCACAGACCCATTCATTCCTACTTTCAGTCAAGTTATTGTTCTTGGGATTATTCAGTGTACAGTTGAAGGAGCTAAAAAGCAAAAGTGCTGAGCTTTGACTGACAGAAGACGAGTCAACTCAAGGTCTTCTCCACTGATGATTCCTATCACCAACTCTTATGGGCAGCCCAATTTAGAAACCCGCTGTAGTACATAGTGGCTGTTGTAGAGCTTGATTAATGGCAAGATATGTGCTATAGGAGGAGTTCATGCAGTCCATATGTGTATGTGTGTCCAGTCTCTACTCAACATGCAATAGCTAAATCGAATCCTGACTGAACAGCTGACAGAATAATATGTGAGCTCTTTGGTATGGACTGCATGGTATGTGCTTCACATGTACCAGAGTGTTCACATGTGTATCAGTGTGCGAGTGTTCAGACCTCAATGGTTCATGTCAGCCGTACAAACAACAGTCACGACAGTATCAGAGGAGGGCTTTATCAAACCAAGCTCAGATTGAGGGATCCAAACAAGGGGTGTCAGCTCAAAACACAGCCGGGGTTGAGCAGTCCAAAGTATTCGAGAACAACTTAGAGATCCATTCATCGCTCAGAGTCTGACCAACTGACGGCGCTGCGCTGTCCACAGGGTCGGCTGAACAGAATCAGGTTTGAAAGTATTCCAAGATCAATAACACCACAGGTTCAGAAACAGAACGAGCAGGGAACCATCAGGCAGGGGGGCTTAACTTGTTCTGTATCCAAATGCTATAAGAAGGCATCTCATGGAAATCTCAAAGACGTATGAATCAGAAATTGTGAATCAGATATGAGCGGAGAATAAATATTATGGCTTCAGCAAAGGAAAACAGCATTTGTTGGACTGTATGGTGTCTTGGATTCTTAGTAAGCAGGCGTGACAGGATGATTTCTTGTAGTCCCATTGCCTGAACTCTAAGGTGAGCGTAACCACCACACTGCATGTCTGACAGGAGCCCTGTGTAAAAATGACATGCCTGTATGTCTAACATTCTGTGAAAGAGAAAGCGCGTGAGTGTGCATCCATATGTGTGCCTCCTATTGTGTTCAATTCTGTGAAGAGATCTTGCAAAGCGTGCAGTGAACAGAAACTGGATATGGGTGAAGACAGAAGAGTGATGGGTGACATCACTGACTTGCTCCGGGCGCACTTCATTACTCTGGAGCTTTTTGTGTATGCTAATTCTGAACCACGTGTGAAAGCTTTGAGTTTCTATGAAGAATGTAGCTGAGTCCAACATACTCTGTGATCCAGCTAGACGCCTCCAATACCGCCAAAAGCCTGTGACTGTTAATAGGCAACTATACGTGCCTATGGAATAATTGGATGTATAAATTAAAGGGCCCAAAATATGTCCAATTTATTTATCAGAAATCTTTTTTTTTTCACCATCAAAGAAGCCAACACAGCATGTTTATCTATACTGCCACACGAGACTGTCATGATCTTTTTTTCTATGGATGTATTCTGGCTGCCACAAGAAACATCTTTTTGTGTAGGGAAGAAGAAATGATTTTAGGTGATTTATCAATCGACAATATCAGACAGACAACAGTTTAGTGCTGAGCGAGAGTGTCACATTAGTCAGAGCTTCACTTATTTTTGTAGTTTCATGATGAAAATCAGCGTTTCTCTGCTGCTTGCATATCATTTGGGGGAAGAGAGATAAAGCAAACATTAGCTTGGCTTATGTTTGCTTGATTGGAGGTTAGGATTCCTTCCGTGTTTATAGTTCACAAGGTTTTTGCCGCCAACTGATTGCAGCAGCAGTCTCCTCATCTTCAAAACAAACAATCCGCTGACTTAAACAGGTAAAAAATGTGAAGATGTTAGTTTCTTGTCAAACATAACAGTCCTTCTGAAGCGCTTTGGCAGACAGGATTGAGGAAAATGTATCCAAAGCATTTTCTCCACATGGAATAGGTTGTTTTTTTTATGTATGCGTCATCGCTGCATTTTTGTTAGTGTTCTTTATGACCGTCAAACTTAATCAAAAAGGTAAATCCTCCTAGCACTTATTCTCTCTCAGGAATCATAAAGGCAGATTGCAGCCAGGCCTTTAAAAATGCTAATCAAATAACTTTACTCTATACGAGCCAATTTGCAAGTTCTAGGATTGGACTTGGCATTGAGATTGAATAAATTGTATCTGTACATCTCTACCTCCAAAAGCTTACGAAGAAGTCAAAACTCCACCTCAACGTAGTGTTTTTTTTACCAGACAAACACAAAACTCTTTCCAGGGTGAGCCTCATGTGTGAACACAAACGGCAGAATTTTAAAAAACGACTTTACCCAGAATTATTTCTGCAACCCCCTTAGTAAATATCCTTGTGAAGTCTAAATGACCCATGTGTGAACACAGCAGAAGACGTAAAGGATAATGTTCTGAGGAGGTGAGGACATTTACAACAAGCAACAGGTGAGCGACTGGTGCAATCTTTTTGGACATAGTGAAACTGCTTCATACTCATTTGTTGATAGTGTGAATACGTCCAATTACACTTTGAATTTCTGCATTGTCTTTTTGACGTTATGTGCTGCCTCCTGAGACTCCCCCCTGTCTCAGTCTCCTGCTGTGAGGTGCCTAAGTGAACAGGCAAGCCAGGAAGATTTCAGGGGCAGCTTGACCTGAATTTTTCATACATTTTTAAGGAGTGCATATGTGAAAAAAGGCTTAGGTTTACCCAACAACAATCTAACTTCAACGTCTATTTGGAAGGGAGTGAGAAGCCACCAGCACTGCTGCTTCAGACTGTCTCTGTAATGAGATATGTTTGACACATTCAGACAGTTTGGATGACTGAATCCTGCAGGCTGCAACAGCTGACCCTGTGGACACCCTGCAAGACTCTATCAATATTCATAAACTGGTCTGGCCCTCCCTAGTGGAAGCTGCATTGGGTTTCTACTCAGAGTGCGCAGTATATGTTTATATATGTGTGCTGCTCGTGGCCTTTGTCCTGGGTAGGCATATATCCTGGATGCTTGCTGTTGAACGCCCTCCTTTCTTTTCTGCTCTTTTGAGACACGCAGAAACATATTAGTGACCAGGCGGTGTCATCTGGAGTGAGAATGGAATGAGGTGTGTTTCATTATCAAATGAAGATGAGTGTCATTTTCAATCTCCGGCTTCATGAAAGCTTTGGATTGTAAATCCAAACAAACAACAGAGCAGGGAAGGTCTAGATTCAGAATCTGTAAACAGAAACTAGTCTCTGGAGGCGATATGTTGTATGTGGCACGAGGTAAAAATAAAATCACGTCAAGTTTATTTCTGTTGCACACAACAGGAGAAAAAAATAGTGCATCATTAAAGAACAGTCCACAATGCATTTCAATTTCTGTCTCAGAGCATTTGTATACAAACCCAGCAATAGGAAACCAAGAGTGTTTCAATGTCAGCCACTCCAAACCAGATCAAACATATTGCCCAGAATCCATCCACTTGAGACAGTTTGTCATTGCTAGTTTCCCTTTCATACATCAGTGAGATGAATGCTGCTGGAGTCCGATGCGTGCTTGAGTGTTGAATGTGTATGGAAGAGTGCTTACAAGCTGGCCACGGGGTTCTTTGTAATGGGGCTAAATCAGATCGTGGTGAGAAATTCCCTTGGCCCATTGAGGATAGCTGAAAGGTGAGAGGCGGTGGAGAAGTGGGGGCGGAATCGGGGCTCCTTTACATGATGACATAAGGAAACAGATCTCGCTGTTTGTCCTTGTTGTTGCTTACACCTTTGTGTCTGAACACTCCGCAAAAACTCATTTAGGGTGCTGGAGACTGCAGTATGCTTAGTGTGTATGAGTGCAAGATTTGGTAATAGTCTGTGTGAGAGTTAAGAGGATGATCACCCATCAGCACACAAAGCCAATAGGAAAACATACGATAAAGAAAGTTTGTTCTATGATTGATAATGCTCCAGTTTAAAGGACAACAATGGAAGAGCCTTTAAGATACCAGATGGTCCACTGGTTAAACTTTATTATACCGCTTTTTGACAATTTAAGTTTTCTACCACACATTTTTAAGAATTGATTCTCCTTTTTCTTTCGGATCGATTGGGGCTTCACATTGAAATTCAGTGTTCTGGATCTTTTGGTGCTTTTTGGCAGACAAAGCAAGTCCAAGGAGCTGCAAGCTGAGCTGCTGCTGCCAACATTAGCTGAGCTTATTTTATGGACCTGATTAAGGATTTCTATTCCTTCAGCAATTTTTTTTTAATTTTTTTTTTTTTTTTAATTTTATATACTTTATTAATCCCCTACGGGGAAATTGTGGTTCGCACTCTGTTATTTTTAGACATGCTTCTCACACACACAGGCCTGAATCACACACATGCACAACGAGACCTGTGGACATGCATTAATGGAGAGATGTCAGAGTGCGGTGGCAGCCCCTTGGGAGGCGCCCCCTGAGCTGGTGGGGGTTCGGTGCCTTGCTCAAGGGCACCTCGGCAGTGCTCGAGAAGTGGTCTGGCACCTCTCCAGCTACCAGACCAACTTCCATATTTTGGTCCGCATCGGGACTTGAACCGGCGACCCTCCGGTTCCCAACCCAAGTCCCTACGGACTGAGCTACTGCCGCCCCAATCATCGTTAACAAGGTTTTCAGGGGGCTGAATATCCAAGGGGTCATCCTCCTTAGAAGACCCAGTAATTATAATCAGTAAAAACACTAAATACAGAAGCCGGACACAGGATGTCTGGTGAGGAGGCTGCTAGCTGGGCTGACAAAAAAATCCTCATCTTTTGAGGATAACTGGAGATCACTTCATGACCTCATGGTTCCTTTGTGTAGTTCCTCTTTTCAGAAAATGTCACTGTCCTTCACTGGAGGCTCGAAAATATGCTTTGCAATAGGGAAGAGAGTGTGCAGTGATAAGGTACAAGACAATGCAGACTTACTGGCAGTTGTTGCTATTTATCATGTGTAATAGTGTTTGATTAATCCATATTGAATAAAAATGTCCAATCGATGTAGATTTATATCATGAAGCCACATGAGATGCTTTCATGACCTTGCCCTGGTCCACCTCATCAGTTATGAGGACTCATCCTCACACATCTGACAGATAAAGTTACACCTCACAGAATGCAGCAGTGTATACATCGTCAGCTTGCCAATCCACTGGAGCCATGACCGCACATAAAAAAACACTCAGACCATCCAGAGCCGCTGGGAGGCGGTCAGTTTACAGTGCGTGCCACCCGTCGTTTGGCAGAACCTACTTGTTTGCACTGAGTTCTGAACATCTGCTAAACAAACACAGCCTGGCTTATGCCACGTATTACTGTTTCCTTGAGTTTGTCAGCACTAATAACATCAGATCAGACCACGAATGTTGACAGATTGTAGTGATATTTTGAACTTGATTGCTGATGATGGGGTGTAGGAGGGTGGCCTAGGTAAAAGAGCCCACCTCCCTCTTCTTAGCCTTTAATACTATGAGGTCACTTTAGTTTCCGCATGTCAACGCAGACCTCCCCAACGGTTCAACTGGCGCACATTATTAGCATGGATAAGTGGTTTTCCATCGTCAATAGAGATGGGCAGCTAAAGGTAATCTGGGATATTTTCATCCTGAGCGTTACGTTTCATGTGTCAGGAGGTTAGACATTTCTGAATCAAACCCTGGAGTATCCCATGCATGTGTGACCTGCATCACAGACAATCACCCTGTGATTCATAATCAGCAGAGTTTTGTCCACTGGGGTAAAAAAAGAAATGGTTATTTTACAGAGTACAGGGGTTTTGGATGGTCTCAGGGGAAGACAATCAGGGAGCTCATTAGGTTCTATGACAGCTTGTTATAGACGGGCTAACCAGGTGTTCCTCCCTCCAGCATCCCTCTGGTCAAACTGTGGACGGGATACTTCAGCAGAGACTGAGAGGTTAACACAGACATCAGTCTCCATATGCAGACCTCATATGTTGAGAAGTGGAGCTAAGGGAGAAAAGCTGTCATGGACAATATTTCACAGCTTTGCCTCTCCTGTTTAAGACAGCTTATTCGTGAGCAGCTAACATGCCAATGAATAAAAACATGAGCTATAAAAATAAACAATATTCTGAAAGCTTCATGATAGAAAAATATCCTGCAACAAGTTGGGAACATTAGTTTGGACTCATTTGTTTCAGTGCTATGGATCAGTGGCATGCACTCTCATCATTTCTTCTACTGATCGTGCCAGGAAATCTTATAAAGTCTTCATGTTCTGCTGTTAATTATTAAGCCAAAGCTAACAGTGTTTGAGTGACCTCAAACTAAAATGTCTGTCAAACTGGGGCTAAGAAATGGGGCCAATGTGGAAGTGCTACAAACTGCAGTTCCTAGATTGGCCACATGAGGTTGGTTCCAAATTCCACAATTTGCACAGAAGTCCAATTTAAAATGTCCAACTTGAAGAAATTACGTTTTTACAGTCTAATACAAACAAGGCCTTGGTCTCTGTTGCTTTTTCAACAATCATGTGAGGACGTGCACATTAAAGGTACAGTATTTAGAATTGCATGCTAATGTTTACATTAAAATATCTAACTTAAATTAAAAATGGACTAAACCCATGTTATTTATATTTTTTAGTTGTGTACTTATATCACCTCAAATATTTCCAAAAGTTATCAAAGCCAGAGAAATCCATAATTTTATAGTTGTAACAGGACGTGTCTTGTAGGCGGCCGCCATGATGAGCCGCCACGATAGACAGGAAATGTTGATCGTTGTGAAGGAAACACAGGATGTTACGTCAAAGACCGCTGCATAAGCTAGCACTAGCTGCTACTGAAAGCTGCCGTTCTGTTGCTGTATGTGCTGCTGTGATAAAAACGTCATGTAAATTATACTTGGATACATCGTCAGTACACATATTGTCTTTCTCAGGTCGGTTTCGCCCGTTCGTATTGATTTGTTCGTTTTTACTCCCATAATACCCCGTGAGCCTCTCCGTCATCTTTTGTTATTGTTTTGATTGAGAGCCCCCAAGCGGCGGACTTTACATACTGTACGTTTAAGTCAACTAACTGATTAGATGTCATCACCCTTACTAGTCGGCACCAATATGAATCAGAATCACCAGAATGACTAGTCAGTTAACACTTTTTTAATATTTTGGCTCATGATGCCGGTCAGTTGTTATGCCAGGGCAGTAGCCATAGACTGGCTGTTGCTCTGGTTAATAAGGCCTGCTCCCCCTGCTCTTACTACATGGATATAAACAAGCACAGTGAAGCATCTTTGGGAGCTGCCCAGTAATACTGCCAGTTAAGGGTGGATGCTGCTTGCTACAAGCTAAGTTTCTCTTCTGCTAATTCAGTCACAGATAATAATTCTCAGCTGTTGTGTTGTTGGTGCCTTATGGGGATCTTTTTAAACAATCATTAGACATTTAATTCCCGATCGAGTCCCCCGATGTAAACTGAACTGCTTTAAAAACTCTTTTGTTCCCACGTCGATCAAAATTCAGAATAATGTTTGTAAGGCTGTGTGGGTTGCGCAACAGCGTCATGGTGTCCGTGAATGCTTTTTATATTTCCTTACCTTCGTTATTTTATCTCTCGTGCTGTGTTTTTGCAGATCATGTGCAATATGGGTAATGTGCAATATATGTTGTGTTGTTCTGTATTGGTATGTGCCTTTTTGTGTATGTGTGGAGGTGGTTTCTCTTTTGTTTTTATTTATTGATTGAGTGGAAGCAGCTGAATGTTTGCAGCACTTTGAGTCCAAGACAAATTTCCCCAAGGGGACAATAAAGTGTATCGTATCGTATCGTAATTGTACAAATGGATTCTACTTTATTTTGCCATGTAATGATTGCTTGTTCAGTGTGTGTCATACTTTGATTTATTTGTGCTAAGCAGTGCATGGGAGTCAGGATTAATGTTGGTTTTTCCCAGCAGAAAACACGGATGGTGGTATTGGTGCAAGGACTGATTACTTCAAGTAAGCCAGTTCTTTTTGTTCGCCAGGCCACTTGCACTCCAATCAGACATATGTGCAAGCCAGCGACCAGTTTGCTTAGTTTGACAAGCTCTCAAGGCTATTTTGGTCCAAAAAGTAAGCAACTCTGGTCAGCTAACAACACAAACTGAATCTCATTCTGGTGGAAACACTGTTGGTAACTACATTATTGGCCAGCTTAGGAATTAGCCTTGGGCATGGACAGAACAACTTTGATAAATTATCTTTTGCCAACCACTTGCTCCTCTCAAGTACCACCCTCATGTCCAAGAGGTCACTACTGTCTCCAAAGATAACAAGGCCATCAAAATAAAGCTAAACTCAAGGCCTAAAAAACCCCAGTCCACAAAACAATTGGCTATAGATCAGTGGCTACATCCACATCTTATATACAGTCTATGGTGTCACTGCAAAGTCAACAGAACCATTTTCAAAAATCACACCAGTGAGTGCAGTTAATCAAAAGGTTTAGCTCAATTACTACAAAATCTGACACATCATACCATTGAGTCCAATAAAAATGTGAAATCTGTGTTAGACATTAATGTACTGTGCTTTGGCTAAGGTGTATTCACATGTCTTGGTAATAATATGGGTGGTACTTTATATGGGCCATTACTCAATAGTTTTAATACAGTTAATTTCAAGTGAGACATGCAATTAAATGGTCAATAACGCATTATATCTTGGCTTGTGAGAGCGGCTTTTGAGCATCTATGGTGTCCTCTGAGGCTGTTTGGCTGGCGCTTGAAAAACCACACTCCCCTCACAAAGTTCATGTTTTGTTCAACACAGCTGAGAAATTGCCTCCAGATGATTTCTTCACACTGAACTGCAAGCGCCAACTTTTCTCATAGCGGCAGGTGAAATTTTACTCTTCTCATTATAGTGGTCATTACATTTGTTTATGTATGCTCTTTGTTTCTCGTAATCCGCTCATTATGTCTCGTTGTTTTTTGTACAACCAACTCACACAGTGGCACGTCAATCCATGTGCTTCCCGCTTTGTTTACATGTCTGTAAACCACAAGTATGGCCAAGATCTTTTGTTAGATGTGTTTTGTTTTTTGTGCCATTTACCAACAGATCTGCTGTTGCTAACTTTCGAGTCCAGCTTTGTGGAAACAAACTCATTCCCCTCAGGGGGCTGATATGGTGCAAATGTTGAAATGCTCAATTTACATACACAGAACATTTCTGTCTGATCTATTGTTTTGACGTTTCAATAAACAGTTTGACTCATCCTGATTAATTGCAGTACTGGCATTATTCTTGTGTGCACAGCCAGATCGGTACCTTATTGTGTTATAAAGAATGTATTTATTTTAACCAAAAGCCTTCAAGAAGCAGAATTTTGCTGGACTCTGACATGATGAGGAGAAAAACTCGATCAGTTCCTGTGCTGACTCATGCAGATCTGTTCACCTCGTCTCACTTCGCCATCAGTGGGAATGTTCAGTTCAATGTGAGTAATGAAAGCTAGCTTATTTTATGAAGGCTACAGGTTTATCCGTTGCTATGGACACAGCTAACTGCAGATTTAAATCATTTTATTAGCCAGATCGGTACCTTATTGTGTTATAAAGAAAGTATTTCTTTTAACCAAAAGCCTTCAAGAAGCAGAATTTTGCTGGACTTTTTCTTCTCAGTGGACACAGAGCGTTAAAGAGGAGGTAGTAAGCATGGTTGCTCTTTGACGTTTCATAAAGTAGGAGGTTTAATATAACATTTGATTTTATTTTATCTTATCAGCATTTCATTCATTATATTTTGCCCCTTGTTTTTTTTCTTACTTTATTTGATTTATGCAGCACAGGATGCCCCCTCTGAGAAGCCCTTTCTAGCTCACTGGTGGATTTGAAATGGTTGATTATGTTTGCTACAGTGCCGTGCTATGATTCCGCCCATCTGGCTTATCGCGGGTACATCATGAAACTCACTCTGTGCAGCCTTCACTCATTCACTAAATAAATCAGATTGAAATGTTCACCAGGATGCACACAGATCTGCCGAGACCAAATGGCTGCAGATGGAAATTATGAAGCGGAAGAATAATTGCGAAGATATTTTGCGGGACAATACAGTGATAAAATGTTTCTTCTTCTTATTCTGTTTTTAATCTGATGTTATAGCTTTTCTTTGTTGGTATTAGCTGTGTAGATTTGACATTCGTTGCCTTGTTTCGGATGATTATCGGTTAAACCTCACATGGTGAAAATGGAGGCTTGAAATCTAAACTCTCATGTGGTACGGCATGGAAAACTAAATCAAGCTTGATTGATCACTGCAGCCTTTCATGTGCCTCAATGACTGTACAAAGAGGGAATGCAAAGTTTGGCTGAGTCTGGCTAAAGTCATATAATTCATTCACAATGCAAATTCACTTCCCCCACACTTGGGCAGTTTTCTGGCCTTGAGTATTTGCAACACTGGTGATCATCCGGTCTTTAAGCCATAGTTGGAAAGAGGACTCCTAAACACCTCAAGCGTTTGCCTACCATAGAAAATATCTTCCTATATATTCAGAGAATGTTGTATCCCTGCGGCCTCGCTTGCAAAACATATTTCTTTTTCATGCAATGATACATTTGAGTTTAAACTACAGTTGTGTTTTCTTCTCCACATATTTATATAGGGTGGAGGCTTGATTCATGGGCATACCAAAATGGTGATGCATCAACATAACGGCTCGGGCAGTGGTCTAATGGTTGAAGAAATAATAATCTCATGCCCTGGCTCTAAATGATCCACATCGTAAACAACAAGAGAAAAGACAGATATACAAAGTATCACATTATGACTTCTTGTATGTTTGGAGTTTATTTTCATAGAAATGTTCTGAGGGGGAAAGCCACCAAATCAAGCAGCTTTACAGGAACTTTCAAGCCCAGAGATCAGAAGATGAATTCATTTCAACGTAAAAAAAAAAAAAAATCAGACTTATTGGTGCACGTCTGCCACGTCCTGTCTACCTTCAGCTGTCCACAGAGAAACGTTTTTTATTGTGAATAATGTTTGTATTTTGTATTGATTGGACTGAAGTTGAATCAACTACTTACTGTAATAGAGATCACTGATAGTAAAAAATCAGGGCCAATACTGATTTGTACACAGGATTTATTACACTGCTGTGTTACTTGATTCTGATCGGCCAATTACGTATAGCAGCGGCCCACTTACCCTTTATAGGTCACTGTTGTTAAGGTAAAACAAACCATTACTGTGAAAAGCGTGCGGTTGCTAGGGACACGGCACTAATCAGAGAATCTTGACGACTAATTGTAATCATATCAATCTGCAGTAACAAGTTTGGTTACGTTGGTCTGTTTACTGGGATGAAAGGAGGAAGCACTCTGAGTCTGCCTTCCCACCGTATACAATTGGGCATGGAGCGAAAAAGCCCGAGCCACCCAAGCCTTGCCAGAGGGGTGTTTAAAGACTGCTGAATGGAAAAGAAAAATGTCAACAGACTCTGACATGATGAGGAGAAAGACTCCATCAGGTCCTGTGCTGACTCATGCAGATCTGTTCACCTCGTCTCACTTCGCCATCAGTGGGAATGTTCAGTTCAATGTGAGTAATGAAAGCTAGCTTATTTTATGAAGGCTACAGGTTTATCCGTTGCTATGGACACAGCTAGCTGCAGATTTCAACATCATTTTATAATCATGTATATTTGGTATCTAACCAGCTGGATTGGTTCCAGGATTTATAATTTTGAAAAAGGATTTTCCAAAATGTCAACGGAGGATTTGAATGTGGAAATTTACTTCGGGATCCAGAGCAGCCGAAAAAAGTGGGCGGTCACTGTTAAGCACATCACATTGTAACCTTATACAGCTTTTAGCTTTTACCCTGTTGATATCAACACACATGACTATTTTTAACTAACAGCATTTGCTTCAAACTTTGGTTGACCTTACCACAGCTGCTTGGAGTGAAGGAGGAGGACGACTGTCCTGCAGTAGGAGCAGCCAGAAATCACTTCTTTTTTTTTTTTTACCTGACAGCCAAAGTTGCTGCCTTGTGGTTTAATTTATTCATAATGCTGATGTGCTTTTGGGCTGGTGAAAAAACTGTGCACCAGTGATTTGATTTAAAAGATGTGACTTGATTTGAGAAATGGCGTCACGTTACAGGATGCACAAAACTCAATAGCAGTATCAATTAGATCAAACATGATTGATTTTCCGGTTTTGAAAAATACGGAACTCGGTTGTTAATGGAACCAGATTTAGACCCCCTTCCTTAGTCAAGTATCTTACCAATTTTTCAAGATAATTTTATATTTCAGGTGGAAAAACGTTTCATTTCACGTTCTTTGATCCCAGAGTCCTCTAAGCGTGAGAGTCCTAAAGACCTCTAGACGATGAGATAGTAGATAGTGAAGTGGTATGTCTAGTACTTTGGTGTTTGACTGGAAGTTTCAGGACCAGAGTGAAGCCATCCCTCATGTGTGCATGGGAACAGCATGACTAGTTCAAACTATACGTTTAAGCACTTCCTGAACAGGGTGAAATGTAATATTCTCCGTTCTTCCTGTCTCCGTTGCCATTTCAAACAAGCGTGTAATAAAAGAGTTTTTTAATATTGAATTCTACGAGTTCTTCCACTTCATTTAACATCCTTTAGCTGTGCTCCTTTTCCTCCCTCTCCCCTCCACACCGGGGTAATGCAATACAGGTGTGCTGTATTCTCTGTTGCTTCAGTCTGATTCAAATGCAGCCCATAATTCAAACCAGATTCTTCCGTTGTGTTACTTGTTGTTACACTTTGCCGAGTATCGTATTGCCTCCAAATTCAGTCAACAGATTTACATAATTACAAGAACGGCAGTGTGAGATGAATAGGAAATTCAGTTAGGGAGACCACCGGTGACAAGAGACCAATGTTACTCTCCTCTGACCCCAATCACTGCAGGGAGGGTCGGAGGTGGATACCGCCACGCCTACAGAACTAATGAGATCCCTTCATGTTGTGGGTATTCAGTCTGTGTATGAGCCGGTCAGTTATTGAGTGTTGTGTGCTACAGTGACTCTATTGGAAAAAAACATCCTCCATGAGGGGGTCTCTGGTCCTTGGGGCTAATGACCCTTGTCTTGTTAGCACTAAAGCCAAGCTGGAGCAGTCAGGTAACCGAACACTCACACAGGCCGACCCTGTTTGTGAAGTCACAACACTGAGGGTCAACTTCCTGTTAGCAGTACTGGCATGTAGGACCGTCATCAATCCTCCATGGCAGGCGTCACGAGGACTCCTGGAGGCTAGATGATGCACATCTAAGAAATATGCTAATTAACCTCTTTGTACATACAAGTTCAAAGCATTCAGAGCTTGTTCCTGGAGAGGTCACAAACGTGTGTGGACTTGTATGGCAAATTACACATTAGCTATGTTTACATGGACAAATAAAAGCGGTATAAAAGCCTGATCAGAAAAAAAAAATTGCTATATGCAAACATGTAAATTGAAAGATCCTGATCCCATCCGACCCATTCTTAAAGACGTTTTATTCTAAAGGAGATGGTTGGTCTATGGCGATCGTTGGGGTACAACTATTCTTACTGCACATCTGCCTCTCTCTTCAACAGCACGTCTGAAGGTCCTCTTGCACTCTCCCCATTTATCGATTGCTGTTGTTCCCTCACACGTGTACAGCTGAGCTTGCAGCTAGATCAGGGTAAACAGCAGGAAAAAGTATTGTTTGCTGAATATGATGCAGGTCCATTTTTAAAAAAGGAGAAAAATATGAAATACAGATATCCAAAGTCAAAGACACGAGAGAGGAGGAAGATGAAATCTCTGGTACACAGTGAGGGGAAAAAGCTGGAGGCATGCAGCGATAGCCTACTCTGTCTACAACACAGGCGGAAGTGTTAGTGGAGTCAATTTGCACGGTTACTCTGACATGTACATGTTTAGCCAACACTAGTATGAAAACAATAACTAATACTAATAAGGGAATAAACACACAGCGGTGGAATTCAGTATGGAGCAAAACTTTACTGATAAACGCCCATTGACAGAAACACGTACTTGACTTGTTGAAGTTTCTCAATACCAGTGCATATCATTGGCTGATGCCACTATCCACTTTGTCGATGTGTTAACTCAGAGCAGAGATCAATTCCTCACGAGTTACAGCACTTTTTTTAAATTGATGTTTAACGGAAGGAACAGCTTCTTCTTCTGCTGTTTCTGACGGATGAGACTGTTGGGACAGCTCTGCGCACGTCAAAATGCTTTTATTTTGAAAAAAAACCTTGATGTATGTTAACTCACGTCTTAATCGGATCACTTTATTAAGAGTCCATGTAACGTTGTGTTCAGTTTGAATCCCCCAATCACAATCATTTTAATTGGATTGAAGCAATATTGCACATCAACATAGCCAATGTGTGATCAGTGACAAGAGGGGAATACAAGATCGATAACGTTAAGACAGGTGGAGATAAGTCTAGAGATAAAACAGTTAATATGATAATCAAAGGAAACTTGCTGCCAAATATTTTGATAATCTGTTTTGTGATTTTGTTCATGCAACAATGTCAAAAAGGGACCGTCTCTGGCTTCTGAAATGTGAAGGTTTGCTGCTTTAGTGATCGGCTAGATGACAAGTCAAACTTCAGTTTGAGAGAAGAAGCCTTTCTGTAAAGTTGTTGTTAGTTTTGAACTCTCTATTCAACAGACTGAACATTTGATCTATCTGCATCCTCTTTTAAATCTCTTCTTAAAGCTCACTTTTATCGTCTTTGTTGATCTTATTTACACGTTTTTTGGCTATGTGTTTTTGTTGACATTTGGGTCTTGTTTACCTGATTATTGATTTTGTTTATGTTTGACTATTTGTTTTGTTTTTTACTATTTCGTTCAGCACTTTGTAGCTTGTTTTGAAAAGTGCTTTGTTAATTAAGTTATTATTATTTAAAAAAAGGATTTGAATCAGTAATGAAAACATCTGTTAGTTGCAGCCGCACTGAGATCAATCGTCTCAGAATAGAAATTCAGAGGAAAATGTTCACAGCAGATTTGACCCCACGGGTTATTTACCTTTTAAACAAAGCGGACAAATAAAGTGTTGAAACATGTCATTTTAGCCTGAGTCTGATCACACTTGTTTTATTATTTGGATTAAAGGTGTTGTGGTTTTTTTACAGGGGAAATCTTTATTTTTAATATGTGTGTGTAGTGTTTCCACAAGGTCCCTGTGAAAACAGGCCAGTGAGGACGGTGAATATACGGTTTGTGGGCAGGTGTCTATCCTGGCTTCTTGCTGCCCACAGTTTCTCTCCTTTCCACTGCTTGTGAATGGACGTATTATTTTCTTTTTGCTTCCTCTTCATTTTGTGGAAGGCTTTACGAGTCAGGTTTTCTATTAATATCACCACAGGATCGGGGGGTCACAGGGAGAGCCTGCGCGCTGGCAAACTGTGGACATTCCTCTTCAGCTGTCTGAGTTACTGACTTAAAAGTGTATCACTGTCAGAGCTAGGGCTGTCGAGAGCTACTCATTCAAGTGTCTATTTTAACAAGTCAAGAGTGAGAGTGAAGAAGGAATAATAACGGGTCTGGGATTCACTTTGGTTGTTCCTCACTTTTTCTCACTTCATAAAAATATCAAAGATTTGCATCTGGCACAAAACATTATAATCCTCTTTCAGCTCACTTCACAGCAACAGTTTGTCAAGTGTGAGTACAACCTTGATGACAATAAAATGACTATGTCTGGGATACAGTAGTGCTCACTGGCCAACTGCATGCCCTATTAAAACAGTAACCAGAGAGCTGCAGATTAAAGCTCAGACTTCCAATATTTCACAGAGTTCAAAGGGATTTCCAGCCAGATCCTGATGCTATTCTACCAGGATAAAATATGCAGCATCAAACTTCTCCGTGGAGGAATTTGGGTTAGTAAGGATAAAAGTATACATTTTATACGTGAGAGGTCTTTGGTATGTACACATGATGGAGGATTTAACCATGTCCATCACATGCGATATGCGTGTGTTTATTGACTGTACGTTTGTGCACACAGCGCTTACTGTGGATTCTTGTTTTTGTGTGTATCCGTGTGTAAGCCACGCTGAGTCATCGGGATCAGGTTGTGAACATATTAAGTATTAGCAGGCATCCTAGTTCTAAGCTGACAGATCAACTCTGCCTGAGCTCTCACCGGAGAGATCTGAGATTGTGGTCAGCTTTCCAAGAGCTGCTGGTAAAGAACAGGCTGCTTCAAAAGGAACACTTCATGAGAATATCAGACTAAGTTTGTCAAAGTTGGGTGGAAAAAGAGGGAAAATCTCATACTGGTTTTGTTATCAAAAACTGTAAAAAAAAAACGTCCAAAGAAAAGACAGCATAAACTGTCAGATAGCAACAAAATCCAAGGATCGCCATTTGGCTAACAAGTCTGTGGCGCTCTGTGGACCAAAGAGGAAAGACTAGAGGAGGAACGGTGAGAGGAAGAGGAAGAAACACTCACATGAGAGTCCCATAACGCTGAGTGTCTGCTTCAACCCGACTCCAGGATCTGTTCTACTGTCAGGGATCATTGTCGTTTTACTGGTAAGGTAAATTTGTGGAGTTTTTTGCGGACGCGACGTGACGTCAACATGGTGGCTCTTCCAGCAGATCCCTACAGGCTATTTTGGCTTCATCTTTGTACAACAGAAGGAGTCTGAGGCCTGTTGTCCATCGTATCATACAGTCTATGCTTTGACCAGAGTTTTATAACAAGTTCCTTTTCAGTGTAAGTGGATGTTTGTTCCACATTGAACTCCCTTGTGGAGTAGGACCTGATGTCTGGATGGACAGCAGGACAGGGATACAGACAGACTTTCAAAACATCACACCTCTGGATGTGTTGTCGCTGACGATGAGGAGGTATAAAAAGAAACATCTGTAAGGTGGTTGAGTAATCTGCTCTGCTAGAATGACTCCGCTTTGGTTAAAAACACAATAAGACAAATAAAGCATGTGACAGGCTGTGAGTCACAGATGTTACTGTAAACACATTACTCAGTTAAACGTAGTGCATATGTTCAGCAGAAACAGTTTAAATGTAAATGGTTTCTTTAAAAGAGGATAACATTTAAAATGAGAATCAAGGCAACATAAATAAAACAAAGACTCTTGGCTTCCTTGTTCATTGGCTCTAAAAATCTAAATGAAAGCTGCCATGGGATGGGAAGAGTATAGGCTGTGTCCGGTTTATTTTGGAGAGCCTGGAGCGTTCTCTGGTCATCTGGGTTTGTTCAACTGCGACCCTGCAATGTGTTAAGGGTTTTTGTTTACACTTCCAATTGGCTGTAGTGTTCAGAATTGGATCAGTTATATTCCAATACAGGAACTCTGATTAGACTCGGGGACAGCTCTTGCTCATAAATAGCAGATTGGAGGGAAAATAATATTTCATTTTACCTAGAAAGTACTGCAGTACTCATGCCCAGAAGACCCATGTGGAGCTTTTTATGAATCATTTGTTTTTTTTAATCAGATAAAGACATGTAATCTGGGATTAGACTGGCGGATCCAGGCTCATAAAGTCCTCAGACTGAGCTGCTGACATGAGGTCAACCTGCTCAACTTTGGGCTTAACTCAGCCGCAACACCTCACAGCTTTGATTTGTTTGCCTCAATACAATATCAAACCTTTTCACAAATGAACTCCAGATGATTTCAGGACATTCAAGACCTGAGATTTTCAGGACCTTGTTTATGTTAGTCTTTCTGAAACGTCCTTATACATGTTGTATAAGGAACCAAAAAACAAACCAAACAATTGAATGACAACAGAGGCGAGCAGTAAAGAGTATAAAGCAGCAAATCTCCGCCCATCGCGAATGATGTCATCATCATCATCCCTCCTACTCGCTCATATTGAATTGAACGTGCTGCCTTCACACATCACTCACCTCGACTTCACACAGACACTTTATCAGGGAGCTGGAAGGGGGAAAGTGGCTTTACATCCATTTTCTGCACTGGCTCTTAAACTGCCACTCTTAATATGCTACAGCCAAACAAATACACCGACAATCTTCAATCTAATAAACATAACAAAAACATTCCAGTACGTTAAAACGTGGATTGAATCCTTGTGGAGTCAAATGACAGAACAATGTGTCTCACTCCTCTTGAAAAACAGCTGCAGAGGTTTTCCACAATAAATATATGCAAATGAAAATAAAAGCTACTGTACATGGGTTTTAAAAAAAAGTAACCTAATTCTCATGGAAACAAATCGCATTAGGGCTTGCAGAAAGCAGCATGAGGCCGAATGACGAACAAGAAACAAATAACTATTGTGTGGTCAAAGTGTTTTTTTTCCACATACACTTTTGGTGGCCAACTATGTGGATTGTTCCATTAATTCAGCATGAGTGAAAGAGTGTGAGGTTGAGTGTGTGGTTTCTAACTCTCTAATGAGCTGGAAGACGGCCACACAGGAATTGAATTGAAGGTTAAAGTGAAAAAAATGGCTCAATCCAGCTTCGTTACGACGGAATTCAAATAAACCGACCACTTGAAGTCAAAGAAAATCTACTGTTTCAATCATATGCCATCTATGTAGTAACTTATCAAAGGAAAACTGCTAACCCTAACCCTAACAGACACCAGGTAAACACATCTTTTTTGAAATATGTGGATGGAGGAGATAAAAACAGGTGAACTTTCTGATTTCTCTGCACAGCTCTTACGTCCAGGGGAAGGAGTAATACTTTCCATAACTTCAGAATGACTTTGTGCTCTAAACCTCTTTCCTTTGACTTGTTATAACGATTGTAAGGGTTAGGCTCAAAACTCATAAAAACTGAACTGATTCACTTACACAATATATACGACGTCGACGACATGTGCGTTTGTGTTTATATTTGTTGTGGGAAGCATATTTAGCAAAGGTTGGGCGTAGTTTCTGTGGACAGCATCCTAATTGCTCTGAGAAGCTCGAGCCAACGACTTGGCTGAGACTTGTTTGAGACGTAAAAATGGGTCCGTTTCCATGGGGAGGACAACAGTAATGGCAATAATTTATCCATGTAAACTGCAGAGACGTCAGAATGGGTGAGTAACGACATGGTGCACAACAACAAACAAAACTGTTGAGATGCAATTAAACTAAATTGAATATATGATACAGGGTCATGTGGAACTGGACCTAACCTTTAAGCAGTAGATTTGAATTCACACACTGAAATGGTTTTAATTATTGGATCAAATCCAATGAACTACTTCCTCATTTAGATGTTACTTATGTCTGAGGATGCAGATATTCATTTTGAAGTCACAGCTGAAACATATCGACTCACTTCTGTTATTCAGTATTTGCACCTAATTTTCTATAGACTGTGTCACCTCCCTTCGAGAACAATAGGATGTGGCGATTGACACCAGTAAACATTTTGAATGAAGAAGTTTCACTTAAAAAATCAGTGTTCTTCTCCCCTTCAGACTTGGTCTGGAGGGGCTGTGAGCTGAGCTTCTGGTAGCTCATTTGTAGGTACTCAGCTAGTTTTTAAGGTTGGATTCCTTTAGTGGTCATCGTTAAAGAGGTTATACTCTCCATCAGACTCTGGATGTCAGGAGGGGCTGTGAGCTGAGCTGCTGGTACAATGCCACATGAACAGACAAACATTCTTGACACAGTTACTATATTGAAAGTAAAACAAACAAAAAGCTTAAACTAGTTATTTCCAAAGGCAGAGGAAAAAAAAGAACCCATTCACCTCCTCCTCTTTAAACATGAGCGGGTGTTTATTTAACAGCTGCTTTCATGAGCCACTTAGCCCCTTTTCTCCAATAACTGTAAAACCATTATTTGTCCTCTGGGACAGCAGGCCTAGGCTCATCACAGACGCTTCATTAATAAAGAGAAAGCTGTGGCTGGATGGTAGAGATGATGACATGACAGAGAAGACACACCACCCATAGTCTCCTCCTCCTGGGTGAGTAATGGAGGCTGACATCAGGGGTGATAGAGAGACACTTCCCTTAATGAGGTGAGACTGTATTTGATGGAGAGGAGTGTTGGAGCATCAGACATTCAGGGAAAAAGACTGATGCTGAGATTGACCGGACAAAACCAAATTAGATGTACAGAGACATCTCCTAACTCCATGATAAGTGTCACTGAAAGAACTCCAGAGGTCCAGAACCGCTCTGTTAGTTCAGATGAAAAAGCTGCAGATTGGCCGGAGTCAAAGGGCTGTAATGAAAGCCACATGGAAGCAGGAAAAGTACTGAATAGAAGGACTAACAGACTTTTTCTTTTCAAATACTGACCAGATGGGGCCAGCATTGTTTTATCCTAAGCGCTGTTTAATGTCATTGAGCCGCTGTAAGGCCTCTTGACTGAATACCTCCACTCCCAAACACCCCTATGACAGCACAGAGAGTTTGATGAATTAACGAGAACTAGGTTTTCTAAACTTGCTGACATAAAATATACTTGGACTCTGCCCTCTCCATTCCTATGACTGGCCCGTAGGGGCCCCAGGAGTTAGGCTTGGCCAGCCAAAAACAGAGGCAGAGGGAATTCTTTTGTTTGTGTGCCTTGGTCCAGTTTCCCTTTCTGACTTTAAAAAGAGAAAAACAGAATGGATCCAAAAAAAGCAGATATCTAACACACAATGACATAACCATGATGAAAGGAAGAGATATAACCCCAAGAGAAATAAGTACTTCCTTGACTTGTAATGAACTGTCTGATGGGGTTTTCTCTTTCTTTTTATTTGAGTATCTGTCTAAACTAAGCCAACTTATTAAGATATTACCATAGATATAAGGCTGTGGAAATGGAGTTGAAGGAAAGGGCCTAGTGCTGCAGCAGTGTTAGAGCATGCAGACAAATGAAGAGCCAGCTCCAAACAAACAGGCCTCAGCTACAAATTCCAACCAGCTGGAAACTGCAGACGCACCATTAAGTAAATGATGGAGCAGAGCAGCCAACACTTTCCAACACCCAGAATCACAGCAAAGCAAACCCCACGTTTTCAGAAACCTTTGCCAGTAAAAGATCCACAGTCTGACCTGTGGGAAGAAGACATTCTCAGATGATGATCGTAGCATGGTTGCATTGTTTATAAAAGACAATACTTCAAAAAGTGAACATGACTCTTAACAGTTGTTCCCTTTAGTCATTGACATCATCAATTTCTACAAATAATTTGACAACTAAAGACACCAAAGATTAATAATGAGAAAGAAACTGAATACATCAAATATTCTCTCCAATGCCCCCCACCCCCCCCCTCTGTCTCTTAAACACACATTCACACATCCACAGGATTAACTTTTACTCTAACCCGTATATTAAGTGGAACAAGCTCCTCTGTTGCCTCTTTTGCGGCGATGGGCAAACGTGGAACTACCAACCACCAAATGTGGAAATTCAATTAGACGAATTTAAGTGTTTCATAAAGTCATAGGTGGCTGTCCAGAGGAATTCCCATAAAACCATAGTGCTCGGGCATGATCGCAGCGCGCTGACGGCCTCACTGCGTACACACACCCAAAACTGGCAACCACAGAACAGTGACATACACTTACAACTGCGGTCAGAGTCCAGTCATAAATCGCATCTTCTGGCTGACGGCGAGGCAAGAAAACTACAAAGATCACTCTCTCTTTCTTGTACTGGAGCATCAATTACTTCCACTCTTCGCTCTGATCCAAAACAGAGACAGCAGGGGTTTCATGCTCTGCAAACACAGCACCTCAGACACACTACCACTTTTCCAAAATCTCCCCTTATACAGCAGTTTATGGTAAATATCTGTTTATGGAAAAAAAGGGTTCTCCTCCTTAGTCTTGTAAAAAGGGTTCCACCAACAACTTATTCTGGCATATAAGTGGTACTAGATGCAAGCTGTAGCTACAAAAAGAAGTCTATGATGGAAAACAGGGACCACACAGCAGGGCTGTGAAAACCCACGGGCACCAAGAGGGGTACGTTAAGGCCTGGGTTTGGTTAAAAGATAGCTTGAACAAGTAGAACCACAGGAGAGCGAAACCACTGGGAGCTCACTCCTTTTTCCTACAGGCTGTTTCTGTAGCAGAAAACAGTTCTTATCTAAATGTAATGTCTCAGGAGAGATTCCTTCTGCTGCAGAGCTGGTCAAGTTTCTTCTCAAACATCTCTTGTTTGGCCTGAGCCAACAAACACAAACAATAAGTTACTCCCAATTCAGATTTGAAAACATAAATCAGTTCAGTGAAGCACAGAAGCAGTGATTATTGCTACTTTGGGAGGCGGTAGCTTGATGCGTTTAACTATCAGTATGGGAACCATAGGGGGGCTGGTTCCAGTCCATAATATGGAATGTGGACTTCAATCAAAGATAACATCAATCAGATTATTTTGATGGGGGAATCTGGTGGCCATAGGTCCCATCTATTGGGATGCTGGTTTGGCAGATTGCGCTAGTATTATGTGCCAATTTTTGAACATCAATCAATGCACAAAGAGGGTAAAGAACAATGGTCACAGACCAGCTGTTTTTGTTTAACACATTCATGATTTGTACTTACAGTTGCTGGCCACCTCTCGGACTATTGTCTTTATTTTCCCAACAGAGCAGCGTAATGTAACTATTGTTAAAAAATACAGTTAAAAACAGAAGAAAAAAAGATGCTAGGACCAAATGGGAGGTACATAAAGGCCCGAGAAAGTCAAACACTGTATATGGTATGTTGTGAAAAGTGACTGCACAATCGGAGTCTCTACAGTATGTTTTTGTTTTGTACGGATAATCTTGGTTTGTTCTTCAGCAAAGTATATGTTAATGAGATGTTTTTGAATTGTCCTATCACAATGAAAATTAATATTAGGAAGTCTAACACTGCTTCTGGTGTCTACAATCTAATCTAACATCTCTCCCCACAATCTGAGTCCTGTATTCAACTTTACATCACCATAACATCATGACCACTGGTTTTATAAATAACCCTGAACACCATTTTACAGTGGCACCTGTCAGTGGGTGGGACATATGAGGTTGTTGGACATTTTGTTCATTTTGTTCAATTGCAGCTCTTGTGTGGTGTTACTGGTCTGCAGTGGTCAGTAGTACCTATCGAAATTGGTTCAAGGAATGAAAACCAGTGAAATGGCGACAGGGTCATGGGCGGCCATTGATGTGTGTGGAGAATGAAGGCTGGCTCATGGTGTCTGAAATAACAGAAGAGCTACCAGAGCTCAGACTGCTGAAAGGGTTATGCTGGTTCTGATTGAAAGATGTCAGCACAAACAGCTTATGCTGACCCGTGTTCACTGCCAAAAGCACCTACCTACCATTTCCAACATGGTGACTACCATCGTTGGGCTTCCAAACTCCAATGGGTAAAGTCACCATTACATCCAATGTACAATCTAAAACAGATAGCAGAGCACTAGAGGCCTCTTGCTACAAACATCTGACAGATTTCATCTTATATCAAGCTCCATGAACACAGTCACTTCCCCCTTCTCTCCCCCGTCTTTGCATCAATCATAAGAGAGGGAGAGCAGACAGCCCTCAGCTTACTGTCTCTGCTCCTGTCAGGCTGTTAACAATCTCACAATACAACTCTCAATTTAACCCACTTATAAACTGCCAAAAATCATTTCTTGCTTTAAACGGGAAAATAAAGAACCCTAATGAAGTGCTTTTTACTGTCAGCAGAGGAGAGAGATCTTGTTAAAAGTGGCACCTTAATGGGGCTCAAATTCAAAACACATTGTCCGACGCAAAGTCTATAACTTATCCTCTATTATATGTAAGGGGATGATTATCCAACATTTGTACAGCATGTGGGAAATGATGCTCAGAGAATACAGATTTGGGCTATACTTCATCGTGTTTAAGTAAAAACAGACACATTTATGGCTCGACCTGAAAGAGAATTCATCCAGTGCCTCCCTCCTTCCTGTTGAGGGTGAAAGTGAGGCATTTTATGTTAAGTTGGCGCTTCATTTTCTGGTGCCTGTCCCGCCCATTATGAGTTTTATCATATCAATCCCTGTGAAATGGAAAGCGGATGTGGCTGCTATGGAAGGATGAGGACAATGAGTGGCAGCAGGCGGTTAAAATGGCCTGATTGATTCCAGGCTCTGTCAGTCTTAGGGGAGCGATGGTGGCCGAGCCAGAAGACTCCGAGGTCCAGGGTTCAGGTAAACAAACAGCGTACAGTGGGCTGCATTATGATCACTAAACATTGGGGAGTTTGTTTGTTGGGATGAGGTTTCTGCAGAGGCGGCTGGACAGAAGAATGACTGCTGTTGTTCAAAGGGGGATAGTGGAGATGCAATCGCATGTGGAATCCAGCGAGATGTGAGTCACAAACCACAAGCCTCAGCTGGATGAGGAATGAAAGACCAACCGGCTTCTGAAGGAAACCTGGAATAGTTCAGGCTAAAAGTGTTGACATTCTTAGAAGAGATCCTGCTGAGAAATGGGCTGAAGCTCTAGTTTTTGTTCTTATTCTATGGAATTTAAGATATAAAGGATGGAAAACTGGTAATAAATCCTGCAGATATGACAATAGAAAGCATACCTCATCCCCAGGGAGCATTGTTTTGAAGTTTGAAAGATGGATCCTTGTCAGCCAGGAGACCAAAAAAAGACTCCTAAGTTAGTTAAGGACAAGAGATCTGAAATATTTTAGCTGTCACTGCTATCTCATTCAATCCTGTTTGGTATAGCACTGTAAACAAAGACTTTAACTGTGTACTGTATGTGTGATGGACCCCATTGTTAATGGGGATCCTAATAAAGAAAGAAAGACCAAGTCAGCAAACTAAGCAAAATATTTTTTAAATCCATAATTTGACCATTACAGAATCACTTGTTGTATACAGCCTCTTCTGATTCACAGGCTTGTGGACCAACAGAACTTAAACACACAACTTCTCTGAGTGCTATCAAAAAAAGATACGCTCATTGTTTTACCGTAGAGCATCATTAAAACAATGTTTGCGACTCTAGTCCATCTCGAACATCTGCACTGAAGAACAAAGAAAATAAGGTACTAGGTGGAGATCATTTTCATTGGTGATCCTCAACAGTCTTGACAACTTGGTCAGAGGCAGGAGGAGTGATGAGGTGGAATGGAACTGTGTAATGTTCACTTTTTGCATGTTTTGGCCTGGGTCATATGGTTTGTATCCAAGCACAATTACATGAGCTAATGGCCGCAAAGGGGCCATGCCAAGTCTATCTCTTTGGACTGAGGTTACTGGCTTTATCACGGGGGGGGGGGGACGCCAGAAGACGGGGCCTCAACCTTTGTTAGTGAAAATGTTGAATGGTAAAAAGAGAGCAAACACGGACAGATGCGAAGAGAAGGTGGATGAGTTTGCTTGCAGTCAACAAATTGAATAACTCACAGAGTACATTTCCTTATCCTTTTTTTCAGACAGCAAACAGAGACTGCTTTCCAGACAGCTCATTTTCATAATTACACTCATGTTTAACTTCGGTTTCAGCGGTGTCAGTGGAGGAAAAGAAAATGTTATCTTGTTGTATTGCATCCAAACCATCAAGGTCTCCTTGTATGGTTGAAATGAGTGAAACAATATTTTTACAATTTGCAATGGGTCTTATTGGCCTGATGATTATAGTGAACCATGTGATCAAGAGCATTCTCTGAATCTGAATCAGGCCTCTGATGAATGTAACCTTGCTTTTTTTGTATAAAGTTCAGATGTTTGCTACTAACTTTTGCTTTTTAACTCGCTGTGGGTGAAAATGAGTAACTAACAAATAGTGGCCAACAGGCAGTCTATTCATCCATCCATTTTCTTCCGGCCAATTGCAGCGGGCTACGCAAGTAGCACTGGACTTTGCCTCGCAGTAAAATGTTCCATTACCTTCTAGGATATACATAAGCATTCTTAGGTCTGATGAGATAATCTATACCTCCAGGGTGTTCTGGGTACAACCCGGGGTCTGATGCCTTAACCACCTCAACAAGCTTCTTCCTAAACAAATGAGTGGTAGCTCTAATCTGAGCTCCATCAAAGTATCTCTTTCCTAATGTCATTACCCAGAGCTCTTGACCATCGTAGAGGATTAAAAGATATCCACTGGTAAATCCCAAAGCCTTGACTTCAGGTTTAGCTCTCTACACGCCAGATCAATTTTACCCTCACTGATTAGTAAGAGCAAGAGACATAGATGTTCTATAATTACTTCACTTGGGGCAGTAACTCTCTGCTCTCAGATTGAATGAAATTAAGCGTTCATTTAGACTCTTTACAATGCACAAAATAAATGCATACACCTTTCAATAAACCACTTCCATGTGTAAATAGTGATCCAGTCTTGTTCATTACTATCATACTCTAAAAGAAAAAGTTATCCCTGCTAGAGCGCCTACAACCTTTTAAAATTAGCTTCACCAGGATTACCTCCAGCCAACCAGCTCTTGTTCCACTTGCTGCCACCTCCACTAACCGCAAAACACAGTAGGCTCCCCTGTGAGTCATAGTCGTGTTTTATGGAGCCACAGTTGCCACTTTTAATGGCTACTGACGTATGATCCCAACCACCAGAATGGCACTCTGCCTGCAGTTCATGCTGTTAAGCTGCCCAGGGACTTGGAAGGCAGGAGGCTGCAGGCGACTTTCATCAGTTGACAGAAATGAAGGTGAACCCAGAGGTGACCTGGCTGGGCTACAACAGATCATCTGTGTTTTAATTCCCAATACTAGGTTTCCTGTGCCTGAGGCCCACAAAACATGATACACCAAGTTTAGCGACCAGGAACTAATTGCTTTGCCCACCCCCCTTCCTTGCTTGAAACCAATAGAGATTGTGTGTAGCATTAGTTGTCATCTAATCATGCCCACATGACTGTTTCACAACGTCTAGTAGTGGATAACACAGAGTAAGTTAATGCAATACGTGGCATGCCTCCAGACAAAGGGCTGCTGGTTTTCCTTTGGAGTCAGCTACACTAACTTGGCTAATTTGTCTCTGTGAATGGAGGAATGGCAGATTTTACATCTGCACCCCTGTGGATGGGCACTTCAGGCCCAGTTACATACCTGTGGCCGACTAATTCAAGTCAAAGCAGCCAGATGCCATTCATTTAACAACTAAGCTGAGAGAAAATTATACGCTTTGTAAATCATTCTTAAGTTTTCAGTTCAACTGGGACCAAAGAAAAAAATATGCATTTTAACGATACTCCACTCAAACCTTTGAAACTCACTCAGGCATTGAACATTTCGAAACATTTACTGATTGCACAAGAAATACAAATGAGCTGGAGGGAATTCGGACATTCCTTTAAGTCTTTCTAAAAGCCTTAGGGAAATTTAGCTGGAAAAGTGAAAATGCATTATGTGATAGCATGAAGCAGCCCAAAAAATCTGACTAAGGGTTAACCTCATAAGTATTAATAACCTCAAACTCTTTTTGCTGTTTAGGCTATAACTCAAGTATGTATGGGCATGGCCCATCACACATTTGATTGACATCTGTCTGGTAGTCTGTGAAAGTATGTTTGAGTCTTCTAAGTCAGGATGAGATGTTCATTTTTTGTACCAATGCTATCGTTAGCTGTTAGATATACATCAACATTAGTTTTCTTTAAACCCCTGGCGGACGAAACAAGGAAAACAAAAAGCTCAACAGTTTCTGGCTGTCGATGCTTAACCACTGTGCTGTATGACGCTAACACTGAATAGCTGCTGTGTGGCTTTTCCTCTAACTGGACTGAAGGCTTCACTATGTAAGAAAGATCAAAACCACAATCAAATATTAGTAAAGATGCAGATTAGTTCTTCAAATTAGGATTTAAGATACTTACTTTAATGTACAGAGACAGGATCTACCACAACCCATAATAAATAGTTTGAAGGCTATAATGGATTTGGGTTTCCAGTGGCTTTAACTTCTCTTTGCTATTGCAAATAACTTAAAGTGGCATTATTGGAGTGTTACCACCTGCCATCCAAGGAGCTCCATGCTGCCTCCCCAACCCTGCCCCTGGCCTCCTGACACGAGGACTAATAAAAACAAACTTCTCCTCCTGCCACATCAAAGCGGGGTCAACCTGCTGTGGCCCTGATCCTTCGCCAGCGTCCCTGTATCACTTTCAAACACAGCCACACACGCCAATTTAATAAGAGATGGACACTTTGTCTCCCACCCAGGCTCAAGTCAGTCAGCGAAGCAGCCAATCAGGCAGTCAGACGGCTCTGCTATGAAAGTAGACCTCTGCTTTGTATCACAGAAGCAGACATTGAATAGGCCCTGCAATGGCAGAATAACACGCCTGGCTCGACCAAAGGAGGCCCATTTAGAAACAAAGAGGAAAAATGCAAAAACCACAATCTAGGAACCGTCTGCTGCAACCGAAATGCTCTCTATTGTTAAATCATTTCATCAGAAGATGATCCAGGCTCAATGCTTTGAGGTCAGTAATGCAATCAATTCCTTTAAAAGCCCAAATAACAAGAAAACAACAGCGGAGAAGAAGTGAAAGGAAGTTATGGAGTCCTACTCAGACTTGAAAGGAGTATTGACATGTATCATATGAGAGTTTAGGCCTTTACTGTCACAATATGAACATCTGTGGAGTGAAATCTAAGAAACCAAGCGATGGAACTCACAGAAGATCATACGACTTAATGCAGTGTGCAGAAATCAACCAAAGCAGTGTTTGCAGAGGGTCTAATTTGATCAACCCTGACATGTTTACCACTTCTTCACTTTGGAAACAATGGCCTTTTATCACTATCATATGGAGCCGGACCACTCATGTGGAATCGTTATATAGTTTTAGAGTCGACCTGATAACTCATCCTTAACGTGGACGTAGTCAGACACACATGGAACGCATAAGTCGACGCTTTGAACGAAAGCTGAAATTTCATCCTGTGAAAATACTGATGCTCCACCGAGCTGTTAAAAGCCGAGGATGTTGGCCTGTGTGAAAATGAGAAAAAGAAGGGGTTGTCTCCAGGCGGGCTGATATCCAAGGCTGTCAGAAGGAATGCTCCAACGTGCAAAACTACAACAAATACCAACCTATTTTTTTATACTGATGAATAAAAAAATGATCACATAATCATTCAGTAGGTTGAATTGTGACCTGGTTTTATGACCAAAGCACAAAAATCAGAGGGGTGTGGTTAATTTAGGAATAAAGCTTATTATCATCCAGTGAAGACGTCTAACACATCATTTTATGGATTTGTTTTAACAAGTACGGGAAATAAAAATGATGAAACAAATGAAAAAAGACATGTCCTTGTTAAAGTAAGTGTTTCTCTGACATTGTTTAACACAGGACGTCAAAAAGAAAAAAGCTTGTTTCATATTTTTTTAATTTAGGTTTATTTATGAGTCTATATGTTACTTTGTTCTTTCTGTCACACTGCTTGGGGCCGGGAGAAACAGCATTTCATCTTTTTTATGTATGCAGATACATGAGAGAATCAGGAATCTTAAATCTTGAATTTCTGCAGCATGCTTGATCTCACTTCGTCTGACACTCAGTGGCCGTGGTTTCAAACATACAAAATGATGGAAATAGTCAAACATATCACTGATGATCTTGTTTGCTTGTGTGGGTCATAACGAGGCCTCATTATTAATTTAGGTGTTTCTCATAACCGATGTTAACACAACCAAGTTCTAAAAACGTGAAAGAGACTTCTCTTGCTGATTAAGAAAAAAGTTCCCCAGACCTGTTTCAGTGTCTGGCTATAAACTGCAGACTTTCTGAAAGTGAAATCTTCTGATATTGAGTGAAAAACGTTAACATTCATCATCATTATAGACATGATTTTTAAATAAGCACCTCAAGCTGTACCTGAAAATGTTGTTTTTAAGTTCATGGGTAAAGATTTGTTTCCCATGCACGGCCGGTCTTTAAGATTTATAGAAACACCACGATGTTATTCACACATATTAGAAAAAAGGTTTGCTGTCACTTATCAATTTATCATTCCACATATTGCTCTTAAAAAGTTATCATGCACTCCTCACATTTGTCCACCTGTGTTCCAGCTGATGCTTCACATCTGGTCTTTTAAACCTGAAGTTTGAATCTTTCTGCATTTGTTTCAAAGACGCAGGTGAAAGCGTCCTGCCGCCTGGATCTCATTTTCATGTGCAGTGAACCGGACTCCTTTGAAAACCAAACTCAGGGTTTTTAAGAGATTTTCTTCAGTCAGATATTTTACACAATGACATGCAATGTGGTCTTTGTAGAATATATTCTGCTCTTGATTACCTGAAAATGCATTTCTACTGGAAAGACTGCACTCATTTTTAAATGACAGCTATAGAGATATCATATGCTGATTTTAAAGAGGAAATATTCTCCTTGAAACACTTACATGTGCCCTCTAATGGTTGTGAAATTCAACTTTCAGCAAGAGTGAGCATGCAGTGCAACATGTGATGGCAACACATGTCTGAGATTCATGAAACAGAGCTCTCAGAAAGCTTAGATCACGATGAGTGGCTTTGATAAACAAGATCACGGGAGGGGGTTATGCAAGTTGAATGGCAGGAATATCCATCGAGATGGATGAGCACCAAATGTTCTTCAGGCCACATGGTGTCATGTACATTCAAGTCTGTCTGTCTTTGTTGCATTTAAAAACAATCCATACGTATTTCCTTACCAAGCAAAATAAAACTGTAAAATTCATTTCACCCTCTTAATCAGCCGTACCTATTGTTTTTACGAGTTACATTTGTCCGTATAGACTGTCCTGTGACACACTAAGACGCAGGTCACAGAAAAGTATAAAACACATTCAAATTGTGTGGTGAAGAAGCCGTTGATACATTTGTCTTTGTGTTTACTGCAGAACTACTGCAAGGTGTTGAAGGTCTCTACAATGAGTCACAGGGGTTATAACGCACGCCTGTAGTGTCCATATGTGAAAATCATACCATCATAATATCATCCTCAGTAGTTCAGTCCAGAAACATTTAGTCTCTAACTCTTTATGGTTGAGTTTCTGATTGAGACCGGGGCTCGCTGTTGACCCGCTGCCGGCCACCCCTCTGTTAATCGCCTCAGAGCTGGCCGCGGGGCGCGAGGTCGGAAGGAGGGAAACAAAGGCCTTGCCGGCTGAGTGGCCCGGTCCAGACTAGGAGGTTGCTTTCTAGGCCACCCAGAACAACTTGAGGTGGGAGAAGGACAGTGACGCCTTTTTGCGACACCTCCTGACCCTCATCCCTGCCGAAGCTGTGCGTCCAGGAAAAAACACCCCCATTGGTGTTTCGAGACGACTATCAACTGAAACCAACGGCCCCTTGGCCCTGCTCAAACCGTAATGATCCTTCCGAGTTTAGATAGACAAGCAGTGATACACGTTATCTACCAGTAAATATATCATCTTGATTGTAGGTACTGTACATTTACGCTGTTGTCTTTCTGTACAAACGCCACCTGTTGCACGTTTGTGTGTCCCTGGAGAGGGAACGCTTTTCTGTTGCTCTGCTTGAGGTTTTTGGGAGTTTTGTTAAATATGTTTATCCCGCTTACTTGACTTGATAAAGACAACTCAACTATGTGCACTGAGCTCTAAATGTAAAGTACAACCCTAAACTTGAATATTGGTGGATTCATTACAAACATCAGTTTAGAAACAAAGTAAAAACTGTATCAGTTGGATGTTTAAACTCAGACACTTTAAACTCTGACACCACCAAAGGGAATAAAAATAATTGTTTTCACCTTCTGTTTAAAATGTTCCATTATCATGATGGATTTTTCTACTCTGCTAACTCTGATATTAGCTCGCAGCGTGTGGCCTGATATTAAGACTTCAAGCTTCCCGAGTGCAGTAGTTTGAAGTCAGCCACCTGCCTGTGCTAATTGCCATCGTCTCATTCAGTGGAGAGGCCCTTCATTCCTGCCTGGCCGAGGAGGACAACAGGCATCGGAATGTAAATTGTTCAAAGTCAGTGCTAAACGTATGAGCGATGAATGGAGGGAGGAACCAAGGTCAACACATTAGGTGCACTTTAATAAGCACAGAGAGGTCAAGAGGGTCAACCCTCCCCTGAAGTGTTTATGTAAAGAAGATGTGGAGAGAGAAGAAGAATCCAGTGGAGCTTTGATTTTAAGAGAACTGATCCTAAAATCAAGTGTTGCCTGAAGCTAAAGCCTAGTCGCCATTAAATAGATCCGTCTGTGTCATATAGCTCCACTAATAACTAATAATTACAGCCATGCCAAAGACTCCAACGCAGCAACTCTCCTGTAATGAGCTACATGCTAATGTCAGCATGCTTCCACTGTCAAACATCTCCACCAAAGAGGACCAAAACTAATCAGGGCTACAGAAACATCTATGCTAACACATTGATAAGGGTATGACACTATAAAGGTGAAGACTTGATTCTGATTGGCTTAAGGGAGTCAATGAATTCCCCAGATTAGCGATCTATGATGACCTTGGGTTAAAGTGCCTATTCCCCTTCCTAGATGAATGTGCTGGCTTTGCATCAGTGTTTATCTTAAATAAGTAACCACAGCTAAAGGGACACATTCAAAACAATCATTTACAATAAGTTAAACTCATTACAAAATATCTTTTGACAGAAATCAGTTACCTCCATCTGGAAAGAGGTATCGCAGCATTAAAACCAGGACTAACAGACTGAGGAACCGCTTCTTTCCCCGAGCTGTAGCCTCCATCATCACCCTCCTTTTCTTTCATACTGTTACATTTCTGTCTTAAAGCTGAGCCAAAGCACTCTGTTAGCTGAGCAGGAGACTACAAATATCTGTACTCGCCAAGTTGTATTCAAGATCTGTTCCTTTTACTGGAATAGTGAAGAGTATTTCCATTTCATTAGAAGCTTGAAATGTTATATTGTCTTGTACAGCCACCGTTGTATAAGCAGTATGTTGACGTTCAAGGTGTGAATTATCAGAAGTTAAAGGACTGGGTGTAAGATGATTCCGGCCTCTTCCCTCCCCAATAAACACTCACACCATCTCACCTAGCGGTGAACATTTTGGCTGCACAGCCTGCCTGCACCCAAAATGTTGTTCTTTAGAAAACAAAGCTTGGGACATAGTCTTAGAAGTATAAATATTGGGGCACTGGTGGCGCAGTGGTTGGTGCACGTCCCCATGTATGGAGGCTGTGGTTCTCCAGGCGGGCGGCCTAGGGTTCAAATCCGACCTGTGGTTCCTTTTCCGCATGTCATTCCTCGCTCTCTCTTTCCCTGATTTCTGACTCTATCCATTGTCCTAGCTCTCCAATAAAAGGCACAAAAAGCCCAAAAATATAAAATAAAGTTATTTATTTAAAAATATATAATAAAGCTAATTCAAAACTTATCTTTACTCTGTATATGACTTGACAACCGACATCCACTAATCCATGTGATGGTAGCACGGCTAAAGTCCACCAGATCTTGCACTCAGTGATGCATTCCTCATGAAGATGAACAGAGGCAATATCTAATCGTAATTTTAGCTCACCCAACATAAATGATCGTGATGCCATTAAATACTCACTTTGCACAAATCTGTAGAAAGTATTGATTTGAATATTTTATAAGTCAGTGATACGTGTAACTGTGTGTGCAGAGTAGGTTTCTACATGCTAACACGGGTAGCACCTCAATGCAGGGGGCAGGAGAATCACTTAAAGGTACACAGTATACACTTCAAACAATGAGCTGTTGTTTCACAAAACACCCTCCGTCTCTTAGACTGTAGTCCTAAACGTCAGAGACTTAGTTGTGTTATAGAAACAAACGTCTGCTCTGGATGTGTGTTCATATCTTACCTGGGCGATGTTCTTGTTGAGTAAGTAGACTCCGTATTCAAAATGAAAGCGCTCTCCTCTGGGGTACAAAGGGAATCTGTGAAAGACCAGAGAAAAAGCAACAAGGCGTTATGAACACGTGATGAATGCATTTAATCTAAAACCAAGAGTCTAGAACAAGATGAATAAACCCTCCAAATGTTCACCTGAAAGGTAAGCATGATACAGAGTCCATGCTGTATTTCACACTACAGATCTGTCCGTGTGACAATGTTAATAACGCTTGGATCAAAAACCAAATTCATTTCTTATTAATTTTACTTTAAGGCTTTCAGAAAACTGTTTTGGCTCTGAAACGGGAAATAAATTCTCTCCATAATTAAAAGGGGGCCGCTCATGTAGCCAGCGGCGTTTATAGTCGCTAATACTCGCAGATGGCTGAAGAAGCTGAGTCGGGCTACTGTATGTATGTTATCCAATCCCACAGAAATCACCTCTGTACCTTTAAATCTGAAATATCAAACAGAAGCAGAGGCGTCCATCCACCTCTGAGCAGGAACAAAGAGAGCGTTTCCTTTCAGCGTGGTGGGAAAGTCCCAACGGTGCCAGTCAGACATCTAGTTAGGACTACACAGAGAGGAATCTGTGGGTGTTTAGGTCAGGTGGAGAGGGGTTTATGCTGACATCCAGGGTGGGAAAAACCATGACTGCTACCATGAATTTAAGGCTGGACTCATCCTTTCCTGTCATTATGTGCTTATATGGGCTGATCTCCCACTGAGGAGGATACAGGACTTTAAGAGACCAGCTCCACAAACTGAGCAGGACTACGGTCAGACAAAAGACACACACACACACACGCCCACCAGTTTGAGTCCCCCCACTCAGGAAGATTTTGTATCTCCGTTCACATCTTAACCTTATCTAGACTCCATCTCCTAATGTGTCACCTTCACCTTCAGAGTAACGTAAACCTAATCCCTCTCTTAACCCCTCTCTGAAACACTGAAGTCCTCTTCACAGGAGGGGCGGGGGGGTCTTCTTCTGAAAGGAGCTCTACTGCCTCAGCACACAAAATAAACAATCTGCTCTTTGAAAACACAAAAATCAAACAAACAATGTTACCAAGGCCAGGAACTGTCACAGGCCTGCACAAAGACACGAAGCAGCACGCATGCTGTAAGACAAATAAATAGATCCTACATTCACAAAAACAACAATCAAATGCACCGCTTCATTTCAATGAGCTGAACTGTAGGTCTTTGTTGTGTGGTGTTTTATGTGGAGATACTTGTGAGAGGCTAAAGAGCTAAGTATAGAGATGTTATTGGTGCAAATCATGGTGCATGTAAATAGATCCAAAAAAGGAACAGAAAGATTTGCAAATATGTGCAGAGATCTGCAGATTTTAGAAAAATAAAGCTGTTTCAGGTCAAAGAATCTGTGGCTCTCCAAAGATCTTCAGCAGACTTTGGATTGGCTTCCAGGCACTCTGTCAGTAAAGGTCATGGAACTGACAGTATGTTCACATTTTTCATCAAAACGTTCATCATCATTTGAGAGAAAACCTGCAGTGCAATCAGAGTCCCTATGTACAGTCCGAGTGTAGAGAACTCGCTCACAGCAGTGACAGCAGTGAAGCTGTCGGCTGTGGCTGTCTTTAACTGTGACACACGTGCATGCACAGGCGCTTATGAAACGTTGATGCTGTAGCAGTAATTAACGGGATGATCTCAAAATCATTACTGAAAAAAAATACAGTATCACAGGACAGTGATGTGAAATGAAGAATGTGTTCATATCAGCTGGATCTGGCCTGTCAATCATGCGTCCGGGGCCAGCAGGCCAGTTATAATGTCGAGCCCTGTGAATCATGGAGGCTGAAAAAGTAACTTGATGGGGCTTGGAACAAAATAAGAAGAACAAATATTTGAGGCTTCATATTTACCAGCCGTATTAGATTGTGAGTCTGATACAGCTCTTAATAAATGTGAACAGTTTTATAAGATCAGTGTTTCTGTTTGTTATAAGACAGCAGGGCAACAAGCAGCAGATGCACTGTGAGCATGGTGAAGAACTGTACACTGTGTGCAGACATGTGTTGAACGTTCTGGTGAGTATGTGCATCCGGTCTTGTCTCTCGGTGTGTGTGCCCCCTGAGGACTGGGTCATGGTCTTGAGTTAATCCGGTGTGAGAGCAGATACGGGGCTCTTCTCTCCCTCAAAGTGTGACCTAGAGGTGCCTGAGGCTAAAGGAGAACATGGCCGAACAAACACTTCCTCAGTGTAGGAATAATAACAATAACGTTTGTTTTTAAAGCACTTATCAAAACCGACGGTAAGTGCTCTACAGAATATAAAAAGCCCAAACAGTAAAATACACAACAAGGAAATCCCAATAAAACAAGAATACACAGAGAATAAATAAGTAGGGCCGACTGATAGGAGATTTTAAGGCCGATACAGATATCGATATTTGGGAGAGAAAAAAATCCCATACCGATATACCGGCAGACATTTTTCTTCGATCTATGTTTGATCCGTAGATATAGATAGATATACACATTTATTGTTTTTAACCCTCAAATGAAGTTATCAAAGACTTGTGGAAAAGATTTGTAATGAAGACAAGATGGTCACTCAACCTGAAAGTAACTGTGCATGTACATGCATCACAGCTTGACCGGTGATGATGACTGTTGTAGTCCATATAGCGCCCTCTGCTGGTGACAGCCAGAAAGAGAATTACTAGTGTAATACAATGATACTCAAATGAAATGACATTTGAATAGTGAATAAATCTAGAAATGTATCTGCGATAAAATGAGCCGATACTGATAGTCACTGGACAAGCTGATATCGGCCGGTATTATCGGCTGGACGATTTATCGGTTTGGCTCTAAATGAAATAGAACCAACTACAGCAAGGATTGACTGAAGGACAGTGTAAGCACCTCAGCAGACACTACTGTCAAAGGAGATCATGCTAACAGCACATGTAGCCTGCAGGTTCATCTTTGTATTTGTGGCATTTGAAGGTCACGTTACTCACTTCTTAACGCTCTTCAGGACCAGATCTCTGATGACACCCACGTTTTAGAATTTGGCTCTAGTCAAGTGTTGGACCTCGATAACCCAACATTTTCTAAATTAGATCTTTCTAACTTCATTTGGATTCAACCCATTTCTTGAAAGTTTATTTTCCTCCTTCCTGTTTCTAAGAGTGTGTATGAGGAGTTCAGAAACCATTTTGATTCAGTGTGTGAGTGTGTTTATATGTTCACAAGTATCCCTGTTCTAAATCGTGTCCTGGTTTCGATAATATCCCGGATATGATGTTTACATGGAGCATGGAAAACCAGGTTATTTCTATCACTGTATACATGAATATAACAGCATCCATGTGTCTGCTGTCTGTATAGATGCGTCTCTACTTCTCAGCATCGCACACGTTATGTTCTGAACCATGAACGAATCATCAGAGTCCTGAGTGTGTTTACATGAAACTACACCCAGGTTTCTATCAGAGTACGAATATAAGGGCTCATCCAGTTCTCTGAAACAAGTGAATGGTGTTTACATGTACAAGTCATGACACATAGATAAAGGGGCTGGGCAATAAAACAACTTTTTTGGGGTGTTAGGGTAAATTTATCATCTTTGTACATTTGTATTCGGTATAGACCGATCAAACTGCTTATAACGCAGCAGGAACAGGTGTGTCTTCAGTCTTTTGGCTTGCACGTTAATCATTCGCAAGAAAACCCGGATGTTAACAGGCACAGTGAACGAGTAGCATCTCACAGGAGCAGCGTGCGTCTCTGGCAGTATTTTGACCGAGACAGTTGAGCTAACAGCTGTGACAGGTTACACTTGCATATTGGACGGAGAAATGGGTAACCACATTTAGCATAGCAATGTGAATGTTAACCTGCAGGGAAGACCAAAGGCTATTGGTCCTAGCACTGCTAACGTTAGCCGCACTTGGAAAACCAAATCAATCAAGCGTAAATTTGGACTGTTTGCTTTATTTTTTTTCTCACCTTAAGACTAGTTGGTGTTCTGAATAAGGAAATAAGTCGCCTCTGAACATCAGAGGAGACCTCTGTGGATAAATGGGTTAAATACTTACAGAACAATGAACACCCACAAACCACCTGAGGTCCTAAAAACAAGCTTAGCTAATGTTAGCAGCATTTTCGCTCACAGCTGCTTGGGTCAGAGTTTTCAAAGGTAATTCTTTTCTCTACTTAAAGAAAAGGTTCAGGTTCTGGGCATGTGAATAAACTACGGTATATTCTGAAGTTTAAATGATGAACTGCTTTCTTCAGGCTTCTGCCATGAACAGGATGCTCCAAAATCTGCCAGTATTGTTAAATGGTTTGGTATGAACTGTAAATGTTCCGTTCAGATTTTCTGCCTGTCACTGAAATCACCTCCTCACACACAGACGTGAGAGTAAACCCCTGACAGCTGGGGATCATTCCCGCCCTCAAATAAATGTTATCAGGATGTTATTAGGACTAGCGAGTCGAAATTGAGTCTCTGTAGCCAGATGGCCACACAGCCATCGGCTCTTCAGTTCTCGTGTTTTGTCGACGTGCAGCGAGGGTCCAGAGAGAGTGACATGCCAGAGGCTGTATCTCAGCGATAGGAAATAACTACCAGAGAGAGGAAGAACAACAAAACAGGCATTCCCCTCACACGGCTGGCATTTCCAATATCACTTCCCCACAAGCAGATAGGATTTGTTTGCCGTTGAACACGCATGAGAAGGAAAACAAAACCATGTCCAGCGCACACACGCAAAACACATGAACACACACACACGGACTCCATCACAGCGAAGTGATTAATGACCGCTGTCCGCTGTGTCTGAAATCACACTGGAGAGACTCTGGTTCACCAAACACCAGGAATTCCTCCCGGGGACGTCCACTAAAGTTAAATATATTATTACACACCAGCAGGGAGGAAGCAGGGGAGGGGGGGGCAGTGTGTGATTAAGTTAGCACATTTGATCATTTTTTATTTAATCTAATCTGACCACCTCTGTCCCGCTGAGGATTGTTGAAAGGAGACCAAGAGGACTAGAAATAAACATTCACATGTATTCTTTGTGACACTGAGGGGATTTTAGAGGCTCTGTTTTCACTTTGTTTTCTGTTTCTTTATTGTTCCCTTCATCCCTTCAAACCATTTTTATTTCAGCCAAGTACCCCCTGATCAGGGCAAAATGCTTTTGGTTAAAAAAATAAAGAAAAATGAAAGGTTTTGTAAAGAGGCACAACACTTAAATATCAGGGTTTGATTCACTAGAGGACAGCTTCATGTGTGTGCTGCTGTCAGCAAACTGTTGGCTAATTTCTCCTGGACAAAAAGCACAAAGCCTGGGGATGATTCAAAGTGTGCATTCAAACATGTTCCTCCTGACAGTGAGGGCTTTTAGAATCCCATTTTATTTTGTTGTCCACTTTTTTATGTGTTTTTCCCAGTTATATTGCTGCAAAATTGCGACAAAAAATCAGTTTTGTCCGTCCTTTAATTCTAAAACTGGTTCCATGCATGCTTTATATTTTATATCGTTTTTATATTCTAGTCACCTTTTGACCAATTCAATTTCTTTTTTAAGGAGACGATACCAAATGGGTTTAAAACCTTTCAATCATGCATAACGAATTCAGCGACGTACCCCCTGACAGGCGCAAAAAAACACATTCAGTAGGAAAGAAAGAGATTCTTAAAAAAGGTCTGAATATCTAGATAACAATATTGTGTCTGAAAAACGTCATAATGTGTTTATTTTAAGTTAAATTCTAGCAGAGAAAGGTCAACACCTGGGGAGGATTATAAATCAGCGTCAGGATAAACTCTTCTCGACACTGTCTGGATTTTTTGTTTTCCACTTCACTCTGAGTTTTCGTTATGTTGTTGTTTTATTTCTGTTTTAATTCAACCACACATCTATTGTCTAAATATTCCTCTGGCATCCATTGATTTTTACAATCTGGCTCCATGCACGTATTTACACACAGAACTATCTTTAGTCCAAGTATAACAATGACTAAGGAGACTTTTTCCGAAGTGGTTCTTAAACTTTCAAATTAAGCTGGCCACACACTAGACGAGCTGAGGCCTGGTTCACTCCCCACAATGATCGGGGGGGCGTGGCCCGATTCAAGGCTTGTTGTGTCAGATTTTTTGTCCAAAGAATCCTCAAGTGTGTGGTGTTGCTACAATTACTTTACTGCTCCCAAACAAAGCCTGCCTGATCTGGAATCGTAAATATCAAACAGCCTGCAGCAGCCAGAGGGAGCAAGAAGACTTGCAAGCATCACCAAGCAAATGTTGTGTACTCTGACAACTCACCCTCAGATCACGCTGCAAATTAAATAAAGCTGGATATAATCCATCTTCTCAGCCAGGATTTCAGATGTTTTGTTTTTCTCACTTTCTGTTTTTTGCTGAAAAACACAACACACAGCAGGACAGCCAGCTGAAGATGTCCATTGTCCTTATTTGATTTTCTACTGAAATCACGTTTGATCACAGAGTTTCTGTGAGAACTTGTGTCTGTGAATCGTTACTAAAACCAGCAGGTTATGGTCTCCTGGTCTGGCCGAGTCGTCTAGTGTGTGCAAGTGAAGATTATAATTTAAAAAAAACAGCAACTGTACTTTTGTCTGTGGTCTCCCATGTTTTTGAAAATTGGTATTGATTTGAAAATCGTCAAGTGTGTGGCCAGCTTCATGTACACTGACTTCAAATATTTGTTTCTCAGCCAGGTCTCCTTTGAACATTGCAAAAAACTTTTTTTTTATTGTTGGGTTAAAATCCAACAATTTGTTGCATACAGCAACATCGCCCCTGAAAACACGTCATGAGGAGGGCTGGCTATAACAACTGGATGCCAATTTCTGTCAGAAAAAAAAGTAAGAAGCCTCGGAAGACTTGAAAGTAAAATCAAAACATATCCTCTACTGAGGAAAACACTCTGCTCTGTTTTCAGTTAGATTTTGATTTCTTTATCAGGTTTTTCAGTTTAATTGCTGTTGTCTCAATTCTCCTGATTTCCACCTGCCGTTCAATAAAAAGAGGCTTCATGCACATTATATAATGACATCTAATAACTATTTGCCCCTCGGAGAAAACGACAACATAAAAAGCTACGTAACACAAACATAAAGCAGTGAGAAAGAATTTATCTTGCTGTCGGTAAATGTGACTCTTTTATCCTTCAGTGTTCATTTGACTCACTCCTGACCCCTGAGACAGTTCGCCCTCACGTTCTCTTCAAACTAAAAGTCAGTCCTGTGTGTATTAGAGAAAAAAGGAAAAGCGGACTACGAGGAGACAGACGGCCATTTTTAATGTCTCAGCCAGCAGCAGCAGCAGCACAGACCAACGCAGACTTCTGCACTAAACAGGATGGAATAAATTACAATCCTGCAGGAATAAACAGACAACAGCTCCATGTTGTGATGAAACAAACAGAACAAACCAGAAGATTCATGCAAAGACTGGAGACTGTTAATGACACTAACTCTGCATACTCCATAACTCGTAAAAAATGTGTTTACATGTAGTTTTTAAATGAGCGCATGCTTGCACCCTCCTGTTGTTCCTAACAGACCACTCTGCTTATGCTTTCATTTGACTTTGTTTTACATATGACTTTGATAAAATCATCTCCAGTGAGCAGGTTTCTTCACTTTTCCCTCGTCAAGCCGTTTCTTCCGTCAGCACATCCCTCTCTCTCTCTCACTCCCCTCCGTGGCAGCTCAGTTAAAGGCTCGTGTCCGGGAAATGAACACAGAAAACTGATTATGACAGGTAGCATAATCAGCACGCCCTCTCACTCTGCGGCCATCTAACGCACTGATTACTGAAACATCAAATCTGCTTTCATTTAGCAAATGTACAACTCTACATGCAGCGGGCAAAACAATAAAAATAGGACAGCAGCTAAAGTAAATCTGTCAGTCTTTTTCCTTTTTCATCAGAGCCCTCTCACCACAGGAGAGGTAACGTGCGAGTGCTGCCTGTGTTTGCAGACACAAATATGTAATTAATAGTGGAGCCCTGACATTGTAAAAAGACAAAACGCTGCATCTGAGAGGAAAGTCCCCTGTTTTTACGAGTGAGGATGTGTGTGCCCCCCGGCCTGCCAGCTCTTTAACTGCAGGGTCTAGACACAGAAAAACCACAAAATATATATACGAGGAGGGACGGCTGTTAAAAGGTGGAAACAACCAATAACCACACAGCGACCTGATGAGAGACGGAACAGGAAGTTCTTCGCTCTGTCTTCCTGTCCGTTTCCTTTTTGTAAAAACACACATTGCCAGTCTTTTTATTCCTGTTGAGGGATCTTTAAATATCAGTCTGAGTTATTAATCTTTCATCTTTGAGTGATCCACCATCTCTCCAGTGTCTACACCGTCTGTCCTGACTGCACCCCGGGGCCTCCTAGCAGGTGTCAGCAGCACATGACATCTTTTACAGCCTGTGGTTAAATGGACACATTTGTGCAAACACAAGACATGAGCTTAGGAGAAACCAAGGACTCCAGTTAAAGCTTTGTGTGTTCATTTCACTTTGTAAAAACAGGCTTTTTAAAACGTACATTGGTGTCCGGACTTTTACGACACTTACAGAACAACAGAGGAGAGAAAAGAACCCTGAACCCTGTAGGGACAGAACCAACAATGGTGCCTCTGTAAATCCTATTTTAAAAACGCCCGTATTTTTGTTTTGGTTATTAAAAAAAAGTGGGGAATGATGTGGGAAAAGATCCACAGGGCCGCCAGCTGCTTTGAGGACTAGAATCTCATTACATGGTGTGCGCAAACTTACCGCTAGGCCACCAGTGCCCCAGGGCATTATTTTTTTTTAACAAAAGCTAAGGCCTCAGTCTTTCATGTACTCATCATGAGTTTTCTAGAGAAGATCCCAAAGTTCAGTTCTGATCCGGCTGCAGGAGTTTGTTGTTCTCATAATTATGTTGAAATTCATATTAAATTAAAAACCTAATTCTGGGAGCATAACTTCTAAACTTTCACAACTCTTTCTCACACGTTAAAGCTCCTGTGAGGAACTTTTGTTTTGTATTGATTTTGAAGGTATAAGACGCTTTAGAAATACTTCAAGGAAACGATGTTTCAATAATCACAAATACAAGTGTGGACCATCAGTTCCACGGGTGAAAATGACCGCTGTCTCCACAGGTAGCCATGTTCAAGTCAATCTATAAGAGAAACAGGGTCAGTGGGGTCTTGCGTTGTAAACTTCAGAGAGTATGTATATTTACATATGTGTTTTATATCATTGGCTGCTCTTTGTTTCCTCTTTGGCTCATTGGATTAACGGCAGGTGGGTGGTCGCACTCAGCTTTACTGAGCGTTATAAGAACACGGAGCAGAGTGCCTGTGACTGGCTGACCTGCTGTAATGTACACACAGGCTGAGGGGCTCCACATGTGTTGGCTCGGCTGTTTACACATCCTAATTAATACTCCAAATGTGCAAAACAACAGTTCTGCCTCACATGTTAGAGACAAGGCTGGGCCAGTACGAAGGGGGGGGGGGGGGGTTACATGCGAGTTTCACAACGTCTTTAAAGTGACATTTCGAACAGCGAGGGATCATAAATCATCTGCACCTGCTTTGTAAAAAACACCCGCCTCTCAACTGTCAGAGCTCTAATGGCAGCGGTTACTTTATAAATCACAGGGAGCTGTAATTTTCAATATCTGAGAAATGATTACACTGAGCATCTGTCACTGAATGCTTTTTTAATGACCGCTGCTGCACTAAAGACCCCTGTTTAACCGTTTCACCATCTCGGTCTACGCTGTTAAAGCGTCTCCTGAGTGATGTTGCGGTTCCTCTCTCTGTCATTCTGGGTTTTCATCACCGCTTTTAAGAATATCCAGGAGTCCCCTGACCCCTGGTCCAAACCCCCACGCTCTCATTATTTCATTCCTTTGTTTTCTACCATTGTTTTCTTCAAAAGCAAAGATGATGAATACCGGACCTATCCGACCAGCAGCACCCTAAAGAGTAGGGCCCGACCGATATGGGATTTTGGGGCCGATATCGATGTAAAAAATTAGATACCGATATGTTAGCCGGTACCTTTTTTTTTAGATCTATGTTCAATCTCTAGAGATAGATAGATATAGATATACACATTTATTGTGTTGATCCCTCAATGGAGTTATCAAACACTTGTGGAAAAGATATTTACTGAAGACAAGCTGGTCACTCACAACGTAACATTGTTCTTGAGCACAGCTAGAGCTAAATAACAGCACATTATTGACTGAGTCTAAGAAGCGGGTGTAGCCTCCGTTATCTCTTCCATCTTAGTTTGCGAACTGGTGTTTTGATGGCTCCAGTTTAGAATTTTAGGTGCCGCCATCTTGCTTTTTTTTGAGCCAGAGGTGACCATATTTGGATAGAAGGTAGACACATATTAGCCTTGTCTCATTTCGGGGGTAGCATCCTTCGAAGGACCCAGCCTTTGTAGCCTGTTCGAAGGATGCTGCCCCTGTATTGGAACATGGCTGTTGTTATGTCTCTATCTTGGTTGGCGGGTCGCAATGGTAGGACGTTGAAAACAATGTCTGCACACCTGAATGTATGACAGATGTGTCAGAGGAGGGTAAAAGTTATAGACAAGAAGAAAGGCTCCTTCACACTGTATCGCTTTATGCTGACATATTTATTTGATCATACATCTTTTCGGCCTGATGAAACGTTTATGTCAGCATAAAGCGAGACAGTGTACGTGAGCCTTTGTCATTGTCTTCAGGTTGCTATGGTAACAATTTGCCAATCACAGATAGACACGGCTTAAAGCACAGCCAGTGTTATCCTGTGGTTTACTTCAAATCGAATCAAAATTATAAAACAAACATCATGCTGTAATTAAGAAGACTTTGAACCAGAGATTGAGATCCTAAACTCATTAGAGAAAATGTCTGCTGTGTTAATAAATCAAGTGAGGTCATTTCCTCATCTGCTACCATTTAATCACACTCAAAATAACCAGTGGAGTCGGCCCTGAAACTGAAAATGCATCCACTCCTTTTATGGTCTATGCATCATGGGCGTGCTCATGATGTCAATGCCGACATGCTGAGGCTCAGCATTTGTAATATCCTCCATCTTGACTATCTTAGTTTAACAGGTACGCTTGCTCATATTTGATTATTTTAGCACTAAACAAAAAGTGCTGCAAATGCCAGTGGACTTTCCTGAGACAAGGCGTGACGTAAATAAAACTATGCAGAAGCAACAGAGTCCGCTATACAATTCTATAATGAGAATATTTGCCTATATATCAATGCTACCGGATGTGTAGTTCAACAGAATTACAATATGAACAAAAGAGCGGAGAAGAATAAACTGGCGAACAGAAAACATAATGCAGCAGTTTAATGATTTGGATGGACAGCGGTCTCGTGTTTTACAGTCTATGCACCGTGCACCGGTCACAGGATGCAAACCATGCATCACTACCCTCTCCCACTCGCTGGAGGTAAATACTCCCCTCACTCGGACTTCATGCAGAGAAAACACAAGGGGTCTGTCAGGAGAAACTCTGGTTGAAGTCTGAGTGAAAAATGTGGATGTTTGCATTCACACACGCAGCTCCTCCTGCAAATATCAGGAGTTTTTCTGCAAGTCTGGAAGTCCTACATGATTGAAATATTCTGTTGACATAGAGGACAGCTAATGATAAACTACGAGTTTTTACATCTCCTTGGGCTGTTTGTCTGGTAAGTTTATATAGGTCATGAATTGTACAGGCCCTGTAATTACAGCAAAGGCCAATGTAATAAAATTATTATTTTTTATTTGTTATGTTCTTGTTGCCTTGCAACAAGTCAAAACCCCCTGTTGTTTTATGATAATTGCATGCCGTGGACTCACTTGCTCAGGTATGCACCTCACTTCCACACTGACACTCCACACGTGCAGAAATATTCTGCTATAATCAGCAGTGTTACTAAAAGGTGTGGATGTGGTTGAGTATGATTACTGCTTCAGTGTTAGGACTGAATAGTCTGGTTGGTTCAAAGCCTCAGCAGACTAAAGATGAAAGTCCTGAGTCATGCTTGCACCTGTCTTCACAGCATGTTAACATCTGTTTTTACTGTGCATGGTTGGTTTATTTCAGCAGATTATTTAAGTCCTTTTTTCTGCTGTTTTTGCATTTTTAAAGAATATCTATGAAAATAATTTGGAGTGTTTCATGTTGGGAATATGAACAACTCTGGGTCATTTTTCAAGCATTTCTTTGGACACTGAGCAGTCTGCTGGACATTACACAGATTCAAGAAGAGACTTAAGGTAAGGTTTAAGTAATCCAATGATTTAGTTATTTTTCAAGCAGAAATGTCTCAGTTTTGCTGGCTCCACCTTCTTTGACGGTCATTTATATCCGTTTTTAAAGAATCTGTGTTTTTGACAGCTGGGTGGACAAAAAAGAGCAACCTGAAGATTACTTTCAGGCTCTTGGAAATTGTAATAGGCTTTTTTTTTTTACATTTGAGAGACTGAAAGATAAATTGTGAATACAATTGTCAAATTGATTGATAATGGAAGGTGTTATATAGGCAGTCTTATGTTATTTCTATTACTATACGATACGTTACGACACAACGTTATGATATGTTACGTTACATCACAACAAGATACGTTGCGTTACGTTGTGTTACATTACGATACTAAACTGTACGACATGATATGACACTACTCAATACGTTAGGTTTTGTTGCAATGCTATAAACGATACGACACCATATTACACTATACGATGCGATTTGACACTTTACGTGACATTTTGTTGCAATGCGAGATGAAACCATTTGACATTATATGTTACGTTTTGTTGCGAAGGATATAAGATACAATACGACATGATATGTTTAATGCGATATGGTCCGACACTTTATGTTACTAAATGATACAATATGATATGACACCATACGATACGATACGATGTGACACTATATGTTACTTTACGTTGCGATACGATACGACACAATACGACACGAAGTGACACTATATGTTACTTTACATTGCGATAAGTTACATTGCGATACAATACTTTATCGTCTCTGTAGGAATATTTATCTGGGAAACTTCCGTGCTGCACACATCTTGGCCTTCTTAGACCTTCCCAGATTTCCAGTTAAATTCCTTCAACCTTGAGTATCCTTCAGAGAGCCATTCAGCACAGATGCTTCTTGTTATCTTTTTAATGAAGTATGGACAAAAGAACCGGCAGTGGAGCAGCAGGGCTCCCAGATGAAGGGATACAAATGAAACTAACCTGTCAACCTGAGAGACACTCCCTGACTTCTTCTGAACTTTTATAAACATACCATTCCTGTTATTGTCCTTGAGTGATTGGACAGACAATTTCAAAAGACAAGTAAACAGTCCGCACGGTCCCAGGACGCCTTTGTAGTTGACTTCAGAGTAAATAATGAGCCACTTGTAGATATTGATTTAAGCATTCTGGCTCCAAAGTCGATCATCTCCTTCATCACTTTAGAGAAAAAAACTCCTGATCCACTACCAACATGTGCGTATCACACTGTTTACACAGCAAGATTAATCCTGTGATGCCTGGTGATGTGCAGTCTTACAAAAGCCAGTATGACATCTTTAACGTATTCATTTTCATTGTACTATTTACTAAATCTAATATGAAAGGGACGCTGAAAAGCACCAGAAAAAGAAACGTGTTGATTTCCAGATGCAGCTGAAAACTGTGACTCTGAAGTTTTGTCTACTCAATGAAACAAAACCAAAGAATATTTGCAAATATCACAAAGTTCGAAATAAAATGTATTTGATTGAGTCATGGATTATAAACGAGAGGATATCATAGGAGTGGAATAAATACAATTACAACTAAGATATTATGTGATATTTTATATGACTGAACCAGATATTTAAAAGAAAATAATTGTATCAATTTGATAAAAAAAAGTCCCACCATTTTTTTTTTTTTTTAGATTGTCCGAGAATTCTGTTTTCTCTTTGTTCAGATAGGAGAGTGGAGAAGGACAGCAAGTGTTGGGAGAAGAGAGTGGGTGAGGACATTTCTTGCAAATGTCAAGGGTCAGACTCAGAACAAGGACGACCACAAGGACTGTGGCCTGAGGCACACACGCATTAACATCTTTTTCAAGCATAAAACTCAAATGAACTCACTTTTTCACTATTTATACTTAATCACCTTAAGTGGAACGCTCAACTAGCCAAACCTTCCTTCTGCGTGCGTATGTTTTCCTGTATTATGTGACTTTCAGCAGGATGTTAAGCGTGCCCTGCAGCCTCACAGTGCTCTGGGTGCAGTCGCCCCTCTCCTCCTGTGCACATGGTACATGTTAAGAGACATGAAACCGCTGAAGCCCCGGAACAATAACCTCTTTGCTTGGTGCTCACAGGTTGCACACGTCTTAACGCCGCCCACCCCTCCCCTGGCATTCACGTTCACTGCTTCCACTAACTGTTTCTTTTGTGTTTGAACCGAGCAGTGATGTGTAAATCCCACTTACATCCATTTTTCCTTTATGGTGAAAAGACCTTAAAAAAATCTGATTTGCCTCAATACTTTGGGGGGACGACTGTTTGAGGCAGCGCTTGCTGTTTTAATGGCTGAGCTCTGGACTCAATCAGACACTGGACATCTGGATCACATCTCCCCAGTTCTCCCACATGCAATCAGAAGCAGTGGAACTGGACTTTATACAGGACTGAATGTGGGCGCAACATGTCGTTGGAGCCTGCTGATTTCAGAGAACATCTCCCACAGGGTGGACGGTGATTCTGTGATCCCAAAAATGGTCAAGTAACAAAAAGTGCCAAACAGAGCAGCCATATTCCACACATTTCTTCTGTGGCCAGATTTAAACTCTGTCCTGTGCCAAAGTGTTGGAGGGTAACACAGCCCTGATCACCACATGCCCTGACTGGAAAAACATCAGACTATATATGAAATAAGGCAGCCATTACTGTAACCTGAGGAGCAAAGGAATACAGTGACATGAGCCAAACTCAAAAGATAAAATACATTCAAAGTCTTCACACCACACTGAGGACACATGTTTTTACACTTCAGTTAGCAGGCGGGGCTGTACAGTGTTCAGAGACTTGATGAACTTTTTTAAAGGCTTTGAAAAAAAATAAAGTTATTGAATGATCAGGGTTCAAATTTACATTTCAATTACTCTATACTCTTCATGATTCAATTTTTCCAGAGTTCTTGATTAGATATTTCCAAGATAAGTAGCTAGATGTAAAAAAAAATTAAAGCTCCTTTGAAGGAGCAATATGTACAGGTTGCTATGCATTAGCCTTGAAACCTTTTTGTGTTCTAACCTCTCTCCATTTTTCAAAAGCATCTCCAATATTGATCCTAGTTTGAGCACGTTTCTGCTCGTGGAGCTTATTAGAAACATGCAGAGGCTTTTTAGGTCGGGTACAATCACTTCTATCTGAACCAGTTCTCTTGCCCGCTTCCATCGCTGCAACACCTGTTGGTTTGATCTGATAACTGCTCTCATATCTGGCAAACCGAGGGGCGTCCAAAACGGCCATGTGGGGGTGCCTTAAAACTGCCTACCTTCTCTGGTCCAAACAAATCCAGACCATTCAGGACCAGAATCTAAAGTTAGAAGGAGGACATACTGGCTGCTGCATTGTTGTCAGAGAAGCCAGCACTTCAACATAGCATGTTTCCTTAATGTCTGATCATATAGTAAGGTCACTTTATCATTTCACTCACTAGATATCTTACTGATTGGTCCTTTAAGGAACTCTCAGTTTGTACCACGTATCTCTTGCTGATTTGTCCTGTAGTGTTTTCTGTAAAAAAAAAAAAAAAGTATCCTGCATTTCAGTAATCCGGATCAATCAAATTCAACCTGTTTGCATTTACTGTATAAGGGAATCTTGTGATGGAAAGTAGGGACAAAGATTTTTGGTATAAAAATCTTGATGCAGACTATGTACTGCAGAAAAGCCTTTTTCTAACATGCATAAAAAAAACCCATTCATTCCACTGCAAACACAAGGGTTAGGACGAACACTATTTAACTCGTGGGGCCTGCAGTGCAACATGCAACTAAAGCAACATAAGGTTTCTATGTGCATGACATTATAACTGAGTGACTGCCTGCTAATCCCACCACGCTTTGAGAAACGGATCCCCCGCCACCTCACTTATCACCACCAGTTGCCTCTTTCTGACACTTTAATCACCGCTTTTTTGTACACTTTTAGAGTTTGGCTGGTTGCTTTCCGTCTGCACACACATCATTTTGCTGCGTGTCTGCAGCCCGTTGGGGAAACTCAGGGGTCATAAACATTTGCAGGGGGGCGGGGTGAAAGTTTTCTGGAGAGTTTGGCCTCTCTCAGGGACACCTCAGGGCGATGCTTGTTGTGTGTGATGAACTGCCACAAAGCTTACTAGTTTATTTTTTGTCGCAGGATGCTGATGTAAATATCCTGCATGGTAGGAAGGACACTGAGTGATGTGGCTCCCAGTGAGCCTCTCCAGCTGTTGTCATGACATCATCACCCACACAGAGATGTCCCCCAATATATGATGATATAAGACTTTTTCCTCACAAACTTTCTCCTCGCTGTTTGTCGTCTGTTTATGACGTGGATGAGAAAGTGTTGGTGCTTTTTGACACATTTTTACACATTATGCCTCCATCAGAGGTAGGCACAGTTTCTTGTTCAGAACTAAATAAGAAGCACAAAAGGACTCTGGAAATAAGGAGTTGTAGATCAATTTTCAATATGGATTATGGAAACAATTGAGTAAATAATGACAATAAAAGGTTTTTTACAGGATACAGATAAAGGTAAGAGCCTATCACGTAGCAGGATAGTGAATCAGTCGTTTTACCACCAGGTTAGAAACATGTCCAACAGAATACCTTCCTACTCTTTCAAGTCACATCAACATCTCTTTTACATTAATCTCCTGGTCATCTTTTCCAACGTAATTCATCCACAGCAATCATTCAAGTCATCGGACGTCTGGACGGGCTAAAGTTAGCACAAGCTTGGCGTGCCGAGCCTAAAGTCCTGCCGAGGAGAATCAAAGAAACACAAATTGTAAATGTGAAACGGCTTCATTTAGTGTTTATTCTTTTTGTCATCGCTGAGTCGGGTTGTTTTGGAGAGTTTGAGACTTTAGGTAGAGTCTGGTAGAAACCAATTAAACGATGAAAACTGAATGAATCCTATAAACTCTTAACTGACACCATTAATCACCTTAGAGCCTCTCCTCACATCCTGTGTCCACTAAAAAGCCACCCAGAGACAAACTCATTTTAGGCCTCCATACTGTCCCCCGACTGGATTTTGAAGTTTTGGTTTGTTTTTGTTGACTCGGGACGTTTCTGGGCTGGTGTGTTTCCTCAGGCCAATGACAGCACAGCAGGTGAGTTTACGAGTGGATACAATTCAGCAATTCAATTGACGCGACTCAATCCGGTGAATATGATGGACATGGACGTATAGAGGCAAATGCATAGAGAAGACATACCGGTAATCTTTATGAGCAACACCGAGCAGATAAAGCTCGTTCCAACACAAGGGGGAGCCTTGTGTTGGCTTTCACCTGCGGACGAGGAGTTGGCCTGCTACCTGTTGGACCGGCAGGTGCCAAACACTGTCAGCTTGCAGTTTAGGTACAAGCAGTAAACGTACACACTGCGGGATGCAGTGGGTGTGCACTTGCGATGAGCTCAGGAGGAGAGGTTTCTTTTGGCTTCAATCATCCTCACACTCCTAAAACTGGAAGATTGTCCAATAATATACCATGCCTTATAATGGTAATAATCAATGTAAAAAAAGTTGATTTTCCTCTCCCATATTGCCCAGCCCTACTGAAGAATGTCTGCCCTGCAGAGAGAAAACAATGGTGAGGCTTTCTGGCCTTCAGTCTGAGTCTATAATGACCTGATTTAACGTCAACATGTGGCCTGCTTCTCTTCTCTTACCAATTGAAATAATTTGATGTAATGAGCCTTCTCCAGGTTTCAAATGACCCCCAACTCTCTCTTTACATCCAATTTAGGTCACAGCAGACCGCTCTGGGCTCAGACATTTCATTTCACACTTATAAAGACTCACAAGAGCTTCAAAAAAAAGTCCATATGTGTTCATCATTTCCAAGCAATAATCACTTCATAGGAAATGTGTGATCACCCTTTGCAATAAAACCCTCAGATATATCACATTTTCTTGCTGATATCAACACGGTCATGCACATTAAAGAAGATCTGTGAGAGCTCTGTTACGAGCTGACGAGTACGAGCATGACTCAGGACTTTCTTCTCCTGCCCCCGTGGCTTTGAACCTACTGAAACGTTCAACTCTAACACCACGGGGGCGATCACATTCACCCACATCCAGGATTATTAGTAACACTGCTGATTACAGCAGAATCTTTCTCATCACTCCGCCTCTTACTCTCATTGAAGGTGGTCCTTCACGTGTGGAATGCCAAAACACTTTTCGGGTGCATACCTGAGCATGTGTGTCCAAAGAGAGGTGTAATCATAACGCAGCAGGGGTTTTCTAAATTCTGACATGTTGCGTAGTAACAAGAACATAACAAATAAAAACAATCATTTGAATACATTGGCCTTTAGTGTAATTGAAGTGCACGCACACTTCACGGCCTACAAGAGCGTGCCAGATAAAGCCCCCAGGTGAGGTTGGATTCTGAGCTTATCATTTGCTTCTCTCTATGTCAACAAAGTATTTTTGAATCATAAATAGTTCTTGGTTCAACAGAAATGATATGGTGCCGGGAAGACAGGAAGCAAAGCGGGCACATCCCTACTGTAGGGGGTCGTAAATAAGATGGCACTAAATGGGCACTGTGATTAAAATTCCCCACAGAGCCTCATCGTGGATGATTGGATCATTTAAAAAAAAAAAGGAGAACTTCTGGATAACACACATAATAAAGCTTGAGAGGCCAACACCTGAGCAGCAGATGTGTTTTCTGCAAAAAAATTAAATGATAAATGGACTTGAGGTTATGTAGCTTTTTTCTAGTCTTCTGACAACTTAAAGCGCTTTTACACCGCAGAACACACCTACACATTCACACACTGATGGTAGAGGTTTCTATGTAGTGACACCTTCAGACTAATCAAACTAATCTTATTCACACACATTCACACGCCGCTGACCAAGCAGCGAGAGCCTCTTGGGGTTAAGTGTCTTGCCCAAGGACACAACTGACATGTGACTGCAGGAGCTGGGGATCAAACCCCTGACCTTGCGGTTGAGAGACGACGACTCTACCAACTGAGCCACAGGCACCAGAATATAATAAAGAGTATATATTCTGGGATTTGTCAGTAATATGTTCTTATCTCTTCAAATCCAGAGGCTGAGCTGCAGTGCCGCTGTATGCTCTGTATCACGTGTTGTTTCTGTGCATTGATGTACGATAATGAACTCCAGACATTCACATCTGAAGTGTTAAAACTGCAGTCAAAGAAAACAAAGCCAGCAAAACAAGTTTTAAAGGAATATGATTGGTTAGGAAAGATTTGAATGTACTGTGAGTTTTAATCACTTGACACTTAGACTTTAGAAGTTCAGAGGAGTTTCTAATAGAAACACACCACCAGGAAGTTAAAAATACAAAGTTTGTGAGCACTAGATGTTGTAAAACAAATGTCCACTACTTTAAGTTAACAGATACAGATAGGTAATGGATGAGATTAAAGGGATCTGTTATATTCAGGCTGTAAAGTAGACATTGTTTTATCCAGAAAGGTTTATAGACGAATTGGCAAACTTCCAGAGACTGAGCTTATCTCTGCGGTTGGTCTTGGTTCAGTGAGTTTTAATGACCTCAGAATCATTTCAAAATGAAAAAGGAAGCATTGAACCTCATTAATTCTCAGAGGAACGAGCGAAGTTTAAGGTGACCTGAGAATGTCACATGAAAAATGTCAGCGAATGATCCTGAATAATTGATCTGATTTGGATTATGAACAGAAAACTTCATCTACCAGCAGCTAATAGAAGACAGAAGAGTGGAGGAATGCAGCGGAGGGGTGTTGTGAGGACAAAACGATCCCTTTATGTACCCATTGACGAGGAAGAAAGAAGAACTAACAGACTTCCTAAGAGTCAAGACCTCTGACAGAGGAATCCAGACACCTCTGAGGTGATACAGTAGGTGTACTTGTTTTTTAAATATATTTTGCAGCAGGTGGTCTGTGTTATAAAAAACGCCCTGAATACATTTTAAAGAAATGTTTTATCATCAGAGCTGCTGATAGTTTGACCGTTCATGCCAACCGAACTAAAACGTGCTGTTTATGAACTTCATGAGAAGTTTTGACTCCTTTACCTTTATGTGGATTTGACTGCAGATGATTTGCTTTGAAAGGCTTAGATCAGTGAGCAGTGAAGTCCTCTATTAGGCTAAGTTACGATCCCATATACATACTGAGCATTAGTCTGTATTGTATGTAAACATTTATGATCTGCTGATATTTGAAACTTAGGACTGTGATGGAATTTCTGTATCTCTGTAGATGTACAGACATTTAGCTCATTTCCTGGGCTTGGTTGGCAGACTTAAGCCGTTTTAACATCTGCACTCCTGAAAATATCTAGATAATTTCAGGAGGACTGCTCTGGATATTCTCCTGACCTGGCTGTTCACATATGCTCCTCACAGCGGGAGACTATCCCTGTCTGACGAGAGGGGGGGCGGGGGGTCTCCTGAGGTAAGACGTGACGTAAAAAAAAAGACACGGAAGAAGCGTACGGAGCAACACAGTCCGCTATACGATGCTATAATGAGAATGTTTGCCTTTATATCAATGCTACGTGTAGTTTAACGGAATCGCAATATCAACAAAAGAGCGGAGAACATACTGGCGAACAGAAAACATTATACAGTCGTTTAATTACGTGCACAGAGATCGTAGCGGTCGTGTGGATACACTCTATGCACCGTGCAGCCTTCACAGTATACAAAGGTCACTCCCCCTCCCATTGGCTTGAGGTGAATTCTCCTGAGAATATCCTGCTGTGTTCTCACATCAGCTCACTCTGACTTGCTGCGGAAAAAATACTAGAAGGCTGACAGGAGAAACTCCGGGTGAAGTCTGAGTAAAAAATGTGTCTGTTTGCGTCCACACATGCAACTCCTCCTGGAGATATCAGGAGAGTGAAAGCCCTATTAGTGTCTGCTCTCCATTATCTAAACGTCACATTGTGTCAAATCAGAAGCTTTAGGTAGAGTAGGTAGGGTAACATGCTCTCACTGACTTTAGCATCATCTTGAGGATAAATACGGAGCCAATGGGACGGTCTTACTGAACTGGCTGAGCAAGACACTGTATCACATGTGTGCTGTTAATGTCATTTCTCCTTCAGAGTCATTTACAAACAACTTCAACTTCAGCCATCTAAGACTCCTGAATCTTTCCTGTGTGAAGTCAACTTTCTACAAATTTCCTCAACAAGGAACCTCGAGAGAAAACTAGCCACTGGCTGAGTTTTTGTATGTGGCTCTAATGGTTTAATGACATATGATAAACTATTATTAGTTCATTGTTTGAGGTCGGACTATATCTACTTTCATGTGAACAATTGTAACAAATGTTAAATGCTTTTTGAATCTGGACTGCTGACAGTTGAAAATTAGCACCAGCTGAGAAATGTTCCAAATGTTTGATAAAAGATGGTTTGGAAAACTGAGCGTGAAAAAAAGAAGAAAATCTCTCTGCCTTGTTCTTAACCAAGAGGAGACAAAGTAAAAAGAAGAGGATGAATGAGGAACACAGTCGAATGTATAAGCGAGAAACATTTTAGATTTTGTGTTACATTGTGGTAAATAACAGAACTCAGTCCAAGTGTGAAGATTTGAAAGCATGCATGGGAAGATGTGTAACAGCAGAGCACAAGAACAGAATGTGACAGAGCACATTATCTGCATTCAGTGAACGGCTCAGTCAACAAAGCTATCCAAATATATCGGCAGAGTTGACCAACATTAAGATCTCTCTGCATAAGTGACAACATTTCACTGGATTTCTGATGAAATGTCTGAACTCTTCTGTGAAAGTCTCTCTGAGTCATGACTGTCTACAAGTGAGAAGCTCGAGTCCCGCTGGCTGTGTTGTTGTCGGAGCAGAGTTTACATCATGTTTACATGGACGGGACGGCCTTGGGTATAAAGCTGTTTTAGTCAACGACTAGAGGAAAGAAGAACATACTCACTGATTATTTGAATGTCATGTAAGTGTCTTTAGATCACGGCCATTCAACGTCAATTTATGTTCAATATGAAGCTACTAGCTAACCAAAGTGTGCTAACATTAGCCTGCTAACACAACAATGCAGCCCACAGGCAATTGCAGCTCCAGTAAAGGACAACTTTGTCCACCTCTTGCGCTTAAAGGTGATTAATTATGGTGCGTTATTATTGATAACTCCTTCATGTGAACGCAAGTGGAGGGGGGTTGGAGGTGTGTCTCTGGAGGAGAGCGGAGGCTTCAGATTAGCGGTGGAGTCGCCAAACAGCAGTTTGTTTTGGTTTCATGCTGGTGCTCAAGGGGCGACATCTACTGGCTCAAAAAGTTGCACATTCCTCCTTTAAAGGAGGCCTCTGTGTTATTTTCTATTGAACATTAAATGACTGCTGGTCATTCAAATTCGTACCACAATGAGTCTTTCTGCCTTTCTTCCTGCATGTTCTGTATTTCTCCAGAATGTGAACAGATATTCAATGTGTGTGTTTATGATTTTATCTTTAATAGTGCCTTCAGGTGATGTCCTCCTCATACAAGCAATTAGCAGGTTTCAACATCACCTGCACACATTTTTATATGACTGGCTCTTAGTTACAGTGCTCTTTAGATCATTACCTTCTTGCACGTGTGGAATGTCAATATGCGTTTAAGGTGCATACCTGAGCTTGGGTGTATACAGCTGGCAATTATCATAAAGTGTTGACTTGTTGCATAGTAACAAAACCATAATAAATACAAATAATCATTACATTACATCAGCCCTTCTGTGATGACAGAGCCTGTGCATTTCACCACCTAAAGAAATGTGCCAGGCAAAGCGCTCCAGGTGAGGTTAAACTCTAAGTTCATCATTTTCTTCTCTCTGTCAATAAAAAAATACTTTTTCATTCAATGACGCTATGATGCTGTGAATATAAGACACAGAGCAGTAACTATTCTAGGAGTAGGTTAAAAACAGCTGTGCCTTGGGGCGCCGGTAGCCTAGTGGTTAGTGAGCGTGCCCCATGCAGGAGGCTGTACTCCTCCAGGCAGGAGGCCCGGGTTTGAATCCGACCTGTGGCTCCTTTCCTGCATGTCATTCCCCACTCTCTCTCTCTCCCTGATTTCTGACTCTATCCCCTGTCCTCTCTAAAAAAAGGCTGAGTAGGAGCTATAACCTGATGTCAACCACAAGAGACTATCCAATATTATTATTCCAACAAAGAAACATGGATATATTTGTTGTCATGGAGTAGAAGAGTCATTTGTAGCGAGGAAGACGGTCTCTGAAATACTTTCGGTCAATGCACTTGTGTGGAAAGAGAAACATAAATATATCTAAGATGAGTTGACCCCTCATTATTTGTTGTTTGTAAGTATGCCGTGTACTTACTCTCTCTCCTTCTCTGTGAGTCTGTCAGTGATGGTGTCTTTGATGGAGGAGCGGGAACCTTTGTGGATCACCGGATACCTCAGAGGGACCTGCAGGAAGCACGAAATCATCAGGACCAGGTGCGACGTGTAACCCAGGGCGACTGCCACGCTCCCATCATCCTTTGCTGCAGGACAGAAAAAGAAAAGAAAAGAGGGTCCAGTCATCACATTTGAGATGGAGTTTCACAGAGCAAAATGTTGTACTTTTTAATCCACCCTGGGCTTTAAAAGGGTGATCTACGTAAACACGCCAAAGCCATCGAGCCAATAATGTTATGCAAATTCAATTCAAACCAGCAGCATTTCAATCAACAAAGAGTGAGTATTTCATTACATCAACATCTTCAAAGCACTCAGGCAGAGATGTGTTGTTTGAGATGTAGTTTCATTACATGGAAAAATAAGTTCTGAGTACATAAACATGTCCACATCTTGTGAATCCAAACAGAAAAAGAACAAACATCCGACCAAGGACGGCTCTGAAACCGAGTGTTCACAGGAAGCAGAGCAGCGCATTCATGTGGGAAAGTGTTCTGATACAATGTGTGATACAAAATGTTCATGCATCACGTCAAACTATCCCCTGTGATTCCAAAGAAGTTAAAGAGTGGGAATCTGGACGCCTCTGTGAACATTTCTGACTGCAAACTGTCTCGAGAAATGGTTTCAAGACAACGCGCTAAGTGGTTTCACATTCTGGAGCAGCAGCAGGACACTGCTCGAGGCAGACTCAAAATCACCGTGGTTTGTATCTCCATGCTTTGAAATAATAGGCTGTGGCGATGGTGAGCGGTAGAATCCGTGGCTCATGATGTGTGCTTTTCAACTTAGTAAAGGCAGAGAGGATAATGATGCAGAGCAGCCTTTCTGTGTTAAGTCTACAGCAACCAAAGCATCTGGAGCAAACAGCTTCCTGGCCTCAGGGGCTTTTGGATCCCACTAACAGGTCAACAAAAGGACGTGAAACTAAAAGTGACACCTCAGGGTGCAAACTGAGACCGTTGTTATGATGTCAGCCTGAGCTGACAGTGAAAGCTAAATGTAAAACTCTGAGGGGTCTTTAGTGAAGAACCACCGGGTTTCACTTTGACTCTCAGTAGGATTAGGACTCAAACTGACCCTGACCCTGGTCTCTCTAAAGGGGAACATCCTCCCCTGTAGGCCTTTTTTACACTGACTTCAACCCACATTCAGACAGTTCTAAACTTGATCCGACTTCCTCGGGTGCAGACCTCACACAAACGAGAGCAGGGGTCAGTGATGGGGTAAAAACAGAGTCCTGACTAACCTTCTTCTCTCTTTTCTTTCTAAGACTGAACAGCATCTGTGCTTCACTTTGCACTCACAATTCTTTTAAGGTTTTTAAAGGGATCTTAACAATGTTTTTTTTTAAGGTGTACAACAATATTCAAATGAGGTATGTTGTGATGTATGGGGACCATTGACTGATTATAAAATGTGTTCCCCCTATTCTGTACATCTGACAGAGTCCTAAATGTAAGTGTCTAAAGCTTGTAAATATGAGACCTCAGAGATGATTTCATTTGAATGTAAAGTGGATTCCTTTCACAAGCCCCCAAGTTTTTGTAATTCCTGTGTGTGCATTTTCAGATCACTACTGAAGTCGTTCCAATACCAAAACCAGGACTGGGAATGTGGCCAATATGAACGGAGAATGAGTATCAGAAAGGTTGTTGCTCTATACTAATATCACTTTTAGACCTAAAATATAAAGTAATAATGCAGAAAAGCAGCTTCTGCTTCTTCACTTCAAAAAGAAGGACAACACAGCAAGTGGAGTTTAGACTGTTTAAGTCTCTACTGATGCAAAGGATGAATAACTAAGCAGTCAGCTATACTGCTATCTTAGAGTAGCTTTATAATGACTTCTTAAAAGTGACTGATCATGTGATGACAGTAAACAACTGATCTGTACACACAGAGAGTAATATTCGTCAGCACCACACTGATAAAAATAAAGCTTTAAGTAAAAAAAATGATTCCTAATCTGAGAGTCTTCAGGGGACGCAGGATGTCTGAGGGGCTGTGAGCCGAGCTGATGCTAACATTAGCTTAGCTTGTCAACAGATGCACTGCCTATTGTAAGGTCATGATTATTTTACATGTTCATGGATTAAAGGAAGCTACACAATCCACAGAGGTCTTCTCCTCTCTAAAACAGACTGAGCGGGTAATTTAACAACCGGAGTTTGTCAGACGCTTTTTCTTAACAGAAAGCAGACAGATGTGGAAAATTAGTTATTCACACATCTGTCTGTCTGTCTTATTATTTCTAAGATTAACAGCTGCAACGTTTTATTTTAGACTACTGGTACCACTGGAAGCACTGTTTTTTGGTTTGTAACATAGACTGTAAATATTAATGGACCAAGCCTGAGTGACGTCACCTGTCTGTTCCTGCAGGGGGCTTTGGAGTACCATAGATGGCGGTCGCCATGCTGGAAATCCAAGCTTTCTGTCAACTTAACAACAGGCTAAGAGCTGGAGCTGAGGGTTTTTTTAATCTTCCTGACAAACCGCTACATCGTGTCCGTCTGTCAATCAGGTCAGCCTTGCGCCTGCGTAACTCGTATCTTACATAAAATCTAAAGGGATGCATCATAACCCCCCTATGGTCACACTTTCTATGTTAGGGGTGAATATTAATGACTACCTGTTTACTCTCTCTCTACATTTCCACACAACAAGTCAACTGACCATGAGGGAGGAGTTAGAAGTCGATGCATTAGGATGTTTTCTGTTAGGCCTTTTAACTCTGCCCACTGCACATGCTCAGTCGTTACTCACTGCTAGGTGTCCACCTATACCGGACGGGGAGGCAGAAGCAGACGCAGGCCGCCACCTTAAGGGAACAAGTGATCGCTGCAAACACAAATGTGCTGTCTGTCACCAGTGTGCACTTCACTGGGCACTCTTAAAAGATGTTAACAGGTGGAGCGGGACAGCGGGGAGCGGAGGAGACAGGGAGCAGTATTTTTGAATTATGGCTTCAGAGGACCGCGGGGTCTCACCAGCTGTGCGATGGGGGGACGGAAGAATGTGGAGCGGACAGTGTGTTCTCACTGTCAGACAAGTGCTGCACACCAAAGCTCAATCCTTCAATTCATCTCAGAGGTCATGAAGTCATCAAGTTCTTCTCGCTTGTGACAGCAAATCCCATTTATCCCGACACATACGGCGTGACCCTTACTCTAACCCTCCACGCCGACATGATAACAAGAGCTCTGTGGCTCAAACTGCCAGCTGACAAAAACTGTTTTTTTAACAATGTGTTGCAAAATACCCTGATTTTCACCATGTGGTTTTTGTAGCTGTTACTCCATGGGATGTTGGAAGATTCAATCATCTGGGGACAAGACTCTTAAAGGCTGTGGGATTACTGAACCACTCGTCGATTAACCGCAGATTAGCATTCACACATGCTGCCCAAAAAGCAGAAAAATGCAAAACCAAAGTAGTTTACTCTCTTTCTGCTTCCTCTGCTGGCATCTCAAGTCAAAATAATCTCCATACTTTATGTTTCTTAGGGTCCAAATTCTCTGTAATGTTTGGAGCCACTCTTGACTCTGATGTTTCTAGTTGTACTTTGGCTGTTTAATATGGAAAAAAACAACAATAGTGGACCAGCTTACAGGTTTTTTTTCCTTTCCACCATAACATCTCACACACGTGTGTGCCTGTAACCGCTTCAGACACTCCACCACCAAACAGAGGTAAGCTGGTCCACTGTTGTTGTTTTTTCTATCATTGTTCCTACTACAGCGCACCCTGTATTACCCATCACCAGACACAGAGTGAGCACGGCAGCTTCCATTCATAGTTTTTGTGTAATATGGAGCTTATCTTCATACTTTAAGTTTCTTAGGTTCTACATTCTTTCTAATGTTAAGAGCCACTCTTGACTCTAACATACCGAGGAGATCGTCGGCCATCCGTCCTAGTTTGACGGTCGGTGAGTGAACGTCGCCCTAGTTTTTGCGGTGTGTCCAGCTCCGTCGCTACCCGTCAGCCTTTTTTCCGCTGATTCTACATGTTGAATCGGCGTCGGTGAGAGGAATCTCTCTGATTGGCTGTTGGGAGGTTTTATTTATCTCCAGCTTTCTACACAGGTTCGGGGAAGCCCCTTGAGCATGCCGTTGTAGTATCCATGCTTTCACCCATTAGTGCGGTTTCTTCTCATGTGTCACCTCCGCCTCTTCTGGCTGACATCGCCAGTGCCATTTTCAACTTTTTATCAGACATTATTCTCGATAAGTAGGCTACATATAATATGAGTGGTGCGCGACAGCGGTGTTAAAATGGTCTTCTCATAACAACGGACAACCGTCGCCTCACGCATGCACAGAGCGTACGTGGTGGTTGGCCGTCGGCTGTAGTCTTTGCGGTGTGTCAGTGCCTTTACAGTTGGCTGTTTATTATGAAACTTAAACAACTCATTCTGTCTTCTGTTCAGAACCACACTAACAACCTGTATCAGCCTTAAGGCGCAAATAGCATGTGATTAAAAAACACGTGTTAATTTCAGACCTTAATTAATTAAATAGTTAATGCTGACGGCCTCAATAAGCACTGAAGGAATCTCTAAAAGAAGCCGAGCACCCAGCAGTGCAGCTCACAGCATGTAGTAACCTGTAGTAACATCCTTTGTCCGCCTTAAGAGACTTGTCCTTTAAACACTTCTGTATTCAGAGTTTAAATCAGGGAGTCTGTTTGTTTTAGAGAAGAGGACACCTCTGCAGATCGTTCTGCTTCCTGTAGAAAAGACATGAACAGTGAAAGTCGGAGGGTCATTGGAGAAATTGTAAAGTTGTATGTTGCTTTGTTGTTGCCCTACATTGCTCTCTGTACAATAACACAGATCAAAAAATAAAGGTGCAGAATTTAAAGAGACACAATCTGAGCCAACTCTGGGTCCTTTGCGCTGTCAGAGGGAGCGAGGACACTCATGCTTCTTTTTTAATTTCCAGCTACAGTCTGGCTCCAACGTAAAAGAGTCTGGATGCTAAACTGGCCTTCCTTCAGTCCTGACTTGTCAACCATTGAAAATGTTTGGAGCGTTATGAAGCGGAAAGACCGACAAAGGACACCCCAAACTGCTGAACAGCTCAAATCCGTTGAAAAAAAATTCTGCACATCTGAATCTGAGACAGGTGGGTCTGAGAAGGGTTAAACTGAAAGACGATGAGAAAGGCTCTCGCACACTGTCTCTCTTTATGCCGACATATTTACATGATCATCTAATGTTTCGGTCTAACCAACCTTCATCAGGTAAAGGTCGGTTAGACAGAAACGTTATACATTTGTCAGCGTTAAGCGGGAAAGTGTGTGGGAGCCTTTTTTTATCGTCAAATAGCTGAAATCCTACAATAAGACCTCACATTTAACCTTACACTTTCAAACGTACAGAAACTTGTCTTGTTCCCACAGTATTGTTAAAAAAGTGTTTTCCAAAAACAATGAAATGTCTCAGTTTCAACATTTGATATGTTGTCTTTGAAATGGGTTAAAGTGTTTTAAAATCATCACATGCTGCTTTAAGTTTTATTTTTGGTCTTTATTTATGCCTTCTTTAAAAACAGGACAGTGGAGAGATTCAGAAATCAGGGCGATGCGGGACAGGAGTCACAGGTCGGATTTGAACCTGGGCCGCCCGCTTGGAGGACCACAGCCTCCGTACACCACTAAGCTACTGGCGGCCCTTTTGTGTCATTTTACGTTCCAACTTGTTGGGCAGTGGGGTTGTAGATCAGCGTGAAGCGTTCTCCCTCTGCTGTTACTATGCACAACACAAACAATCAAACTCCCTCCATTAATAAAGTGAAATTCTTTACAGACACACTCATGAGGGTATGTGCGTGCTTGCAAGTCAATTTGAGTTTAACATCTTGTTACTGCAAGACAGTCATTATCATCTCAGAGTATCTGAGGTCACAGAGGTTTCAATGTCTATAGTACAAGCAGAGCTCAGAAGACAGCCGTCCCCTCCCTGCTAGTAAAACCATTCACTCCCTACTGATGATCACATTATGTCTTTGTGTCGTTTATGCATTTAAATTAATGACCTGTTATTATGAAGTTATGTCAGCACAGTATTTCAAATTACCACCTCCAGAAGCCAAACGTATGACATCATACAGGCCAAATGTAGGAGCTCATCAGCGTTCAAACTGACTTTTAATGACCGAACGATTACACCTAACGACCTGGATTAAAGCTACGCAAAATGATTTACTACAGTTTATCCTCCTGTTACCTGAAAACACACGCAGGCACATGACTTACCTTGGAAGTCTTCAGAGTTTGGCAGCTTCACTCCACAGATGATATAATCTGACTGATTAGCCTGTGGATGAAAAAGAACGACATTATTAAAGATGGTGATCGGGCTGCAGACACAGACACAAACAGCAGGGACACTTAATCATTCTGTGACTCTGTAGTGCTGTCAGCATGTCAAACAGTATGTTTAAAAGAATGTTAAAAAGAAGGTTGACAGCTTGGACAGGATGCCCTTAAATCCTGGATTTAAAAACATTGCAGTTTGGTTATAGGTCCAATATGTAAGATATCTAGTGACTGACATGATAAAGTGACCTCACTATATGATCAGACATTAAGGAAAGATGCTATGTGTAAGTGCTGGCTTCTCTGACAACAATGCAGCAGCCAGTATGTCCTCCTTCTAACTTTAGATTCTGGTCCTGAATGGTCTGGATTTGTTTGAACCAGAGAAGGAAGGCGGTTTAAAGGGACCCCCACACGGCCGTTTTGGACGGCCGTTTTGGACGCCCCTCAGTTTACCAGGCAGACGTCAAACCAACAGGTGTTGCAGCGATGGAAGCGGGCAAGAGAACTGGTTCAGATAGAAGTGATTGTACCCGACCTAAAAAGCCTCTGCATGTTTCTAATAAGCTCCACGAGCAGAAACGTGCTCAAACTAGGATCAATATTGGAGATGCTTTTGAAAAATGGAGAGAGGTCAGAACGCAGAAAGGTTTACAGACCGATGCAGAGCTGGCTAAACACTGAAGCTTCAGTGTCCACCACATGGCAACCCGCTTGAGCATCGGCACCAAGGAGGAGGAGCGGGAGAAGACAGTTCTCTCCAATGTTTTGACTTTGGACTGCAGTACCCATTTTAAACACTAGGTGTCAGAGTTACATATTGCTCCTTTAAGCTTAAAAGAATACAGTTTTTTAAGTAGATGATTCTCTGCAGTTGTGTTGTGCTGCAGTGCACCATCAGGATCAACTCACCACATCGATGGGGTAGATGTAGGAGAGCTCAGACAGGAGCTGACGACAGCGGAAGGTGAGCTGGGCGTTGGACTTGAGAAACTGCTCTCTAGGGGACACAAAACCAGACATGAGAATGACACGATTAGTGACCGGATGAGAGAAGGAGTCCAAAAAACTGCTGGACATCAGAAGTGCTGAGGCAAAGCAGCATCTAGAGAAAGAACAGAGGAGACAGTAGAGGAAGGAGCGTAGCTTGAAGGGAAGCAGGGGAGCTGTAAAAATCATCCAGGCTGCTCCACAGGGACCCTCTCTAAGACCTAAAGGTCATTACTATGGTGAAAATATTAAACATTTATGACTTTTATGCAGCATAAAGATGTAATGGAGCAAGTTCATGTTGGTTCACAGAGGAAAATAAGGTGTTTCTGTTTTAATCTGGGCCTCGGAATAATACACTTAAATGTTTTCTTATAGTGCTTTAACACATACAGAAAACTCCAGAAAAACTCCTGAGATTTGCAGGAGGAGCTGCATGTGTGAACACAAACAGCCACATTTTCCTGCATTAAGTCGAGTGAGCTGGTGTGAGAATGCAGCAGGATAGAATTCACCTCGAGCGAGTTGGAGGGTGATGGCGTTTATATCCTGATCTAATAGCATGACCAAAGACTGACTGCATGCGACTGCTACGATCCCAGTGCACGTAATTAAACGGCTGCATTATGGCATCTTGTTGAACACTATGTTGTTCTCCACTCTTTTGTTGACATTGTTGTTCTGTCAAACTACACGTAGCACTGATATAAAGGCAAATATTCTCGTTATAGCATCGTATAGCGGACTCTGTTGCTTCATCCGCCACTTGTGCATCTTCTTTTTACGCCAAGTCTTACGTCAGGAGACCCCGCCCCCTCCCATAGTCTCCCACTGTGAGGTGCATATGTGAACAGCCAGGTCAATAGAATTTCAGAAGCAGTCATCCTGAAATGATCTCGATATTTTCAGGAGTGCATATGTGAAAACAGCTTTAGAGCGTCATCTGCAAATAACTCATCAGTGTATATCCATTACAGGAGAGTTATTTCTAATTGAGCAGGATCTGTAAACCCTTGTATGCCCCAACATTTAACCAGGCTGGAGGAAAGTCTCAATTATAAGTTAAATAAAAGCCAAGACATCTCAGTGATCTTTGAGTACCAACATCTAATGATTACCTATTTTATCCTGGACATGTTTCTTATTTGAGACTTGAGTTATCATGTTTACAAGAATAAGAGAAAAAGACACAGTCAGAAGGATGAAGTACAAATATCTACTTATAAATTTCATGGCAACAGCTCAGACTCACAGAAAGGATTTTTGCTGACTCACAATCCAACTATTCTTGTTCATCTAAATTCATACTTGAGCTGTTTTAAACTTTGTATGTGTGCTTTAAAATGTGTGTCCGGTTGGATGTTATTTCTACATCCAGCATCATTACAAAGCATGTGTGGTGAGTGCAGGTGAAAAGGCTGGACTGGGAGAGCCAATAGCCAAACGGTTTTGTTGTGAGTCCGATGTACAGAGGCTATAGTCCTCTTCCCAGAGGCTTTGGGTTTGAATCCCACCTCAGCCCTTTGCTGTATGTCATCCACCACTCTCTCTCCTCCCAACATTTCCTGTGTCTCTTCAGCTGACAAAAAAAAAGTCTGGACTGGAGTGAGTGATGTGGACTTTAAATAAGGAATCGATTACTTCTTTCAAATTCCTGAAGTTGAAAAACGTTTGTACGCTCAGGATGAAATATAACATGAATCTTCCAGGAGTTCTGTACAGTCATTTCTACATTTTTTATGTACAGTTATTTCTGAGTGATTTTGTGCGGCTTACGCGGATGATTTTCTTCCTTTGTATGACCGGTGTGTGAGATTGATGTTCTCTCTGTGGGTGTCCTGTACAACACTTACAGCATTACTTGAGGGTAACAGCCCATCATTTCATGCACATGAAAAGGGCTTTTGTGGGGGAAATGATGATTGAATGTGAAGCACCCTCCCATCTACGCTCCTCGCCTTTCACTTGGATTTCCTCTTTGGTTTTTCCTGCGGTTAGCCGTCTCTTATCGTTTCTCTCTGACAGTAAGCAGCTGCTTCGGACGAGTGAAAAGGGAAACAGATTTGTGTTTAATGTTCGTTTGATCTATGATTACTCATCTGTCCAGCAGGCTTCGCCTTATCTGATTGGTTAAGCCCTGAGTGCCAGCTCTTCACAAACCCTTTTTTCTACAACATGCAGACCTTCAGTATGTTCTCCCTTTTTCAAACATTGTGTGGAACTGCTCATTGTCATCTGAAATAAGAGAGAAGGCCACACTGCTTTACCCGAAGGTTTGCAGCCCAAAACGATGCTTAACCCTGTTTTTCCATGTTTTTTATTTATTTTTAAGTAAATCTCAGTCTGGAAAAAGTATTGATTATACTTTATGTATGTTCCTTAATTCCTGTAAGGAACTTTAGGTTTGGGACATTTTTTGGTGCCACCCTGCAGACAATGCTGTATCTCTGCTGATCTAGTCCTCTTCATGCTCAGGTAGCGTTTCCTTTCAAAAATCAAATCCTGCCTTCTTGTAACGGTAAAACGTATCACTCATTGTGAAAGAAACGCTGCTTCCTCAGTGTGTTCGTCTGACACCTAGCAGCAATCACAGGCTTTAGAGTAGAAATAAACTAATAATCAATTCTCTTCCTGATGGTCTGGTTTACTTTTTCAGTCATAACGATGTACCAGAATTATTTTTACTTCATTATAAGCTAAACATATGAGTGAGCTGCATGTGTGAACTTGAAAAGAAACATTTTGACCCCCATGTTTCCTGTCAGCCCCTTAGTGAAGCTGCAGCGTGAAGTCGTGGTGAGTCGATGTGAAAAATCAGCAGGAGAATTCTCTGCCAGCAAGCAGAAGATTGGTGGCGGGGGTGATGACGTTTATATCACGTGACCTGTGAGCAACCGGTGCAATCGTTGTGCACGTATTTAAGCTGCTTCCTACTATTTACCACTTACAAATATCCACTACCACTCATTTGTTGATACTGTGAATACATCCAATTACATAGATCATAAAGGCCAATAGCATCGAATTCTGGGGGTTTGTCCTATTCATGTCTTATTCTGCCTCCTGAGACCCCCCCCGTCCCAATAGGAAAGTCTCCTGCTGTAAGGTGCATATGTAAGCAGGAAAATGGGGAAGGATTCAGGGGCAGCATGTCCTGAAACTTCACAGATATTATCAGGAGTGCATTTGTGAAAAAGACAATACACTTTAACTAATATAAAGATAGCGTGACTGACGCATTTGGGCAGCAAATTATGTGTGCGAGATTATTAAAAAAGCTAAAAGTTAAGAAAAGAAGTGAAATAAAATAAAAGGAGACATATCCAATAAAAACATTGACGACAAATATTTCCAAAGAAAAGATGTTAGGCACATGTACAACTGCCGGGGCTAATTTCCTTCTCCTTTGGCCCCTGTCGGCCTCTCTGGGCCCCTGGTCTACTCTGTGTGTCTGCCAGGTACTTCTCGCACAAACAAAGATGTATCCAGGGTTGACACCCGCTGCGCTCATCTCCCCGCAGGCCAAAGCAAACAGAGGCCAACAACACAATGCGCAAACTTTCTGTTGAAAACACAAAAATATGCAGCACCCAGCGATTAAACATTTCTTAGTTTTTTTTAAAGAGCAAGGTGGGAGGCCGGCAGCCGGGGTGCAGTCTCATCACATTTGAGTCTTATCATTGAGTGAGCTTTGGCTGACGGGAATGAATGCATTTAAAAATGTGTTTTTGTGTGCAGAAATAAAGTGATAGTTAATTACAGGTTCACACATTCATACCTCTTGGCGGTGCATTCCTTCTGCAGCTTGGTTAAGGATTCTTTCTCCTCTTTCAGATTCTCGTGTTGAGCGGAGAACACTTCCTCTGGCAGAGACAGAAAGACAAAAAAAACTGTAAATTATCAGGTGCGTGTTCTCTTCTGCCACATCTCAGCAGCCAGGTGGGCTTGTGTTTGGTCGGCTGCCATCCACCGTTAAACATAAGCTAGATCAAACAGCTCTTTTGATGAGGCCTAAACCATTTCCTTTTGACACCACATAAAACCAGACAACATATGTATGCAAATTACAGGATTTGTCAGACGCTGTAAATACAGAGCCGGGAAGATCAATAAAATCAGACACATAAGTGACAGTGATGATACAGCGTGTGGAAGTTGTCTAACTGCCATATTGGCAAGCTCACAATACCTTAGTGTTGCATAAAACCGGAAAGATAGAAAGTGTAATTTAGGGTTGTAGCTGAATATTTTCTCTCATCTCTCAGCATCGCACTATGGCTGGATGTTACATAAATATGATTTAAGACCATTTAATGCACACTTACACACAAAAACAAAAATGATCTCCAATATCTGTCAGGATGTGTCTTTTCTAATCACTGAACTCAATTTTGAAATGTCCAATAGGTTTTATATAAGAACAGTTCAAACATATGATCCGCACTGAAAGGTTAACATGTCAGAGATTCAGTAGAACAAGATCCTGGACTCTTTATTATGACAAATCCACTTTGACAGTGTTTTTGAACATTTATTTGGGTAACCTGAGTGTCTACCGACCCACAAACTGTGAAATAAACCCATCCAGTCCTTTGTTTGTGGTCTGCATAAGTCTTACAACACAGAGAAAAATGCTCCTTTTCAAATGTGCTCTCCTTGTGATGTCACAGTGGGATTCTGGTAAAACAAAATACCCTCCCCTCCGCTGGTATCTCTACCCATGGATTCCACCCTCAGCCTAGAGGAAAACTTTTGCACAGGTCCGCCATTTTTATTCTCGCTAGCGAAGGAGTGATGTCTACTGGGAAACCTCAGGGGGGGCTCATTGCATTTAAAGAGACACACACACCAAAACGGAGCGTTCTGAGAGAGCTGGTTTATACAGGGTCACAAACCTCCTCTGGTGCTTGATTCATGTTATATTTTGACCAAAGCACAGATGTTTCATTTAGACCACAGGGGACTGTTTGAAAAGAAGGGAAAGGGGGATAATATGTCCTCTTTAAGCTTTCACCTTTGTTTGAAGCTGGAGGACATAAAGTATTTAGACAACTGTATGTGACTAAGAAGAATCTGGTCTGTACACAACTCAGAATCTTGTCTTAGGGGGCGCTGATGGCCTAGTGGTTGGGTCGCATGGCGTGTCCCTTGTTCTATTCCCTTTCAGTTATGAATCCTCCGTAAAGGAGCCTGCATGATTGTCATGTTTTCTCTGCAGGGCACAGCTCATGTGTACCGCTATAACTTAATACAGTACAGTGGAGGAATGTGAAATAGAACCGAAAAGCACGTTGTTTGATGATAACCCTGCTCTTTTAAATTTGCTATCAGTTCCTCTTCCAGATAAACCTACACTGGAGTTCATCTGCATTCTTCTTTTCAAAGTTGAAAGTAAATCCTCAACAATATCGATGGAGTGTTAGCGGGCTCAGAGCGAACCATCCAAAATTCACAGCAAATAAAACGTTATCCACATTTTTTTTCATAAGGTGATGACAGCAGCTTGCAGCAAAGTTTGTTTTGATCAATCAAGATCAAATCATACGTGTGATGAGACGGATCAGGACCTGCTTTTTATCACCTAGATGCTGCTCACACTGACACCGTGAGGGTTGATGATAGATTATACCGTGCCAGCAGAGAGTCAAAGGCGGGAGTGAAGGTACTCAGGTGTATCTCCGGCAGATTAGTGGGAAAGAAAGATATTTCGAGAAAGGCCATCTCTCTGTTGTGAGTGACGACTTGAAAACATATTTGAACACCGACTGCTTGGGCCTGTTTTACACTACGGCTTTTATGTAATGCCCATCTATTTCATAACTGTTCAATCCATCTCCCCGTCTGTTAATCCCTCTGACCTGTTCACGTTGTATCCCTGGATTTAAAGACAAACTACAGTGAATACTAACAGAATGCATCCTGGCTGTTTGTGTGATGACAGAGTGTTGGCTGTAGGATCCAGAAAGTAACAAGAAACAACAAACATGTCATCATGTCATACAGTATACATAAAGTTTCATCGAGCTGAAGACTTTATTGGATCTGTGTGATTCTGGAGGAACTGGCACAAAATCATGAAATCAATCTGCTCGTTTCATAGGTTTGTTCGGACTGGCCTGACCTTTGTGACCTCTGTTTGAGAGCAGGAGTGTTCATGGATAGGTCACGTCTAGAGCTAATATGTAAATGGAAATTTAAAGGGACACTCTTAAGCATGTGAGGGTCAGTGTCATCATAGATTCATCCTCACATGAGCTCAAAACACAGTAAAGACAAACTCAATGAGCTAGTGAAATGGTTTAAAAAAAGAAATTATCTCATGGAAAAACATAACTCTGGGTCCCCACTAGGGAAGTGAAAAATCGATTCAAAGGTGTCAAGATTCACATCGGTACTCTGAAAAATGATTAGCAATAATATGGTGAGCGTCAGCAGCTGTAGAGCAGAGGCGGTTGGCAGCTGCAGAGCAAGATTTAGAAATTGAGGACGCACCTTCGTCTTTTAAATCAGAGGTGTGGAAGCATTTTGGCTTTTTTCAGTCATCATTGGTCTACAGTCTCATTTTGTAAATTCAGTTGTGAGAGAATCGTATCGTGAACTCAGTATCGTGAATCGTATCGTGAGTTCAGTGAATCGTTACATCCCTCGTCCCCACAGCATCCCTATGCACCTTGTTCCGTCTGGTTTTGCTCTTTTCGACGGCGAGGACCCTACCACACTGAACCGTTTCTGAAGCGTAGCACAGCACAGTTTTATTTTGAAATGACCGGTTGCTCTATGCGTTAATGTGTCTGACTTCCTGTCCGGGTCGATCTGTCCTGTTTAGTTTGCCGCCTGCTGGAAGCAGAAAATAGACTCAGTATGTTGAGCGGAGCAGAGCAAAGTGGCGCTTCTAGGAAGCTTTGGAGACGGAACGTATCGCTGTATTAAACATGGATGTAGTCTCAGTGATGTCACCTTTTGAAGGTTGAGCTGAGGTGAGCCTTTAACCTCCTGGCAACAACAACAACAACGCAGCCGCCTGTCAGTCAACCTACTTATGCATATTTATGCTAAACTCTTATCCTTCATATTATCCAAAAAGACGTGTTAAAAAAAACATCCCCGCTCAGTGTGAACCAATAAAGCAATGAGCTTGCTGCTGTCAGAATGGGCTTTTAAATATGGACTTTAATGGGGATTCATTGACTTTTGTAGCCAGCCTCAAGTGGACACTCGAAGAACTGCACTTCCTCTTTGCATCGGCCTGGTTATTTGTGCTCTCTGGTTTAGGATGTACATAGACATCAGGTCACAAGAAAACTCCCATATTGTTACGACATGGTGATATAGAACTTAATACAGACTCTGACAGACACTTGTATTTTAGCCTTCCACAAATGATTCCGGTTACATACAGCTAAAAGACTGCTGTTCCATCAGGTCTGCTCCACTCCCTGACAATCTGCTTCTCTCAGAAATAAGTCAGCGTTTGTTTTAAGGTCCAACAGGAGGATGTAGACGTGTAAAAGCTGGGCTGCTGCTGCTAAACGATCTTAATGGTGATAGCTTCAATATGAGACCTTTCCTCTGAGGTGACAAATACCTCCACACACCACACCTTCACAGAACTGTGCTGCCTACACTTGAGCAACCCGACCACTGACATTTATTGGTCGTGAGCCCTCGCTCTGTTACCGAGCGTGAGAATAACTACCGCTCCTATAAGTACAATAAACGCCGTTCATGGAGCTGATTTATGTCGTCTGCTCAAGGTGGAAGGAGGGAAATTAGACAGGAGGAAATTGTGACAAAAGTGTGACCCCACCAAAACCCAAACCCATTAATTCTGAGGGGAGGAAAGAAAGACTTTGACTGTTAATTCACAGCTGTTAGTTGGAAAAAACTGTGGTCATGGTCATATGTCCTCGGTTATGGATTGCACAAAAGATACGCAGAGGACTTTGTGTAAGCATGTGTGCGTTTGCATAAGTGAAAAACAACAAGTCTACACTCCTGCTATGATTTCACTGTAAATCAGCGGGTGGTGAGCAGCTAGTCGTTAACCTGTCGTCAGGATGATACCCAGTGCTGATGTTTGTCAGTGCGTAATATACAAACACTGTCCGGGGTGGCAGAGAGGGAGCACGTAGACATGAACAGAATAGACCTCAGAGGGTCAGAGAGTTACTTTACGCCCTACTTTCATCTCAGTTTTATCTGCAGAGCCTCACACCTGCAGGGCCCATGTTTGGGTTGTCTGGGCCCCTTGTTTTCAGAGAGGCCTGTTTCCTGGGAATAACAGGTTGATAAAGGTTGTTTGCTAACGGGCGCTTTGACTGTGTGAGGGATGGGAAGACCACACAAACAGGTACAGATGGGATCGTAAAGACAGGGCTCCAACACAATTTCATTTATAAATTCCACATGTTTTCAGACTCACATTTCAGTGCCTCTTTTTTTAGATTTTTCAGACTATACACACAACACTGAAAACACACCGACACACCCCAAAAAAGCTGTTGACAAAAAAGCTAAATGAAATGTAAAAATTGCAATTGTAACACACACAGTGTAGTACAATATACTGAAGATGTTTTTCTAGTGGAAGTGACATACAATCAGAACTGCACTGCCGCGTTCTTACACATTTTATTAATAAAGCTGTCAATAAAGCTTCCATAGAAACCTTTCTCTAATAAGAACAGGAATGTGTGAAAATTCAACAAATGAAACACTGGCCTCTAATCGAAACACCATAAGAATCACTGTGGAACATAAATCATCCGTCCTCAGCCTCCAGCTCGTCTGATTAATAATCTTCATGACTGATGAGACTCATTTTGGTTCTTGAGGTTTATGTGACGGACAAACCAATAGAGCCTCCAGAGAGAAGGAGCCATAACTGGAATCAAATCATGTGTTTCCAAAGAAAGAAGGATGAAAGATGAGGTCGGATGAAACAAACACGTTTTGGTGCCAATCTAAATATAATCAGACACAAAATCAGCTGCTGTATGAAATACTGTAAACACTTGTCTCCGAGAGGATCCCGTCTAAAGGACTTTTTTTCCGATGGAGAAACAAATGAATTTGAGAAGGCTGATTGGACGAGGTACAGGGGAGCCCAGCGGCATATGGCTTCTGAGTTTCAGTGTGGGAAAAAACATCATGATTTCAACACAGCCCCATTCAGCCGCAGAATTTCAATTTATCCTGCAGTACCTTTTCTTTTTTTAGCAGCTGAAGGATTCTTTTCTTCTGTTTCTTAATAAGCACTTGTCCAGTCTGGAAAGAAGCCATCAATGAGGTGCAGAGAAGGAGAGCAGTGAGTTCTTTTGGCTGCAGACCGGGTGCTGACAGGTAAAGAGGCGGAGGATTAACGGCCTTTTTTTGTAGGATTGCAGCACAAAGAAAACTTCTCCCTGAAACCCTCTTAGTGCTGTCCTTTGTGTGAGTTTGTGTTTGTCTGCATGCATGTACACACTACATGCTAATTATTACCGATCCTCAGTAACATGATGGAGGTTTAAGAAGGTGCCCCGCCTTTTGGCCAACAGCTACAATATCCACAGAGGACTAGTCACCTCCGCAACAAATCAACCTGGTGATTTCAACTTCAAAGGAATAATGTGCGACATTTTACACATAAATACAACAGAAATCAAGTCTATCCTGTGTAAATGTCTCTCTGAGTCATGACTGTCTACAATGAGAGAGAAGCTCGAGTCCCGCTGGCTGTGTTGTTGTCAGAGCCGTGTTTACATGGATGGGACGGCCGGCTCCTCCTCTTGTGTATAAAAGCTGTTTTAGTCAAAGACTAGAGAGAAGAAGAACATACTCACTGCTTATTAGAATGTCATGAAAGCTTTTTATATGTGCAATATGCAATTTGAAGCTACAAGCTAACTAAAGTGTGCTAACATTAGCCCGTTAACACAACAATGAAGACCAGAGGCCATTGCAGCACGAGCCAAGGACGATTTTGTCAGCTGCTGCGCTAAAGTCCTTCGTGCGAATGCGAGGGAAGGAGGGTTGGCGGTGTGTCACTGGAGGAGAACGGAGGCTCAGTATTAAAAAAAAAAGAATAACAGCAGTTCACACAAAATCGTTCTCTCTTTGGTGCCTATAGGAGGCTAAGTGGCGATGAGCCCAGGAGGAGGGGCTTCGTTTGAATGTTGTGTTTAGAAGCTGAAACGAACACTTGTACCGACTCCACCTTTAAAAACAAAATCTTGATTACTTAAAGCATAAAGAAAGTATTCAGCTGAAAATGATTAATCAATAGCTGCTTAATGTCACATAGCTCTTAAAAATGATGAATGTGCTGACAGAAGAGAAGAGCACTTCTCTCCTGCAGGTAGGATATGAAATTTAACCCATAAGACAACTATTTATTATTTAGAATAAACGTGGAATGCTCTTTTGTCGTACTACGTCATCCCGGACACTCTGACGTCCCACGGTAAATAAAGTCCTTCTGATTATAAGCAGAAAGGCCATGACACGGAGGTGGCTGCAGGTAGACCCTCTATGATTGGACGACTGGATTGCAAATGTCAGCGAAATGAACTGCATGGAGAGGCTGACCTCTCTTTAAGGTTAAAATTTGACCCTTATATAAAGGTCAGAAAGAATTGGATTTTATACTGTACATAATGTGACCCGCTGTAATTGAAAGATCCTGTTATTTTTGCACTAATGGCACTTGTGAACCCTCTTTATTTTCCTACTGTCCTTCTTCTTTTTCTTGTTTTGAGCTGAAAACATCAATAAAAAGAAAGTACCAAAAAAGACAACCTTTTGTTCTGTTTAAATAATTACATTGAATGATCATTAACCCATCATCATCCGAGACACTACACACCCCGGTCACACCATGTTAACGCCCCCTGCTGTCTGGCAGGCGCTACAGGGTGCTGTATGCGCACATCCAGACTCCTAAACAGCTTCTACCACAGAGCTGTTTCACTTGTGAACACACAGCATCGTCCCCCCCCCCCACACACACACACTGACTCTCTGCACCATAGAAGCCCCGTTTCCCCCGTCCTCTGGAGTCCCCCCTTCCCTCTCTATATGCTAACTTTCTGCACCACACAGAAGCCCCACCCTCCTCACTCCATCCCTCCTTTCAGCACTGACTCTCAACATACCCATACCTGCAATAATCCACCGTTTCATTTCAGCACCGTCTCTTTTCTAACTTTATTGTACAAATTGTCTTATTAAATGATTTGTATAAACATTTGTACATCTGTATATTGGCAGGGTGAGTATTTTCTACATTTTGGGTTTTAGTATTTGTATATTTCTATATTTAACTCACATTAGGAATCTTCAGGCTTGCTCCAACACTCATTTGTTGTCCTTGTACTGTGACAATAAAGATATCTCATCTTCATCATGACTTTGTATGTGTGAACGATGCTACCAGATCACACCATGAACCCTTCCTCATCATCATCATTCTCAGTGGAAAACTCTCCCAACAAGAAAACATGTATTGAGTTGTTTTCTGAATGTTATTTATGCTCCTGTTGGCTTTACCTTTTTTCTGAAGCTGTGCCTGCTCCTTCTGCCGCAGGTCGATCTCCCTGCCGAGCGCCTTCCTCTGCCTCTGCAGCTCACTCCGTAGCACAGCTAAACGCAGCTGCATGCACTCCCGCTCTTTCTTCTGCTCCGATCAAACAGAGGAGAATGGTATGGAGAGAAAACAGAGAGAGGATGAAGAACAATATTTAATATGCAATTTTTCAGTGTTTATTTCTCTTCATAAAGACCCTGAAAATCCTACCAACTCCTGCAAAAACAAACCACGTTTTTGCAGACTGATCCCATGTTGCCCTGGTATAATGTACTCGTACTCCACTGTCAACAACTAATGACAAGGAAGACGGAGAATGATTTGACTCTTCCAAACATCCCACTGAGCCCTGAGATCAGTGCTACAGGTGAAAAGGTTTAGTAATGACCCTGAGTCATGGGAATGGCTGGCGAGGACTTAACTGGTATGAAGTTACGGCTGTTAACATGCAAGCTCTGACAGGATGTGGAGAGATGAGGCCGAGCACAGGCAGAGCTCCAACAGTTTGGTGTTTTAAAGGACTGGCAGCACTACTCTTTTATTTGTCAGTGTTGTTGTTCTTCTTAAACATAAATGAACCAAACTTTACACAGACCTATTCTAAACTTCCTCAACGAGCAATGTGTGCTGATAGTCCTGATGCTTGTGAAGTGCAAATCGCAAATCAACTCTGACACACTCAAACAGATCAATTCAATGAGCTGCGACTTCACAACTTTCACCAAAATGCATCCAAAGAAGGCGCAATGATCAGATGCTTTAAGACGGCAGCAGTCTTGAGGTCAATGATTCTGTTTTTCACACAAAACATTGAAACTTGAATCTCCTCGGTTATCTTTTGCTCAGTTTATACCTAAGATAATCCTTTATTCATCTCACGAACGGAGAAATTTACCTACAGTATTTTGCTGTTTTGCATCTTCAGACTTTCCTCCACAATCTATCCAGACAGTTTGATCATAAATTGGTCCAACCGTGCATCAACATGTCATATTAACTGAACAAAGACAACTAAATCTTGCTTAATACATCTCCAATCTTAATGAAATGAGACGAGATTTTAAAGCAGATTTTTCAAACAAATAACAAAAGGCCTGAAGCTTCAGGAGCTGATCTCATTGGATGCTTTGAGCCAGATGTGCACTGGATGAACTGGATGCACACCTGAATGCCTTTGACAAATATTTTCTGGCTTGACTTGTTATTTCATGTCTTTTTAATATATATTATAGTCACGTATCTTGTATTCTGTGTAGCGGCTCATTGTTTGCTGTAAACTTTGTTGACTGTGCTGCTTCCTGTCTTGGCCAGGACACATTTGGGAAAGAGATTTTTAAGCTCAACAACTTTTCTCCTGGTTAAATTAAAAAAGATGAAGATGATAGTGGATGCAGTCAGGTTAAAAACTGATATTTATTTTCAGTATTTTGTGTTACTTTCATGTGTAAACTCTGAAGATCAGGTGAGTTGTTTTTTACAAAAAAAAAATTAAGATAAATAAGGTGCAGAAATTAACACCTCTTGATAATTGAATGTTTGAATCTAGTTGTAAATCTGTCTTTAAATGCATGGACAGCTGCTTTCATCACCCTGAGGAAAGCCATGAATTATTTGCATTTGCAGGTAGATCACCAACACCAGGTCCTGAGCTTGGTGGAAGAGGTTGTGCTGCGTGGATTAGAGATGATTTTGAACATATTTCTGATCCGATTTTTTAATAATCATGGTGCTTCTTTGTTTGTTATTGTTTTTCTCATCTTGCACCTCTTTTGTTGACTGCCCCAAATGTTCTGCCATGCTGCCCGCTTTGCAAACAAGGGTGCAGTCTATTAAAAAATTCAATTCACACAATGCCCTGAAGTCCAGAGAATTTCCCGACATTTTCGTGGTGGGCTTAAACAACCCAAAATGTTAACCCAGACTTTGTCCTGCCAGACACTTTGTAAATTATCCATGTGAAGTCAGGTTGAGCCTACGTGTGAACGCAGGAGAAAATATTCAGGTAAATTCACTACGAACGAGGACCGGGGCCAGTTTAATCTTGGTGCATGTCATGAAGCGTCTTTGTACTCTTTTCTGCCGGCCAGCATGTTCTTTTCTTCTCATTCATTGATACTGTGAATAACATGGAAGAACTTCACGCTGTGAGGGATGTGTGAACAGGCAACTCAGGAAGATTTAAGGGGCGGGCTGTCCTGAAATCTTCAGGAGTGGATATGTGAACAGAACTATGAGAAGCCCTGCCACATGCAAACTTGTGGATGTGCAACAACAAAAGAAGGAGACTAGCATGAACTCCAGATGAGTATCTGTCATTGTCTCTGTACCCTCAACACCCTGCTGTTGTCTCTCTCACCACATGTTTTCTGACCAGCAGCAGAATCACAGTGCAGGTCATTAGTCAACATGTTACCCTCTCTGTAGGGCGTCCCTTCATCAGGCCTCATGTCTCTATTTGTACAAGAGGGGAGCTTGTAGAGGGCTAACGGTCTAATGAGGAACAGCAGCAGACCTTCATGGACTGATGGATGTGGATGTTGGTTACAGAAGATCAAGAGAGAGATCGGAGGATAACAGAAACATGGAATGAAAAATGATAAGTTGAGATGAACGGATCAACTAACTTCAAACATGCAATGAGAGATTTAAGAGGTGATGTTAAGGGACTGTGTGGATGATGATGACTGAGAAATGTAAGACAAGTCGGCTGAAAAGAGTTGCAACAAGGAACAAAACAAATAATTAAGAGATAGGAGAGAATAAGCTCGATTGCAGAATAAAAGAAATCAAACCTTGATGTTCATCAAAGTCCCTGTGATTTCCATTACGTGAAAAATGTGGATTTAATAGAAAGATGTTATTTAAAAAGGGCATTACAAGAACTGCTCTACCATCCTGCCCAATATGGCATCAAGCTCATTTTAAAGCTGCAGGGAAGCTACTTCCTGAAGTTAAATGGTACCAACTTGAGGTGGGGAAAAAATCGATTTATGTAAAAATCGAGATTCTTCTCTTCTAAGATTTAGAATCCATTCATAACTTCCAAAAATATTTTTTTTTCCATTTGTTTTTTATTTTAAATTTGTTGGGGGGGGCTAATCAGTCCCTCCCTGCTAAGTGCTGAGGCTAGCTCTTTAACTCAGTAGAATGCCAAATGGAGCAGCAAGAAATTCAGCCAGTCTCACAGATGACTGGAGTAGATCCTGAAGTTTGTACTAATTCAAAAATAGACTTTGAATCCATGGATCAATGAATCCAGAATCGTTTTGAATCCAAAATCGATTCTGAATCAAATCGTGACCCCAAGAATCGAAATCGAATCGAATCGTGAGACACCAAAAGATTCCCAGCCCTAGTACCAACTAGGGATGGACCGATGCATCGGTTTAACATCGGCATCTGCCGATATTGGCCCTGCTGACAGACATCATCAAATAATGTGGCATGAACCGATCAGTAGCAGTTCTTGTTGTGCCAAATCAATTTAATACTGACATCTAGTGCACCTCAAGTCCCAACATGCAGACTCAGTCACAATGGGAAAAAGATTTAGAGGTCACATTTAACTCAGCAGAGTGGGGGAAAAAATTGGAGATAAGTTATAGCAACTTCAGAGGTCAGTCAGTCAGAGGTTGAAAACTCCCTCTAGACTTACAAATAGACCACAGTGGTTCAGATCTATGCTGGTACGACTGTGGACAACTTTCATTCATTTGCTGTGGCACTGCCCAGCACTCAAGTCCTTGTGGATAGAAATGTTTCACTTAACCTCAACACTAATGAATATAAATATTCTCCATACGGTTGCTTGCTTACAGGCGAGAGGGCCGGTCAACAGAAACATTGAGTTTTTGAGTCTTGATGATCAACGACACCAGGTTTAAGATGTGACCCGGTTTGGGATCAGGTTTGGTAAAGTGTTTCATCATCACACATATTAATGAATTCATTCAGATAAATAATGAGCAACCCTGTTTGTCTTTTATTCTGAAGCATACATGCGCCCTTTGAACCTTGTGATGATGACATGAATAATCATTTATGAGGTATAGCCTGCACTGTGTTGTGTAATGTGTTAGTGTCTTGTTTTTTTGTACAAGTGTAAATAAAAGAAACTTGACTTGACTGTCAAAAGCAGAATACTGCAGATTTGACAAAATGTCCTACTATACATTTTAAAAAAATCTGTGGTTTCCCCTTAAATTAAAAAAAGAGACAGACATGTGGTGTTTAGGTTTCTTTTACGGGCACACTGCTTCTGTCCTTTATTGGGGTGTTTGACGGAGGTGAGGCTAAGCTCTAAAAAGAATACTATGAGTCAGTACAAGAAGAGGAAAGAGTGTTTTCTGGAAATAATCGTACAATGTTGTAATCAAATACTTTAATAATTTCTAAAACATTTTGACACTAACCACATGGTTTGATGTTTCTGATGATAAAATGTGTTTCAATCCTTAAATTGTAATAAAAATATTAAAATCAGAAACAGAAATCTTTGGAATAGATCAGACTGAGTCTGGAAAACATTTTGCTGGATTTCATGGGGCCCTGGGGTGAGCTTGCTGGCAGAATAACAGAGACTCATCCCTGTTTTTCATCCTGTAGTTTGCAAACAGAGAGGCTGTGGCATCTCACACATACACTTTGATAGTGATCATGGCCTGGATCAGAGGAAACACAGATATGCTTCTTGTTGAAGACTTCAGAGGGTTTGTGGTAAAAACAGAGCGGGGTATCAGTCGCAGGGAGACGACTGATAGAGCCTCCATCCCTCCAATGTGTCGCACCCTGATGCCTTCATGTTTACCACCACAGGCTTTGGCACGAACCACCAGCCTCCTACACTTTCACTGAGCGGCACAGTTGACAAGTGGGTCACAGCCGTGTCAGTGTGTGTGCGACTGTAACCCACCAGCAGGGCCCGACTGCCTCCCTCTGAACATCAAACAGCAGTGGGTCAGCTGAGTAAATAAGCAGCAGGCGTGGAGGGGGCTGTTATAAGAGAACAGATTAATGGCAGAGTGTGGGTGAGAGGGTGAAAGGGCCCTGCAATGAGGTTGGTGGCCTCCACTGTGTCCCCGCTTTGATCCAGGCTCAGTATGACGACAACAGAAGGAGAGCACAGAGCTCTCCAAAGAGGGAAACCCTTAGAAGAGCCACACAAAGCTCCACTCACTCCCACCGCCGGGTTTTACAGAAAGGTAGAGGACGAGGATTATGTGATTTATTGGCTGATGGGAGTTCTGAAAAGGCTTTTAAGGAATGTTTCAGTAAGGGGGAAATATCACAGACGAGTTTTTGAAAGGGATCCTTTGTGGTGAAAGAATGGAGCCTCAATGTTTTTGTGGGAAGGCTCAAGGAGTGAAGCCGCTTTAATAGGTCTGGACTCTGGCTACAAGGGACAAAAAAATGAGCTGAATCAAAAGCTGCTGGAGAGAAAGATGGAAAGCAACAGCTGTAACAGCTGTCTCAAGAGACACTCTGAGCTTTAAATTTAGTATCTTTACAAAAGCCCGTACACATTCTAGATTTGAAACACTGTGAAAAGGAAAGATATCCCAGCTGCCTAAAATTAATTTCGGCATGTAAGGTATGTAATCCCGTGACCAGAAAAGGCAAGCCTACCTGCAGGATAAAAACCCTCAAGTGTCACTGCCTCTGCTTTTACAACAGCACAGGAGACAGGACGCTTTTGAAGTGAATGTTTACAATAAACACAACAAACCCGGGATCGGCACTCAGTTTTCACAGCTGTGTGGCTGCCAATTCCAAAAATGTTAAATATGCTTTCTTGCTTTTTCTGTGGATCCGAGCCGAGGATATGACAGGAGGAGGAAACATAAACAGAGGGGTTTTGTCAGAGCGTTATCTGTAAGGGCAGAGCCATCAAAACAGAAAGCTATAGCTTAAATAGCAGCCCAGAGGGTATAATTACACCTTACATTACTTTACATTAGCATTAGATGCGGGGATTTAGGTGATAGAAGCTGGAAAAGCCTATACAGTCTGCTGATGTTTATTATTCATGTGGAAACGTGTGGGCCTGTTACTGCTGATGACTGCAGTTATACCGCTCTGTGGAGTTAATGAAAAGTTCTTTGAAAACATCTGGACACACCTCATCTTTATTTATTGTTTCAAAGCCTGAAATTCACCTAATTTTCATATAATCCTACGATAACATTTACTGACGCAACAACACCGACTGCTACTGAAAATAAGACATCCATACTGTACAGAGAAACTTGAGACGGCTCGGAAAACAAGAAAATGAGGGATTCAGAAATGTGGAAATTAGAAAATATAAGAAAATGTCTTTGACCAAGACTTTTTTTAAACTGTAGTGGAAACAAGACAAAAAACAAAAACAAAAAACAAAACAAAAAAGTCCCTTTGTCCGACACAAAGAATATTAAAGAGTTAGTATCTCAATCTAAATGGCCAACAAGTTACCCCGTGCAAAGCCTACACGTTCTCAGGTGCGCACGGTTGCAGGAACATACCATGAAAAATGAATCAAAACTCTGTGGCACACTGAAAGTAACTTTATCTAAGTATAACTTTAGTATCTCCATATTTTTGGAAAATGTGCTTACATTTAACAACTGCTAATGCCATTTTCTTGACATAAGGCTACGTTTAGGATATTCAGCACTTACACAAGTACATTGTCCGGGGCTTCGGCTCAGTGGTAGAGTCAATAGTTTTGCAACCATACGGTCAGGGGTTCGATCCCCAGCTCCTGCAGCAACATGTCCGATGTGTCCAAGACACGTAACCCCAGGTTGCTTGGCGGAGTATGAATGTGTATGAATGATATTAGTTACTTTTGATGGTCACTTTACACAGCGGCCTCGTCTATCAGTGTGTGAATGTGTAGGTGTGACCTGCGGTGTTAAAGAGCTTTGAATAGTCAGAAGACTAGAAAAGCGCTATACAAGCGCATGTCCATTTACCATTTAACATCCGTCTAGAAACAAGAAAAAATAAGGAATCTTAAAATGCTACTGCAGTTGTCTTGAGAAAAAAAAGGATTTATTCACAGGCCAGAGGCTTTAAATCTCAGACAAATATCTCTTTGTCTCCCTCATCCCTCTGCCTGCTGCACACCTGAGTGTAATTAGCACTCAGGTAGGAGGAGGTGATTTAGAGCGGCAGTGTGTGCAGAGACGTGCTCTCTGACTCACACACACTCTGGGCAGCAATGCAATGAAGAACTTTTGTTCCCCATTTTACTTGTTTATCCCCAATCCAGGTATTTCCTTTCCCCATGTATGTTTAGATTGCTGGGTTTTGTTATTTTAGTTTGGGCTGGAGACCAGCAGGTAGTCCTATCTTCTGTCGTTTTGACAGGTTAGTTTTCTTAGGTAGTTTCAGGGGGAGGTGCTGAGAGCGTGATAGGCTGTTAATGGGTGACTGTGCTCACCCGCTCTGTGCAGGTCGCTGTCGTCCTCAGCTTCTCCTCGATCTCCTTCCCGATCTTCTGCACGGTCACTTGGGTCTGCTTGATGGCTCTCTGTGCTGTGTGAAGCCTGCAGGAGGAGGAAAACACAGAGTACATTTACATGCACAATTAAGTCACAGCTCCATTAGGCCTTTTAACCGGACTACTGTCTTTGTCCCAATACACTGGGAGGGCATCGATTTATTGGCGGAAGTATGTCTGACTCTACTACAGTAGGTGGCGATGTGTCTCCCATACAGCTAGTAACTATTGGACATTCTTCCGGTTATTAACGTCACATACTAAAAAATCAACGTACAACTGATGGTGCGCGACGAACGGTGAAAACATGGACAACTTTACATCTCCCTACATTTCGTACGTACTGTCACCATGTTGATATCATCGTCTTGTGTTCTTCCCAGCTTTCTTCAACGCATTCATGCTGTTCGACTTATGAGTCAAAGGCCGGCGCGGGAACTGTGGAGCATGCACAGAAAGCCGAGACCAGGCGGATCTGATTGAGGTGTATGCAAGAGTTAATAGTTTCCGAATCACATTATTTAGGTGTGTTAGTCCGACTTTGAAGAATTTGGCTTAGTACGATTGGACTAACGTATCTTCATGTATTTTGAAAGAGTTTTAGTCACACAGAAACTTTTTTAACAACATGTAAATGTATTTAGAGTCAAAATCCAGATCACTGTTTGAAACCACAAGAACAACCTTTATTTTGAAACGGTGCCGTCGAGAGAGCACTAAATAGACTGAGTTATGACTGCATCAGTAAATGATTTAATTCAAGCTTGGATGTTGACAGAGACTGATTATCTTTCTCCCAAGGGGTACAGTCATTGTGCAGTGTGTTTGTTATCCCTCCTCGGTGCTTTTTTATGATTTACGGTGGTTGATCTTAATTTTTTCCCGTCCAACTGCTGAGTCTCCTAAACTGGAACAGTTCATGAAGAGTTTTGACACCAAACAAAAGGACGAAAACAATACTGAGAAGTTTCCCTAATAATAAAAGTCTATTGTCCATGGACCAAAATGAGCAAGTTCTCAAACACCACAAGCCGCAAATAACACAACAAAAAGTCTAATCACTTATTTTCTAATAAAGGAACCACAATGTGGGATCAAAGGTCGTGAGACGGACCTGAACGCATCAGTTCCAGAAAGTAAAGCAAAGCATCAAAAAGCTAGACTAATGAATTACAACCACAAAGGAGCAGGCATTTTTTCAAAAGACAATGTCACTGTCACCGCTGAAATAACACCATCGTTACACAAATGACATGACAGCCTATAATTATCTCCATCACTCACTGGGTATATTACTTCCCAGTACACATTCTCCTCAAATCCAGAGAGACAGAAAAATCCCCATAAACACAATCTGTGGGGCTCCAAAAACCCAGAAACAGACGACAATCACACATGCTGGGAATGAGTAACAGAGGGCACACATTTACTGTCACACTGGTGTTAGATTATACACTTTTTTAAAATATTTTTAGGGCTTTTATGCTTTTTAGTTTAAATTGGATAGAGTCGGAAACCAGGTGCGGAGAGTCAAACCCGGGCTTCCCGCTTCAGGGTCTGCAGTCTCTGTTGATGAGGCGACGGGGCGTGGAAACTAACTTCTAGGCCAATCAGTGCCCATGGTTAAATACACTCCCAGCTAAATGTGTCCCTGCCAATCATATATATGATTACATTCATTTGCAATGAGAGATGTGTTTGTCTTCTTACAGTAACACTGTGACGGGATCGCTCAAGTTACATCAGCTTTCTTGCAACACTGACTACATTTACATGCACACCATTTTTCTATTAAGGTCCATATTCTGGTTAAGGCAATATTCCGAAAAAAGTGTTTACATGCTCCGCAGAGTGCTGAGCTACCGGAATATTCCTGTTTACATGTTAATCAGCATATTCTGAATAAACCGTAGTAGTAGTAGTAGTAGCGTCATGACAAGACGTCATCTAGGGGCGTAAACAAATCCTTGATTCGGGTTGATGAAGGCATATGTCAGGCGTCTTATTCAGGTTTTTAATAATCGGAAAATGAGCTTAATCGGGTTATGACAATTGGAATAAGGTGTTTACATGACTCCTACGCAATCAGAATATTGTCATTATTCCGATTAATACAGGAATATGGTGTGCATGTAAACGTAGTCACTGAAGCAACAGTCTATTCTGGTTTTCTGTCCGTGCATTTCAACTGTTGATGAGAGCGTCCATCAGAAAAGGAGAAGTGAAACAGCATGTCCTTGATATGTACGAGAAGTATTCAAGATCGTTTTTCTAGTCAACACTAATGTGTATGATCAGTCTAAATTCATTTAAAGATTCAATAGGATGTTGGGGTGGCTATTTCCTATTTCAGCTAGCATTAAATAGCCAGAGACTAATGTTTATATGAGCAGTCTCCCAGTCCTGAAACATTTTTTCAGTTGACTATCATGTTAACACTAGGATAGATATTTTATTTCAGAAGCTTTACTTGTTTGATTGTTGAAATTCTCTTTGCATCCTGACAGGAAAAAACAAATAAAAGCTCTCATAAAGAAGAGAACTCTACTTTCTTTAGCTTCTGGAATAAACCCGTCCAATCAATTCATTTGAAAACAATGATCTGCCTCTGCTCTCATTGGGCCTCATTCACAAACAGTGTGTGCACACAAATCTGGGATTCATCAATATGTTCTTCTTTGAATTTATTCTTACTCTGTGCACAAAGTTAGAACAATCTCAGACCATGCGTACGCACAAATGATGGACCAGCTTTCTCAAAAAAATGTAAACACACCCTTTGAACTAAATGGATGACATACTAAAAATACATGCAGTAAAAAAAAAAGCCTTTAATAGAAAACAATAATTAAAACCATGAATTTCCTAACCGTGGCAGTATAACTATTGCAGGATGTGGACGTCAGGTGATGAGAAAATTAGCTAGTGCATACGTGTCGTGAATCAGACGGTGATTTTGCGTATGCACTTATTTCTAAGAACATTTCTACGCATATTTTAGTGAATGAGGCCCATTGTGCATGAATAGTTTTTAACAAGCGTGAGCTAGTGACATAGTTAACAAGAATGAAAGAGAGAGGGAGATTGATGATGTTTACAACTTTAACCTGCTGTACTCTCTTCACTAACACTCTCACTGATACCATTCATGAGGAAGAGCACTTTGGCAGAGTGGCTTTGCTCTCACATCATCCAAATTATAGCAAACTGTTTAGTTTGCAGATAAAGGTTCATAGATAAAGCTGTGATTAATGTATTTATTTTTTACGTCATCAATACTGTGTTTATGCTAGTATAGGCACACAAAAAAGATTCAGAGCCCTGTGAGACTCAGCTTAGACTGGACTGGTCTGGTGCAGAGAGCTGCACTAATCAAACTCAGAGCATATCTGCTGCCTGAGACATGGGAGTAAAAACCCTGTCTGATACACTTCTGGTCCAGACACGGTGTAACCCTGTGGTTTAGGTCATCTGGGTGATGTGAATAGGGTTTCCCTAAGATATGTGCCTTCTTTCAGTCTTGAAGAAATTGCCTCTTAAGAGGGTTTAGTGTAAGAGGCTCTTTCTGACAGGCTTCCAGCTTGGTGGGGTCGTTTTACAAATCCTGGTGGGCTTTTTTTTTTCATGAATCTCACACAGGTCCCCCCTTGATGTTATTGCCTCTTTCTGGCAACCAACCTGGAAGAAAAAAAATGTATCTATGACAAGGTAAGAAGAGCTTTAGGGAGGAGTTCTTCCAGAAAATCATTTCATATCTTCTGCCCACATTTTAAATATGTCTGAGGTGACAGCCATCGCAGTTGGAGATCGTCTTTTAGGACATCAGGGCAAATCTGTTTTGACAGCTACATCTGTTTAGGTGATTGTGGTGGTAGAATCTGATATGGCAGTTTCCCCCAGGTGAGAAGGGTTATCTCCTCTCTGCTTTTCACGCATGTCTGCTCCTTATCATTGCCTGAGTCTTGGCCTAACGCCTGCCCATCAGCTCGATCATAACTTAAAGACCAGCAGGGGGCATAGGGGTGCTCACCCTGCACCCTTATTGTGTCAGCAGGTTTAATCCCTGGGCAACTGTCCAGAAAAAGCCTTCTCACGAGCCATGACAGCTTTCCTTTTCAGAGGCATGAGCTTTAACTGACAACTGTGTGCCACAGGGGATTTGCAGGAAGTTATGACTGAGCGTGTGCACTCAACCCTTCATGCAGATAAACATCAGAAAAACAAAAACATTTTCTCCTTTGACCGTGGTACTAGATCCTGCCGGGGTGTCAGATGAAACTTGTTCTTTTGAAACTTCCAGATTGTTTGATCAACTGAGGAGATCTTAAATAGGGGCTTTTAGGTATTGAAAGAACACAAAGTTAAAAGTTAAGATTTACAATCAAGCAAGCAAAAAAATGGTGAAACTGAAGACCTTCCAGTGCAGTTTGAGGGCAACAGACATGGCGGCCCCTCTGAACTCGGTCTCCTGTTCTCTGTTCATTTACGTTTACTGATTATCTTGGAATAAATATTTGCCAAAGTTTACATGCTGTGTTGTGATCCAACATCTGCATTTGTGAAATCAGTGTTGAGAAGGAAACAGCAGATGCAGATTTGTTATTTGGCTCACAAAGATAAGCCAGAGAGAGATCTAGGATGTAAGGAAACCACTCAGGAGAACAGGGCTTTTCTTAAGGAAGAAATGCAAGCACTCCTGTGGTAGAGCAGTTCCTAGGCGACTCATTTTCCTGTGGATTAAACGGAAATACTCCTCTAGACTCGCTCTCTAGTCTAAAGTTAAGAAAACACTCAAAATTAACCTAACCTGGATAGATACTGTCCAAAACCATATTGCAAGCAGCTTTTTTAACTGTAATTTAAAATAGTCCATCACATTCTCTGATGAGAAAATGTATGCCTTTTTTAAAATCGTCTGAAATGTATGGCACTTTGCGACGTGCATAACATTGCTGGTAAACCATCTTAAATTGGTTTACCAAGAGGCTTCCAGAAGTCTTAGCAACATCAGCCTTTGATCTTTCTTGCAGATTAGCGTCCACGTGCCTGTGCTGAATGTGGTTACGCATTGTTCCAGTCGATATGCAAGTTAAACTTGACACAGCCAACAAGATGCATTGTGCTGGTTTACATCTGTGCAGTAGAGCAGGGAGAGCAGGTCCATTACCTTGAGATAGAGCTCCGTCTAGTGGCCTGTGCTTGAGTTACAGCTTAGACACAACAATTAACCGGCATGGTGGGCCTACATTTATAAAAAAGTGTGCGGTCAGCATTGAAGCATTAATGTCGATAAGTGATAAGGTACCAAATTAAAGCACTCATTTTTATTCATCACATTAATCACGTGCTATTTTTTCCCTTTTGGCGCACCATAGTTAAGCCACCGCAGAGTCTACCTGCAGCAGCAGGGATGGAACGTAACCACAGCGCTGCGCTGCTGACTGGCTCGTTTCCTCAAATATAACAAAATAAAAAAGCATAAATGGAATAAGCAAAGGTGACAACTTTTAATAGTTTGTCGGCTATTCACACACATCCCTGGTCCCTGTTAAACCAATCTCAAGTGTAAGTATTGTAAACCTTTAGAAAACGTCGTCGCCTGGTGTCCCCCAGCTGCTCATAACGTGCAAGTGTGCCCAATGCACTTGTCAAACAAACCTGGGTCAGAGGAAACAAGCCCAAGGACTAATGACTGCACTGAATTCATTTCCTTCAACCATATTTCAAACACTACAGGGTGAACAGGGCAGCCAATTAAGCCTTTCAAAACACAACTATGAGACTTTTTATGACATAATAAGTGAGGATAATGCTCCAATATCACACCTCTGCTGGGGACAAAACAGACACAGCAGCCGGACGAAAATAACAACAAACAACTCCTCGTACTTCTGCCTATATCTCATTGCTCAAGAATGTCAAAACACTAAACCACTCTCTATTCACCCCACTTCACCATTGTCTTCATCTCCATGGAATTAGAGATAAGACTACTGGAGTTTCTTTGGCGAGCATACACGCCTTTACTCCTCCAGGATGAGGTTTTCTTTTTGTGGGGTTGTGCTGAGGTTCTATAAGCCATGTTGACTTGAAAATACAGCAGAGATGCAGGGAAGCCAAAGAGATGTGAAGAAAGTATTTTCTGGCTTTAAAAGCAGTCATGCACTCTGCCTGCTCCCTTTTCTCGTCTTACTCGTTACTTGTGCATTAGGGTGCAGTAAGCCAAAGATAAAAAAAATTACAAGGTTTGCTAAAAAGTATTGTGTTACGTACAAAACATGGACGTTGTCTCAGTGAAGTCACTATTAGTTTCTGAAAAGGTGTGATGAAGCCCAAAGAAAGCTGTGGCCATGTTGGGAGCGCTATCTCCACCTAACTTTTGATCAATCTAGAAACAGGCAAAGAGCTGGGCTACAGCTTTAATGCACCAACCTGTCAGTCAACTCAGTCATGCTCCTAATTAGGAAAATGTTTTAACTCTTAGTCTGAGTAAAATCAAAACATGAAAATCAAGACGTGAAATTAATTTTGAACCAGGCTGTACACATGTTTATTTCTGCTGGGAAAATGGGTGACTTAATATTGGACGTAATCGGGATCCCATAGTTTTTCTCAGCCAAGTGGACACTCAAGAACTGGCTTGGCAACACCGGAGGTTGTAGCTTGACACAAACCTCATATAAATTTATATGTAAATATGTCTTTCTATCACACACAAGACAGAAAGCCACGCACTCAGGATTTGATCACGCCCTCTCAAGTCAAATCTTGTGTTTTCACTACACGGTCCGTCTCTGGTGCTAGTTACCTAGTTAACACAGGAATGTCTAGTTGCTAGAAACATCCACCACACAGTTAGTAGACCTCAGGGGCTTCCTGCAGGAAAGCATTATCACCTCCTAGGCAGCCTCTCGGGCATGGGGGACCCCCCATAGAGCGCTACAATCACTGTGCACTGCTTCTGTTTACATATACTGTTCATACATGAATGCTGCACAAAGAAAATCAGGAAACGGCGGCAACATGTGGCTCTGATCAGAAGGGGGGAAAAATAGTTTTCCCTTTAAGTTCTAGGATACCGGTTTTCTGTGTCAGAGTCCTGAACTATGAAAGCTGTGCCCCGAGAATGATGTTTACCATGTACCACATTTAAACCCAAACTGCAACATAACGACTTTGCTGTTGTGTTGTATTATCAGGTAAACTTATTGTGTAAAATGTTAAGGCTAGGCCCCAAGGAAAGAGGTGAGGGGCCACTCAAGTACTCTCTCTTGAACACCACTTCAATGTGACATTCAACTGCTGGGTCCAGATTCAGGGGTAGCATTCTTCAAAGGAACCAACCTTCATAGCCCGGCCGAGCTGAAATGAGTCGGTCTGGTCTGCAGAGGATTTCCTGTCACCAGATGTCCTCGCCCTTGACCTTTCTTTACTAAGTGCAACTCCTGTTGCCTAGCAACTTCAACAGGTGCACTGTACCTAACTAACATAAAAAACATCACTTAACTTAACCTACTATAGTTTCAATGCCCCCCTTTGATTTTAACATTTGTATTGTTTTTCAACTTAATAAAACTAGTTACTTACTTTTAAAAGTGTAACCGTCAGCCGCCATCTTGTTTGAATGGCTTGCATTCAATCATGGGATATGTTGGGATTTAAAGGATGTATGCATCCTTTACGGACTGGGAAAAGAGGGACATATTTGCTGGTCACAGTTTCAGGAGCCTTCGAAACAGGACAGAATTTGATGTGACTTAATCAGACTTCAAATGCACCCTTCGAATGCAGGCCCTGAGATTGGATGCAAAGTCTACAGACCCTCCGAGGCCAAAAAAATGGCATCAACCATTGATATTGAGCAAGAGCAACCTGAGACAATGATTATTTCCTAAAAGTTTCCCTCTTCTTTTACTGCTCGCACATTTAACCTTTCCCTGGCAGGACAGGGGACCTTAACGATGAGGATGAAGAGCCTCTGAACCTGCTTTAGTGTCTACAAAAGAAATAAAAACAACCATGAACAGCTGCTTCATCATCTTCTCTGTCTTCTTGGCTTCTTTCCATCCAGACATTGGGCCTAGCTCTACGTGGGAAGTGGCTCAGCTTCTATCTGAGCCTGGAGGACCCAAAACTACTGATTGATGATGTGTGCTCCCTCTCTTCATCTCTCCATCTGAGAACTGATGTGTTTGCGAGGCTGCATCACCTTGTTCCTCAAAGGTTGGCTGTCGTCAGCTGGCTGAAAAGCAGACTGTGAATCTGCTGACAAATTACCGTCATTTATCAAGAAGAGCAGCGCGTTCTAAGAAAAGCAGTTCTCATCTGTTTCCATCTGGGCCAAGGCAGAGTGGGATTAAGCAGGGTGAGAATATATGATACTCTGGGTGTCCTCTGTGGACATTTATCACTGTTAATTGACATTGACTCCAAATCCTTCGGAGGAGGCACAATTAAAATAAGACAACAAAAGTACATCACCATGTATAAAGTCCATACATTACGCTCTGGTAGCTTATAAAAACATATGCAAAAAAAAAAGTATGAACACATGCAACCATGTCATAGAGCCAACAACCAAAGCAGAGACTTCAGCACAAAGCTCTCCACCTGAATGCTTCCAAAGCTTAATGCACTTTTTAAAGCAGAGCTCAGCAGGTCAGAAACAGAGTGGGGGGTTGGAGGATAATCCCCGTTGGAGTGTACAGTATCTGATGAATCATTCTTCAGTACATAATCATAAACTATGTTCATATGAGTCCACTGAGCCGAGGAAAAACTCAGGGGTGACGGGGGTGAGGAGTGTGTGGGAGGAACGGGGATCAATGAAACTGTGTAAAAATCTCCAGAGTCCCACTGGCTGCGGATAGAAGAGGAGGATGTGGAAGAAAAGCTTCTAAAATAGAGGAAGCAAAAGCAGTGGTCATAAAAGTTAAGATGCAAACTGGGCTTTTTCCCCTGGAAGCTGGCGACGAGGACATGGAATCCCCTCATATTAACGTAAACTGTGACCACATGTAGATGAAGGAGCGCTGTTAAAGTTTAGACTGCTTTGGAACACGTCCTTTTTATTGACACACTGAAGCCCTGTGACGCATTTTTGCCCCCCTTTTTGAATCTTATAGTCGGAAAATGTAAGCGGAAACCTCCATAATAACAGGAGTCTTATCTTCTTTTGGAAGTGTCTAACTTGGACCTTCCAAATGTGCATGCATTTAGTTCAAACCGGCTGCAATTAGGTTGTTATGGGATCAGGCGAAGGGTTTACAGTGGGTTTCCCTCGAGGGAAGCCCTGATGATGCTTAGAGTAGTGTTTACATTCTACCACATTTAAATATAAATGTGAAACAGCAAGCCTGTGTTTGTAAACAGATGCCAGATCTGCCATGTGTCCTCTCAAGCTTTTAATTACTGTACCAGGGTCCCCATCTGACTAACAACTGACTCAGCAAATCTCTGTCGCCGTCTTGTGGTACGAAACTGTATTGCACCCTTTTTAAAGACAACATCATACTGCAAAATATCTAACAAAGTGTAGTCGTCTCATTTCTGGTCAATATTATCTCATTACAGTTTTAATACGTCACTTTCACCTGACGAGCCCAGAGACAAAAAAAATAAAAATCTTGAGGATTTTAGAAGTAATGAAATAAAACCTGAACTGCTTTTAATGAGTAAGAAAAACAGGTTGTTCAACAAACAAAATGTACTTGTGAACTTTCTTGACATAAGATGTACATTTTCATTTCAAGAAACATATCAAGTACACTTTGCTGTCTGCACTGGCGGCCATTTTTCCTCATACAAGCATTATTCAGGCTTTATTAGCTGCTACTTTAATATCTTTAAATAGGATGTTGATCTTGGCTCAGGTCAATGTGGCTTATAATAAGTGTAGTGAGATATGTACGACCAGAATTACACACGTTAAGATTTGACTTTTATTTTAATCATTCATCAGAACGCTCGGGTGAATTTTAAGATGCATTCTTTGAGACAGACTTCCCCTCATGCCTCATTATGGACATTTTTGTCCATTTGGGCAAATTGTTCCTCTTTATCTGGACATCATTTTGACTGTGTTAGTGCATATGGCACAATTTTTTGTAAGAAAGTCTCTCTTGACAAATTTTGGAATGCAAATTTCAATTTTTTTAAATAGATCAATAGAACGCTGTGGAAAAAATGTACTACCCTCTTAAATCACTGAGGACAAAAATGTCAACTTCCAAATATTTAATAATAATAATAATATTTTTTTCTGCTTTTTTTTTTTGCATAAATCTCTTTAACAACTTCCGCCCCGCTCAAAACTACCAAACATTCAATCATTTTGAGGAATTTAACCCCTTATGAAAAAAACCCACAAAAATGTGTTATTTTCCATAAAACAAATATTGGGTGGCAGGGGACCTTTTTTTTAAATCAGTCTTGGATATGTCAAAGATCAGCCAAAATATTGACTTTGATGCATTATTAGTTTTTGTGTAGCATCGGATTTAAAGTTGCAGGACAAAAATGTCCACTTCCAAAAACTGCTTTAAAAATAGAACAGATTCATATTTGTTTCTGTTTTTTTCTGCATAAATCTTCAGCTCTGCTCAAAACTATCAAGTATTGAATAATTAACAGAATTTATAACCCTTTAAATGCCAGAATCATGTAATCAAACTGGCATTTAAATGGTTAAATTCCTCAAAATGATTGAATGTTTGGTAGTTTTGAGAAGGGCGGAAGTTGTCCTTAATGACTTAAGAGGGTAGTAAATTAAACTGATGCCTGAGGGTTAAATCATAACTTTTACATCAAGTCTAAATGATAGATTTGTGTTTACAGGCTTTGTGAGTTCATGAAAGCCAGCAGAGCTTTGCTGATACTGCTTACAAATGTTGGCTTTCCTATGGCTCCACCTGCTGGAGTCAAAATGCCCAACACAAAAACATCAGGCAATCTAATCACACAAACAACGATGCAAATATGAGGTATATCACCTCGTTTTCAAGGAGGTCCCAAAATAAATCATTACTGTAATTAGAAGGAAAACGCCCCTTTCCAAAACAACAAATAACTTTTCTTTTTCTTTATAAATTGACCGCAACCTTCCCGGTGTTGCGGTCCAAGTGAGTGACACGCCGGCTGCACACAAGTTGATGACTTTTCAGTGAAATTTATGGTCTTGGTCTTGTCTCGGTCTCTAGCCCTAAATGTCTTGGTCTTGAGTCAGTCTCGCCCTGACTTGGTCTTGGTCTTGACTCGGTCTCGGAGCACTCTGGTCTCTGGTATGTCTTGGTCTCTGGTATGTCTTGGTCTCGGTTAGTGTGGTCTTGACTACAACACTACTACGATGTTAAACTGTTGCATGGTGTGATTCTTACCTGAGCAAAGAGAAAACACTGTAGGAGTTCCTGACTGAACTCTGGTCGACCTGGAGCAGACTGTTTTTCTTCCGCTCCGATTGATCCTGAAACAGCCACATGTCAGTGTTGAATATGAGGCTAATGCGATTAAGAATGGGTATCCCATAATGATGCAGATGCTCTGAAAGATTGACCACAGGTCGTACCTTATGATCAAAGTCAGCTGCATAGTAGCCATCATTCAAACCAAAGATGATCTCATTTGGATTTCTGGATCGAATCTGTGGACAAAGCGAGGCAGCAGAGAATCATTGCAGAGAACAAAGGACAGCGGGAATCTGGATGTGCATGAGACGCTGCTATCTGTTTATGAGCTTTGAAAATGGTCTCACTGTGAAGGAATGGCAATAACCCCGACTTCTTTTACAGCATTTCACATTTTCATTGGCTCATTTCTCAGAACAGAGCTTCAATGTGCAGAACTTAGGCTTAAAGGAGATAATTAATTCTTTAAACACAAACATGCAGAAAGAATTAAAAGTCAAAATCACATGTTCATTCTTCACACTGCAGACTGCTCATGTTAGGATGGTTCTAATGTTTATTACTGATGGTTCACATCACTGAATCAGTGCAATGTGTGTTTGCTCTCAAGCTCATCAACCTGGTATGCTGCGTCGCTACATGATTGCTTATAACTGCCTTTTATTTCACATGTAGGGAATAGACTAGAAAAAGAAAACGTGTAATGAATTGAATGTCTGTTTCTGTTGACCAGCGTATCAGTTAACTGGACTGCAACTAAAAGTGACTTTAATCATTGATGAAAGTGTTTTTTTTAGATGAAAGTCTATAAATGCTACCACAATGATACCAAAAGAAGTTCCCATTATTACGTCTTTAAATTGTTTCTTTGTCCAACAAAAAGTAACAAATCCAGAGACTCTTCTTTTCTCTCCTCATCTGAAGAAAGGCTGTCAATCTTTAAGAAGAAGGAACCAACAAATGTTGTCAAGGAAATTAACAACCAACTGTTTAAATGAAAGGCTAATTGTTCCAGTCAAATGTCAACCACAAATATTAATCCACTTAACAATTTATTTATAAATCACTGCAGTTGTAATATTCTTGATGATTGACTATTTCAAGCGGATTAAGTTACTCAAACTTTTTGTTGATACAAAAAACTAAAATCGAATTAAAGAAATGAAGGAAAGATGCAACCATCATGCTCCCTCGTTAGGTTTCAACATTAGCTGCAGTGTTCAGTCAGACATTTGAATGCGTTCAAAGTAAAAGCACGAAAATGACGTTTCTGATGAGAGTAAGTCGTGTTTCCATGATCTCGATGGATTAAACATCAAGGTTCATATTCTGTAAAAACTGAGGCTCTAATAGACTGTCTATGGCTACAGCAGAGTTTACCGTGTTGTGTTAAATGTTATGAAAATAACTCTGTTGTTTCATTGATCCAAAGAAACTGTAAAACACATGTAGGACAGAAAAACAACTTGTTTGAACAATTTATGATGGTAGAAAAGATATTTCAGTTTGACCAGATACTGCACATGCTTGTGTACGGTGTGTGAAAATAACACCTTTTATCATACTTTTTTTTTCTTGCTTTCCATTAGTAGCCTGTACACCGCTCCTTCCCCACTGTTACCCTGGAAAGAAGACTACTCTTAATTCAGTTGACTCTTTAGAAAATGGACACTGGCCCTGTCCGAAAAGCAACAGTTCAGTACGGAGTGCAGACTTTTACATAGGGGGTTTCAGTAGACTGAACCCTCGTGGTCATTCAGTGGGCATTTTTTGGGTCCACTTCAGTAGACTGAACATTTCAGTATGGATACTAACTTCCAGGTTTTGTGCAGTATGGGTCATTGAGGAAATGAGTTGTATTTTAACACCCACAATGCTGTGAGAAATTAAATGTAAAACGTCACTTCACATGCGCCTCCAAATCAAAACAAACGAGGATGAAAAAAAACAAAACGAGGACAGATGAGGCTGGTTCGGGTAACGTTTCAAATGTTAAGTTGTTAAATTGTTTCCATGCAATGTGGAGTTTGGTATTAATTACTGAGCCATCGTTCAGATCACATCTGAGTTGGAGCGTCAATAACATGAGGCGGGCTAATGACGCCACTTCCACACTGAATGAGTCAGACGAAGCAGGAACAAATATCGGCCTACTCTGCGCGCCTACTGAACAGTAGGTCCTAACAGGATACAGCACGGAGAGAAGGGGCTGTCTACTGTCAGAGTGTGGAGGCACTTTGCAATTCGGAGGCACCAAGCCTCTTGGTATTTAAGTAAACTTGAGAAGAAGTGTCTTTAAGTGCAGTATGTATTAGGACCAGTAAGGGGTGACTCCAGTGGTTGAAAGAGAAGATAGTCATCCAGATCCTCCTCCTCTATTTATTTAGTACCTCAGTAATCATTTTCCTCGTGAGCTTATTTTCTCAGTCAATAGTCTAAAGTCTCTTTCAATATATTACGATGTTCAGTTTCTAAATGATGGTCCCATTTAGAGTAAATAAAGAGTAAAACATTGATGTTAAAGGCTGTGAATACCTGGGAATGATGCCAGACTTGGACTTCAGAACAGAATCCCACAAACAAAAAGGGAACATCAAGGGGGCTGTGTTCATCCTTCTTCAATGAAGACTTTGTATTAAACAGACTCGGTGGATAATCGTCATGTTCATGTGTGGTTGCTGACCTGCTGTCCTGTGTATCTGAGGCCATCCAGATTGACCTTCCATTCTATGAGGAGCTGGTACTGTTCCTCCTGTCCTCCCCAGATCCTCACCACGAAGCAAGACACAGAGGTATCCAGGAGGTCCGGCAGCATGCCGAAGTCCAGACTCCGCCAGGTTGGATTCTGACACACAACACAAGTAAGGATTAGCCACCACTTAGGCAGGATAACCGGTATAAGAGAAGAACATGAATACCTGACAGCACAATAAATAAATCATTCAATGTATTCAACGTTAAAAGGAACTGAACCTTCTGTTCCCCTTTTTTTTTTTTAAATAGGGACAGTGCACATTAGTGAACATAAACATGTAAATGTGCCAGATTGTTTCCATCTGTAGTCCTTTGGCACGTTGGTGGTTCACACGTACACAAACATATACATAACCACAAGGACAAGTAATTACCAACACCACAAACAGTGGCCAAGCAACAACATTTACTGTACTTTAGTTAACATGGACACACTCAATAATACAAGCATGAAAAGTGGCTGTGTGATGTTGTTTAAAACAAACCAGGATAAAGTGACCGAGTTAAAGTGCTTTAAGTGCTGCTACGGGAGGTAAAGTGCCGGAGTATGTAACTTTTAAGTACTGGTGTAATTGCAAATAGCCAAATTGCACTTACTTTGCATATACAGACAATGTGTATGCACATCCTGTTGCACAAGGTTAGCATATATTTTTTGTCTCCAGACTGTCAGCACTGAGAGTGAGGGCTGCTTCTACAAAGCACTGCAGCCATTTACATCATTCAATTACGCACCATTTCCCTCCATCAGAGAGAAAAAGCTCTTGCTCTGCGGGTCACAGTCAAGGACAGGCAGGGGGGAATGTCAAAAGCAGAAGTACACTCCAGCAGGGGGTGTAGTAAGAGCCAGTAGCGGAAGCAAAGGGGTAAAACAGAATAAAACAGGAAGAGCAACAGGAAACGTTTCCCTAGACAAACGATGACAGGATGGGGACAGAAACTAGAGAACAAATGTCAGCAAAAGGATGTTAAATTCAGCTGGAGAAAATCAGGCAGAGAAATGACAGGAGTCATGACTCCTGCAGAGCATTATGGAGTCTGTCTGCCCGGGGTACAGTGTACAGTGTGCCTGGAAAGCAGCTTAGGTCAGCTCATGACTTGGCAGAGAGCCGGACAGTAATGGCTTGCTATCCTTGGCTGCTTCTGTAGCTTTGTGCTGAGCTGCATAAGCCCCGCTAACAAGAGAAGCAGCAGCCTAAGAGTCACCTAGTCATGTTCACCAGAGTCGTTTACAACACAGAGTGATGCTGACAAAGCAAGAGAGAAAGTTTTGTAAGAAAACAGTGTGAATCATTTCTCCTTTATGCTGATGCAAGTCTCATTTTCATTCAAGGAAGCACTTTTTTACTGTAACCTCGTTGTGTGAAAACCAGTTTAAGAAAGGTCATAGTTCAACAACAATTCCAGATGTGGCCAAATGTGTTAAAGGAAGATAGCTGCAGGTATAAATGCCAGGATTTGGCATCAATCAAATACAGGAAGCATGCGTTCCTTCAGTACAGTGCTGCACACATTGACAGGTGTACACACTGCATCAACAGGGTGTAGGTAAGGACAACATCCTGAAGCTTTCCCTGGAAGCAGGCATGAAGAATTTAAAGGTACAAACAAGTATACTCACCAGAGAGTCCCGTATGACTTCACTCTTGTAAAAATCTAAAATGACATCAAAGAAGGCTGATTAGAGAACGCAGAAAACACTCATCCATGTCAAACAATGAGTTGAATCTACCATTAAATACAATTCATGAAGTAATATGAGCTCGGCTCGGCTCGGCTTTATTTCTGAATTTGGAAGACGACAGACAAACAAGTCTTTAGTGATATTTATTGTATGTTTTTGACTATTAAAATCCACGACAAGACTGTGTCCCACTCAGAATGGTGTTAGTCAGTCTGATTTGGTGTTTTAAATCAAAGCTTTAAACTTAAACTCTGCACAGGAAAATGAAAACAGGCTTATTTTTAGTATGCATGCTGAATAATAGTTTGGGATATGGTCGGTTGTTCTTTTGTAGGTCATACAGAGGCATCAGACTTATATAGAGACTGTTTTATAACCAGTGAAGAGCCCCCCCCACTGTAAGTTAAAGGGTCATTGCATAAGTCGTTGTGCAATGATGCAGCTAAAAAACTAAAGTGCAGATATTTGTCTAACACAAGTGCAAGTCGGCTCATGTTTCACATCTTTGACTTTTTGAGGAGCACTCCTTTGTCTTAGATAAACTCTTTAAGCTGCTCTGCATGCTCTAAGAACACAACAAGACTTTAATACCTCTCCCACACATTTTCTAAAGCATCTGAACAGATAACCTTTACACAAATACTCCCACCAGATTGGTCAACAGTTTGATGTCCATGCTGTTACTTCAGAATGTGAATTGTGACGACATTATCAGTTTAGGGACAGGATTAGGAGTTTGTAAACCCTAAATAAAGTGTGCAAAATGATTTCAAAAGCATTATGTATTTCTACTGGATTGTTCTGTTAGAGACAATCTGCCTCCATCTAAAGATTATCGGTGAATGACTCGTCCATTCTTTCCATGAAAGTGATCTGGAGAATCGAATTTGTCAGTTTGGTTATTTTTGTATGGAGCTCCGCAAGGCTCAAGTAAGAGGAAAACAGTTTGTAGATCCATTCCCATGGTTTAAATAACCCTGCCTCCAGATCACAGATCTGTGCGCACTGATTAGTAAACCATCAGAACAGATTTTCTTTTTTCTTTCTTAGCTGAGCCTTCAGGGGGTTCAGTCATTTTGATCATGACTATTCTCATAGAGACGTGTGGAATATCCAAATATAAATCAGGTTTTAGGAGCATTCTTTGGACATGTGTACAACACATTATGAATAAGTGAGAGACACATGCCTTCTTGCCTGTTTGCAGTCAGCTTTCTTTGTTGTAAACACTAAACTAGTTGTACGGCTGATTGCAAAGAGAAATATCATCAGAATATTTGTCGTCATCAGCTAAAGTAACAGCTTTGAAATAAATTGTTTATGGCACAAAGAGTAAAAGAAGATATGCCCGCATGAATGCCACAAACAGTTTTTATTTAACGTATCAACTAGAGGTCTTCTTCAGGCGACCGACAACTGAAAGTTTGAACAGACTGAGAAAGTGATTTGAGAATTACTACTGCCTCTTTACTATGATTTGTTCAGGCCCGGTCTTTAACCAGCCCTTTTTCAATAAGGGACAAAACACAAATGTTCTGGGGTATTAAACTTAGACACTATGATGTTACTGTTGGACTATTGCGCCACACAGACAAAGTACATGTTGCCACAGCTGGATTTCAGGGAAGACAGAGAATTGTGCAGTTCTGTTGAACTAGTTTCTGTTGTTTCTCTGTCAGCTCAGACTGCAGCAGTGACCATTCTGTTACAGCAGCAGCTTCAGGCTAACAGGAAGCTACATGGTGTCGTCTTTGGAGTCTTATTTTCCCCTACAGATATTTGTTAATAGGCATGGAGAGAACAAAATACCAACAGAATTTAAGTTGATACAGCTCCTTATTTCAATGATCAACCCAACCAAATAACTTTAGCTGAACATGTTTACTTAATGACCACTGTTTTCACTACCTTTGATTTGATATGACGTAGCTGCTTTAGGCCCCGTGTCCACCTAGCGTTTTTTTTCTGAGCATCAGCATCTTTTTTAAATTGTTTTCAATAAGGAGAGAACGTTTGCAGCAGCAGGAGGCAGCCTCGAAAAAAAAGTGCAGCGCCCAGCGTGTTCTTTTCAAGCGCTCCACTTTTTTTGCTTAAGTGCTTAAGTTCAAAATCTTTCAACTTTCCAGAAAGGCGTTGTTGACGTCACCGATGCTCTTTTCCAAATGTATGATACTCCCCGTATTTTTGACTCCTATGGATCGTGTCTTGTACCATATCCTCTTTGCACCGTGTCTACTGGGGTTAAAACGGTCTCAAATAAAAATCATACAGTAAAAAGTGTTTGTGTCTGTCATACTGTGGCTGTTGTGAACAGGCTGTTGTCATAGAGACAGGACGGACGTACAGCCCTTTTCTTTTCAGCACACAATCGCTTCATGCAAGCCCTGACGAGAACACAGTCAGCGCTTTTCTGCCCGAAACAAAACGCTAAGTGGACACGGTGCCTTAATTTGTATAAGATGGAAAGTGATCCTTTTTGGAAAGCATGATGCAGATTGTGTATTACACAAGTGAACATGTACTTAGCACTGTCAGCTCTCACAGATGAGTGACAGGGTGGAGGATGTGTGTGGGAAGAGCTTAAACACTGACCTCTAGATATTCTGTCTCCTATACAGAGGTGGAGGGTGAAGTAAGTGTCCAGCAGTGGAGAACCATTCTTGTTGACAATGTTTCTGGCTGCGATGCTCCGGAGATGACGCAACCGTCTCTGTTTGTCGAAGAGAAATACAGAAGGGGACAAAGAGAGTGAGGAGAGAGTGAGAACAAACAAAACCTGACATCAGAGCTGTAGTATTCAGTTTCATCCTCATCATGTGATGGCTGCAGGCAATTACAAATAATCTAGGTTATACTGAAGAATGTGAATCCCAACTGGTTCCCAAGATATGTGAAAAAAGACGACTACAGAGATTGATGAAGTATCACATTGTCACTCTGATGTATAAATAGACTACAATAGCCCGGGGGGGTTTCTCATGCAGTGAAGCAGAACCAGCTGAGAGTCTGCTCAAAGTCAGCAGCTCAAATAATAGAGGCATGACATCTTCAGAGTAGAAATAAGTACGTAGTTAACTCGCCAGGCATGGTCAGTCATGACAGTCACATGAGAAATTTTAAGCTCTAAAATGATTTTCTACACCGTCTACAAGTCTTAGAAAGCCCCATTATCACCAAGTGCAGCCAGGACAGAAGTCTGAACTAAGGAGTGTGAGAAAGTATATAAATACTTGATTGGCACTTTTGATTATGTATCAAATCTTAACACTGTTATAAATAGTTTTACTAAAAGTGAACATGCAACATTTGTATTAAAATAAGCACAAATTCCTGAATGCACTAAAAGTGATGATTTGATAAAACATGTTCTGATACCATTTTTTTATTGATGATATTGACTACTGCACCTCAACTTGTGTATTGGTCAAAATCTATTGCAAAGAATCCGATATGGTATTTGGCAGATAAACATGTAGCAGTTGGATAATACTGCAATAAAACAAATAAGCTCATTTTACAGCTGTAGGGGACTCTGGAGGCTCATCAGCAGCAGCCGCCATGCTGAGGCGGGTTTTAAGCCTCCTGACAAACCGTTACATGCCTACACCGTGCCCTCCTGTCAATCAGGTCAGCTACACGCCTAACTATGCCTAAGCACGTATCTTTCATAAAATCAAAATGGATGCGTAATTTTTAAAATTCACCCCCCTTGCAGTGTGTGCCCATGAGGACAATTACTAATCAGACAAATATCGTTGTTTTGTTTTTGCACCAGGATGTAAACATGCTAATTTCTGCTGTAAAAATGCAGTGTGTCTGCGACTCTTGGCTCTTGGAGTCTGCTTCAAGTGGACACTGGAAGAACTGCAGTTGTTTGCACTTCCGCATTGGCTTCATTTTTCGGCACTGGAGTTTGCCGCTTGATGGCAACGCCTGTTAAAAGCGAAGCCTTGCATTCTGTTCACATTGTTTTTTTACTATTGGTATCTTCTAGTGTAAATTATTGATGATTTTTTCACATTATGTTAATATGACATACAGTAGGTTATATTCTGTAGAATCACTATATTGTTGTCGCAGGCTACAAAGTCCTAAAATTCCTGAAAAGAGTTTTTTCTAAGCCACTACAAAACAGCATTAGATTGTGGCAGCCATGATACATGCATGGTGGATGAAAGGTTCAAGTTGCTGTGTGTACTATTGTTCTGGAATGATGAAGAAGAATTGATTTCTGGCGGGAAAATACGTATTTTTAAAATAAGAAATGATGTTATCTGATCAATATGTTGACTGACACACAGATCACACATATAAGGCCACATAGGAAGTATTCCTAATCATAGTATTTCTATTGAAACAGCTCTGACGATGACGTTAGTTGTTACAGGGATTGTAATAAAATCTTTCACTTCCAATTCCTTAAAATTCAAACTTTTTTTTACTCGAGACTTTACAGATATGACGGTGTCTGTCTTCTACATACTTTGACGTCAGTTTTTATAAAGTAGAAATGAAAAGTATAACTAATTACGATGTATTGAATCTTAACCCCTGCACAGTGTTACTTTTCATATCCTTGGTTTCCTGCCAATACACACTACACAGGCCTCGTCAGCTCATTAGTTCAACTCGAAGCAGGGACACCAGTGATGCACGGTGGAGAGACAAGCAAAGTCTTTAAAGGAAATTGGTGAATCTCAAAGACCTAGAAGTCGACTTAAAGTTCATATCTTCATGTCTTGGATATAAATTCAACGACCTGCTTTGCGAAACAAACGTGTGTTTGGCGTGGACACACAACAGGCACAGGGATGTTTCTGCTTCAGCCACACAATGTTTCTCTTGACCAGCAGGCCTGGCCTCTGTCCTGCTGCTATACTGCGACTAAATCTAAGTCATGGGATCCCCTATAAGATTAAGGACTCAAACAAAAACACTGATTGTTCAGTGGGGGACTTCTAACCGCCCTCCCTTAAACATGCCCTTTCTGTATGGGGCTAACGTGGACCACAGGCGGAGAGAAACGGGTTTAAGAACACTTAAGAACAAGCTGCCGTGGTGAGTCGGGTACTCTGATGTAAAACTAGGGCAACATCAGAAGCCTTATTATAGACCACAATCTCAGCCAAACATCAAAGCTAGGACGTCTAGTAGCTGACCACTGTTATAATGTGATCAAACAGCTCTAATAATAGTATGTGACAAAGTGATTAGCTGCTCACAAGCCTTCTGCTCTCTAAAGTACATACAGACATCACAATTCCTCAGAAAGGTTTAACCGTCAAACTGAGCTTCAAATCATCTTTATATCATTACCTTTAAAAACTAAAACAGAGCAGCCGTTTCATCTCAACTGGTTTAACATGTGAACCCTGTTTAATGAAGGAAAACATGTGAACCCTGTTTAATGAAGGAAATTGCTGCAGATTTTGAATTGACACCCACGCTAACTATTTTATCTAAATATCCTTCGGGTTAGGGTTAGCTAGGCTTAACCCTAACCCTAACCCCAATTAAACACTTAAATATGGGAGTTGTGTAAACAAGTCAAATGCACTAGTGCGAAGCCAGAATGAAAGTGTAGGCCCACTATAAATGATCATGTTCTGTCCATTCACGTCACTGCTCTACGACGGCCAAAGAGACCATGGAGTCTGAACGTCATGCTGTGTCAGTGACACCTACACTCTCAACACCAACACCAACACCATGCTACACTCTGCATGACAGCTTGATGAAAGGATGCTGCTGCTTGTGCAAGAGATTATGTTTGTATAGTCTGAGGAAAGTTTAAAACATAACTCAATAATGCAATGACAAGATGTTCAAATAATCATGTTAAAATGTACATAAGCTATAAGGTTACAGATCCTGTGCTTGTAAAGTTGTTTGTCCTTAATTCAAATTAACATCAAATTGTAGAAGAGCTGCCCTTTTTTAGCCTGAGGTCTTCCTCAACCACATGGTCTCGCAGCTAACTGGTGTGAATGCATGTGCTGCACTCATGTGCTCCTCGCATGGTGCCACTTTCAGAGTCCGGAAGTCGTTCTTCTGACTTCAGTGTGTTCACTTAATTTCAGTTCAGAAAGTCGGAATTGTAACACACAGCGTGGATGCTACAAAGAAGATTTGTTGAATGTCTCTGTTACAAATTATATTTGAGAGAAAAGTTGATGTGAAATACGTGAATTAATTAAAAGTATCTTCGCATTAACAGAACATATTTTGCCCACCATACGATGACTATTATGATGTCAAGTCGAGTTTCCGAGTTGTTGCTCCAACTTGAGCAGGCGTTCATGTGCTTTTTACAACTCGGAAACTCGTTTTTCTGATGTGTCCTGCACCACATGAACACACCAATGGCCCATGTATCCAGGGCTCCATCTGACAAGTCAAATGTCTGCACGCTGAGTGTGAAGTGTGAAGATATGGCATGTGTACAATGGTTTTCCCATTTCACTACAATTCAGGCAGCCTTTTTTGTGATGTGCATACTCATATCATGATAATGGTGAAATTGCAATTTTGCAGTCCTAGATAGCATGCGTTGACAGTTTTACTGTTTACAAAAGCTGACTTTTTGCCACACCTTTGCTGTGTATGTGATGCCATGAACCTGCAGGTTTCTCTACTGTAGAAACTTAAAAGACTGCAAGGAGGTTTGTGGATGACACAAAAGTCCACTAGATCCCTGACTCAATGAGGCTGTGTGCAGATGAAATGATAGCTCTTGCAGTAGTATAATAAAACAATATAATGACAATCACATGGCTGTCAGTCTTTAAAGATATCACACTGCATGAAACGCCTGATTCTCACTATAAATCATAACTCACGTGTGTGACTGATGTTGAGTTTAAGTATGAGGTTGGTAGGGATGGAAAGATGAATCGTATAATCGTGATAAATCGATTCAAAGGTGTCAAGGTGTCAAGGTTCACATCGGTACTCAGCAGCTGTAGAGCAGAGGCGGCTGGCAGCTGCAGAGCAAGATTTAGAAATTGAGGACGCACCACCGTCTTTTAAATCGGAGGTGTGGAAGCATTTTGGCTTCAAGACAGAAAATGAAAGAGGTAAGAAGATAACAGACAAGACAAAAACTGTGTGCAAATATTGCAAGAAGACAGAGAACTACACAAATGGCACAACCAACATGATGCAGCATTTAATCGACACCACAATGAGAAGCTCCAATCACCTCCTCTTGTTGAGTGGAAACAAACATTAAAAGGCCAAACCACACTGACAAGCGGGTTAGCGGCCCCTAAAGGAATCTTTTTCACTCATCATTTGTCTACAGTCTCATTTTGTAAAATAAATTGTGAGAGAATCGTATCGTGAACCCAGTATCGTGTATCGTATTGTGAGTGTAGTGAATCGTTACATCCCTACTTTGGACTGATGTTGAGTTTAAGTATGAAGTCGGTTAACCGAATGAATGAACCGCAGCTGACAACTTTTTACACCTTCTTTCCTAATGAATGACTGAACTTATAAATGCATGATCTTATTGAGACTTAGCAGAGCATACATTAAATTAGTTCTTAGTTCAAACAAATGTCAAATATAGATTAATTTTACAATGACAGCTAATGCATATGCTACAGTTTCCCTTCAACTCAGCTGTCACCTGCAGACTGACATAACGCCAAGTTACCATTATCTATAGCATAGTAGCTTCGTATGCAATTCATCGTTGCGTATTGCATACATCCAAAACAGGGCAGGACATCAAAAAGGATGGGCTCTAGTAATGCCTTGCACCAGCCGAACTTGTTATAGTATGTCAGGGGTGTCAGTCCAGGTCCTTGAATTTCCAGTAAGCTAGCCAACTGCTAAGCTAGCAGCTGTTAGCCAACTAGCTAAACTGACGGGCCTGTAAACTAAAAGCGGCCGAGTCCAAGTTTTCTTGAGGTGATTTGAAAGCAGTTTTTTGCTAACATTATCTCAAATGGCATTGGATTTACCTGCTGGGATGTTAGCTCTACATGTAAGGCTCGGGAGGAGGAAGCTCCAGAGTTGGTGACAGAGGCGGCGGGGATGGAGAGAACCCGACCGGTGATGGAGTTCATCCTCCTGTCGGCATCTAGCGGGTCCCCCTCATTCAGTGAAACATCCCATCAACGACATTCAGAAGCCTCAGTTTAAAGTTTAAAAAGGTCCAAGTAGCCACCAGAGGCGTGCATACACGGCTGTTAGTGTGGGTAAGGCGCTACAGCAGCTGTCAGCTAACCAACGGGACGTAAACAAAGTACAGGCTACTTGCTACTACTGGGTCGGAAATCCGTCTCCGGTTGGGAGGCGCGAGAGTGAGGCTGCGGATTGGCTGCTACTAACGTCTGTCACGTGGAGGCGGGGACTGTTCCGAATTCTCGTTTTCCTATTGGTTGTATGGTCTGTTTATCTTCCCGGATGGGGAGGGTTGCTGTTGAAATCTGTCAAGGCTGCAAATATGAGGAAGTTGCACAGTACAGCGTGACATGCAGGTGACAGTTAAACAGTGCTGCGATCCACGCCTTTTTTCAACCTCAGGGGCATTTGTCAACATAGATTTACTTATTTTAAATTCAACAAGCTGCCGATTAAATTGAAAGCTTCAGTGACACTATTTGAGTGCAAAAAATGTGTTCAATAATGTGAAGAAATGTTTTGTCTGTTTGCAATACAGAGCCATACTACAATACACTTCATTATAACATAACGAATATTCCTGCATTGCTCGAGAGTGCACGTTTAAATTGTGTCCATTCTGCAACAGAGTGAGACATTTACAAATGATTTTTTTTTTCTCGTTTCGCCAGTCGCAAATCTTCAGTAAAAGTTCTTCTGCAAAATTGCAGCGTACCATTCTCTATGACAATTTAAAGTCATGTACTTCAAATACGTAAAAAGTCTGTGGTTCTATCAGACAAATAGATTTACAAAACATATACAAATAGGACTACTAAACGTACATTTAATGCAACTAACAGCCTACTTTATAGTCTTTTAAACATATCTATAATGTTTTTAAATCCATCTATAGGCAGCATTTTAGTGAAGTAGGTATATATGCAGTCTAATAGCTTATTTCTTACTGCTTTCAGTCTGAGGCTAGGCCTACATGATGATATATTGCAAAGAAACTGTGTTTATCTTTTTGTGTGTGTGTAAAATTTAAATCATTATTGAAACCTCTGACCACAGTTGTCTAATAAATGTAGTTGAAGTAGGCCTCTTCTCTGCTTCTGAGCTCAGGCAACTGAATGAATAATCTTTAAAATGTCCAAACCTGCAATATAAGAAGCAACCACGAGGTGGCGGCATCATCCATATAAAAGCAATTCTTTCTCCACAGGGTCATTAACCTTTACAGAAAGGGTTGAATGCTTTGAGCTTGCACTGCACGAATCATCTGTCATGTGGATATGAAACATGCCAAACTGTCCTCACATGTTTAGTAGTAAAGATTTTCTGTTCAACATTGATCTGTTTCCAGCACTTTTACACTCCCCATCCTCTAATCATTCAGGCTAAAATCCATCACAGCAGAGAACTGTGCTTCTTACCAAAACAAAATTCATTTATAAAATATGATGTTTACAGTGGATTTAACCACCCATTAACTTTCATTATAAAGTATTTTAAAGTGGCTCTATAGTTTGACCAACAACAAAATTCTCACATGTTCATTCATAAAATCACAAAAGATATAATACTCTGACAGGGGGAGAGTCTATGAGTACTTACGCTGCCTTCAAGTGCTGCTAAGAAATACCGTACGTCCCAGTTGTACAGTCGTAATGATGACATAAACACATTCAGTTGCACTGGTTGGAAAAAAGCAACATTTACCAAAAGCAAGTAACTCTGTGCTCCTTTGTACTTCAGCGACAGAATGAAGACCATAACATGTACATCAGTTATGTAGTTTACATTTTAAGTCATGTATAAACTTAAAGGAGTAATATGTAACTCTGACACGTAGTGTTTAAAATGGGTACTGCAGTCCAAATTCAAGACATTGGCGAGCGCTGTCTCCCCCCGCCCCCTCCTCCCAAGAGTAGATGTGCACGAAAGTTGCCATGTCGCAGCCACTGAAGCTTCAGTGTTTAGCCAGCTCTGCATCGGTCTGTAAACCTTTCTGCGTTCTAACCTCTCTCCATTTTTCAAAAGCATCTCCAATATTGATCCTAGTTTGAGCACGTTTCTGCTCGTGGAACTTTATTTTATTTTTATTTATTTGTTTTATTTCAAACATGTGAAAGGTAAAATGACAAAAAAAAAGAAACAATGAAAAGAAAAAAATACATAAATTAGAATAATAACAAAATAGGAATAACAATTTTTTTTTCTTTTTTTTTTTCTTTTCTTTTCTGCCAATAAATAAAACAAAAATATTAAAAAAAAAAAAACATGTCCGAAAAGGAGTAGTAAGAAGAATACACTTATTTAATACTACCCCTTCTCCATTCTCAATCTTAATCACATATTGACTTTTTATTTTTAGGGACCGAAGCACTGACAAGTGCGTAGGACCCTATTGGAACCCAAATGATTATTAGGGCCCGAAGCACTGACAAGTGCGTAGGACCCTATTGAAACCCTTAAAAAAAAAAATTATTTTTATTATTATTATTATTATCGTTCTTTTTCTTCCTCCTCTTTGCAGCCACTTTTGATGGCCTGAACATGAATGAAAACTCACCAAAATGTGCAAGGTCATCAGGTCTGGCGAAAAATTTGATATTTTCGCCTTTTCGTAAAATAATTTCGCGAAATGGCTCAGTGGCGCCCCCTTGAAATTTTCAAAAAGGCCTCCCCATAGATGTTTTTTTATCGTACATGCATGAAAATTTGTATGCACATTAACCATGTCAGGACCTACATAAAATCCTCTTACACCCATAGTCAAAACATTACAGGAAGTCGGCCATATTTTTTTGAATTTAAAAAAAATGGCTCAAAATGGCTCAAATCGGTGTTTCACAGGTCTCCTATTTGAATTAACTTGTTCGAAAGCGTTCATCCCATCGACGAAAACTCAGTGTTACTGTGTTCTAGACATGTTCAACATATTAAATTGTGCTCAACTCTTCCAAAACTTAAAGGGCGTGGCCGTGGCGTGCGTTCAAAGTTTAACGTGCGTTTTGGCACATTGCCAAAAAATGAAATGCTTATAACTCTAATGGGGAGTCATCAATCATCACCAAAAAAAATCATGCATGATATATAGCCTGCCCTGAACATATCCATGATTGAAATTTTTTGAAAAGTCACAGCACCACCTGTTGACAACAGGAAGTCACTACTTTTCAATTACCACTAGCCATTGCTGCACAGTAGCTCAATTCCCCCTCAAAATTGTTGTGGACCATGCTAACACCTTGGCCATACAAGACTTTCAAGCTCAAATGCCTACGTCCAACGCTGTCATTCTACGGACGTATCGTTCGCCATCAAACAGGAAGTAGTTTTTTCACAGGCTTAACATTGTCCTACACTCCCGAAACGTCATACATATAATCCTGGTGGTGAAGTCAAACTTTTTGTATTATTAAAATGAGTGGGCGTGGCTTAATGGCTCAGTGGCGCCCCCTATAATATTTCAAACACTCAGCCCCAGCGGCACGTTGAACCTACAATTCTGAATTTTTCTATGCATATCCATCTTGCCAAGACCAACAAAAAACCCTCTTGCACCCATGCTCGAAATCCAACAGGAAGTCCAGTAGGATTTTTTGAAAGTCAAAAATACGCGATTTTCGATCGTTTACAGGACACCTATTTGAAGTAACTTGTTCGAAAGCGCTCATCCGATTGATGAAAACTCAGTGTTACTGTGTTCTAGACATGTTCAACATATTAAATTGTGCTCTACTCTTCCAAAACTCAAAGGGCGTGTCCGTGGCGTGCGGTCAAACTTTGATGTCTCGTCGCGCCACTTTTAACCTTTCCAAAAGGCCTCTCCATAGAAATTTTTTCACGTACATGCATAACAATTTTCAAGCACATTAATCATGTCAGGACCTACATAAAATCCTCTGGCACCCATATTCAAAAACTAACAGGTAGTCCGCCATCTTTTTTTTTGTGTGTAAAAAAATGCCTCAATTTTGCATTTCACAGGCTACCTATTTGAACGTATTTCCTCGAGCCACCATTTATCAGATCATTACGAAATTAGTGTTAGTGTGTTCTAGACATGTTAAAGATCCAAAGTTATGTGAAACCAAGATTCTACATAAAAGGGCGTGGCCCTGGCGTGCGGTCAAATTTGCATGTTTATTTTAATCCATTTTTTAACCACAAAATGCCTATATGTCTGCCATGCAGAGGTCAATCATCACCAAATGTGTCATGCATGATAAAGGTCCTGCCCTGAACACATCCATGCTTAAAATGTGTGTATTACTTACAGCGCCACCTGTTGACAACAGGAAGTTACTGCTTGTAAATTAGCACTAGCCATTGCTACACAGTTGATCATATCCTCTTCAAAAGGGTTGTGGACCGTCCTAAGACCTTGGCCATACTACCTTTTCAAGCTCAAATGTCTGCGTCAAACGCTCTCACCATACAGACGCGTCGTTCGCCACAAACAGGAAGTAGTTTGTTGAAGGGCTTAATATAGTCGTAGAGTCACCAAACGTCATACACATGATCTCAGTAGGAAAGTTAAACTTGTCATGTGGGTATAGTAAGTGGGCGTGGCTAAATGGCTCAGTGGCGCCCCCTTGAAATTTTCAAAAAGGCCTCCCCATTGATGTTTTTTTTGTCCTACATGCATGAACATTTTTATTGCCCATTAACAATGTCAGGACCTACATAAAATCCTCTTACACCCATAGTCAAAACATTACAGGAAGTCCGCCATATTTTTTTTTGTGTTTAAAAAAATGCTTTAATTTTGCATTTCACAGGCTACCTATTTGAACGTATTTCCCCGAGCCACCATTTTTCCGATCATTAAGAAATTAGTGTCAGTGTGTTCTAGACATGTCAAAGATGCAAAGTCATGTGAAACCAAGATTCTACATAAAAGGGCGTGGCCATGGTGTACTGTCAAACTTTGATGTCTCGTGCACTCCCATGAAATTCTTTCAAAAGGCCCCCCCCCCAGGAGGTTTTTTCCCCGACATGCATGACATTTTTTCTGCATATTAACCATGTCAGGACTTACATAAAATGCCACAGTGCCCATTGTCAAAACCCAAAAGGAAGTCCACCATCATTTTTTGAATGTATAAATAATGACCAAATTTTGCATTTTCAGTCTTCCTATTTTAACATACTTCCCTGAGACCCTGTTCATGCAATCATTGCGAACTCAGTGTCAGTGTGTTCTAGACATGTTTAAGATCTTTCGTTGTACTCCGCATGATTTTACATAAAAGGGCGTGGCCTCAGTGTATTGTCAAACTTTCACTTTTACACCAATCAAACTGTAAGGCCTGCTGCTTGGTCACGTCTCGCAGTTGCACTCCCGCGGTCGCAACACACCCCGACATGCACGAAGTGCTTCGGGCCCTTCATCACCGCTTGCGGTTTTAATTTTTTTTTCTTTTTTTTATTTTTTTTTTTTTTATTCTTCCTCCTCTTTGAAGCCACTTTTGAGGGCCTGAACGTGAATGAAAACTCACCAAAATGTGCAAGGTCATCAGGTCTGGCGAAAAATTTGATATTTTCGCATTTTCGTAAAATAAGTTCGGAAAATGGCTCAGTGGCGCCCTCTTGTAATTTTCAAAAAGGCCTCCCCATAGAGGTTTTTTTGTCGTACATGCATGAAAATTTGTATGCACATTGACCATGTCAGGACCTACATAAAATCCTCTTACACCCATAGTCAAAACATTACAGGAAGTCGGCCATATTTTTTTGAATTAAAAAAAAAAGGCTCAAAATGGCTCAAATTGGCGTTTCCCAGGTCACCTATTTGAATTAACTTGTTCGAAAGCGTTCATCCGATTGACGAAAACTCAGTGTTACTGTGTTCTAGACATGTTTAACATATTAAATTGTGCTCAACTCTTCCAAAACTCAAAGGGCGTGGCCGTGGCGTGCGTTCAAAGTTTAACGTGCGTTTTGGCACATTGCCAAAAAATGAAATGCTTATAACTCTAATGGGGAGTCATCAATCGTCACCAAAAAAATCATGCATGATATATAGCCTGCCCTAAACATATCCATGATTGAAATTTTTTGATAAGTCACAGCGCCACCTGTTGACAACAGCAAGTCACTACTTTTAAATTACCACTAGCCATTGCTGCACAGTAGCTCAATTCCCCCTCAAAATTGTTGTGGACCATGCTAACACCTTGGCCATACAAGACTTTCAAGCTCAAACGCCTACGTCCAACGCTGTCCTTCTACGGACGCATCGTTCGCCATCAAACAGGAAGTAGTTTTTTCACAGGCTTAACATTGTCCTACACACCCGAAACGTCATACATATAATCCTGGTGGTAAGGTCAAACTTTTTGTATTATTAAAATGAGTGGGCGTGGCTTAATGGCTCAGTGGCGCCCCCTACAATCTTTCAAACACTCAGCCCCAGCGGCACGTTGAATCTACAATTCTGAATTTTTCTATGCATATCCATCTTGCCAAGACCAACAAAAAACCCTCTTGCACCCATGCTCGAAATCCAACAGGAAGTCCAGTAGGATTTTTTGAAAGTAAAAAAAACGCGATTTTCGATCGTTTACAGGACACATATTTGAAGTAACTTGTTCGAAAGCGCTCATCCGATTGATGAAAACTCAGTGTTACTGTGTTCTAGACATGTTCAACATATTAAATTGTGCTCTACTCTTCCAAAACTCAAAGGGCGTGGCCGTGGCGTGCGGTCAAACTTTGATGTCTCGTCGCGCCACTTTTAACCTTTCCAAAAGGCCTCTCCATAGAACTTTTTTTCACGTACATGCATAACAATTTTCAAGCACATTAACCATGTCAGGACCTACATAAAATCCTCTGGCACCCATATTCAAAAACTAACAGGTAGTCCGCCATCATTTTTTTTGTGTAAAAAAATGCCTCAATTTTGCATTTCACAGGCTACCTATTTGAACGTATTTCCCCGAGCCACCATTTATCCGATCATTACGAAATTAGTGTCAGTGTGTTCTAGACATGTTAAAGATCCAAAGTTATGTGGAACCAAGATTCTACATAAAAGGGCATGGCCCTGGCGTGCGGTCAAATTTGCATGTTTTTTTTAATCCATTTTTTAACCACAAAATGCCTATATGTCTGCCATGCAGAGGTCAATCATCACCAAATGTGTCATGCATGATAAAGGTCCTGCCCTGAACACATCCATGCTTAAAATGTTTGTATTACTTACAGCGCCACCTGTTGACAACAGGAAGTTACTGCTTGTAAATTAGCACTAGCCATTGCTACACAGTTGATCATATCCTCTTCAAAAGGGTTGTGGACCGTCCTAAGACCTTGGCCATACTACCTTTTCAAGCTCAAATGTCTGCGTCAAACGCTCTCACCATACAGACGCGTCGTTCGCCACAAACAGGAAGTAGTTTGTTGAAGGGCTTAATATAGTCGTAGAGTCACCAAACGTCATACACATGATCTCAGTAGGAAAGTTAAACTTGTCATGTGGGTATAGTAAGTGGGCGTGGCTAAATGGCTCAGTGGCGCCCCCTTGAAATTTTCAAAAAGGCCTCCCCATTGATGTTTTTTTGTCCTACATGCATGAAAATTTTTATGCCCATTAACAATGTCAGGACCTACATAAATTCCTCTTACACCCATAGTCAAAACATTACAGGAAGTCCGCCATATTTTTTTTTGTGTTTAAAAAAATGCCTTAATTTTGCATTTCACAGGCTACCTATTTGAACGTATTTCCCCGAGCCACCATTTTTCCGATCATTAAGAAATTAGTGTCAGTGTGTTCTAGACATGTTAAAGATCCAAAGTTATGTGAAACCAAGATTCTACATAAAAGGGCGTGGCCATGGTGTACTGTCAAACTTTGATGTCTCGTGCACTCCCATGAAATTCTTTCAAAAGGCCCCCCCCAGGAGGTTTTTTCCCCGACATGCATGACATTTTTTCTGCATATTAACCATGTCAGGACTTACATAAAATGCCACAGTGCCCATTGTCAAAACCCAAAAGGAAGTCCACCATCATTTTTTGAATGTATAAATAATGACCAAATTTTGCATTTTCAGTCTTCCTATTTTAACATACTTCCCTGAGACCCTGTTCATGCAATCATTGCGAACTCAGTGTCAGTGTGTTCTACACATGTTTAAGATCTTTCGTTGTACTCTGCATGATTTTACATAAAAGGGCGTGGCCTCGGTGAACTGTCAAACTTTCACCTTTACACAAATCAAACTGTAAGGCCTGCTTCTTGGTCACGTCTTGCTGTTGCACTTCCGCGGTCGCGACACACCCCGACATGCACGAAGTGCTTCGGGCCCTTCATCACCGCTTGCGGTTTTAATTTATTTTTTATTTTTTACAGTCCATCTTTATAATCTGTGATTATGGGCTTCCTTCTTCCTCTTTATACTTTATGAAAATATCTTCTTTATATCTTCTTTTGAACTGAATCAGGCTTGTACATTGCCTCAACTCCACACTCATACTGTTCCACAGTCTTACCCCGCGGATTGAAATACAAAAACTTTTCATTGTGGTACGCACAATAACAGTTTTCAAATCTGTTTTCCTCCTCATATTATAACCTCCTTCTCTATTGAAGAATAATCTTTGTAAATTACCAGGTAATAAATTATTTTTTGCTTTGAACATTATTTGTGCCGTTTTTAATTCTACAATATCAATGAATTTTATTGTTTTTGACTTTAAAAAAAATGAATTTGTGTGGTCTCGATATCCAGCTTTGTGAACTATTCTTATGGCTCTTTTTTGCAGTATGATTAGTGATTGCAATGTAGATTTATATGTATTTCCCCAGACTTCTGCGCAGTAAATGAAATATGGCAAAACCAGGGAACAGTATAGAATATGTATTATTAGGGGGTTATTAGAAACATGCAGAGGCTTTTTAGGTCGGGAACAATCACTTCTATCTGAACCAGTTCTCTTGCCCGCTTCCATCGCTGCAACACCTGTTGGTTTGACGTTAATCTTGCAAACCATGTGGGGGTGCCTTAAAAATGTCTACCTTCTCCAAACAAATCCAGACCATTCAGGACCAGAATCTAAAGTTAGAAGGAGGACATACTGGCTGCTGCATTGTAGTCAGAGAAGCCAGCACTTCAACATAGCATGTTTCCTTAATGTCTGATCATATAGTAAGATCAGTTTATCATTTCATTCAGTAAATATCTTACATATTGGACATATTGGGTTTAAATTACATTATAATTAGCTAGCTAGCTTAGCTTAGCATACTGCCCGTGTGTCCCTGTTCCAGTTCTAACTGTTGACACTGCTTCCAAGCTTTCCACCATTTTTGCTGCCCTGAAACGTTACACAAACGTCATGACTCTGCAACTCGGGTATCATCGAAATTTCCCAATTTCTCACTCGTAGTTACAACTTTTCAGGGCTCATCATGTGCTCATAACTCATAAATACAGTAAATACGATATTTCCAAGGAGAACCTGAAGGCAGCATACCACTACAAATACTTTTAGTAAAATTCATTAATATTATCGCTGAACGTTGGATCAAAATGTTTGAAAACATTAGATTGAACCAGTTTTCAGTACTGAAGAAGCAGAGCGGTTTTCGGTACCAAATTGTTCAGAACCAATGAATGACCATTTTCTCTCACCTGACTTTCTTTTAATGGCCTCTGGAAGACGCTTTCTGAACAAACACTATCTTCTTTATTCCTTCAGCTTTCAGGCTGTTGAATGCTGACATCTTTAAATGATTTATGGTCGGTGCACACTAAGGTAACCTTTAAGGTTATTTATCTATGTATTTATAATACATTTCTGGTGTCTTAATTTATACAGATTTTTAAAATCTGGCTTCTCACTTGGCGACCTTCGTTTCTACTTATATCTGTTGTTACTGACATGTGAATATAAATTTTGAATGCTGCCGTGACTGTGTTTGTTTCCTCTTGATTTCTTTTAATACGACTATGTAGACTGTGAAACTGAATTGCCTTTCTGGGATAAATTAAGTCATCTAAATCTAAATCACGTTCTGAGTTTGTTTACAGTATATGTCACTCAGTGTAAACCTCAAACCAATGTCTCTAATTCAAGATACTGTGTGTATGAAACTGTCAGACATTGGAGTATCACGATTTCAAAAGTCTGACAGTTACTTTGTAAGGGGTATGTGTATCTTGACGATGAAGTACCCAATGTTAAATCATCTCGGATGTGTTGGTTCTTCAGCGTTCTCACAGACATCAGAACAAAACGCTGGATGTCACGTTGAGTTCATTTTAGACAAACCACATGAAGCTTGAGAAACAAAAAAGTTGCACTGTAGGTCACAATGTGTCCAAAAAAGAAGTGACAAAAACACACACATCTCCTTCTGAAAACATAAAAAAGTTTAATTTAAATATTGGCAGACAAGTGATGCTATACTCGTCACATCGACAGGTCTCGCTGTTTATTCCTTGCAAATGTATTATTGCACATGGATTACACTGCTCTTTATAAGAAGTCACAAATCAGAGGAAATCGCTCTTCAAATGACAATCTTATGATTTACCAGCCATCTACATGACTCCATACTTACTTTAATGATTCCAGGGATATATTCTGTACTCACATACTCTTATTTTACAAAAAGTAATCGTGACACCCTTCAATATAACATTATACCAGTTACACGACCAGTACAATCCCATCTCTTTCATTTGGCACCCAAGGCATTGTTACAAATGGATCCACTGTCAACTGGAATCCTCAAACGTCGAGATTTTCACCCACAAAACTTCATCTTCAATTGCACCTCAAAACTTTGCAAAATGCTCGCAGATTCAAGGCATCGTTGTAGTTTTTCTTGCATAGACTTAACACACCCATCCAGACCTGAACACCTGTAGGACACAGAGGGAAATGAAGCCAAGCAGCGCTGTGACTGTCTTGGAATGTCTTCTCAAAGGCATTATTGTTCAGCATTACAAAAAGTGCATCAGGAATATTCACTGGAGGGACAAGCACTAAAATCGGCCTTTTCCTCTCTACAGAATACAATTAATACTTTTTGGCATAATACAAATCACAGGCACACATGTATTGTGCATTCACAATATAAATCCACCTGGTAAATGCCTCCACCTTTGGCTTTACACACAGTAGAAATACACGCTATCTTTGGGGATATGATAGGTCTTTGGCTCAATTATTTTTGGGTTTATGATCCCAATCCTTAAGTGGTAGATTCGGTTTGCATTGTTTGTGCATTCAGCATACAATGGGATCCTAAAGGAAGAATTATATGAGAGAAAGACAACATTGGCACTTCTTTTAGTTCGGTATGTTACCCTCCAGCTCCATCTAGTGGACCGTAACCCCCTCTGCATTTATAACACAGTTCCACCCCTCACAAAAAAAGAAACTAGAAAGGCACATTTTTTGAGCGGGATTTGGTTTAACTTTGTCCAAGCTAGACTTGACGAACCCAGTGGCAGCAGCAGGGAGAGGTGACTCGAGTTCAAACCTGCCACTGCCTGAGGAGGAACTATGACTATGTGTGTGTGTGATATGATGATGAGAGCAAAGGTTTCTTTAGCAAATGTGCTCATGTGTAGAGTCTGCAGTCCAGAGATAATCCAAACAAGGCACCAAGATTGGATGGGGGGGTGTAAGGTGTGGAAGGGTGAGGCGTAGGGGTCTGGAGATGCTGACACAGTTCAGAGCTTCAACAGGAACACCTCTCTGGTCCTCTCACAGGATGCACAGGACGTCACTCTCCTTCAGGCCGAACCGTGTCTTGTACTTATCAAAAAGGCACTGCAGGGACTTGATGTACATCGAGTGGTACAGATCCACCATCTCTTCAGAGGGGTCCTCAATTTTTGGCACTGTGATTGGCTCCCCAACTGTAAAAGAATACAAGAGGGTTAAATAGTGAACATAAAAAAGGGTTACAACACTGCAAAAGTGAAAGTAAGGTGGTAAGTAAAACATTGGGGAAAATAAAACCTCTGAAAATGTATAATAATTAAGTTAAAACTTAGAATACTAACTGCATAACATCCATAGAGAGTATAAATCACTGACGTAGTCTCAGTGGTGTCACATATTGGTTTCTAAAGAGGCGACATGAAGCCTAACGATGGTGATCGCAAAATTAAAAATGCTCTCTCAAACTAACTTTCGGTTAATCTAGAAAACAGGCCAAGAGGCGGAGTTAAGGCGGGCCTTAAGTCTCCCCCTCTGTCCCCCTAATAAAGAAATGAGCTAATACCAAATAGTTTTTTTTAATCAGTCTATACAAAATTGTTTTCTGACGTTATATATATTAATATTTTAATATTCCTTAGCTTTTGGTCCAGCCTCTAGTGGACATTCGAGGAACTGCAGTTTTTTGTACTTCAGCATTTGCCTAATTTTTCTCTTTTTTCTTTTGCAAATAGAGACTTTGCTCTGCTTATCTGTTCAAAATGTGTCACTCTATGTCCTCTAATGAACAGTACCACAACAGCAGAGTGTTGTGGAATAGAGGACATGTTTTAACCTGTTGTGTGTAACTCACACAAACCAAACATCAGCAGACACACTTGCCTATAGTGGTGATGGGTTTTCCATAAGGTACGATGCCCCAGGTGTTGCCGAAGAAGAGGCCACATCCGTGGAAAAGGCATGGGGCGAAGCCTAACAGCTTCTGCAACCTCTTCTGTATAGCTCTCCAGACCGTCCCCTCCTCGAAGATCACCTGCTTGTAGGCATCGTTCTCTCCGAAGGAATACACCGGAACCAGGTCAGACCTGAGGAGAAACACCAGAAGCTCAGCTAAAGACCCCATTTATATACATTTCTATGAAAAGCAGTTCACTTGAACAGATTCTAAACATATCAATCAGTTATCAGACATCGATGTAAAAAACAACAACACCATCCCCTCTCTGAAACTTGAACTTTGCACCCTTGTTGTGTAACTGTTTATACAACATGAATTATTAGCCTGGATATTTTTATGGTTTTATTAGAGTCATACCTGTAATGGAAGGGTGCATTTATCATAAACACAGAAATGAGTGATATGTCACGATTACAGGCCAAGTTAAGTCACTTTAGGTTACTGCTCAGACGGGCCCTCTGTTTTCGTTTCTATTTACAAAATCAGAGAAAGTCATTTTTGGGCCTTCAGCTGTACAGTTGATGAACAGTCAAGTTTTTGTCTTGACTAGTTATTAGTTAAGAAAGAGTTTATGCAATCAGGAAACCATCTGCCCTTCAATCCTCCAAAAATCTGCAGCCAATCGAGTAAATTCATTACTGCTCAATGACGTCATGTCGGAGGGTTTTCAAACATCCATCAACCTTCCCTTTCCTAGAATAACACAGTGATACTGCTACTGCTAGTGTTGTTGATTTATTTATACAGAGACAACTTGTGATTAATGAGCAGCTTTGCAAAGATTGTTTGATGAACTGTTCTCTTTTTTGGGGCTTTTTATTCCTTCATTAGATGAACAGGACAGTGGATAGAGGCAGAAATCGGGGAAAGAGGAAGTGAAGAATGGCGTGCGGGAAAGGAGGTACAGATCCGATTTGCCCGACCTCGAGGACTACAGCCTTGTGGGGCGTCCTCCTAAACCCCTCGGCCATTGGCGCCCCCCACGTTTTAAGCATATACTGTAGATACAGCGTAAGAAACAGGAAGGAAAGAAAAAACTCATTCCTGTAACTCCTTTTCCTCGATGATCATCCTTTGCCCTTTTATATCCTTTATAAAATAAAGCATATTTCAATATATTCAACGATCTGCTCTAACATTTTGAATACCTATGCAATCTAATGCAATACAACACCTTTCTGTTACAAAACATTATATCGGAAGGTGTTGCTTATACTTCCCCCTCTCCATTAACATACACGAAGGTTTAATGCACACCAGGACACCAACACCACCCAACATCTCTTCCATGACACACATGGAGTAGATAAATTACCTTTCTGACCATGCCATCAAAAACAGAGAATGCAGACGTCTCATAAAAGTAGACTTTAGAACTAGTAGGTAGAACTGTTGCGTTGGATTGCATTAGATAGCAAAGGTGGTCTTTATGTTACATCTAATCGGTGTATCTTCTGTGGACAAGGTGCATGTAACCAAGCCCTTGTGCACTTCCTTCTTAGTTTGCCTAATAAAAAATAACTTTCCCTCACTATGTTATAAGAATCAAAATCCAAGATGTAACATTTCGAGAAGGAGTGAACTTATTTTACACCCTTGTCTGGAATGCTAACCTAGTTGTTCTGAATCCAGCTCTGCATAACTGCGTCTATGTTTCTAAGCTCTAAGCTTCTTTGGACGAGGTGAAAAATGATCCACAACCATATCTGAGAAGGACTCTGGCTCCTTTGGGTTAGCTAGAAACTTCAGGTTTGCCTGCTTGCCAGCTCAGACTGTCTGATCCGTCTGAAACTGCAAAACTGCATTATCATAAAAGACGTGTTTCTGCTCTTTTGGGGGGTCATTCAATGTTTATTCATTCATGCATTGACTCACTGCAGCTCTGAGAATCACATTAGTATGACTCAGAGCAGATATTGGTCTGCATGTGGCCTTCTTGTGTCTAAGTGCGGTGCAGCCAGCTCACCCTTTCTGCAGGGCCAGCCTCACGAAGCCTTTACGATTCTTCAGGGTGACAGAATTCATGCCAGGAGCGCACTGTAGCGACTCTGCGGCTCCTCCGACTACGATGACGACGGCATTTCCCGTCCCGTTACGTGACAGGAGGTAGTCGATGGAGTTCTTGTTCACAGGACAGATACCTGATGAGGAAAAAAGACAGGGGAACATTTTTAAAACAGCAGTAAAGAAGACGTGTAAAAGAGGCAAATGCACCACCAAATGACCCACCATGTACAGACTAATCAAGAATATTTAAAGTTGTCCTGAACTTCTGTTGCAATTATTGCAATACTCAGTCAGCTTAATTTCTATGGTCCTTATAGCTGCTTTATGAGTCAAAAGCTGCAAGTTCATTACCTTAGTAGGATTAACAAACATGTGCAAAACCTGATCAAGACTGAAGTCAGAGGTGAGAAGTAATGACGTGCAAATACTTTGTCACTGTTCATTCATTTTTAAGACATCAATACTTTTGGGGGGCAAATGTGTACTTTTAAGGAAGGGGAGCCTTTAGGCTATCTTCAGGCACACTCACTAAGGAGTCAAGCATTTTAAAGGTCACATACAAAAAATACACTTCACCTTGTTTTTCTAACACTAACACGTGTCCCTAGTCTGTCTACAGACCCCTCAGTTATGAAAAAAGTCCATCCTTTCTGTCTTTTGCCTGCTCCACTTTTCAAAAAATGTGTGCTCAAACAGGCCGTCTGGAGATTTTCCCTTCATGACATCACAAAGGGCAGTAACCCCTCCCCCAGGTGGGTGACACTCTCACAGCTAGGTGTTTGTTCTGCCCTCTGAGTCTGCCTTCTCACAGTAAACAATAGGGCATGGAGCGAGAAAGCCCGAGCCACCCAAGCCTTTCCAGAGAGACCTTTAACTTAATTGCCTCCTAGCGAGTGTGCCTGAAGGCTTCCCCCCCTTGAGATTAACATTTGTTGTCTTCGACAGCACCTGGCTTTACCTGGAGTCTACCACTCTATCACATGGAGCCCCCAGTATCCTCCAATGATTCTACATTCATTTTTTACAGAAACAGCCATACTTTCTGCACATTATATCTACAAATCAGGGCTGAAAGTAATATCATGATGTAAAAACATGAAAAGGGCAAGTCACTGGAAGTTGACTTCTGAGAAAAGGAGTCTGCTGAATGAGATCTTTGTGACTGTGTGGGAGAACTTTAAGTTACTTAGATAAGTGACGTGAACAAGCAAACATGGCCGACTACACCGGAGCTAATTCAGAGCAGCAAGACATTCCCAACAAACAAAAGCTTCAATGAGTTTTACACTGGTTATGAAATATGCTTAAGAAAAGGTTAACCTGACCCTCAGTGACAGGAATGACTTCATTTATATATTTCTTTCAAAGGTCTCTTTACACTGCCACAGGGTCTGTGTTCGGAGAGGCATTTCTTTTAAAACTTTTCGACAGCAAAGATTCACAGAAAGTTATTCTTTCCAATGTTTAAGACAGCAGGATGTTTTTTCAATCACAGAGTACAATCTCCGAACATTCAGGATGGGATCAGCTAAAATAAGACGTACCACTTTGTCCACAGGGGTGATGAAGATCAACACGAAAATGACAGGTCCTCACAGTAGTTTCTAGGTTTATTACTTTCAAGGGTTTTTTGTTTCTGTGATATTATCTGAAATATTTTTTTTGTGTGCCATTTTTGCCTTTATTAGACACGACAGAGGGAGAGAGACAGGAAATGTTGGGAGGAGAGAGTGGGGGATTACATGCAGCAAAGGGCCAAGGTCGGATTCCAACCCACGGTCGCTGTGACCATAGCCTCTGCACATGAGTTGGGCAATATAACCAGTAGGCTATCCAGCACTCCATTTACCCCCACATTTAATATGAGGCATAGTTAGCTTTACAAACAGCCTGCAAAATGTTTTGGTCGTACTTCGTAAAAAGAATAATCAGTAATTCTTATCTTACCAGAGTTTTTGTATTTTTGGGGTGCTGGTAGCATAGTGGTTAGTTTGTTAGTGCACCATGTACAGAGGCTGTAGTCTTGTAGTCTTTGAAGCAGGCATCCCAAACCTCACAAACCTGACCCGTGACCCTTTTCCTGCATGTCGTTCTCCCCTCTCTCTCTCTTTCTCTCCGATTTCCAACTCTACCCGCTGTCCTGTCTTTCTATTAAATGGCATAAAAAGCCCAAAAAATAAAACAGTAAGGAACTTTCTTTTTCTGTCTATTTTGGTGACCCCTGTGGACAAACATGTACATTTGATCTCTTTGCTTTTTCGACTTCTGGTCTGCGTGCCGTAAGCTGCTCTGTCTGGAAATGACCCGTGATAGCAGTTGAAAATAAAAATACATAAGTAATCAATTCTGTCACTGATGTTCTTGTCTGCTTTTGTAGTTCATGAAGACATAGTTTGAATTTCAGTCTGTTTCATGACCAGATAAAAACTCATCAGAGAAGGTTTAAGTAACAATGTGTGTGCACTCTTTTCCCCCCTGACAGCAGTTTAAATAAAAAAAATTAAAAACTTTTGTATCATTCTTTGGTTGCAGATTTTAATTAAGATCTCTGCAGAAGTTCAGGTGCTTTAAAACAAAGATGTTCTATGTGGTCACATTTATCAATGAAACCTTTTGAAATAACATGTTCAATAACCTATAGTGACCTCAGAGTAAGTACAGTATCTATGGGCAAAGAAGAGGCCTGAACAACAAACATCCGTTCAGAACAGAACAGTTAGAGCTCTATCAGTCAGTCAAATCAGCAGATCCAAGTAAACAGAAGCTTTTTCAGCTGTGCAATACGTTCAAAGGTCCTCCCTCCTATAGATACCGACGTTCACACTGTCAGACATTCCAAGAACTCAAACAAGATTCCACACTTCCTCAAGTCCTCTCACCTCCAGACATCAGATAGTCTCGCAGGACCGGCAAGCGGAAGTTTCCGGCCAGGGTTGCCAGGGAGGGTTTGATGCCCGGGAATTTCTTGGAGAAGCCGGTGGCCTCCGTCCCAAAGTTGCAGAAAGCACCGAAGCAGAAGATGCCGTGAGGGTGGTAGCCGAATATGTAGTTCCGGCTGGGCAGCAGGTTGTGGGTTTTAATGAGCTGGAGGACAAGAGGCACAAAGAGGAGCAGCGTGAGACTCATTAATATACGAAGGGCTGAATGTTAGCCCCCCAAAAACAGCTGATGAGAGACATGCACTGTTAGAAAACAACATGGCTGAAAGCTCAAAACAGAGGCTGTGTGCCAATTAAACGTATAAAACACTTTATAAACTATAATATATTCGTATCTGATGCAGGGAGTTTTAAGAAATTTAGGTTGTGGCCAGTGTACTGTTGTATCGTTTGTCTGTGTGCGTGTTTAGAAGTGAAAAAATATATTAAAAAATATTGGTGGGGGGTGAAGCATCACATCAAATATATGTGATGATGTTTACACCCATAAAGACAAAATGCAGCAGCCTCTTCAACATACTAACTAACTTTTCCTGCTGTGTTGTGTACATTTGTGGCACAGATAATGTTTCAGTACTACGAGAACATCCTTATCAACTTGAACCCAACACGACCCTCATGTACATTCATAAAACAGTGACCCAGTATAAATGTTGTTCGCCTGCTCAGGTTGGCAACAATACAGCATAAACTTCACACTTTTAGCATCAGGTTAATCTCCTGGTGTCATGTTTGAGTTGTGGATCTGCTCAATCATAACCGTCCCAGTGAGCGCTCTGATCGGCACTGTAGACTCAGATTCATCATAATGTGTACACAGAGCCGCCGTCGTAGCTCGTCAAACACCACAGTTGCATAATCGCATTAGCAAAAGAGATCACACTCAAGATCCTCACAGCACCGATGAGTCTACCTGGCCTGCATGGCAGCTGTTACAACAGGACAGAGGAGGATGTACACAGAATGTAACTACTTTTATAGTTACTGGAAGAGACAGAGACCAGACAAGAGTCACTGGTTACTATAATAAAAAGTACTAATCTGACAGAGGATTCTTTGTTTTCTAGTGTAAAAGTCACACAGCTGACTTCTTACAGTCTTCACTTTGATTTAAAGGCTGCTTCAGACTTTGACCATTTTGCCTCCAACTCATAAATAATTATCGTGTGTTCATCATAGATAAAGAACACTCAGCCTATATTCAAATGATGACTCAGGGGTGGAACCACTGATAGATATGGATCAAGACATTAAGTCAGTGATCAGCATTTTCACATCAGTGATAGAAAGCAGAGACTGTATAAAAAGAAGTGGACGTAGCCATTACAAAGTCACCCACTAGTTTGTGAACCGCCCCTTTTTGAAGCCTTGAGTTTGGCATTGTTCACCTCACCATCTTTGTTTAATCTGAAGCCAGAAGTGAGCATTTTTGGACAAAAGGGTGGAGACACATAATGCATCTATGCTGGTTGACAGGCGACCATTGTAGAGATTTGAAAATAAAATAAAAACCCTAAAGCATATATATCTTAAAGCATACTAAGTCCCGACCGATATGAGAGTTTTAGGGCCGATATCGATAGGGAAAGAAAAAATCTGATGCCGATATCTGTAGAGATAAATAGATATAGATATACAAGTTTTTTGTGTTGATCCTTCAAATGTAGTTATCCAACACTTTTGGAAAAGTGATAAATATAATGACGACAAGATGGTGACTCAACTGTAAAGTAACTGTGCATGAACGTGTATCACCGCTTGACACTCTGGAAAGTGATGATGCTTGTTGTAATCCATAAAGCACACTCTGTTGGTGAAAGAGAACTGCTAGTGTATTACAATGAAACTCAAATAAATGCTATTTAACTGATGAGTAAATCGAGTAATATCGGCGTGTATCTGCCATGAAATTAGCCGATCCTGATAGTCACTTGATATGCTAATCTGCCTGTATTATCGGCTGGCCGATTAATTGGTCGGTTTTTACTGTAAATGGACCGTTATTTACAAAAGGACCACCTCACTGTGCCAAAGAAAACTTGAAACTAGTGGTTGAAGCACCCCCTGGTGACCCCCCGGGGGGTCAGGACCCCTACTTCGATTTACACTGACCTTATGCACGTGTATCGACGACATGTCATTCAAACTTTGCAACAGTAAATATCTACGTTAGCTTATGTTGTTGTCTTGCTGTAATACTTTCTCTGACTGAGAGCTGACATCAAGTGTCTGGGTGTTTGTTTAATGACCTCATCAACCTGCTGAGACACACGGCCTCACAGAACACACAGTACAGATCAATGTGACGGACAAAGTTCAGCTGCAGAGAGCACGACTTGAATCTCTTTCTTCTCTCTGTAAAGTAGATAATCTCATCACGAGGTGGGCAGAGCATTTCTGATCACACTGAGGGGAGATACTGTCAGGTACAGGTTTTCTTTGATAATGAGATTAAATTAAAAACAGGCCGTGTGAACGCCTGTGTTTCATAAGCATTCAGAGAAGTGAAGGGGGAACAACAGATAAAGCTAACCCAGGCTAGCAGCAGAGAGATATGAGCTAACAAACATTCAACTTGTGTCTTTTTTTACCTGGATACACTTAAATTTTTTCCTGCAGGTATGAGAACGACCCTGCAGGAACAATATCTATCTTCACAAGCTTTGCAATAAACAACCAACTGTTGTATCTGGAGATGTTTCAAAATATTTTCTTTTTCTTTGGTTTCAGATTTGCTCAAGCATCAGCCCAAACAAGTAGCAGCTAAATGCTATATTACTTTCCCTTAATTGATATGATATGATGCCATTGTTGTCTGACCTTTCTAAGAACATGTTAGAAAGCCTGAACTTAAAACAACGAGAAGTAGAAACTAGGCTTAGGCTTAATCATAGTCTGAAGAACTGTTGTCACTTTGTCTATCATGTTTACTAAGTGTGCCCTGTGCTGTTAAATGTGTGAAAAAAGAGGCGGACGCACTGTAAAGCTTTTCTACAAACTCAACTATCCAAGTCGGGGCCAGTGAAGGTGTTGTATCTTTGAAGATGAAAAGAGTAGCTCAACTTTGATGTTTGTCGCTTTGGATACAAGTATCTGCTCAATCTTAGAATTATATTTTTTTTGGTGGTTAATGAGAAATGGATTTTTAGACTCATTCTTGCAGCTCCAGTCTGTGAAAAGTGATGATTTAGTAAAATCTTCTGACAGTAAACTGACTCATGCAGAGATTCTCAGAGGACGCCTTTACTCCCTTAAAACACGCTGACGGTTTAGCTGACAGTTTAGCCACTCATTGCTACTGTACTGTACCCCCCCCCCCCCCCCCCCCCCCCCCCCACACACACACACACACACAAACCCACACACACTGCATACTCTGTGAATGTGTGTGTGCCACTACAGTATGTGATAACACCCTCTCCTACACACTGTTCCAGGTTTGTCCTCTCATCTAAAGGAGCAGTGATCAAAACAAGCCTAGCACAGCACCTTAGCCTATCAGGCAGGACAAAGTCTAAAACTCAGCATGAACGTCTGGACCTCATCATAATCATCACAGGGCAAGGAACAGCCTGGAGCCGACAGCTGATACTCCATACACCCCTGATAAGCTTATCAATGAACCTGTGCAGGAATGGAAATCAATTAACAAGCTCAATCAGGCAAAACTAACCATACGGGGAAACTTATATGAAGTAAGTGTACATTTTGTAGGGGCAGTAATTCAACGCACATTACGGCTGTTACAGCTCCAATGACATCTTCTTTTACCCTGCTCTCTATGGTTTTTTAAATGTTGGGGTGGGATTAAAAAAGCCCTCACACAGAGACTGATTTGTTACCTACCCTGACTGGGAAGTAGTCTCTGAAATACGTCCACACCGTCCAGTTTCTCACCCAAGAGGATCTCCTGCCACCTGAAGACAACATTACAGATCAGAAATCACTTCATTACATCAAAAACAGAGCTGATTAGCATTTTGGTATGTTCTTAATTTTGTTATATTAAATAAATGTATGTAAATTTGAGTTTACTTGGTTTCGTGAATTCGAAAATATGGCCATCCAGAGCCCGAAATGACTGCTACAAAAATAACACACTATGGGCTTGTGTCCACTAATGTAAGGTTTTACCCATAATCTGTAGTTTTGGTCACTTATCACCGACACTCATTATGAAAGTTGTCATGCAGCACCTCAGCTTCCCTCAGTTGTGACTGTTCAGTCTGTTTTAAAGTGCCCTGCGTGCTTAATAATTGCTTTTATTCAAAGACATTTTACAAAGAAACTTTTAAAAAATGAGATAAACCATGCGAGGAAGAAGACTCTTTGTCCTCCACCATTGTTGTCGACAAAGTAGATATCAGAGATCTCGCCCTTTCCTGATTCTGATTGATCGGTCTGTGACGGAGATCTGACATTGAGGAGCTGTGCTCTTAAAGTTGAACTCTTTTCACATGACAGCGCTGTGAGCAACAACTGACACAGAGGGCCTTTTTCCTTTAAGGATGCTGAGCACTGACAACGCTGAATTGTGTTGGTATTGTAAAGAAAATAGGAACTGCCGGTGCCAAACAAAAACGGTTACTGGATATTCTCACATATTTGAGGAGAAAGATCAAAATGTAATTTCTGTTTGATAAAGTACTAAAACCATTACTCAACGTTTAAACTAGTTGTGAGTTTATTTTCTGCTGATTCGACTTGATTTGTTTCAGCAAAATAAAAAAGGAAACACATTCAACCCTTTGATTACATGTAAATAGGACGCCATGGTCTGGTAGCATTTTAGCCTGTGCTTTAGCTTAGCATTATGCTTTGAGAAATTGCTAATGTCCACATGCTAACATATTGACAATGTTAAATTTCTGAATTTCCCAAGAATTATTAACGTATCCATCCATCCATCCATCTATGTTTAAAAATGTATAAGTTTACAATGTTCAATCTTTTAGGTTTAGCTTAACATGCTAATATGTTTAAAGCATTGAACATGAGTTACAGCTGAGGCTGATTGAAGTGTCATTAGTTTTAAATAAAACAAAGTATTAGTTTACGCCAAATTTTTATGACAACTCCCAATAGCTGATGCTCGAGGAAATATCAGGGTGTCACAGAGAGAGTAGAAGTTGGTTATGCGGGGACCATATGAGTCCGTACAACAGTTACGACTATCCATCGAATCGTTTTTGATATATTTTGGTCTTGACCAAAGTAAAACCTGACAGAGTAGACTGATTATCATAGCTGTCTATAAAGCCAAGAATTACCATCCTACTCTGAGTAAGAACAGCATGTGATCTGTATGATCTTTAAAAGGAATAATTTAAGAACTAAATAAACATCCTGTTCAAATAATAGAGTCTTTGTTGGTTCATTACAAATCAATGAACTTACACTTTTAGGTAACCCAGAGGTCTCAGAGCATTCATTCATGTGCTGTCACACCATTTTAAACCATTCATTTTTAATCAGTGCAACATTTTTATTGCCCTAAAATATGCGTCATCTGACCTGTTGTACAGACATATTAACGGTTTTGTCGATGATGAGAGTGATACTGTCGATTGACATGTGTCACGTCTTGCCTTGTTTAGGGGTGTTCCAGTCAACGATGAGCCAGGCGGTGTACATGGCAGCGATGATCCAGCAGTCTGTGCAGAACATGTAGATGAGCAGCACCGTGCAGGCAGCGCCTGGAGGCAGAGAGGAGGAACAGTACAATCAAGTATTGGAATAGAAATGAGTGGTACTGAAATACAGGGAAATCAATTACCGTAAGATACAGAACAGATTAAATATTCAGCTCAGGGCTCGGAAAGTATGAGTGCAGCTCAGAGGTCTGACCTTCTTATTTTGGAGACTATAATGAGACCACAGGATTGCTCTTCTCTGTTTCTCTGCTATCCTGCAGCTTAAATGACACAAACCCACTCCCCCCACTCACCCATGGCCAAGAAGCTGATGACCCACTGTAGCACAGAGATCACCTGCAGATGTTTCTCCATCTTGGACGTGCAGGGCCAGAATGCTACAGGTAGCTCCTGCAGGGCAGAGAGGATGCTGGAGCCCGTGCCTGCAGCAAAAGGTGCAAGAAGTGAAAACAGAGCAGAAAAGGAGCGTTTTACCAAACTGTCACATGTCCACATGAGTGGATTATAGAAGATAGCTACAAACGCCTTAAAAGATGTGTGTGAAAAGCAATTTTGTCTCTTTTCTTGTCCCAAACAAAAAAACAACCAAAGCAAAGCTTTCCTGCAACATGATGTCAAACAAGTCAATTTCTTCAATTAACATTTAAGCTAAGCGTCAGTCGCTCGATTCTGGCTACTCACCAGCTCTCCTCAGTCAGCAGGCCATACCTGAATCAATACAGCTACATGTGAGGGGACTGTGTGCGAACAGGGAGCAAAAAAGTAATGCACACACTAAGAGCCACTAAAGCTAGACAAGCTCATACTGCCGAGAGCCAATAAGAGAGGAGGTCCCCCCCTCCTCCTGGACAACACTGTCCTCTAATCCCATCAGTGCACACTGAAAATAACCCAGCACAGTGCTCCTCCTGCTGCTGCTGCTTTTACCTGTGATACTCTTCCACCTATGATGCTATGACTCCGTAAAGGCTATCGCTGCTTGAATCTCTGCCAGGAATTGATGCAGAGAGACGGAGCTGGCGAGGATACAATGACAGCCTAATCTGTCCACTTAACAGTCCCTCTGTGAGCCAGATCAAACCACCAGAGAATGCACACAGAGAGGTAAACAAATACTATCAAGTCACATGAAGCAACCAAGGGGATCGAAATTTGTCCTGATATTTGTGCAGAGTTGCATGACTTCATTGTTCAGCAGTAGACTCCAAAAGTCCTTAAAAAAAACACCCGTAATGATTCTGTACCTGCTCTAAACTCATCTGAAGCTGCAGAGAGGATTTGAAAGATACAATTCACATGTTTTAAGTCGCTCTAACAACTCTGACATGCACATACATTCATTGAATGCTCCACTCTCCAAACTGGCTGCAAGACTTCCATGACATTACAGTGAAAGTGGGGCTGATAAATCCACACTCCTTGTTCAGGGTATAAACGGCTCCTATTAAAGTTCAGCTGTGGTTAACGAGGTTTTAAATATCCGGAATAAGACTGGAGTACCCTGGCAGATTTACCTACTGAGGTGAAAGAGGGGCCAATTTCAAAATAAAGGACTATTAAGGCTTTCAAAGAAATGAGATAGACTGATAGAGCAAGCTGTAGCTGTACTTTAAACTCCCACCGAGGCTGGGCTGCTATCAATCTATATATTCTATATAATTAAGTCAAAAATTCCTGCACCAACACAAACATAAGTGCAATCAAAGACTTTTATTTAGTCGACAAAGAAGCGCAACAATTCCTTCTTAGAAAGGCATATCTAAGATTTTGTAACTAAGCAAAGAAAACAGTAAAAAAAAAAAAAAAAGAGTCACGGATCACAAATCAAACACTGTAACACATTAAAAAGAAAAGGAAGTAAAAGAGAGCATCTAAATGTGTTTTAGTTCCAAAATTGTAAGGCTTAAATCACAAAGATGGTTGTATTTGTTCAAAGCTTGTAACAATTGCAGATTTTTAAACTTCAATATAAAAAATAAGAGGATATTGATACCTGTTTCGTTACCAAGGCAACAAAAATAAATGTCCTGACACTCAATACTGGGTCATTTCTTGCTTTTAATTGCCAAAATTTGCAGGCAAACTCCTGCACATTGTCTGAATTGCACAGACAAGTTGCTCAACACAGTATTAGAGCAATTTAGACAGCGCACTCTCTCTCTCTCTCTCTCTCTCTCTCTCGCTCTCTCTCTCTCTCTCGCTCTCTCTCTCTCTCTCTCTCTCTCTCTCTCTCTCTCTCTCTCTCTCTCCGGGCAGCTTTCGGTTAAAAAATGACTGAAGATCTGATGGTTTTTTCTAGCTTCTATACCTACTTTTCTAAACCATCTATTATTAAAATAAAAGTGATTGTATAGTTTAAAGCAAATTGTAATGAAAAATGTCAAAGTATGGAAAGATTTGACAACCTTCATTTGTTCAATGTAAAGCAGGAGACGTCCAGTATTTACCGGGAATATGTCATTTTAAAATGAGCTACACTTATTGTTGGAGAGATATGTCTTGCATCCCATTAGCATCTGCAGTGTATTTACAGCACGTATCTTAAAGTGATCAAATAACTAATTCCTTCTTCATCATCAATGATTCATTAACATTTTAGTAAGAAAAAAAAGGATTGGGGTTTTAAGAATTGCAGCCACATAAATTTTAGTTTCCAGGTATTCATTTCTGCAGCATTCCTCTACAATGATTTCTGCAGAATAAATCATCATTACTATATTTTGAGATGTGTGCATGCCACTTTGTAAATCAAATGTTCCTAACACTTGAATAAAACAGATCATGGTAGGTCAAAACTGGCATGGATTGTCCTTCTGACCCATTGAACCGCGTCCGGATTTCTTTGACCACATCTGTTTGTATACTGCTGCTGCTTTTTTCTTTTTTGTTCTTTTTTTTTACACTTTTGAACCCACAAACAGCGTAGTTACCTTTGAGGACGCCGGAGTAGGCAGCAAGGATGGTCTTCATAGCTGATCTCTTCTTCTTTGAGTGGTGTTAGAGAAGAATCTGTGCTGCTCGCTTGCTGTCAGGATGATAAAAGTCCAACTCCACAGCTCCTCTCACACGACTCCCGTCAACTGCAGCTGAGAGCGGTGAGCAGCGGGCATTTAATCAAACCGGGAGGAGGAGCCACACATACTCACACCAGAGACTGTAGATGAGACTCACACCCAGGGTGACAGGAGCAGAGAGGTGTGTGGGTGCAGGTAGTGGAGCCAGGTTGGGCAGCACGCAGGCCTGCAGGTGGAGGAGGCAGTGTCTGTATTGTCGCTTCCGAGCCTCTCTCTGTGTATTTAAGGGCGCAGTCACGTGGTTGCACTTTGAAAAACATCCAAGTTGTTTTGACCATTAGTCCTGCCTTCACCTCTTCACTAGATGAGCATTAATCTTTATGGTGGGAGGAGGACACAGAGGAACTGTGTTTAAAAAATAGGCTAAATGCCACATTTTTATAAAAAGACTCTTTGATGGAAGGATGACTAAAAAAAAAGTCAGTTTATCCTGATTTTAAATTGATTTTATAGCTTATATTTATATTTTTAACAACATTCAGACTTAAGGTAATGTGAACGAAAACACTACCTCTCTATCTAATTTTAATGTGCATATAGCATGGGATCAAATCATTTTAATTCATTTACAAATCTCTATTTCAGCACTGGAACATTTACTTTGCAGGATACAAGTATCCTATAAATGGTTAATAAAGGTGACCTGTTATGCTGATCCACATTTTAGCACTCACATATAGTGTTACAATGCTGGATACCCAAACTAAACGTGGGCAAAGTTTCACATCATTAGGTAAACTTATGTTGGAGTAGTCCCAGGATGAGTCTGCAGAGGGCGCTACACAGCTTGTTCTACAAATCACAGGAACATTTCCGATATGACGCCAAGAATTTCACAAGACGGCTTCAAGCCTCTACATAATCCGCTGACAGCTCTTCCAGAAGCTTTCTACTCCCAGCACTGGAGAGCAGCCCTCCTCTGGCAGCTTTCATGGACACACCCACCCTTCAAGAACACGCGAGATGTTCTATCTCACCGCTATCTGCTTGACCGCTTTGCTAGTGGCGTGCATGTATGCAGTTTTAATATTAAATGACTGGGATTGTTGGTTTCCTTCTGGACACTTGCAAGACATTTCAGATTGTGATTAAAGTCAGGCAGCTCAGTCAAAGTAGAAGATAATTTTTTGTTAGAAATTATGATTTTGATCAAGTAGAAACATACGGAACAAAGTGTCAGCGAGCTAAGGATACAAAAAGATAGCGCAGATTTTTCTAATTTTGGTGGTAGCTACAGTGTTAAGGACCTCAGTGACATCAGAGCTGGTTACAGCCTCCGTCATGAACACCTGGAAACAAAGCACTTATCAAAACCTGATCACACTTTGTCAACACAATGTTGGTTACTGAGCCGTTAGCGGCTAACGGATTGCCGTACTTTCGCACAGCAAGCCAAATGAACATGGCTTGCCGCTGTCAAAATAAAAACAAGTTTCAAGCTTAACACAAAGTTAGCATCAATGCTTAGAAATGAAAGTATCTTCAAACACTTTAGTCTGTGGAAGTCCTGAAATTCTACTTCATTTGCTGAACAGCTTATCAGTCAAATGTTTAACTCGTCGAGAATCTTTGCTGTGGAAATTGTAATAAAAAAGGGGTGCTGTTTTTAGCAGTGTGCTGTTAATCACTTCCCCTGACACCTACCCCACAGGAGAGGTTTTAGGCATTCAAAAGTACGATCTAGAGAAAGTCAGTGTGGCTGCTGATAGTCTCTTTTGTATTCATAGTTCATAAAGAGACATCAGTATTAATTTCAGTCTGTTTCATAACTACATAAAAACCTCTCGTGTCACTTGATCCATCCAGCCATTATCTATACCGCTTTTCATGTTCAGGGTCACGGGGTGCTGAAGCCCATCCCAGCTGTCACTGTTCAAGAGGCGTAGTACACCCTGGACTGGTCGCGAGTCAATCGCATGGCTGACATAAAGAGACAGACAACCAGCCACACTCACATTCACACCTACGAGCAATTTAGAGTCACCAGTTAACCTAACGAGCATGTCTTTGGACTGTGGGAGGAAGCTGGAGTACCCGGAGAGAGCTTATACATGCACGGGGAGAACATGAAAACAACACACAGATGGCCCTGGTTTGAATAGAGATGGGGATTTGAACCAGGAACCTTCTCACTGTGAGCAACAGCCCTAACCACTGCACCAATGTCACATAATGTCTAATTTTGATTGACTTACAGCTCATTTTATAGTGTCCAAAATAAAAGACTTCCTTGACTTACCAAACGTTTTTCTTTATCCTCATATAACACTAAAGAGAGGTTTCATTGGTTGTCCTGCTGCTGAAAATTCTAAGCCTCCACGACAATCAGAGGTTCCTGACGTTTTTGGCTGAGGCCTCATACTTTTATAGTTTGATGTCTTCTCAGATGATTTGGTTTTATTTTTCAACATTTCACACAAGAAAGACACTTAAACATTTATGCAGATGTAGAAATGTATGAAGTTTGTTTTTCTTCGAAAAAGCCCTCAGATTCATCATGTGATCCTCCATCTACGGTGGCTGACGAGGACAAACAAATAACAACAGCCTGAAAATGTCCAGGAGAGAAATAGTGTCCACTTCATAAAAATATGCTCAATGAAAAGCATAAACAAAAATCAAACACCTATGTGTGTTTCAGAAATCCTGCAAAAAAAGGTGCACATGTTAATGTCCAGATGTGCGGCAGGAGACTTTGTCATTTGCAACACATTTTGTATTTGGATTTGAATGTATTTATTTAACAGGGACAGTTCAGTTTAACATAGGTTCAATACAGAGCATGAAACTGATGTGTCGCACAGAGAGTACATCGCTATTACTCATTTCAAAGTCTTGTCCCCAGTCGAGCCTTAAGGTAAGCGGAGTGTAAGATATGCAACATTCAACAACATAACACCACATAACACTATATAAGAGGATACATTAAAACTCATTGGATTGTTGTATGTGTTGTGGAAGTGGCTTTGTTTACAACTTTGCTGCACATTTCTCCGGAAAATAAACAAGTTCTGCTCCTTTCATGTTTGTACAGTTACTGCAGGGAGGACATCTGTAATATGAAAACTTATCTACAGGCTTTAAGTCCAGCTCCCAAACTAAAAACATCACAACCCAATGTGTCGTCAAGCTTTTTTAATCCTCCTGAAACAAAAGGTGAGGAACATTAAACAGTTTGTATTTCCTCATGAGTGTAGTAGAGCAGAAAATTGAAGTAGTGGGGCACCAATTGCTGAGTGGTTAGTTTGTGCACACCATGTATACAGCGGCCTGAGTTCAAATCCGACCTGTGGCTCCTTTCCCGCACGTCATTCCTCTCTCTCTCTCTCCCTGATGTCCGACTCTATCCACTGTGCTATCTCTGCAATAAAGGCACAAAAAGCCAACAAAATAAATCTTTAAAAGAAAATGAAAGTAGCAGAAAATAGGAACGATAAACATCTGAACCCAATGTGTTGAGAGGCTTTTTATTGTAATCCTCAAGTGAGTGTTTTTATCTAAATAAATAAGCATTAAACAGTTTGTATTTCCTCATGAGAGTAGAAGAGTAGAACATTTAAGTAGTGGGGTGTTAATAGCTAAATGGTTAGTTTGCACACACCATGTACAGAGGCTGTAGTCCTCGAAGCGTGCAGCCCGGGTTAGAATCCGATCTGTGGCTCCTTTCTTGCATGTCTGTCCCAACTTTCTCTCTCTCTCTCCCTGATTTCCAACTCTATCCACTGTCCTATCTCTGTAATAAAGGCACAAAAAGCCTCAAAATAAAACTTTAAAAAGACAATTGAAGTAGCAGAAAGTACTCAAGTAAAGTAAAGGGGACTGAAGCTCACTTCTTATATAAAAGCTTTCAGCTACTGTAAGAGTTACGATCCGTTCAGCTTTGATTATGAACCAACTTTGCCTCTGGTGAATCTTAGGTCGAAATTTAGAAGCACATTTTAACACCCAGACTCCTGATTTCTGAGACCTCATTTCATCACAGCTGAACTTATAAAAAGTTCAGAGTTTCAATAAAAGTTTCTTAGTAATGATTTTGCATAAAGATTCCTCGTGCTTCTTCAGTAACATGCAGGCCATAAAGTGTCCCTGCTCTGTATTTCAGGATCATTAATGAAAGATTGCAGCTCTCTGCATGTGTCTGCACTTTGTATCTGATGCAATTCATCCCAAAACGTTAAACTGATATGAGATATCTAATGGGATCAGGCCCAAGAATTATAGGTTGCTTTGGATTGAAGTCAGTCATTCAGTCCTTGACATGAGGCTGCAGTTGAGAAATGTCAACATCCAACAGTTTGGGACATCAGTGATATAATCGTGCAATTTTATATCCAACTTGTACTTTTAATCTCGATGATTTTAGCTTCATTTCTAGGCTTTTATGTAATTTGACAAACTGTGGAAACCCTTTTGGCCTTCATTTAATGAGTTTTTATTTACCTTTTGCTGCAATCACATCAGTTCTTGAATCAGTTCTTGTAACTCTGCTCGAACCTTGGGTCACATCCAAAACATGGTAAAGCGACCTTTCACTACTCTGCTGCAAACTGAAGTCATGAGGTTTCCATTTATCTTCACTTTCCATAAATCAAGTTCAATCAGAAGAGAATTAAGGAAATTATTGATTACAATGGATAACATGGAAATGAGACTTGACAGAAATACTTTGGCGCTTGGACTCTATGGGGTGGGTGATGTGTTTGGAGAAGGACAATTCTGAGCGTCGACAGAATAAACCCCTTGCGGTGTCGGACACATTGGGTAAACGAGTTTCCGAGATGTAAAATGTAACAGAACGCCAGCTCAAGTCGGAGCAACAGCTCGAGAAAGAATAATGCAAAATATGTTTTGTTAATGTTGATCAACTTTTTAATCAAATATAACAAGTAACAGAGACTTTCACACGTCTTCTTAGTAGCATCCAGGCTGTTTGCTGCTGTCGTTACAACATTCAGACTCTCTGAACTAAAATAACGTGAACACACTGAAGTTGGAACAACGACTTCCTAGCTCTGAAACTGGGACCATCTGAGGAGCACCTGGATGCAGCATATTTTCAGAAAATGATAAGCCCATTTGTTGCCTGCAAAATGTTTCAAAAAAAAGTTTGGACATCGGCAACAACAGAGTGGAGAAGATGTGATTTGCTAAAAGAAAACACCTATTGGAACTTCTCACAGTTAGTTAATGAGGTTAACTGGGAACAGGTTAGTAACATGATTGGGTTTAAAAAGGCCACACAGTGAGGCTGAGTGTATCTGAAGTAAGGACGGGGAGGGTTTCATCCTCCTGTGAAAGACTGCGCTGGACAGTTGTGCAACAATTCGAGACAATTGTTTCTCAATGTAAAATTACAGAGAATCTGGGGGACTTCATCGTCTGCAGGACATGATCTGAGAATCTGAAGAAATCTCTGTATGCAGGGGTGTGATGGCCGCACAGGGGTAATATCACTTTCACCTCATTAGTAGTCCACCACGCGTTTGTATTACAGTCAACCACACGAACAATTTACACAAGTTAGTTTGATTTGTTGTTAGTTTATTATTGCATTTGGTCTCGCATTGTTTAAATGTAGTGCAAACAATTTATACCTTGTAAGATTGAACACTCATCTCTGTTGTACTAATCATTATTTCTTTCTGTTGAGTTACCTCGATGTTGGGGGGGAACTTCCTGATCTGGGCAAAGGGGCGTGGCCGTAGGCAGATACATGCTGCATTCAGGTGCTCCTCAATGGTCCAAGAGTGGGAAAGTCGTTCTTCTGACTTCAGTGTGTTCACGTTATTTCACTTTGGAAAGTTTGAATGTATAAACAACAACTAACAGCGTGGACGCCACGAAGAAGACGTCTGAATGTTTCAAATTATATTCGAGCAAAAAGTTGATGTGTCCGAGTTGTTGCTCCGACTTGAGCTGGCGTTCATATGCATTTTACAACTCAGAGAGTCGTTTTTCCAATTTCTCCATCACCACATGAATGCACCAAAAGCTACAGAGGCTATAGTCCCCAAAGTGGGCGGTTCGGGTTCAGATCTGATCTGTGGCTCTTTTCCTGCATCACGTTCCTCTCTCTCTCTCTCTCTCTCTCTCTCTCTTTTCTGGGCCCGAGGTCGTTTTAGATAGATTGAGAAAACTGGTCTCATCAGTTCCAAGACGTGTTGTTTAAAAAAAAAAAGGTAACCCAAAAGTTGGGACAGGGTCTTCTTTTCCAATTTGACGCTGGGCATATATATTCCCCACCCCAAAAAAAACATCACTTTCTATTTCTATATACATTTTACACAACATCCAACCCTTTATAGGAAAAGGTGAACATTACATATTTAGATATACATAGTTCCCATATTTATATATTTCTAACTCCTACCAGCTATACTTCCCTTTTAAAGCCATGTTTATTGTTTGTATCAGAGAAGCTAAAATGCCCAAATCTGCACCAGGAGATTAAAAAAGTATTTCTGATTCTGAATCTTTCTAATAAATTCAACTTTTGAAAAAAGAAAAAATGCACCTTGATTGAGTTTTCTCTGCTTGTTGGCTTCATGCGTCGCTCCTATGCTTTCTTCACTTGTGTAAAACTTTAAACATGCTGTATAAATAAAGCTGCATTGCCTCACATTGCCTTTTATGTAATTCATGATCTCAATTAATGTAATGAGTTAATACCTGAGTTCTTATATAAGACGTGCTGTGTGAGGCCGACTGTATCTGTGCAGCAGATAGCATATCATCTCCAGATAGGACTCTGTTATCATGCAAGCTTTCATTTGTTGTTCTTCCAGTACACACTGAGCTGTCATATATCGTTAGAAATACGTTTCATTCTTCTCAACCTGTGAAAAAAGTGAAGCCAAAGCAGTCGTTCTGTGTGTTTCCTCTGAGTCGACGGTGTTGATGTTTTGTTTTCTTAAAGTCAAGATAAGATACGACCCGCAGGATTCAGCAAACACCTTGATTATTGTGCACTTTGACCGCCGTCTTCAAAAATAGGTCACGATGTTGTTACCCTGACCTGACTCACGCCCATCTGAGAGAAACAAACAATCAACAACAGTTTGTCCTTACAGGAGACCATGGGACACACCTCTCTATGCTAGAACGCCCCTTCTATCAACGACGTGATTGATTGACATTGATCTCTGATGAATTTGTCTGATTTTTGATTGCATCCCTGCAGGAATCTTAAGGATATAAAACTGATAGATCTGTTCTGTTTACTATTAGTGATCTCTACTCTCCTCTTGATACAGAAAGATAATATTCATATTGGGTATATTCACACAGTTTGTTTATTTCCAGAATCTATGTCTTTATTTAGAGACAGGACAGTGGATACAGTCAGAAAGAAATCAGAGAGAGAGAGAGAGAGAGAGAGAAAGTGGGGAACGACATGGAGGAAAGGACCCAGAGGTCAGATTTGAACCCTACAGACAACAGCATCTGTACATGGGGCGCAGCACTAACCACTAGACTACCGGCGCCCCAAGCAGGCGGTCTGGGTTCAAATCCGACCTGGGGCTCCCTTCCCACATGTCTTTCCCCACTTTCTCTCTCTCCCTGATTTCTGACTCCGCTGTCTGGTCTCTACAATAAAGGCTTAAAAAAGCCCCAAAATACAAATTTTGACCAATTTGTGCTTTGACGCTTTAGGAGAAAATGTTAATAATTTGTTTCCATAAGTAATAACGTATCAATATGTGAATCATAATCATTAACAGGTCATTGGTATGTGAGTGTACATGCTGGTATACATTTATAAGGAAGATGAATAACTATTAGGGCTGTTAGCATTAACTAGTGAATCACGATTAACTAAGGTCTGAAATTAATGCATTCATCTTTTAGTCGTCCTCAGTGTCTCCCTGTAGTCACAGTGATGTAAAAGAACGACCCTGCTGCATCTTTGAATGTCTCATTTCACTTTAACAACCTCTCAGACAGCTCAGCTGACGAGTCATACAGAGACATTTTCTCTCTGTCATCATTTAAATGCTCTTCTATTTTGAAATTAAGCACTTTCACAATTATTTCTCTTTTTTTGCTTCACATTATTGGTGCAAGTTTCTTTTTCTTTTGGTCAGCACTTTTATCAGTCCAACACCCCTACACACACATACACGCACACACACACACACACACACACACACACAGACACCCCTCCACATATACACACACACACACCCCTCCACACGCACACGCACACACACACGCACACACACACGCACACACACACACACACACACACATACACGCACACACACTCACCCCTCCACACATACACACACAGACACACACCCCTCCACACGCACACACACACACACACACACACACACACACACCCCTCCACACACATCTGGTCCAGACAGTGATGAAAGAGTTGGGGCATTGCCCAACCTGCCAGCCAGTTCATTTGGTAATGTCAGAGCTGTGCCATGTGTAATAGAAGTGCCTAACAAAGTTCACAGACGGTCTTATCGCCCCGGAGAGAGATCCCAGACTGGACATTAAACTGTAAATGTGGAATTTAAACTATAATAAAACAATAAATGTGACACGTAGTCGTGTGTCCGACTTATCGCTGAGGCCTATCGAGTGGTGTCCAGTAAATTCACTTCATATCATCTTTGATGAGATGTACATCAATGTTAAGTTGTTTAAGTAGTTTGCCATGTTGTTTAAAATGTTCATGACACTCTCTGACAGTCATTAAAGGAATAGCTCAACATTATGTATCTGGTAGATCAGGGTAAACCCGTTCAAGTCTGGCATTAACCCCAGTATTGACTGTGGACAGTAGAGACAAGTAGAGACTTACTCGTATTTTGGCTGCCACAGTTGCATGTCGAGGAATTTTATGTGGCATGTCTCTGTATTGTGTGTGTGTGTGTGTGTGTGTGTGTGTGTGTGTGTGTGTGTGTGTGTGTGTGTGTGTGTGTGTGTGTGTGCGTGTGTGTGTGTGTGTGTGTGTGTGTGTGTGTGTGTGTGCGTGTGTGTGTGTGTGTGTGTGTGTTTCATAGCTAACCTGAAATAATAATAAAAATGATCACTTTCTTATCAGTAGAACATCCAAAGCGTTAAACCTGCAGGCTTTGCTTTTCCTTTAGGTCATGGTCTAGACTTGACCTCTTGACCTCTTGACCTCTTGGCTCCTTTCACTGTAAATGTTCGGCTCAGCTCACAGTCTCTTGGCTCTAGTTTTATATTTAATCAGATATGAGGGTGGTATCAATATTTATCTATCTGTATTACAAAATGGAAGAAAATGCTCTATTGCACGTAAATGTCCTGCATTCAAATCGTAAAACACAAATATTATCAACTTTCCAAAGTAACAAAGTTAAACGTTCTCTTTGTGCAGGATTTTTTATTTATTTTTATTTAACACAGGGGAAATTCTGGTTTATTGAAAAACATGCTTCTCACACCTTAGACACATGCACAAACAGGACCTTTGGACATGCATTCATGGAGAGATGTCAGAGTAGGGCTGCTACACTGAGAGCAGTGTCTTGCTCAAGGGCACCTCAGCAGTACTCGGGTGGTGACCTACAGTAGCACCTCTCCAGCTACCAGACGCTCTCCATATTTTTGGTAAGCACAGGGACTTGAACCAGCGACCCATCGGTTCCCAACCCAAGTCCTTGCATAGTGAGCTACAGGTTTTTCTTGTTGTTCATTCCTGTTATAGTTCCTTTTATTTTGGAGCTGCAAATTTAGAGAAAGGACAGTGGAAGAATCAGAAACTGGGGAGAGAGAGAGAGAGAGAGAGAGAGAGAGAGAGAGAGAGAGAGAGAGAGAGAGAGAGAGAGAGAGAGAGTGGAGAACGACATGCAGGATAAGTTGGATTCGAACCCGGGCCCCCCACCCGAGAGATTTAAGTCTGTACATGGGGTGCATTCACCAACAGCTACAGGCCCCAAATATTTTTTTTAAAGTAAGTACTCCAGAACTTTGAGCTAATTTGACTTTGAGAGAAAAGTACTGCAAAATGCTTCTTCTGCTAAGTGTATAATAACTGGATAATTTGACCTTTCTGAGGCTATTTGACCTTTCACTAATGATTCTGCAGAAGTCACGAGTCAGACCCTTTCAGTCGCAGCTCCAATTCACGATTTAAAGTCCGATCCACTGTATAAAAAATAAAAAATACATGTACAAGAATGATGAATAACTTTTAGGGCTGTCAGCATTAACTAGTTAACTAGCTGCATCTTTGAATGTCTCATTTCACTTTAACAGACTCTCAGGCAGCTCTGCTGACGAGTCCAAAGTCATATCCACCTGATGACATCACACATTTACCTTTGTTACCGTTCCTTTGAGCTGTTTGACGTCAGTTTGGGATCCCTAACGAGCTCCTTTTGCTGTTAAGTTAATGTTGTAGTGGTTTCCAGAAGGTCCTTACTTTATTTCAAAATAAAAGCAGGATTAAATTCAACAGCAAGTAAAGTACTCTCATTTTAAGACTGTACAAAAATTCAAAATAAAAGCAAAATAATCGAATTCCAAACATGTGATTACAAAGGGAGCTCAGCGTAAGTTCAGGCAGGAAGACTGGTTATATCTTTCACACATTCATTCATGTCTTCACTTCAACCTAAACCACTCCCCCTACTATTTCCTCCATCTCCCTGCACTGGTGATCAGCTGATTATGGGCGTTTATTCGTTAAGTAATTAACCAACCAGTTTCGGGCACAACCTCTCTCAACCAATAATCCTGCTGCTGCCAAATGCTTAAACAGTTCTCTCTCTTCCACAGTCGTTCTGTCCCTTCAGTGCAACTGCTGCAACCCTCCTCCGCACCAGTCACCTCCATCTCCGCTCAGCTGAGTCCAGATTCAGGCTCAGAAACCCACTCCTCATCACAGCCTCCATTCCTCTCACCACCACCAGTGTCTAGACTCCATAGGGGGGTATCCTGTCCTGCTGTCGGCCTCATGACCCCTCCGAGTACATGAAGTCGTCACGATGGAGTCTAATCCCCAAAGACTTTGCACATTTGATTGTTAAATAAATAATTGTTCATTCTCAATTAAGTCTCTCGTGATTAAAATGTGATTCATTGTTAAAAAATGTAATGTTTGACAGCCTTTGTTAAAACCCATCTGATAACTATATATACTACGTAATAGACTGCCACAGGAATGACGTAATTTTGTAGGCCAACCCGGAAGTAGCATCGCCATGGGTTCCTACGAGAATTCGCCTATGGGATTTTTGCATTGGATTTTGGATCACTGCAGAAAATAAGCTCTGTGGCTAACACACGTTTCTGATGCGTAGGTGTTTTGCTCAGCAGGATAATCTTTACAAATGAACACCACTTTTATGAAGTTTGAAGCGTTAATGCAGCCGAGAGAAGTAAAAAGCTAACGTTATGCTACAAGCGAACTACACCACGGTCGGTTGATTTTAACGTCACTACCGTTATACTTCACTGATCTAATCAGCGGTTTTGACAAGCTAGTGAAACTGTAGCTTAATAAGTTGTTTATTAACCTAATATTTGCAAGAGCACTGAAAAACATGACTAGAGGCTGTAAGGCGGACTAGTGAGAGAGTTCCTGGAGTGATGACGTTTAATGTCCCCGACAACCACTGTAGTCTCATTTAGCCACTTGTTAGCAACCGCCGTTTTTAGTACGCGTAAAAACTTGGGGTCTTATCTAACGTAGTTTATCTCGTCTAACAAAACGCCAACATCTCTTAAGTTAGTGTTAACCACAGACCTTATTTCAGGCGTCTAACCACAAACCCATTCAAAATCCCCATTGACTTTTAGAGTTAGGAACCCATGGCGCTAAAATGCTAACTCACTTCCGGGTTTTAGGACTCATTCCTGCGGCAGTCTATTGACAATCATAACACTGATAATGGCTAATGCTAGCATCTAAATCCGTCCTAGCTAATATTAAACGTTGACATAAAAATATTCAGATATTCAGATTGTCTTACGTTTGTACAATTTATAGCTTAACATCTGTAAAAAAAAGAATGGCGGCCATGTGAATAGGGTGAATTCTTCTTTATTTAATCTCATACAGAAGTTACAGAAGTCCTCTCATACCTAATACAAACAGATACAACATTGTGTCTTGTTGCAGAACCAATAACAGTTTATTTTCTTTAATAAACCGGTCATTTGAGAGCAGAGTCTGGTGTACAGAGCTTCTCAGAAAGTAAAACTATCTGAGCCTGCAGCCCCAGGGCTTTACAAATAAATATGCATTCAAATCCTCTCCATCTCGTGTCCACTTTAGACAAAGTTCAGGTGTGTGTCCTTGTCCACTCCGTAGTTTCCTTTGTGCTCATCAAACAGGTTGCTGAGCTCCTCCATGTAGAGCTGATGGAGGGCATCCAGTTCCTCTGCTGTCGGCTTCTCATTCCTCTCCACCCTGATCGGCCGTCCAACTGCAGAGAGGTGACAAGGTGAAGGACAACACACTCGGTCAGTTTACTTTATGATTTGCAATATTGTCTGTTTGATGCAATCTAAGGCATCTGTTTATCCAACGCGTGATAGCATTAGGGCTGCATGCTGGTCAGCTATTTGTGTAACTGTTGCTAAGTGTGTTTGCAGCAGACTGGGCATCATCTCTCTTTCGGTTGACAAATCCTGTAACTCTCTCTGATTTTCTTCACGCTCCCTGACACACTCTTTGCCAACTCGATGACATTGATACCCTCTGCCAAAATCAACAGCTGCTTAGGAAACACATGAGCATGAATATTGTAGACATAAAAAGAGGACAAAGCCTTGAAGCCATTGCAGAAGTTCTTTAAACCTGCATTCTTCAAATGGCCAGCAGGGGACGACTACAAAGGATACAAAAAGAAGGCAGATTATATAAAACCAGAAGTTCTCAGTAAATGTATCATCTTAAGTAATATTTTCCTGATGACTTTATGTTCTCAACTGCTAGTTTTCACGCAGCACAGACCAGCACAGCACGGACCGTCGGTGAGTTGAGGTCGCCCTAGTTTTTGCGGTGTGTCCGCCTCAGTCGCTACCCGTCGGCCCCGTCTGCCTTTTTTTGGTCGATTCTACATGTTGAATCGGCGTCGGTGAGAGGAATCTCTCTGATTGGCTGTTCGGAGGTTTCATTTACCTCCAGCTCTTGACACATGTTTGGGAAAGCCCCTTGAGCATGCCGCTGTAGTATCCATGCTTTCACCCATCAGTGCAGTTTCTCCTTATTTGTCGCCTCCGCCTCTTCTTTTCTTTTTCCACTAAAAGATAAAGGGCTGACAACGCCAGTGCCATTTTCGACTTTTTATCACAGCTGTGTGAAAATGGTATTCTTGTATCATAACAACGGACTACCGCCGCCTGATGGCATGGAGAGTTATTTTCTCTCACGCATGCGCAGAATGAACGTGGTAGTTGGCCGTTGACTGTAGTCTTTGCTGTGTGTTCTAGTGCAACTTTTTGGCCAAGACAAGAGGCCACTAGTTCTTGCCGTCTGCTTGGTGTGTCAGGGCCTTAAGCTCAAAACATGATTTTGTTACTATGCCTACTAGGGATGACGGTGTCATCAATTTCATGATATCGCGAGATCAAAAGTCCTCCAGGCGGGCAGCCCAGGTATTAATCCGACCTGTGGCTCCTTTCCCTGCATGTTGTTCCCAACTCTCTCCCTCCCTGATTTCCAGCTCTATCCACTGTCCTATCTCGGCAATAACGGCACTAAAAGCCTCCAAATAAAATCAGTATTTTTAAAAGCTTGCTGCGTACAGACATAACTTTAGCGAGCCTTTTCTGTATCTAATCTCTTGCGTTTATTTTGTCTTATTTTACCTTTTATTCATTGACTGACAAAAAACAATAAAACTAAAGTTACAATTTGATCTAATGTTGAATACATTTGGTCTGTCTGTGCTGCTTTAATTTGTGATTTGAAATACTTTGTGCAGCACGTTTGCATGAGAGATGCTTTATAAGTCAAGTTTGGTGGAGTTGAATAGTTGACCCAGTTCCACGGCATCCACAGAAGGAATCAATCGGTAACATAGAGAACAGATAGCTCACTTTAACCGCAGGATGTACTGTACTGTGGTAGGCGATAAATAAGCATAATGTTTACTGACCCACAGTGTGGATGGGTTTTCTGTAGGGCATCAGACCGAAGGAGTACTGGAACACACCACGTGCATGGAAGAGAGGCAGGGAGATACCCATGATGCTTTGTAGCTTTTCCTGTGTCCACCTCAGCCAGGTTCCTCGTGAGTTTCCTACTTGATCAAACACTTCGTTCTCTCCAAAAGAAAACACTGGCACCAGATGAGCACTGAAAACACATTTTTCAAATGAAAAGACTGTTTAATTAATGAACTATTTTTGTATCACCGTTAAATCCAAAGTTGATCCTGTGAGCGTTTCAGTGTTTTCACAGGAACTTGAGAGAGTTGAATCAGCCTCTGTGTGAAGAGGCCACGCTGAAACCTTAAATGAATAGATTGACAGATAATCCTTTCAAAGAGCAACAGACCTCGGAGAAAAGGCTGCACTGAACAGATAAAAACTTTCCTCTTTCCTCCAGGCGATCCTTGTTCTTACCCGTGCTCCATTGCCATTTTGATGAAGCCTTTCTTCTTAGCCAAGAGGACATTAAAGGTACCAGGGTGGGCATCCAGGGCCTCCGGTGCCCCACCGACAGCTATGACGACGGCGTTACCGCCTTTCCTTTTACTGAGAGGATATCTTGCACTCTCTTTGTCCGAAGGAATCAGACCTGTTGTAAAAGAAGTGTATGAGGGATTGAAGCCAGAGGTCAACATTTAATACACATTTTATTACAAACGCAGATCTCTTTCTTAACCAAACCAGGAAGTTTTGGTGCCAACACAAAAAAGACAACTTATTGTCAATGAAAACAATTGTACTACAATGTCATGAATTCAATCAGACAGAGCAGGCAACTGCTTTGGGCCCCAGGCCAGTAGGGGACCCCTGAGGGCTGACAAACTTTAAACCACAGCAGCGACTCAAAATGTGCAAATTTTGCAATGACGGTAGGAAACCTCCCTAAGGGGGCCCCATCTGAAAGCACTCAGTCTCATTGCCCTCCTAAGCATTATCCCTGTGAAAACTAAAGTTTGACAATGGAAGTCACTGAAGGACAAAGACATTTCTGGAAGTGAAAAAAAGAGGAAGCGCAGTACGTGTTGGGACACTGGAAGACATGATGGGGGTGAATTCTGATTGGAGGGGCCCCAAATTAATTTTAACCTCGGGCCCCAACATCCTCTAGGGTCGTCACTCTTCCTGATGGCCTCGTTTACAATTATATAAATAAAGAGTCATAAATTCGGTCTGTTCCCTATTGTGGCGTCCTGCCCTCTCTGTCTGCATGTGTTTTGGTTTGGTTTAACTTCCTGGCTCAGCAGCCAATAGGCAGAGTCGGGAAGGACTTCAGTTAACTACGAGTCCATCAGGCCTCAGCCTATTTAAGTGGCTTCACTCTCTCTCCTCTCTTCCTCCCAGGCGTATCAGACTTACATAATTATGATTGTTTTAAGTTTAGTTTAATGATAAATTTACTTCCTTTAAACTTTGTTTCTTGTGTGATACTCTTCTTCGTCACTTACTTTGAGCCACTTCGTGACACCTCAGTTAAAAACTCCTCACAGGAGCTTTAGAAGAGTTTGTCAAATGCGTTATGTGATAAAGTGGGATTAAAACATTTCTTCTGTCCCTCACCTGCACACATGATGTAGTCTCTGAAGAACGGGGCTCTGAACCAGAGGGGCAACATGAGCAGGTAAGTGGTGAGTCCAGGAAACAGCTGTGTGATGCCTGTGGCGTAGGTGCAGAAGTTAGTGAAAGCTCCGGCCACCAAAACACCATGAGGATGGAAGCCCAGGATGTAGTTGTTCCTGGGGTCGAGGTCAGCAGTTTTCACCAACTGAGGGGAGGAAATAAAAGAACAATGTGAAAATTTAAAGCGATACGCCGGTCCATTTTCCTGTCAATTTGTTATATTCGTATTAAATCTGGGGGTTTTTTTGTAGAGAATATTTTAGATCATCAGATCATGATATTTTTCCTGAAAAAGCTGACGTTGCAGCATAATGGTGACCCAGCTGTCCACAGCCCAAACATGTGCCACAGTATCCCAATTTAAACTTTGGTCTTTGACCTCTGAATTCTCCCTCAGCCCTCCTGTCTGCAGCCTCTGCAAACTGTGTGGAAACATTTACAACCAGCATACTGTAACCTCCACTCATAAACCTGCAAAACCTTGAATGATCAATTTTGACATCTTTTAACGTTACTTTACTATTTACATGTTTTGCTACAGATTCTGGTACTTTCTCTGCCCAGCCCTTTGCAGTATAGGATCTCCCAAATAATGGAGCAATACAGCATTGTTCACTCTGCCTCTACTGCAAACATCAAATACACAAAAATAGAAGTCCATGTATGCAGACTGATATGCAAAGCGTACCTTTGAGCTGTCATTGCGGCTCCTGTTGCTCATGTGAGCTTCTGTAATATCAGTCTGTGTAGTTCCAAGTCATTCATGGCACAAGCACAGTTTTGAATTTTTAAGAATAAAAATACAGGGAAAACATTTTACTGATGGTTTTAAAAGGATCACTTTGGTGGGGCTCCGGTGGCGTAGTGGTTGGTGCACGCGCCCTATATGCAGAGGCTTTGGTCCTTCAGGCGTGCAGCCCTTGTTCAGATTCGGCCAGTGGCTCCTTTCCTGCATGTTATTCCCCTTTCTGTCTCTCTTAGCAGTGTCTGACTCTACCCACTCTCCTATCTCTAAATTAAGGCATAAAAAGCCCCAAAATAAGACCAAAAGGGTTCAGCTGACTCGCAGATCTTTATCACTTCTTACATGCTAAGGACGGCCATGGTTCCCAAGTCTGATAATGATTCCTCTGACTTTGGTTCTCACAACATATTAAGTCCTAATATGTTAAACACATGAACACGGTAAATGCAAGCTTTTCTAATCTCCAGACCACTCATAGAGCTTTTACACAACATGTCACATTCACCCGTTCACATACTGATAGAAAGGACGCTACATAAAGGGTCAAACTGCCCACCAGTACTTAACGCACCCAGACACAAATGGATTTGCATTTTGAAGTTTACTGGGGTAGGTGTCTTTCCCAAGGACACCTCAACATATGGACCATGCAAAGTTAGGAATGAAACCACCAACCTTTCATTGAGACAAAGCTGCCTATATGAAAAGACCTTTTGCTTCAAATCCCTCAGAACTTATTTGGGCCGTGTACATGGCCAGCAACCAACAGCTACAACCTAACGCCAAATGCACATTACAAATAAGACAAAATTGAAGTACTTGATTTAATTAAGTTTTGAAGAAGACACTTTTTTTAAATACTAGAAACGAGATTCTAAGGCTGTATTTGATTCAATCCCAAAACTGTAATCAGAACAATTGGGATCTTAAAGTACTTATAATGAAGCAAGTATTGATCGGACTGGTTGATTGATTTATCGGACGGTGATGAGGTCACTTGTGGAGGTGTTAGGACTCTGTGGCAGCTCCTCTGATCTCTCAGAATAAATTCTTGCGGAATCAGGGAACTTCCCACCTGCATTATGTTTCTGAATCATTTGCTTCTCAGTCCTTTATGTTGGCTGCAACTCTGCAGGAACTTCATAAAGTTGCTTCATAGTTAACACTTGAATGCAGATCATTTTTCATTGGGTTAGTTATCACACCTTGTAACTGAGTGATTTTTCTCTGCAGTGTCAAGAAATAAAGACCAGATAAGATACTGTATCTCACCTGTGAGGATTGTTTGTTTGTGTGCCCTCTCTGGCTTAAAAAAGAGGAGATAGTGGGAGGCACTCGCGGTCATTGTCAAGAGTAAAGCCTGGTTTGTCTGCAGCACATTGCAGTCGATTGTATAAAATAACACATCCTTTCCACTCACTGCTGGTATCTGTGTGTTAGATCAGTATTTCAAGGCTCCACTGCTCTGCTCTCAGGACAAAATTCACGGCCACATTCTCAGCGAGCCATGCTAACTTGTCAAAAAGTCTTATTCACTGTGAATTTTCAATACTTCTCTCAATCTTTTCTTGCAGTTTGTGTCTTCCTGTTATATAAAAAAAGCAAGCCTCCCTGAGCATTGACAAAGCGCTTCTGTCAGACATGTACTTGTAGGGCTCACCTGTATCATAAAAGCAATCAGACTGACTTTTATGTTCCAAGAAGCAGGTCAAGATTTTTGACCTTTACAGAGTGTGTTGTTTTTGGTCCCCTCTGTTTGTGTAGCACACTGCCTCCAGCTCACAGAGTTAATCATTGTCTTGATTCCCTCTTGTGGAGGCCCTAGCAGTTTAAAAACAAAGGACCTGTCCACTAGTGACCAATCAGAGTCCTCCTGACAGGTTGTCAACACAACATCAACCCCATTGTTGTTTGTAAACCTGGGGACTTTGGTCAGAGTTGGCCCACTTACCTGCAAGCTTTCTTCCACTTAGCCCTTTTACTAATTGCACTGAAGCAGAGTCTCCTTCAAGCTAATGTTAGCCAGTGATTAGCTCAAGAAAGGCAGAAAGAAAGATCTCCCCATAGACTGCTTTCTGCTAATCTCGTCTTTATGCTAATATTGATCAACAGGCCAAAGCTCCTGATTTCTTCTCCAGACATCAACCTTGTTCACACTTGCACAAAACTTTTCTGGATGGGCTGCATGTGACATTTCAACAACATGTCTTGCCTCAGAAGACCCCCCCCCCCCCCCCCCCGATAGGGATAGTCTCCCGCTCAGTGAGGGGCATGTGTGAATGGCCAGGTCAGGAGGATGTCAGGGGCAGAAATCCTCCAAAAATGTCCAGGAGTGCGTCTGTTAAAACGGCTATAGGGGGTGATATCCATCTGTCACTACCCTTTGCTTAAGGATAAAGTTTCATTTTCATAATTAAACTAAACATTAATACAGATATTGTTTATCCTGTGAATAATGGTGATAGTGCAACATGATGAAGATACAAAAAACTGTGTGGTCATGTTTGTGACTCACCTAAAAATATGTTGTGGCTACTGCATGATCTCTTCTTGTGTGGTGAAGACAAATATGTAACCCGTGCAGATGAATGAACTAATGTGTTTTAGTTCTGTATAAATCTCCATCCTGTCTAAATATGTTCTTTACTGCTCTTAATAAACAAGCGAGGACTCGTCAGCTGGTGACTTTTTAGTCTGAGCTGACGGTGGTGAGATTAGCAATGGTGGGAGAAGATTCACCAATGAAACTAATTCTCCTCTCTGAAGGACACTGCTCCTCTTTACTCTCACATTGACTCTTTGTTTCAGAGTTAATGCGACATACAGTCAGATGATCCTTGAGATGATTCACTTTGAGAGCGGTACATGAGAGCGGGAGAAACACTCAGAGGTTTAGAGGTTGTTTTTATTCTTAGAAATGAGTCTACTTTTATTTTCATTATTAGCAGTATGTTCTTATATACTTCTGTCTGACATATATTCACGTAACACCTCTAATGTGAGACTGACACATTTCTAACTCTGATATCTCTGACCTTACACTCTTAGATTATAACGCCTGATATTTACAGCGTTACAAACAATATTAAGATTTCTCATCTCATTCAGTGCCTTTTTTTAAAGATCTTGTTCTGGTCCTTTTGTTGCCTTTATTGGAGAGGACAGCTGAAGAAAGACAGGAAATGTTGGAAGGAGAGAGTAGGGGATGACATGCAGCTAAGGGCAGAGGTCAGATTCTAACCCACAGCAGCTGTGACGAGGACTACAGCCTCCGTACATGGGCCGTGTGCATGACCACTAGGCTATGCAGCGCTCCATCTGATTCAGTTTTCTAAGGGAGAGTTTATTTGCATGTCTGCTTCCTCTGTATCTTTTTGTAAGAAAGGTTTCTCAATTGAAAAATGTAAAGGAAGAGGTCAACAAGCACAGTTTGCCTTCAGACTACATTAATCTGCTTCAGAGCCTCAGTTGCATCATTTTGACTCTGACAGGATGCGGGGAGTGTCCACCATTTTCAAGGAAGTCAAATAAAACCTAGAAAACAGCTTATAAAGGCCCTGACACACCAAGCAGACGGCAAAGAACTAGTGGCGACGAGGGCTGCCTGTGGCGTCGCCTCACCTCGCCTAACGTCTTGGCCAAAAAGTTGCACTAGAACACACCGCAAAGACTACAGCCAACGGCCAACCACCACGTACGTTCTGCGCATGCGTGAGAGGCAATAACTCTCCGTGCACGCAGGCAGCAGTAGTCTGTAATCGTAAGGATGTGTTTCTATATCTGAACTATGTCAGGAAGGTGTCAGATTTCTTAATTTGCAGTTTGCAGTGTTACATACATTGTCATTTCTAGATGCAGTTTGTTTATTTCCTGTATGTTCTGGATGTATCATCTCTCTAACGTCTTTATGGTTTTTACGCCCCACCATTAGGCGGCCCTTTGGGGCTAACAACAACCCACAAACTGACCCAATGAAGTGACATAAAACATCTTAACCTTAAAATCCAAACCCAGGGATTCATTATTAACAGACAAACAACTAAATCATAAAACAAAGATCAGGTGTTTTAGGTCACTGAAAATGCACCTTTTGGAAAACTCCTTCCAGGGTGAAGATTTCCAGAAACTATGTTGAAGGTGTTTATGTGTAGACGGGGAAAACTGAGTTTTGGTTTTGTAATGTCAAACTGTGCGCCGGTTTCTCTTCCGTTTGACTTCATTGTGCGACGCTGTTACTTTTGTTGACATGAGATTAGTACGATGTAACATAAATTACTCCCACTATGTTGACGGGCAGAGGCGCCTGAATGAAAAATGAAATGGTGATTGCAGAGGAATGACGAGAACATTTTAGCATGGCAAGAACATCGTTTTTGACTTGGCATGCTCATGAAAGCCGTAACAGAGTTATTTGCTTTTTCATGAGGACGAAAATGTTTTTGAGAACTTTTGATCAACCTTGTAACAAGCCAAGAGGTGGAGCTGAGGCGGGTCTTAAGCCTCCTGATGAAAATCTCCAACTCGCCTGCAACTGTTACATCAGCCATGCAACTTATTATGAATCACTCTCATCCTTCTAAAATCAAAACAGATTAGTCATAACAACATACAGTCAGTGCTAATAAAGAAATGAGCTACTCAGACTGAATTGGTTTTTGAACCATGCTGTAAACATGTTTATTTCTGCTGTAAATACAGACACTTTTGACTAGGTGTGTATCTCACTTCCAGAGCTTCTGCAGCCAGCCTCAAGTGGACACTCGAGGAACTGCGGCTTTTTGCACTTCCACATTGGCTTCACCTTTCAAGTCCAGAGGTTAGCGCTTGGTGTGTCTACAGAAGCGACCCCGGGTTCCATATTACATAAGAAAATTGTTCTGTTATGATAGTGTTAGTGTCTGTCCACTCCTGAATTCTTTATTTACAGGCTGATTTACTGTATTCTCTGCTTCTTTGTGGTATCTCATCTCGTCTTTATCGTTCATTTTACTGCTCTTATGTTTACCATCTCGTTCTAAATCTCCCGACAGATATGACGGACGGTTATAAATCTGTTTGTAACATGTACAGAGATAAAGTATGATACGGTATAAGTAGTAGCATATATCATATTTCTCTCTCGTCTTCATTCTAAAATGATCTTTTCTGATGTAAGACGTTATTTAGTAAACGATGTCAAACTGACAGATATGGGCCACTGTGTTATGTTGACTATGTTGAGTCTTGTTTACAGAAATATGAAACACTTGCGGTACCTAAAGAGACAGATACATCTGAATATGCATCAGAGCTTGTTTTGTACAGTTTGACCTACTTTACTTCTACTTTACTATTCATAAAGAAAAAGATCAATTATATTTAAGAGTGTGTTCTATCAAATGGTTCACTCAGATTAACTTTTTAACTTGTTTTTTATTTAACCTCTTTTTAACCAGCTTTCAAGAAGAGGGTGACCTGGCCAAGAGGGCCACGCCATAATAAATGTTACATTACAGATAAAGTGCAGAGTCATGATCACAGATCACAATTCAAAAACACAGGCACTGTCTAATCATCTCGCAGTTTTTTGTCTGTTTGTTTGTTTTAAAGGGCCACAAATGAGACGGAGGAGCAATGTATACATCTCGAAAAACAAAGTCGTAGTGTTGGGAATAAAGTGGACATTGCATTGATTTAGTGTGAATAGAAATCAATCAGAGGAAGATTTGTTTTCCATATTTCCTTTTCTTTTCAAAATAAAATAAAAACTCCTCTGTTGTTTTAGCTTTGATTTCTTCTCCTAAGAATGAAGTCTGAATTTCTGTATCAGTGCCAAATAATCATATTACGAAAAGAGTTCAAAGTTAAGAATAAACGTTTGTCTTTCACTTTATTTTTTCTAACTCCTGGCTCTAATAATTAATGTTTCCCTCTTCTTCTTCTCTCTTTTCCCCGCTATACCGGGCACTAATACTCCACCATAAATTAGATGTCCTCTAAATATTTGAAAAAAAGAACTGAAGAAAACCTGAAGATAATTTAACTCCAAGCTCTTTTAGAAATGCTGTAGATCTGGTGTTGTTGTCTCTCTCTGTTTTATCAGCCAGGCCACAGTCCAAAGTTTAAGTCTCGCCTAGAGGCGATCTGTAGACTCTGTCATGTTGTGTCACGTTGTTTGTTTTCATGTGTCTATTCTTCAGATGTGGTTTTCATACTATTTAAAATGTCATCCTTCAAATACTGTGAAAGATTGAGCGAAAGTTTGGGTTGTTTCATCATCCAAAGCAAAACGTCCCGAGCTGATATTGGTGCACTACTCAAGCATGACCACTAGAGGGAGGCAGGCAGCAAGAGAGCAGCCAATACTGATACCAGTCAAATGTTTTATAGGCCAAAAAATGATCAACTATTTTAGGCTACAACCCGACCCAGCCCCTCGGGTCATCAGGTGGAGGTCTTTTAGCCGTACCCAGAATAAGATCAAAGTCTGGAGAGGGGGCCTTTAATGAATGTGGTCCTTCTGTATGAAACAAACTACCTGCTGACCTGAGGTCCATCATGCTGTCTCTACTTTTAAATCTACAGACTTTTCTCCAGAAAAAATACCAGTTTGCATTGACACATGCAGCTCACCCAGAAAACTTCAGTGGTCATATTCACGAAGCCTTCTAAGTACTGAGAGTTGCTCTTAGTGACAAAATTCTAATAAAATTCTAAGAATCAAGACATTTTCTAAGAATTTCCCCTTAAAGTTAAGACTGGATCCTTGTTAAGATGCCCGTTATTCACAGAGCGTCTGTAAAACTGTAAGGAGTAGTTAGGAGGACTTTTAACAGGATGAAGAAATGTTCTCCAAACACGACATGAAGAATAATCTTTTTCAATCAAAGGTAGGCAGAACAAGCAAAAATGATTTGTGCAGACATTTCAATCAATCTATGAATTGTTGAGCACAAAGTGAGACATAGGGTGCCTCCGAATTGCATAGTGCCTCCACAGTCTGACAGTAGACAGTCCCTTCTCTCCGTGCTGTATCCTGTTAGTACCTACTGTTCAGTTGGCGCGCACAGTAGGCCGATATTTGTTCCTACTTCGTATGATTCATTCAGTGTGGAAGTGGCGTCAGATGTGATCTGAACGATGGCTCAGTAATTAATACCAAACTCCACATTGCATGTAAACAATTTAACAACTTAACATTTGAAAGGCGCGTGACCTGAACTGGCCGCATTCATCCTCCTTTGTTTTGATTTGGAGGCGAACGTGAAGTGACGTTTCACATTTAATTTCGCACAGCATTGTGGGTGTTAAAATACAACTAATTTCCTAAAACCATACTGCACAAAACCTGGAAGTTAGCATCCATCCTGAAGTGTTCAGTCTACTGAGGTGGACCCAAAAAATGCCCACTGAATGACCACGAGGGTTCAGTCTACTGAAAAGTCCTCACTCCGTACTGAATTGTGGCTTTTCAGACTGGGCCATGCATGTTGAGTTACTCTACACGTGGTTACCTCAATAGGTGCATCCAATCACTAATGAAGGCTTGTTAGAGCCCGATATGTAACAACTACCCGAAATGTAACAACGACCCGAAATGTTATAAAAAAATGTAATAAAACCTGAAATGTAATAACTGGTCGATAATGTAACAAAATGCTGAGCCCAAAACGTAATAACTTTTTGCCCAAAATGTAACAAGTTGTTACATTTTGGGTCAGCTGTTACATTATGGAGCAGGCAAAATATGTTTCTCCTAATAGTGTAATAATTGTATTACATCATAGAATGAGTCAATCATTTATGGATTAAAGGGCTTATAGTAAGGGAATATTGCAAAAAGCTGGGAATAAATTCCTTACCAATAGATTTCTTCACAAATGTGTTCATAAAGGTGTCTTATAACACGTTTAAAAACATTTAATTCCAACTCCTGTAGGAAAATCTGTGAGAGCGGCTCAAAGTCGGGGTACCTGGAATAGTACCTTATTGGTACTACGTATATACTTATGGGTGAAAAATTGAAAATGTTAACCTCTGCTTTAGGTAGCTTGTGAGTGGTCAAACTAGGGGTTCTTTAGGATTCTGAATCCATTGCACACATTTGTTTTGCAAAAAACCAACTCCTTGGTGGAAAAATGGCCACGCCCACTTTTACATGTACATTTACAGTAACTCTATATGTTTATTTTAATATCTCGAATACTAGTTAAAAAAATACTGCACCACATTGTCAAATGTCTTAGGGGTCCAGGTCTGAGTCTTCTCCACACTCTACTGTTCTTAAAGTGGGGATTGGGACCCCCTGGGGGCTCGTGAGACACTGAGAGGGGGGTCGCAAGATGCCTTCCATTACTAAATAAAAAAGTTGAATGACCTAAAATTGCATTTTTTACCCATTATTGTGAAAGAAAATTCAAATATTAGTTGAATTTTAAATACAACTACAGCGGCAAAATAATATTTATGCTGAAATGAAAGTGATGGTTAAAAAATGAATATAAGTTTTCACATACTGTAAGCGAAACAATGTAGGTGTCCCTACAAATGAAAACACACACAGACATCACCTGAGTGTCTGTTTATTAAATGTTTAATGTCCACTCAGCCCTACAGTGTATACATGGAGATTACATATGTTCTGCTTCTAGCCTTTCTTACAACAAATTACTAAAATAGGGACAGTGGGGGTCCCCGGTCTCTAGCACAGTTATTTTGGGGGTCTCAAGCTGAAATGTTTGAGAACCTCTGCTCTACATCATCATTGATACACTTCTTGCATGCTGTACCTTTACAATTTCTGCATGCCTAGATACATTCAACACTATTCTCCATTATTATATATTCTCCATATATACAGTATATATATATATATATATATATATATATATATGGATAAATATATATACATATATATTCACTGACTTTAACTGCTTCAATCTCAATAACACTGGAAGAATGGGGCTGTAACACTTTGGACCTTTAGTTTATATATCTATATACAGTCTGGTATTTATGTATGATTGCTGTAGCCCACGTCATTTATAATCTTCTGTTCTCTTAAAGTGATGAAAGTGAGCATCAACATCGATTTCTCCAATCATCAGTTCAAAATAATGTATATTAAACACATTGAGATCAAACTCAAATTCTACTGCTTTGTGTGTTATTTGTATGTCTCCGTAATTGACCTCTTAATGTCTTGTGTACTATCTTCTCACTTTCATCACTTTAAGAGAACAGAAGACGTGGGCAACATCAATCATACATAAATACCAGACTGTATATAGATATATAAACTAAAGGTTCAAAGTGTTAGAACAGCCCCATTCTTCCAGTGTTATTGAGATTGAAGCAGTTCAGGTCAGTGAATATATGTACAGTATATATCACCCATATCTATATCTATATCTATATCTATATCTATATATATATATAGATATATATATCTATATATATATATATAGATATAGATATCTATATATATGGAGGACGGTGGCATTTGTGTATGATACTACACTCTTCATTAAAGTAATAAGCCCTTTAATCCATAAATGATTGACTCATTCTATGATGTTATACAATTATTACACTATTAGGAGAAACATATTTTGCCTGCTCCATAATGTAACAGCTGACCCAAAATGTAACAACTTGTTACATTTTGGGCAAAAAGTTATTACGTTTTGGGCTCAGCATTTTGTTACATTATCGACCAGTTATTACATTTCAGGTTTTATTACATTTTTTTTATAACATTTCGGGTCGTTGTTACATTTCGGGTAGTTGTTACATATCGGGCTCTAACAAGGCTCTTTACCTGCTGATATAACTTTCAGCAGGTGAAGAGGTTGCTGCACAAGTGGCAATGTGTTTTAAACATTTTAGGCTATATACTTTTTAAGTACATCTTACAAATGATCACACAGAGATGTTAATTTCATCGTGTTTCCTGCAAAGAAATAAACCTTATAAATAACATTGCTTTTGCTTTTCCATTGAATACACTGATAAATTATCTGAAACTGAAATGTTATCTCTGCAGCAAACTTGTTACAAAACTAATTCTACGAAGTTACTAAGTTTTGAAGAATTTCTAAGTATTAATAATCAGTTATTCGTAGCTTCTCTTTATCCTTAGAAATGATGTCATTTGTGTTTGCAGCCTCTGTTCACTAAATTCTCTGATTCATCTTCAGTGGGAGGCAGGAATGGCCGGCAGGTTTGGGCTTTACAGACATGACTCTAACAAACCTAAACTCTCAGATTTAACAGCTGTCTTTGTATTTTAATTAAGAACATTGAATATTTGTTTTGGTTTACAGAAACATCCAGATTGCAGAAAAGAGTAAACGTGTGAAAAGTTACAGGAAAGTCATTCGCACGTCACATTTATAAGACAGGTGCGTAAAGGAGATACCTGATGAGTCAGCGAGGCTTTATACAGAGAGAAAACATTCACATTTTTGGTGCAAGGATTCCTGAACTCTGCAATTGTGCATAATATTCTTATTGATGGGGCTGCTAAAGCTCCCTTTGCTTTTATCACTTCAAAAAGAAAAGGGTCTCTGTGACAACTTCTCTCTTCCACTTGAACTGCTCTGTGTTTGTTCTACATTCCACCATTGAGACGTGCAACGTACAAGTAACACAATTTAGACAAACCACACGCAGAACTACAAGACCACAGTCTATTGTCTTTGGGATCGTATTTAAGAAAAACTGAAAATTCATCAGCTGACGGCAGAGCAAAAGAAGCGAGTAACAAGAACATTCATAGAGACGTAGAGGAGTCACAAGTACGATATTTGTCTTTTAAATGTAGTGCAGTAAAAGTTTCCCTAAGAAATGTATACTCAGGTATAGAGAGTATACACAGAGTACAGTAGAGTCCAGTACAGTACACCCATATCTATACCGCTTCTCCCGTTTTGGGTCACGGGGGCCTGGAGCCGATCCCAGCTGTCATTGGGCGAGAGGCGCTAACTTGGACAACAGAGTCTGATCATGATGCTAGAATGATAATTTTTTACTTTATAGTATACCAGTTCTACGTTCAACATTTTCTCCATATCAACAAAAGAACAGATCATATTTCCTGCTGTTATCTCACTTCAGCTCACTCTGACTTCCACCAAAAATGTACTTCTGAGTAAAGTCGGCGTGAGGAATTCGACTGTTTGGGTTCGGTTTCCAGGAGTTGTGTGCTGGTGTGAAATCACAACGTTAGTCTTGTGTTGACTTTAAAAATAAAGTCAATAAACACTTCAGTGTGTGATCTTTGAGAGGTTATGTGTACAGACTTTCATATCAACTTTCAAATCTTATCTATAACTTACACGGCTTAACAAGAGGAGGAAATAAAATACTTGGATGAACTTTTGACTCCTTATTGTCCAGAAAAAATCCTCTCAGATCTGATGGATTAGGACCTGCTGGCTGTCAGAGTCCAGGTTCAGGTAACAGGGGGGTTGGTCCTTTTCTATAAGTGGAACTTTTTAACAATGTGACACTTCACTTCTATTCAGTCAGCTGACACTGTTTCTGTTTTTAATCGTTTAAAATTGAAACACATTTCTTACATAACTGCCCTTTTGCCTGACAACAAATCTCACTTGTTTCCAAATTGAAGCGACCACCTGATTCTAAGTTTATGTAGTCACTTTTGATTTCGTAACTTTGTTGTAAAAGGTTTTTGAAATAGTTTGCTTCAACTTTTTGTGTTTTTGAGGTCCAAGATCAGATTACATTAATAAACAGAGTGAGCTGAGCTGTTCTCTGAGCAGCAAAGGTAAACCGCACTCTACCTGAGATGGACTTTACAGCTGCTTTAAGATGAGCATACACACTGAACACTGATCGGTAAAATGGTAAATGGACTTGAGCTTGTACATTTCTTTTCTAGTCTTCTGACTACTCAAAAGGCTTTTACACCGCAGGTCACACCTACACATTCACACCCTGATGGTAGAGGCTGCTCTGTAAAGTGACCATCAGAAGTAACTAATCCATTCATACACATTCATACGCTGACAAGGAAGCAGCGGGAGCAACTTGGGGTTAAGTGTCTTGCCCAAGGACACATTGGACAGCTGAAGGAACGGGCACGACTGACTCTTCCAACTGAGCCACAGCCGCCCTGATTGCATTATACTGTACAAAGCAACCAGGGGCGTGTCCAAAGGGGTGGCATGACCCCCCTTTGAAATCCAATTGGCCACCCTGGGTGTGACCCCAAAATCCTTAACAATGCTCTGCTTTTTGCCTTGTCAGAGGCGGGACTCAAGTTAAAATAAACTATTTCAGCTGCAGGTGCGACAGGCTGCCAGTAGTTTATTTGCATTTAATGTCCCACCTTTTTTTTGTAATTTCAATTTTAGAAAAATACTCTTTACATCTGTTCCATAACACAAGTGCATAGGAGAGGAATTAATCCATAAGTAAAATGTGCGCAACCTTTTTCATCTTCTTTTTGAGTTTAGAATTAAGCTAAGAAAACCTGTATGTCATACCCTATCATGCTACTTTTTAAAGTTAAGAAATGCTATTTAATCATATCTTTGTGCACACAAACTTCATGCCACCCCTGCATCATATCCCCACCCCAGTCCAAAAAGTCTGGACTCTCCCCTTAAAAAAACATCTGTCTCCGTCCCTCCCTCTCACCTTGATGGGGAAGTAATCCCGCATGTGTTGCCATATTTTGAGACGACATAAGTATGGCACCCTGCGGCCTCCTCGTGACGGTGTGTCGTAGTCGAAGTACCACCAGATGGCATACAGCACGCTGATGAGCCAGAAACGAGTGAAGAGGAGGTAGAAGAAGAGGACGATGCAGGTCGGGGCTGAGGAAAGAGAGAGGAAGAAAGACAGGGACTTTATTAAAAACATGAATAAAACAACAAACACTATAATAGAATTCTTGCTTTATACATGATTTGTTCTCTGTTAAATTCAACCAGATGCATAAACTATAAGTCATGTGTTACAGTACAGCTAAATGTTTCCCTGTGCTTTTGTCCCTTCTCCCCTTCTGTTGTCTTCAGCTCTGCCCAGGTGAAGCTACTGATCACCTAACGAGGAGCACCTGGCTTCAGTGCTTAAAAGCCCAGTGCTGTGATTATCAGTAGCTTCACCTGGGCAGAGCTGAAGGGGAGACGGGGAGACTAGCCGTAGCATCATGTGAATTCAGAAACAGTGTGTTGGTGTGTTCGCGGTCTCCCGCTTTGTTTAATATCCTTATTGCTCTTTGTGGTTACATGCAAAATTATGTCCTTTTGTAGATGTTAACCCAGACCTCAACATACTGTAGTACTTAAAGTAAAAGGAACCAGTCAGAAAAAAAAGCCAGCAAAGCTTTGGTGTCCAGAATGTGTTAGGTTTTTCTCGGGACTTAAGTTCTCTCTGCAAGCTTTGCTCAAATAAATCAGAGGTTCCCTGCAGCTCATTTGGGGTCTAACGTCACACCCAGAACTGTGAATATACAAATTATACAGAATAGCTTCCGTACTGATCTGAACTAACAAAAGTAAAAACTCTGTGATATGAATGGTTAGGGTCATGTGTTTGAGTGGTGGCTGAAAGTGGAGTCATGCTGTGGGAGAATGTGCTGGATTTATACCAGTAAACTTTAAAATTTCACAGTTATTAGTCTTACAGTTTTAATTGAGCTCAGGTCATATTGTTTTTCTGCGTGCACACAGTCAGCTGCCAAATTCCTTTCCAAAACAAACACCACAATAGATTAAAAATCCACATTTATGCCCAAACGGTACTCAAAAGTTTAAAAATAATTTATCGAGATAGGCCCCTCGTGAACATTTCTGCCGATGTGTCAGGTGGAAAGGATGACACTTAAAGTTTGCTCCCTGGGTTTACTCACTAATGACTTTTCAGATGCTCTATTGCAGTTCACTGCATCTCTCTTCCACTTCTCATTTGGAGATTTTTTTAATGGTAAATGACCTTGAGCTTTAATGGCTCTGCGGGTCAAAGTAAACCATTCAGACCACATTCACACGCTGCCGATGCAACAACAGGAGCAATTTGAAATTGTGTATATTTCTGTCTTGCTGAATGTTGTTACAAAAAATGGCGTTGAGCTGATATTAAGTGTTTTGATCGACACACAATAGTTACAACTGTGACAAACAGAGGCACTGCTTGTCAACAGGCAAGCGCTTGGGACCCCAGACCAGTAGGAGGCTCCTGAGGGCTCACAAACTTAAACCAAAGCAGTGGCCCAAAATGTGCACATTTTGCAATGACATTACCAATGGACCTCCCTAAGGGACTCACTCTTGTTGCCTTGCTAAGCGTTGCATGCATTATTGCAGTGAAAACCAAAGTTTGTCAATAAAAGTCAGCAAAGAAAGATGAAGAGGAATGATTTGTCTACAGGAGAGAGAAAAAAGAGGAAGAGGATTAAGTGTTGGAACACTGGCAGACATAATGGTGATGAACGCTGGTTGGAGGTCCCCCCAATTGATTCTTGCTTAGGGCCCCAAGAGAATCTAGAATCGCTACTGGTGACAAGCTAATGATACACAGGACACACCTCCCTGTGTCTCCAATCAGCTGTTACACCTGAACACAACCTGCTGCTGTCTGACTTTATAGAAAATAACCAAGCAAGCAAAATGTCTTAAAAAAGAAAAGCTGCTGCCCTGTAACATGCTGGTAAAGTAAGTATAAACCTGTGAACCCACCAACTTAAATATTTGTACAATTTAAAAGACCTCTATGTTTTTTATTAAATAAATGATGTAATCGTATTAATGCTCTATGGTCAAAGTACATCCAGTTTGTAATCATTTCAATGCAAACATCTGGAACCTGACAGTAACCATAAATGTACAACATCTGTATTTCAGAGCCTAACAAAGACAGATGCTGCATTAGTTTGGGTTCATCAGCAACTGTTTCAAAGCATTTCAAAGGTAAGTTGAGGTTAAATCAGAGGGCAAACAGTGTGTAGACCGCTGCACTCTGCTCAGGTCCGATCTGTTTGGCTCCCTCTTCTGGATGTTCAAGTAACAACTCTGACAAGCTGATGATACACAGGACACACCTCCCTGTTACTCCTGAACACAACCTGCTGCTGTCTGACTTTATAGAAAATAACCAAGCAAGCAAAATGTTAAAGAAAATGTGATCAAGTAAAGAAAATGGTTGAAGGCTGCTGCCATGTCACATGCTAGTATAGTAGGTATAAAGCTGTGAACAAACCAACTTAAATATTTGTAAAATGAACAAGACATCTATATTTTCTATTAAAATAAATTGTGTAACAATATTTATGCCTTAGGGTCAAATTACATCCAGTTGATAATCATTTCAATGCAAACATCTGGAACATGACAGTAACCATAAATGTACAACATCTGTATTTCAGAGCCTAACAAAGACAAACGCTGCATTAGTTTGGGTTCATCAGCAACTGTTTCAAAGCATTTCAAAGGTAAGTTGAGGTTAAATCAGAGGGCAAACATTGTGTAGACCGCTGCACTCTGCTCAGGTCCGATCTGTTTGGCTCCCTCTTCTGGATGTTCAACAGCCTCGACACTTCTGAAAACACTTCTCTACTTCTTATTTTCCATCAAACCTCACTAACAAGCAGCTAGAACAACATGTAAGAATAAAAAAGCAAGAATATCTTCAGATGTGTCCTTATTTATCCATCAATATCTATACACAGAATCAATATATTAACTTCTGGATGTCTCCATTAGATTGGTGTATAAACATGCACACTAACCCAGGGCCAGGAAGGAGTAGACCCACTGCAGCGTTGCGGCCGTCTGCAGCCTCCTTTGGAGCGGGGTATCCAGAGGGGCAAAATCTATCTTCATGTTTCCACGAGAGAAGAGAGACAAACCGAGGCGCTGCAACCGGCGGACAAGAAGAAGAAGAACGAGTGAAGCGGGTCCAAAGTCTACATTTCTCACCTCTCTCCCCATCAACTCCTGCTGACTGTGTTATCTCAGAGACCCAATCAAAGGTTTGATTAGTCAATCCATGTCTTCAACATCTGACCATTGACCCTGCAAGGAGGGAGCTGCTGAAACACAGAATAACAGAACACTCAAACATGAAGCATGGGTCAGTGAAATACACTGATTTTAAAGACACTTGCATGTCACTTTTAAAAGTTTGTTTTCTTTACTTCCTGCAAAGCGGTCAGTGGTTATAAAGCAAACAAGACACCTCCGCCATACTGAAGCCTCCGCTCTCCTCCAGTGACACACGTCCAACCCCTCTTCCACCCCTTACGTTTGCACAAAGGAGTCAAAATGATCCTTTGCTCGAGCTGCAAATGCCTGGTCTGCATTGTTGTGTAATGTTAGCACACTTTAGTTAGCTCGTAGCTTCACATTGCATGTACATTGACTCAGAATGACTGTGATCTAAAAACAATTACATGACATCCAAATAAGCAGTCAGTATGTTTTTCTTCTTTTCTCTAGTCCTGGACTAAAACAGCTTCTATATGCAAGGGGAGGAGCCGGCCGTCCCGTCCATGTAAATATGATGTAAACACGGCTCTGACAACAACACAGCCAGCGGGACTCACACTTCTCACTCATTGTTGACAGTCACGACTCAGAGAGACATTAACACAGGATAGACTCAAGTTTTGCTTTTGTGTGAATGTCACACATTCTTCCTTTAAAGTAAAGTCTTATATAAGTCAACAATTTAAATTTAAATTTTGTGATTAAAAAGTTGGATGATCTTCAGAAGTATATTGATAATAAATGAAAGATAACAGAAGATTGTGTAATAAAGCCACCAGTCCTTGAAACACTGCACACACAACACTGAGACACACACACCTTTCATCTTCTTTATATCGTGTCTTTCAATCTGTTCCCCTCGTCAGCTTTTATTAGACTGACATTTGCTCGAGCCAATGGGCATGACAGCCATGATACTTTGTTTTGATTACATCTTCATTAATAATTGATTTATTCAAGGCCTATGTGCTATAATTACCTCATTAACTCAATGCTCAGCACTCAGTCTGTCTGTCTGTTAATGTTTACCTGCAACTTCTGACCAAAAGAAATCCACTACAAACAATGCAAATATAACAGAAGTGATACAAATATAAGATAATAAATCCTCACAGCAATGGAGTGATCATTTCTTCTTAAACTGAGCTGTCAGCCTTCATTATGAAAAAGCTCCACTCTGATTATGTGCTTGTCTTTTGATGGCCTAAAAATCATGGCTCAATATGACACAGAGCCTCGGGGTGTGTAATGACTCGGCATTATTCATGTATTCTACTATTTGCTGGCACAGTCGGCCTCTAATGGAAAATCGTTGTCACAAAGGCAGTTCAGCATGAATCAGTAGTTTACACTTCAAAGTAGAAGCATTTGTGGCTTTGGCAAGTCATCCTATTTAAATAAGATTTCTATTATCATAAGCAGCGTACATTTCTTCCAATTCAAATGACTTTTTTTAATCATGAATTTTATTATGCAAAGAACTGCATTTTTATCCCAAATATAAGTGTTGTAGTCAAGACCACACTAACCGAGACCAAGACATACCCGAGACCAGAGTGCTCCAGGACTGAGTCAAGACCAAGACCAAGGCAAGGCGAGACCGAGTCAAAGCCAAGAACAAGGCAGGGCGAGACCGAGTCAAAACCAAGAACAAGGCAGGGCGAGACCGAGTCAAGACCAAGACCAAGGCAAGGCGAGACCGAGTCAAAACCAAGACCAAGGCAGGGCGAGACCGAGTCAGGACCAAGACCAAGGCAGGGTGAGACCGAGTCAAGACCAAGACCAAGGCAGGGCGAGACCGAGTCAGGACCAAGACCAAGGCAAGGCGAGACCGAGTCAAAACCAAGAACAAGGCAGGGCGAGACCGAGTCAAAACCAAGAACAAGGCAGGGCGAGACCGAGTCAAGACCAAGACCAAGGCAAGGCGAGACCGAGTCAAAACCAAGACCAAGGCAGGGCGAGACCGAGTCAGGACCAAGACCAAGGCAGGGTGAGACCGAGTCAAGACCAAGACCAAGGCAGGGCGAGACCGAGTCAGGACCAAGACCAAGACAGGGCGAGACCGAGTCAGGACCAAGACCAAGGCAAGGTGAGACCGAGTCAAAACCAAGAACAAGGCAGGGTGAGACCAAGTCAAGACCAAGACCAAGGCAGGGTGAGACCGAGTCAAGACCAAGACCAAGGCAAGGCGAGACCGAGTCAAAACCAAGACCAAGGCAGGGCGAGACCGAGTCAGGACCAAGACCAAGGCAGGGTGAGACCGAGTCAAGACCAAGACCAAGGCAGGGCGAGACCGAGTCAGGACCAAGACCAAGACAGGGCGAGACCGAGTCAGGACCAAGACCAAGGCAGGGTGAGACCGAGTCAAAACCAAGAACAAGGCAGGGTGAGACCAAGTCAAGACCAAGACCAAGGCAGGGTGAGACCGAGTCAGGACCAAGACCAAGGCAGGGCGAGACCGAGTCAGGACCAAGACCAAGGCAGGGCGAGACCATAATATCAATGAAGAATCATCATCTTTTATCGATGTGTTGTGACTTTGTTGTTTTTATCTCTGCTTTGTAAGGTGACCTTGAGAGTTTTGAAAGGCGCCTTTAAATAAAATGTATTATTATCTTTTTTATCTAGCGTTTTCTTCTAATCACAGTAACATCGTGGAAAAATAGCCTTTCAATGGTGGTCTTGACCGGTCTTGATTTAAAAGCCGGAGTCCGCCCAGTCTGAGTCTGAAACAAGACTGAGTAAAAATGCTTTCGACTCCAAGACGAGACCTTCAAAAAGTCGTTTCAAGTCCTGCAACAAAATATGAACTCAATGTTTATTTCTTGAAAAAAATCTACCATAACTCCTTATCCTTCTTTTTTATTAAGAATTATTGACGATGAATTACACAAACATTACATACAAGACAAATAAACATAAACATATAACATGTGCAGCGAAAATCAAAGGGGGGAAGGGGGAGGGGGGGCATCAAAAAATGCTTACTGATGAATGCTTAAAAACATGTTAATATGGCTGATCATAAAAACTTCATAGAAATAGTAATAACTCCACATATCATGCGGTAAGGAGTTCAAAAAAGACCTTACTGTATCCCACAATCCCTCGAGGGAAGGGGTTATCAAACATTTCAGCTCAGGACCCCCAAAATAACTGTGCTGGGGACTGGGGACCCCCACTCTCACTATTGTAGTAATGTATTGTTAGTAAGGCTAGAAGCAGAACACAAGGAATCTCCATGTAACTGTAGGGTTAGGACTTTCTAAATGTCTGTGTGTATTTTTTATCGTAGGGAGCAGCATCCTTTTTGTATGTGTTTCCACAGTAATGGTTCAAATATTACATTTTCAATCATTTACATTTATTATTTGTTTATGGAAGGCATCTCGGGACCTCTTCTCAGCGTATCACGACCCCCCAGAGGGTCCCAACCCCCACTTTTGGAGCCACTGCTCTAGGATAACTCCTAATTCTGATTTCAAGTAGGTTGATTTATTTTGCTGTAGTTGTTGTTTTCAAAGCTCCCCTGAGGAACCTTTAGTTTGTTTTGATTTTGGCGCCCCCTTGTGGACAAAGCAGTAACTCGTCAATTTCTGACTTTGTCCTGTAGCTACATGTGTTTGTAGTGTGTTTTTTTTACAACAAAGTATATCCTGCATCCTTTTAACTGTCAATCACTCGCTGTAAAACTTGCTTTGGAACTGCAAACAAAGGCTGTTTCTGCAGCTGCCGTAAATCACTTTGTGTACAGGCATTAAAACAACTACTTCAATACATTATATTGCTGATTTTTGATTTTGTGGCTCATGTAGAGGCCACTTTATTAATACAAGTTCGTTTCCTAAGATAAAAAAAAGATGACATTTGGCGCAGCAGTTTTTAAGACATTTGATTTTATATCAAAGTGTTCAGTGATGGATGGATCAAACGTCCCTCCTCCTTTGGGCTACCTCTACGCACTGTAAAAACATCACCTAGACCTCCGTCAAGCTCTCTGTAGTAAATAGACATGTAACGGAATGACACTTCAAAACAAAAGCAGCAGACCTAATTGTGTGATTAATCATACGGATACTCAATGTGAGGAGCCAGCCTATTATATATTATTTGTTGTTTTACGTTGTCTTTTGGGTGTACTTTAAAAAACTGTAAGTTCTTGTCTGATTGACAGGAGTGTTATACGGCTCTAAATTGATGTTTTAAACCGGAACTGCTTTTATGTTGCGCCTGACTTGTTGTTTTCCTCCTCGGTGGCTCCACTTTGGTGTCTTTGGGATGCTGAGCAGGAGGGCGGGGCTGTGATTCTTGCAGTGCCGTAGAGTGATGAAGCAGGACGAAGCGGACACAGAGGAGAGCAGAGCAAACGTCGCTACGGTTGTTTTATCGACGTAAACTCGGTCAGATTTGAGTATTGTTAGATGCATTATGGATTTACTCCGTAATTATCAAATTTAACGTATCGAAACGTCACAAAAATTGGAGGTATCCGTGCAGCCTGACACACGGACATCTTGTTTCCCGCACATCAGGAGTGTAGGGACACATTTTTCCTTCACCTTGGACCCTGCGCAGGTTGTGTGGTTGTGGAGCTCTCTTTAGCCCATCATGGCGTGGCCCTGTATCAGCAGGGCGTGCTGCATGTCCCGCTTCTGGAACCAGCTGGATAAGGCTGACATTGCGGTGCCTCTGGTCTTCACCAAGTACACGGACGTCTCTGAGATGCAGCACATCCAGCTGCAGCCGCCGCTCCACCCTTCCCAGGCCCGGGTCGCCATAGAAACGCAGCCGTCTCGCGCACATTCCCGCAACCCGGCAGCGGGCCGTGCGCCGCGCAGGTGCGTCTCCGAGGAGCGCATGTGCAGCTCGGTGATGCGCGAGGACTTTAAGCACTGGAATGTGCGACCGGAACCGAGCTGTAAACCCAAGAACGAGTACCACGGACCCGAAGCACCGTTCAACGGCGAGTCCCAGTACACGAAGGACTACAGGGCCTGGCCCATCCCGAAAAGGCACGATCACCCCTGGATACCCAAATCTGCAACCGACGACCGGCCAAGGCACGAGAAAAAACACTTAGCGCTTGCGGATGCTGACAGCGGCGTGGAGAAGAGCGCGATAGCTGACAAGGTCCAGGAGAAAGACCTGCTCCAGGGCCAGGAGAGGAAAAAGAAGTCCAGTAAACAGGAGGGGGTGAAGAAGGTGGTCCTGAAGGTGGAGGGAGAGGGCAAAGGGAGGGCGGCGGCGGATGCTGTGAACCGGCAGATCAAAGAGGAGATCACAGCAGGCAGCTCGTACAAGTGAGTTCAGACACTGACGGCCATTAAGTTCAACAGTGAACAGTGCAGAGGCTGCAGACATGAGGGGTCAAAGGGGTCCAAATTGGTACCACAGCTAGCCTGCTTAACATATTGAATCCTTGTGCCCATAATTGGTTTACACACTACTCTTACACATTTAGGCCTATCTGTTGTCAGGGACTGTTTGAAAATGATAGTTGTGGAGAAGAGTGCTGAACATTAGGCTAGTTTCCCCTTTTTCAAACAATAAAGCACTCTCTTGCATTATTGATCTTTTCTGTGATGCTCCTTCTAAATAAGAGACTTAAATAAGACAAGCTTTTACTGCATCAATAACAATGATAATACATAAGTAATAAAAACAACAGTTATGAACGATGCAAGAAGGGTGATTTTATTTCAACGCCAATTTAAACCCTTAATTTGTATAACCAACAGACTGTACATTACAAAAAATGGAAGGAATGTCAAGATTTTACTTAAAGGAGCAATATGTAACTCTGACACCTAGTGTTTAAAATGGGTACTGCTGTCTAAATTCAAAACATTGGAGAGAGCTGTCTCCCCCCGCCCCCTCCTCCCGAGAGTTGATGCTCACACATGGTTGCCACACTGAAGCTTCAGTGTTTAGCCAGCTCTGCATCGGTCTGTAAACCTTTCTGCGTTCTAACCTCTCTCCATTTTTCAAAAGCATCTCCAACATTGATCCTAGTTTGAGCATGTTTCTGCTCGTGGAGCTTATTAGAAACATGCAGAGGCTTTTTAGGTCGGGTACAATCACTTCTATCTGAACCAGTTCTCTTGCCCGCTTCCATCGCTGCAACACCTGTTGGTTTGACCTGATAACTGCTCTCATATCTGGCAAACCGAGGGGCGTCCAAAACGGCCGTGTGTGTTGGGGGGGCGTTAAAACCTCCTCTGGTCCAAACTTATACAGACCATTCAGGACCAGAATCTTAACTTAGAAGGAGGACATACTGGCTGCATAGCATGCTTCCTTAATGTCTGATAATATAGTAAGATCAGTTTATGATTTCATTCACTAGATATTGTTCCTTTAACATGTCCTGTTCAGCAGATATAAAAGCAATTCTTTACTTCACAACTATTGCAATTCCGGTTTTGTTTTACGTGACTTAAGTTCTGCCTCTGTAAGACACAGGAACCCTCTGTTCCAAAAGTAAAAAATAAATCCTCACCAAACACACTTCCCCTTGAAATATTTTCATGAAGGTCTTTATTAATTTGAGGTCCTTGGACAAACCATATTTAATGATTGAGTTGGCATTGGCTCCGAGGAACACTTGCAATAAGAAGATGCTATTTAAAGAAAAAAATCAGCTCTGTTATTTGTTGCACTGCTGGCCTCTTTCCACTGTGCAAGCGTTAATTGGGGGTGAGTAACACACTTACTAATCTTAGGAAAACAGCTGTTTCACAAACTCATTGAAGGCTTGTTTTCTTAACACAAGGCAGAGCGGTCCATTTCTATTTTCTACACAGCATGTATGATGACATTTAAGAGGTCAAGGTGGATTTGTCGCCAAATACTGTTGATGTTTACGTCCACGGGGCTAATCTATGTGTGATTATGCAACGTTCCCCGAGGATGATGGGAACTGGTGGATGGATGAGCGTCGAGTCACGCACGTCACAATAACTGTACGCATGAGTCCTAAAGCTGTACTTTGATATTATCTGTTGCATTTGTGCTTCGGCAAGACAGTGAGATTGTGGGATACTTGGGATCTGTGCGTCTTAACTTTTAAGAGTCATATTTCAGAATCATATTTGATTCACTACGTTCACATTAAAGGATACACATCATAGTTTTAGATCTGTGTTATTCGGGCTGATCTGTGATTGGCACTCTGTGAGTTCAGTGAGTGGGTCTTACAGATGTTTGGAGTCCTGCAGTCCTGTCTGGGTCGTTGAGCAGTCAGCAGGGTGCCGCCGGGGGCACTTTCCCCCCCACATGGCAGGAAATGGCTGCATCGTGACAAGCAGCATCCCCGTGAAGTCTGTGTCTTCATCTGCAGGCAGAGACTCAAAGCAGGTCAGCTGTGGGTTAATACCATGGGTGGTGGACACAGTGACAATCACACGCACACACATAGACACACACATTAATACACTGTGTACAGAGATGTCCTTATACTGCTGTTTGTCTTCTTTTGGCCTATACCAGTTAAAACCCTACATGGCAACCATTATAAAACTACATCCTTGCATACTTGTCACCTTGATGTTTTACTGGTGGGCTGTTCTTGTGAAAAAAAATGCAGAGTTTCCACCATTTTGCTAGTTCAGTTTTGTGCCTGCACCTCTACTGCCTCGGAGTCGTCTGCTGTCTTCATGTGATAAATTACCTCAGTTATCAGTTCTTCTTCTTCTCTTATATGAAACTGTAGTGTCCAGTGTCATGACCGGCTCAAAAGCCACGGCAAATAAAGAGAGAGACACCAAAGTAACACTTCATTAAGCTGATTTATTTGCAAAAACATACATTAAATTGCAAAACAGCTGAGGTCTGGATGGAAGTGTAAGTGAGTGGGTCTGTGAAAAGTGTTTTGTGCATGCGTTGAATGGAAAAGGAAGATGAAGTAAACAAACACGGCGCCTGCAGAAAGTCTCCCTGAGCAGACTGAGGTGGCAGCTTTTATAATGACTGTTAGCGTTGGACCCAGGTGCTCTCAGTCAGGCTGATTAGGCAGCCACGCCTCCTAATGACATGTACCTGCACCACAGGAGAAGAGAAGGCACAACAGAACAGGCCAGAGGGCCGTTACCGCAGTGACAGGTTTAATGAATCAATGCAGGCAAAAGAAGTTCAACTACCTGTGTAGGTTTCTGTTTTGGAGCAGCGAGAGGAATAGATTTCTGTTTGAACAAGTTGAAAGATTTTTTTCAAGGCTAATGAAGAGCGTTATTGCATCAGTGTGTCGACTATTTGAGGCTTTATCAGAGGCGTTACAGATGTGGGCATTAAAGACGGTTCTTACATTATTAAAACATAAACATGCACTAAAAAGAACATCACAACACTCACATCAAGTCTGTGCAGGACCTTTCTAATGTGGTCCAGATACTGCTGCATCAGATGCAGGACAAGTTCCACACCATGTCAGATCAGATCATCGGGAGGATTAATGAGATGAGCACGCAAATTGATGACTTGGAAAAGAACATTGCTGACCTGATGACACAGATCATTCTTGAAAGTTAATGTTGAGACAATATCATTTAATAATGAACGTGTTATTTTACTAGTTTTTTACTAGAATTAGTAAGAAATCATTTCACTAGACTACCTTTTGTGAAAATGATAGCAGGATGATCTTATCGCTGCAGTAACATTATATATATACTGACAAACATCAAACTGTGGTTTTTCAAAGCTCTAAGTTACACAAAGGTGGGAATTAAAACTGCTGTAAAAATGTAGAAGCAATGACATTTTTTAATGGTTATTTTGAGGCTTTTTATGCCTTTACTTTGAGACAGGACAGTGGACAGAGGCAGAAATTGGAGAGAGAGAAAATGGGGAACGACATGTGGGAGGGGCCATAGGTCGGATTCAAATCTGGGCCGCCCGCTCGAAGGACTTAAGCCTCTGTACATGGGGCGCATGCACTATCCACTAGGCTACCGGTACCCCAAAGTGATGACATTTTTTTACCCAAGAATATCAGGAAACAAAAAACATTGCAATAATTGGGCCTTAAACTGTCTGGTGGTCAACATGACTGTTTAGTGGTATTAAAGTCGTTTGCTTGTAATGAAGTATTTGAGCTCAATCCTGATGATGAAACTTGGGTTCACACTAATAACCTTCAGACATCACAGCGAGTGTTGTCTGTCTTTAAGGGAATTGTTAAACAGACCGTGAAGTAAATGTGACTTTAATACACAAAGACTTGTTCCCTTTTGGCTTTTTTCCTTGTTAAATCGGGTGGCACCTCAGAATCAGCTGTATAGAAGTGTATGAGCCCTTTTAGGATCACTGTAGATATCAGCAGCAGATCATACATGACGAGAAGATGCAGCAGAGAAAAGCAAGAGATATGTTAAGAGTTAGTGTAAAACACTGGCATCCCTTTAAAGTCCGTGCTGTTGTTCACAGTTTACAAGAAGAAGAAGACGAAGAAGAAGATACATTCTTTATTGATCCAGTGAGGGGAAATTCAATTTTTACACTCTGTTATTGAGTCAGGCTACATACACATAGGTTGAAACACACACACATGCACAAACAGGACATGCACTAATGGAGAGATGTCAGAGTGAGAGGGCTGCACACACTGAGTGCTCCTGAACTAGTGGAAGGGTGTGGGGGGCGCAGACGGGTCCAGTGTCTCAGTGTCCAGTGCTTAGGAAGTGATCTAGATAGATAGATAGATAGATAGATAGATAGATAGATAGATAGATAGATAGATAGATAGATAGATAGATAGATAGATAGATAGATAGATAGATAGATAGATAGATAGATAGATAGATAGATAGATAGATAGATAGATAGATAGATAGATAGATAGATAGATAGATAGATACTTTATTGATCCCGAGGGAAATTCAAGAAATTCAATTTGATCTGGCAGCTCTCCAGCTACCAGACCAAATTTTAGATTTGGTCTGCACCAGGACTTGAACCAGCAACCCTCCAGTTCCAAACCCAAGTCCTTACAGAGCTACTGAGCTACTGCTGCCCGTTACCCATACAATTGGAGATCCTGATGAATCTGTATGCTTATCTAAAACATTTTTTAATCAAAATCAGGATACAAAAGATCTATTTTTATTATAAAAAGTATGATTTTTTTTATACATGATCAAGCTGTTTCATAAGACTTTTAACTGTACTGACAAATCCATGTGTTTGTGAGCGCTCCATGTCAGTCTCAGGCAGGTCCGCAGGTAGCTGTGAAGTCATCCAGCATAAATTGGAGACGTCAGGTGATAACAGTCGTTTGAATCCTCCTCTATAGCCAGCGAGGTTATCATATCATCAGTATAAGCAGATAATCTTTAGAGCTGAGAAAAAAGGATTTCAAGAGTCAGAGCTGTGGAGAAGTCAGTCTGTCAGAGTGAGAAGTTAACTCAGGCAGAAACAGAAACTTTGGTGTCAGAGTCTGTCTGATTGAAACACTGTCAGACGTGACACATCCGCAGTTTGTCACCGCTGCTATGACTGCCTCATGATGCAGCTCTCATCAATACATTTTAACTATAACAAAAGACTACCAACTGTATCTTGATGCATCAAAACGGGTTTCTTGTACACACTTAAGTTTCCTCAGAAATGACGAGTACACAAAGATAAATCAGCTGCTTTCTATTATCCGCTTTTGTTTATTGAATCTGTTTTTAGTCATGCGTTGTGCAGTCATATAACCTTTATTTAATTAGATACATTTAAATTTAGATCTAATTTGCAAGACAGACCTGAGAACAGCAGAGAAAAAGAGAAACAAACAGAAACAGAGGCATGTACTAGGGCCCGACCGATATGGGATTTTTGGGGAGGATAAAAATCAGATAGTGATACATAAATCAGCCGATATCTGTCGTAGATTTATTTTCAATCTGTAGATATAGATATACACACATTTCTGGCGTTGATCGCTCAAATGCAGTTATCAAACACTTGTGGGAAAGATTTATAATGAAGACAAGATGGTCACTCAACTGGAAAGTAACTGCGCATGTTCGTGCATCACCACTGGACACTCTGGAGGGTGATGATGCTTGTTGTACTGCATAAAGCATACTCTGCTGGTGAAAGAGGAGCAATAGTGTAATTCAATGATACTCAAACAAAATGCTGTTTGAACGGTGAATAAGTCGAGTAATATCGGTGCATATCTGCGATAAAATTAGCCGATACTGATAGTCAGTGGATACGCTAATATCAGCCGTTATTATCGACTGGCTGATTAATCAGTCCGGCTCTAGAACGTACAGCATCAGAGACAGTATGAGAAACGACTGATTTGGAGTAAAAGAGTTTGAAATAGACTCGTTGTATTTAGTAGTGGAAGGCAGTCTCTCCACGTTCAGCATTTACCTGAGGGGTAACCAGAGTGAAGCAGACCTGAGATCTGCCCTGCTGAGGGGGGGGGGGTTTAAACCAGAGGAGACGTGATCATCATGTGTATGAACAAGTCTCCTGTGTCGTATCATACACCAGGATGAGGACAATCTCGGACACACAATGGTAAAGTTAATTTTGCGATGTATGTAGCTGGCAAAGTCAAAGGAGACCATCAACTGTTTCCCCTCTGGTGTGTGGGGCTGTTTTGCAGTGTGTTTTGATGGTTTCTGTTTGTTTTTAAGTGTAGTTCTAGCTAGTCTGAGTACAAATGGACTCTCCAGCGTCATGCAGCTTTGCTTAGGGAGCTATATTCAGTGTTCATTCAGAGCCAGGCTTCTTTATATTGCCGTTGTTTTGCAGCAGGCAAATTAAACTCTTGAAGTCTTGCTCCCTCAGCTCTATTTTTCCCTTTTTATAAACTTTTTAGACTTGTATTTATGCACACAGAGCTTTGCTGAACACAAAGACTCTTTTCTCCAGAGCACCTGGGAGATGCTAAAGGCAGCTAGAATTCTTTCATATGAACCGCTGTGTTGTGGTGAATACATTCGTGCAGCATTTTCAGTCAACAGCCTCGCAGTCACAAGTCTCCTGCAACCCTCACTTCACTGCCAGCTCTCTGCTTTATGTTTGAAATGCCATTTTTCTGCATTACAATAAGTCTGAGACAGTGACTGCAGCAGTCTTTGTTTGTGTTTTCTTGTTGCTACCAGCACTGCTGTGGAGACAAAGGCCTTTCTTCATCATGGCAGCTTTATTTGTTCCATTATGCTTACGTGGTGGCTAATAAAAGAGCAGATCGGAGGTAAAACTACCAGCAAATGACCGAGAAAGACAAATGAGAGCAGAGTTTCAGGCAGGTTCACTGAGTTCAGGGAAGGGAAGAGACTGAGGAGGCGTGAATTTTTAATTTTAATTTGATTCACGTATCATAGCTCGACATTATTCACTCCTGAGGTGGTGCTGTACAACCTCTGCTTTTTAAATTCTCTCCTCTCAAGTTTCTCATTTGGGCAAATCAAAACCTGACTTTCTGAGTTGCATTTTAGGTCACGTTTTTTTACAGGCCTTACACTTGTGGTACCAGACACTAGACTGTAAAGAGGCCAGTGGATTCTGGTGGATTTAGAAATGATCCTCTTAGGGAGCCAGAAAAGCCTCGTGTTCCTACTGACGAGCGGTGAATGCAGAAACAGAGGCGAATCAGACACATGCGCACAAAAAAAAGAAAGCGGCGGGTTCTTATCTCACATGTCTGAAGCTCTCTCATCTGCATTTGATTTGATTTCTCTGCTCCCTGAAAACAAACCCGCCATGGTTCAGTTGAGGTGTATTGTTGGGTGACTATAGATCTGTGCTGATATCCAGTACTCATTTGTTGCATCAATTCAGATCTCTGCCAGCTAAAGCTTTCCGTCTTATGTAACTAATCTAATCTGCTTTAATCATATCTGATTACAGTTAATTTAATTCAAGGAAATGTCTCATTAGGATATGAATTAGGAATTATGTAACCAACCTGCAGCTGAAAGGAAACTTTGACAAATGTTAACGTCATTGTTAAAAGCACACAACAAAAAACAACAATCGTCCACTGTGAGGTTTTAAATGGTGGCTCAGGGTTTCCACCAGAAAGGTTGTCAGGCCCAGGGGGAAGTCTCTTATAATGGGGCCAGCACACGCCAGGTTAGGGTAGCCCCCTCCACAGGCAGTGGCCATTCTAGAGTCTGTTGGGGCCCTAGGCAAAAATCAAGTGGGGGGCCCTCCAACCAGCGTTCATCACCATCATTTCTGCCACTGTCCCGACTCTTACTCCTCTTCCTTTTTTTCCTGTTTCTCTCCTATAGACGGATAATTCCTCTCAATCTTTCTTTGTTGACTTTCATTGACGAAATTTGGTTTTCACCACAATAATGGGTGCAACGCTTAAGTGGGCAATGAGAGTGCTGTCAGATGGGGCCCCCTTAGGGAGGTTTCCGACTGTCATTGCAATATTTGCACATTTTGGGCTACTGCTTCGGTTTAAGTTTGTGAGCCCTCAGGGGCCCTCTGCTGGTCTGGGGCCCCAAGCAGTTGCCTGCCTCTCTCCACAGGGTCCTACATAAAGTCAGCTCTAAAGTCTACCGGGGAGAGATCAAAGCTTTGCTAGCTGAAAACACACAGGAAAAATGACTGATCTGCTACTGCAGTCTAGGAACACTGGGTACATTATGAGACCAATTTAGGAAGGGGTTTGACGCTGATTAGAGGACCCTCCGGAGGACCTTATTCTCCTTACAGGGGGCGTGCGCACTAACTACTAGGGTACCTGCACCCGAGACATTGTTTTTTTTTTAAATATATATTTTGCCATAGAGTTGCTGTGAGAGCATTGCTTTCTACACTGATGCAGACTAAACCAAACGTTCCTTTTCAAAATGAAAAACAAGACAATGAGGATCCCTGTAACACAGTAACATGCTTCTACAGCTCGCACTGTAGTCGTTTCCTTTGAGAGGCTGCAGAGTGAATTCGAGATATAGAGATGAGGCCAGCAGATCCCAGAGGACGGAGGGAGTATTGACCAGCAGCCAGGCCCTGAAACACCAGGAAGCATTGTGAGGAAGTGAAGCTACAGCAGTGTGCGTAGGCAGATTGATTCCCCGGGAAACTGTGAGAGAAGCAGGTTAGCCGTTTATCTCGGAACAGCAAAAGTGAAGAAAAAGAACCCGGATCAGAGACGTTTGTGCACAGATGTTATTTATGGCTCACAGAGTTTCAAAGCTTGCTCCAACAGAGACATGGATTCCATTTTTAAACTGCAAATATCCAAATATAGACTGACTGGTTATGATGTTATACACAGTTTAGCCTCAAGATTTTATACTTAGTCGAACAAAAACAAGACGGAATTCAGTTTAACATGTTATAAAGGAAAGAAATTGATTTAGCTAATGTCCCATTGCAAGCTGTCTTTATTTAAACATGTAGAACACAAGATAGTCTCTTTATCATTCTCCTTTTTGATGGTTTAGAAGATGATTTTATTTCAAGCCTACACACCCAATATCTGCCAGATTGAAAGCTTCTTTGAAAGAACATATCATGCAGAACACAATGGTAGGAAGGTTTAGAAACTGTGTCTTCATACAGCACGAGGTGTGGGCGATGCTCAGACAATCCTCTCTGCACTGTCTGCAGCACATGTAGCAGACAGATAGTTCACGCAGCAATTGATTGACAGCATATACGGTATGTAACAGGGTCCGATACGCACCCATGTCTTTCATTGTCTTTGTTATAATTCCACAAAAATGTGTGACTAAGAGGACCTCAGAACTACACAGTGGACTAGTTTTGTTCATAGTCCGTCCTTCCTGCTTCTCTTCTTCTGTGATTGTTTTGATATCTTTGTTTTGCCCTTGTTGGAGCGCTGGGTGTTACTTCTTTGACTTGTTTATTATCGTCATCCATCCTCTCATGGATTATATTCTTTTGTATTTAATTTGATGACCCATCACCTTATATTTCTCTTAATATAATAATGAACTGTCACAGAAAGATGGTCTGTTGGGACTTGGGTTGGGAACAGTATGGTCGCAGGTTGAGGTCTTGGTACAGACCAAAGTCGGTCTGGTGGCTGGAGAGGTGCCAGGTCACTTACCAAGCACTGCCAGGGTTCCCCCAAAACAACTCTGACATCTCTCCTGTTTGTGCACGTGTGTATTTCAGGCCTATGTATGTGTGAGGGTGGCATGTCTCTAACAGAGTGTAAATCCAGTTACAACGTTTCTTGTGCAGAAAAGCAGCTTCGGAGAACAATCATGCATGTGTGAAATGCAAAAACAGGAGCGCTTCTGGTATCCCTCAAACGAAGACTTCCAAAAACGTGGAGGAAAACTGCACCCTGAAGAAGGCGCAGGCCGATACGCGTTGGTGAATGTGAACGTTTTTATACTTCTCTAACCATCCTGAGTGCCTGGACCTGGATTATTTATACCTACGTTTGTTTTGGTCTTAAATTTTCCTCCACTTTTTTTTATTATCCTTTAGAGTTGGGCTTAAGAAGTTTTCATTCATGATTCGCTGCAGTATTTCTTCTTCTTCATGTCTTTATAATGTAGCTGTATGTGATGTTCCGTTGAGCATTACGCGTGTTTAATTTCTCCTGTAGCCGTTTAGCTTCCCGTCTGTTGGAAGAGGTCAGCTTACAGTAGAAGTTCTTTTTCACATTATTGATTTGTGGTTTTTAAACACCTTTTGTTTTATTCTTCTCAGAGGAAATCTTTTATTGAATTGGATTTTTTTCCTCTGCTGTGAGGCTGTTTTTTTTTTCTGTGGCCGGCCAATAACCTGTCATCGTACTTGTAACTGTGATTATCTGTCTGGACAAGTCGTTCACTGCCTGACCCCAGAGTGCAGAGAAATTTGTCTTTATGATATTTCTTGTATGACTCGTCCCCGGGTTGAGAGGTCCAGATTGTGCCGTGTTAGAGCAGGGCTGCGTGAAGCTCAGCGGTGCTGTACTCTGGCGTGCGTCCACCCTGTCAGTGCCAGTGTTTGGTGGTAGCGATGAGGCCTTTCTCTCCGCACATCCCCTCCACCACAGCGGGTCAGCGGGGTCAGCCCTCCAGAGCAGATTTAGTCACACAGTAAGAAATCTCAGCGCTGCCCGGGCCTCAGTGACTCATAGAAGCAAATGTCTTCCAACATAATAAAGCAGAGAAATGGTAATAATAAGAGAAGTAGCCCTGGAGCTCATTTATAATGTACGCAGAAAACTTTAATGTGGTTTTTTTTCAATTTTTTGTGCAACATTTTGTTGTCCCTCTAGACGATACATTAGAATAATGTCACTCAAACAATACGTCTATTAATGAATCATTTAACAACACAAACTTCTAGAAAATGAGGGAATGCTTTTGCTTTTCTCTCCTTGTCTTATGTGTGTAAATATATTTCGTTTTGAGTAGAGTTCGACCGATAAACAGGCCAGCAGAAGAAGAAGATATACTTTATTAATCCAGAGAGGGGAAATTCAATTTTACACTGAGTTATTGTTGAACATGCTACACACACACAGGCTGAAACACACACACATGCACAAACAGAGAGGTGTCAGGGTGAGGGGGCTGCACACAGCGAGTGCATCTGAGCTGGTGGGGGGGTTCGGTGCCTTGCTGAAGAGGTGAGCTGGCACCCCTGAAGCTGAAGGCCAATTTCCAGATTTGATCCCCACCAGGACTTAAACCAGCGACCCTCCAGTTCCCAACTCAAGTCCCTACAGACTGAGCTACTGCTGCCCCTAATCATTAATAAATATTAGCATATTGTGTTGACTATGGGTATCTGCAAATGTTATCTTCGATATGCTGATGTGATTTATTCAATTAAAGTTGATTATTTAGTGTCATTGGGCTTTCAGTGAGAACATGTTATTGAACATTGTGATGTTACAGAATCAGTCGCAGCCTGGATTTCTCTGTGTTCTCTGACTTTGTGTATTTTGTTGGGTGATTTGTTCATTTCGGTTGACTGTAGTTGTGACGTGTGTAACATTCAGATATTGTGGTGTGAATGTGCTAATTGTATTTGTCACAATGTAAACGGTGCACAGCAGGAAGAGCTTCTACTTTATGCTAATGAGGATCCAAACAAACAAACACGTCAAACACAGTACATCATGAAGGTTTAACCTGGACGTTTAAGGCCTCAGTGTCTATGAGATCACATCTCTAGAGCTGAAGGGATCAGCCTAACGTGAACGTCACTCTGTCATGTTTCCACACTCACGATGTGAAGCCACTGTAGCTCGATGCTGCTCTGTGACGTGACGAGCGCTGAACCAGGAGACACTGATTTTAAACAAGTGCACACAGAGCTCAGAGACACAGGCTTTATTGTTACACTGTCTAATGTCCATGAATAGCAGTAATGTTACAGTACAGACCGGTGTTTCACACTGTGAACCCTGCCTGCACTCACAATCTGTCTCTGTCTCTGCATTTCACACACACACACACACACCACACACACACACACACACACACACACACACACACACAGGCACACACAGAGAAAGAGAGGGAGAGAGAGACACACACATACACACACACACACACACACACACACACAGAAAGAGAGGGAGAGAGAGAGACACACACACACACACTTCCTTTGCTCTCATATGTGTGCTTTATACCCTCGGCCTCGGACGTTGTTGTGTAACCTGTCTTCGCATTGTGGCTTCTTGGCCCATTAGAGCAGTAAGTGGACTTCAGACCTGTTATGTAAAAGGTCTCTGTGTGACTTTTACCTCTTTACTCCACAACACTGGAGGGAATACTGTAAGCAGAGGCCGTGTCACCATCACCAGCCTTTATATCACTGATACTTTCACAGTTTAGTGAGATGACATTTAATGCGTTCGTTTGGATTCATTCAAGAACAGCTGAACTGTTAACGCCCGACAGCTCATTACAGTTTAGATTGATGGGCACTAACAAGATGAAGAGGATGAAGTGTGAAAATATGTTAAATCATTTGTAAATGTCAGATGTCATTATTGGTAGTCACAAAGATTTGAAGAAAAGACGAAAAGGCCGTCCAAATTGCTAATAATCCGATGTTAGCAGCATGCTAACAAGCTAAACTAAGATGGACAGGGTTTAATCATTCTCACTCATAATTTAGACTGCACTACAGCAAATTCCCTGTGTACTACATACTTAGGGCTTTCACACCTGCAGAAAACTCCTGATATTTCCAGGAGGAGATGTATGTTTGAACGCAAACAGCCATATTTTTCACTCTGACTTCACCCGGAGTTTCTCCTGACAGCCCACTAGTACTTTTTCCACAGCAAATCTGAGTGAGCTGATGTGAGAAAGCAGCAGGATATTATCCGGAGAATTCACCTTGAGCCAATGGAAGGGGGGGAGTGACGTTTATTACTTGCATTCAGTGCACAACCACAGACTGTTGGCTATGCACACGGCCGCTTTGATCTCCGTGCACGTAATTAAACGGCTGCATCATGTTTTCTGTTCGTCAGTATGTTCTTCTAAGCTCTTTCGTTGACATTGTGATTCTGTTGAACTACACGTAGCATTGATATGAAGGCAAATATTGTTATTGTAGCGTCGTATAGCGGACTCTGTTGCTTCGTCGGCTACTTCCGCCTCGTTTCTTTCTGCGTTGTGTCTTACTTCAAGAGACCTCCCACCCCCCCTTCCATCTGACAGGGATAATCTCCCTCTGTGAGGAGCATATGTGAACAGCCAGGTCAGGAGAATATCTGGAGCAGTCCTCCTGAAATTATCCAAATATTTTCAGGAGTGCATCTGTGAAAACGGCTAGTGAATAGTGGGACAGACACAGACACAGCCTCTGTCTTGTCTTAGGTTTATTCATCAGTTGTACCAACAGGTTCGAGGTAAAGGCAAAAACCACAGAGGAAGAAATTCACTGAAAAAACAAGACTCACAAGTCCTTTGAATATTTCTGTAGTTGTTTGTCGTTTCACTCCCACATTCTCCTCCATGAGAACATTTGAGGTCAGAACACAGATGTCACAAATGAGCTTCAGTCTATATTCATGCTCTCAGTGTAACACATTAAAACATGTTAAATCAATGGTTCTGTCCCTGCCTCATGCATTACATTTAACACCATCACACGGTCTCACACTGTGTGTTTGAATGCTGCCAGTTATTGATTTGATGTCCTTCCATAGGACTTGGACTACACATCGTTCTAACGAGTCTCCGCTCTCACAGCCCGGCCTCGTCTCCGCTATCCACTCTAAGAGCTGTTTCCTAATATAGAGCTGTTCTGCACTAACACACAGAACACAAAGTTTGTACTGAACTCGGCTGCATTCGCATGTCTCTCTCGGTGATGTCACTGAGTTGTGCTGTGTTGGAAAGTTTACTTTTGTTTGTGACTAAACTGGAGCCACAGGGGACAGTCGATGGGTGTCATCTTACTGGCCCAAACCAGAGAGCTGCCTGTTCTCCATCTGCAGATTCACGGCATGTTGTTGCAAAGGAGGGATGACAGTGAACAACATTTGACAGTTCAAAGCCTTACATGCGATGTGTAGGTGTAAATAGTTGTCCTCTTCTTGATGTTTGTTTTTTATTTTAATGTGAGACTAGTAGTTTTTTAAAGAACAACCTTGTTACGTTTTCATAAAGATCAACAAGCCGAACAGGCTGCATGGTGGTGCAGTGGTTAGCGCTGTTTCCTCACAGCGAGAAGGCTCATAGTTTGACTCCCCGTCGGACAGGAACCCTTCTGTGTGGAGTTTGCATGTTCTCTCCGTGCATGTGTGGGTTCTCTCCGGGTACTCCGGCTTCCTCCCACAGTCCAAAGACATTCTCGTTAGGTTAATTGATGACTCTACATCGCCCTTAGGCGTGAATGTGAGTGCGGCTGCTTGTCTGTCTATACATGTAAGGTCTTCTACCTGCTCTTTTGTAAAGCGTCTCAAGATAACATTTGTTATGAATTGGTGCTATAGGTGTGAATGTGAACGCTAATCAAATAATGATTGATTGATTGATGTCAGCCCTGTGATTGACTGGCGAACAGTCCAGGGTGTAACCCCGCCTCTCACCCAATGACAGCTTGGATCAGCTCCAGCCCCCCCGCGACCCTGAGCGGAAAAGGCGGTATAGATAACATATGAATTGTTATTTTGAGAATTCAGCTAAAACAAACATTTTTAAACATACAGTATGAATCTCCATTTAGAAAAACCTACCAAACGAGCTCTGGTTCTGGCTTTCCATTGAGATCTTTGTCTGCTTTTCTTCGTTTGATTTGTTTAGAAAACTCAGCATGTGTAGTCTGATATGTTGGGAAAAAGACGAGCAATTGTCTAGTGTCAAAGGTTCGATGGAACAAATAACACAGAAGGCTTAAGAAACTAATCATCAAATGAATTAATCTTTACAGTTTGAGTTAGTCGCTGCCTTCCCACAGTGGAAATATTAGTGATCAGCACAGTTTCTGTAGCTGGAACATATGGCTGTTTGCTGCACATTAATAAATGAATAATGGTGAGGGACTTCAGGGAACTGCAGAGAAACAAGCAGTGTAAAGGAGGCAGTGTGATATATCATCATAAAGGACTTCTATATGTACCTGACATTAAGCTTTGTGTTGTCGTCATGCGTGGTGTCTGAACATGATCAGGCTGATACAGAGCTCACGCTGCAGGCACAGCCGTTATGCTGACCTTCTTCAGAACTGCTGCGTGAGGACTTCTGAGTTTCACACCATCAGACTGTGGTGCAGACCTCCTCCCACCTACACCCCCCCTGACATGCTCTGCTCTACTGTACTAATGCACCAATTCATGGTACATCTCTACATCTGCTTCGTTAGGGATTACAAAACTGGTGTCATGATGTCTGCACCAAACTAATATTTCTATGTTTTGAACATTTATTGTTAAAAAACAGACATAATATACACACCACCACTATGCAGAGACCCAAAGTGATCAGTGATTTCTAAAGGGGTTGTCAGAGCTCGTCTGACATATCAGTCAGTCGATGTAATCAGCTGATAAAGGCAGTTCTCAGAACAATAATACGGAGCAAAATGCTGAGGGGAATGAAAAATACAATTTTACAAATTACAATGTTATAATAGCATTTAGGAGTCCATATTGAAAGGTTTATTTTGGGGCTTTTTATGCTTTTTTAAGAGACAGGACAGTGGTTAGAGTCAGGAATCAGGCAGAGAGAGAGGGGGAGAGAGAGAGTGGGGAATGACATGCGGGAAATGAGCCACAGGTCAGATTCGAACCCGGGCGCCCCGCTTAAAGGACTACAGCTGCCGTACATGGGGAGCATGCACTAACCACTATGCCACTGGCACTACTATAAATAGTTTTTTTGGGTGGCAGAGCAAGCATCACAGCTGACGGGTCTCTGGTTGCACTGGTCAGAATTGGATGAGAGTGTTTATTATTTTGTTATTTTGTTATTTGTTTCAAAAAGCAGCTTCCTGAGTTCCCATATTCAAAGCCTCATTGGTGCAAAATTGGTGCATAATCTACAAAGAAAGCTCAGCTTGGTTGGTAGAGCAGGTGGTCCATACACAGAGTCCTCTGGTCCCCCGGCCTCTGCTCTTTGATGCATGTCTAACCCACTCTCTCTCTCTCCCTATATTTTCTGTCTCCCTTCAGCTGTCCTATCAATAAAGGAAATGAAGCAGAAAAAAATCCTCTTTGAAATATATATAAGACGCTCAGCGTTATCTTCAATCTTTTCATTCAAGGAACATTTTAACAATTATGTACTGTATGGATATTTGCTTCTTTTTTTTTTAACATTTTCTCATGACAGTCGACTTTCTTCTTTCCACACAGCTCTGAGTACAAAGCTTACAGAGATGTGAAGCCAGCGAAGATGATCCGGGCCAAGTCCCAGTACCTGCCCCCGGACGGAAAGACAACTGGAGAGACCAGCTACAGCGCCACCTATAAGGGTCAGGTGCCGCTGCGGCCTACTGACAACAAAGCCCTAGATAGGAGGAGGATACGCAGTCTGTACAGCGAGCCTTACATAGACCCCATCAAACAGGTGAGAACACACTTTTATCACTGTGCAGAGATGAATTCAAGGAGGGAGAAAAAAATACTGTAATGTTGTGAGGTTCTGGCTCACGCTCATCTCATCACAGTTTAAAGACTGGATTAGAGGAGGTTTAAGTTCAGGAATCTCATTTCCACTGTCTGACATCCTTAGGTTGACAGGTATAGTGCCCTGCGCACAAAACCCAAAAAGCCTGGAGCCGCTGCGGCAGGCCCGGGCAAACCAGCGAAGAAATCCAAAGATAAGCAGAGCGCCGCGCTGAGGGGCTCCAAGAAGACGACCTCGGAGAACCAACTCGAGAACCGGCCAGCGGTGGGGGACAAGGAGAAAAGTAAAGAGATGAACAACAAACTGGCTGAGGCAAAAGAGTAAAAACCATTTAGCACTACTTCTCCTTTTACTTATTATTTTGGGGGAAAAAACAAACAGAGGCTGCAAAATTATTTCAGAATCTTTTTTTCCTCATCTTTCCCTCTGTTTCCCCTCCGGTCTCTTTCCTCTTCTTGTTCAGTCACTTCATTCTTCCTCTTCTGTCCTCTCTCACTACCTCTCTGCTAAGTTTGTACAATAACAATATGATAACAATAATAAAATGTTGGGGTTTAGACATGACATGCTCCGCCCAGCTCATGCTTTATCATCTCTCTATAGTAACGAGTGGGCGGGAGCATCCTCTTCCTCAGCGACTTGATGCGGCCTACCACCCCCCCCCCACTCTGCTCTGCTTGCCTCCATCTCCAGGTTGCCATGGCTACTGCCTTGTTAGCCAATGGATGGCTCTCGTTGCATGGGCCCACAAGCCGAAAAAGCAATTCTGAAGTGTTGGCTTTGATCAACTGAGCAGATTGCTTTGTTGGCTTTATCAAGGATTTTTTTGTTTTGGAGAAAAGATGATCAGATTGGCTCTTTGGATGATGTTTCTACATGTGCAAAAATGATCAGCAAATCTGAAAATCTTTGATAAATGCCCCGCTTGGTTTGTCCATGGCTTGTATTGTACCTGCTTTCTCATCTCTGCTACTGTTCTCTGTTAATGGAGGAGCTCAGAGCGCTCAAAGTGTGTGTTGGGCAATGTCATTATGCTTTGTTAAATGTGATTTGTTATCCAGTGTCTCATTTTTTAAACTCTGTTGTAGGCTGCAAAAAAAATGATTTTGTCAATTCATCTGAAGGAAAACACCCTGCTGTCCCAACCATTCATGTGAAACCCATTCATACAGTGTTTTTTTAATTCACTCTGAGCTATTTTGTAACTAAATTTGTTGCCAACTCTCCATCTGGGTCCCACTTAACTGATTATGCAGAAACACCAGTCATTTGCAAAGCAGATGAGTATTCCCGCTGCTGTGCAGTTGTAGTGACGGTAGAACATTGGAGTAACAACATTTCTCAGAATCAGAGAGGGATGAGTTCAGTGGAGCTGTACATGTTGTGTGGACTGGTTTAGGTTGTATCCTGCCTGCAGAGCTGTCAATCTGAATGACCATAATTCAGCATAATCACCCCCCAACGAAGTGATAATGAACAACACTGAGCCCCCTGCAAAGCCTCACAGCAGTCATGTAATTGCAGGAGCTCGCACTCAAACACAAACACAAACACACAGACGCACACACATGCTTATTTTGAAATGCACTCTGCCGAGGGTGACCGTAACCAATGTGATTAGACTGCAATGGGACGATAGCAGACGGCTGAAATGGCACTCTTTGCATCATCTTAAGGAGCTGTATGGTTGTAGCACTGATTCAAAGACATGATCAACAATTCTCGGCCATTTATCACATTTATTCACAACCATAAAGAGTTTGGATGTTTTCTTTTTTAATGTATAGTTCAGCCTTCTCTGAACACGATAATGTCACGTGTATTTTTACTGACAACATATTGAATTTGTTCTTTGCTTGAAAAGGCTTTTTTTCAATACACTATCAACTCATAGTCAGCACAGCATTAACCACGTTATTGTCATTACATCAAATAAAAACAAGTCAGCAGTATAATCCCGTATATGATGTTAAAAAACATGTTTTTAAATTACCTTACCTTAACTTCTGTTGCTGAAACTAAATCATCCACTCGAGTCTGAATGCAAACCTTGCAGTGACTTGAGTAAACAGCATAAACTGTTTCATTCTCCAGTTGTCTAAAAAATGCCAATTAAAACCACCTTCATCCATCACAACTGCGGACAGTTATCGACCACAGAGCTCTCTATCATCATACCACTGAGAGTTAAACCCCCCCTGGTCTGCTAGCTACTATTATTTCTTCTTCTTTCCCTCAGTCCAGCACTTCACTAAACCTTCAAAATCAGCCCAAATAAGTTTTGTTTTTACCTACGACTAGAGTTTCAGTTCCTGTTTATTATACGCGTTGCAATAAAATGTAGATTTCCTCACCTATAGAATAAAAGTGTGCATCCTGCAAATATTATAACACTGCGTCTCAAATGGTAACAGAGCAACCATGTAGTTCAAAAGTGATGCAGCTAAAAGAAACAGAAACAGCATTCACATTATGCACTCCTGAAAGTTTCAGGCAGGCTGCCCCTGAAATCTACCTGAGCATGTTATTCACACGTGCACCTCACAGCAGGAGACTATCCCTGTCGGAAGGGGTGGGTGGGAAGTCCCAGGAGACAGAGTCCGCTGTACGACACTATCATGACAACTTTTCGCCTTTATATCAATGAGAAAAGCTCCTGCACACTGTCCCGCTTTATGCTGACATTTTTATTTAATCACACAACGTTTCAGTCTTACAGACCTTCATCAGGTAGAGAGTCCTAAAGTCCTTCTTCCCGACTTCTCTCTGTCATCACACTGCCCCAAGTCCTTTTGGCAAAGAGCCGAGGTTGGATTTGAACCCACGGCTGCTGCAACAAGGACTATAGCCCTCTGCACACATGGCGCGAGGCTATCCTGCTCCCCACTGCCCTAAGTTCTGATGTCGTATCTTTGGTTTCAACAGTTAGACTTATTCCAATTTGGTAGACATCGCCAAACCCAAGATTTACTTTATCCAGGCAGAAGTCACTAATTACCACAACCTAAATAGAAAAGTAGTGAAGTTATATACCAACATAATTTATAGGAAACATGGCAATAAATCTGATTCTGAATCTGATTATTTGTACATCTTAGTACGGACACAGTGATGTCATATCGGTGTAACTTCTTCTGTTTTGGACTCCACCATTCATCACTCTCTGTCTCTGAATCCTTGTTGTTCTGCTTGTTTCTCTAAAAACTCCTGGGCTGGAAAAGTATGTTGGTTTGATCTGTTGAAGAAAAAGGGAACATAAAGTAAGTTGTATTGTATGTGTTTAAACCAATGATAAGCTCCCGTGTATATATAGCTTATACCTGTCTATATGTCAAACAGGGCTACATCCAGTTATACTTTCTCTGAGTCTTAGCATATAAATGTAGAAAGAGACGCCATATTCTCGAGCCTCTTCACCACTAGAAGAGCACTGTTCTGTCTTTTCATCATCGTGCTCCTCTTACATTTGACTGTTTTCATGAGTTCTGCTTCTCAGCATCCTTCTCTCCATTTTGAATGGATGCCTAAACCTTCTCTATTTGCTGAGGTGTCTGAGAAAGCGAACATCTCCACAACCACCATGTCTACCCAAGCTGAGCCCAATCAGGGATGCCTCAGTAGCATTTTGCAGCCTTTGGTCGGGGGACTCTTTGTCATATAACACAAGGGAGGAGGGGGCTTATAGGTGCAGTAAATGTAAACGGTGCTTAGCACACCACACACCCTGTGCTATCGTTGTGATTAATAGGCCAATAAGGATAGAAAGTATGGTGAAGAAAGTTATGTTTTGGGCAAAAAAAAAAGAATTATTGACTGTGACGTGCTTGTGTTTCTATCTGCTTGCTCATATTTAATGAACAAATAAATGCAAAAAGCAGAAAAAGTGTCTTCTTGCTTTTTTATTTTTTGAGAGATTAGAGGTTGCAGGTATCTGTCAGCATTTCTCCTTCCTGTCCCAGTCTTTGTCTTTGTGAGACAAACATTAGAATGAATCCACATGGAAGAGAATTTGCTCTCACAACTTCTTTCTATGCTTATCCTAGTTTGCGCCACATTCTGGCATGAGCTCTGGCATCCTCTGTAAACCCGTGCATGTTGTGTGAACTGAAGAATATATTATTATTGCATCGTGTCTTTAATATATTCAAGAAGTCATCTGATTTGTAAAGCAACATGCATGTGAAAGGATGTCCAGACACTTATTCCAGAATTGAATGTCTTGTGCTTCTTCAGCTTCTAGTTTAAGTACAAACGTTACACACACAAAAAGCTGCCACAAATGTGTGCTATTACATTTGCTGAGATCACATTGTTCTTTCTCATACTGGTATCATGGTTAAAGTATTAGACGATGTCACATTTGGATGATGCTGTGTCCGATTTGTCGTGTGCTAATGAGTGACATTCTGATTCATTTGAAGGGTTGTGCTAAAACAGTACCACTACATACAACTCTGCCAGCCAATCCGAGATATTGGCTGGGTGCAGACTCTAAAGCAACACCTGTGGGGCTGTGCACTACCCAATCCCAGGTAATCGATCACCAGAGCAACGAAAAGAAACAGAGCCACAATTGCCACTCATTCCCATTCATACATGCTCATGGAGATGTGATTTACTTTGTTTTCTATTACAGTGGCACAGTTTTTGTTTTTCTGGTGAACCACCACATTATCTCTGGTCTACTCCTCAGGTCATAGCACCTCTGTTTTTCTCTTCCATATGGACACTAGAGTAGTAGGGTTGGATGGGGCTGTTTGACTGCCTGCCGTTTCATCCCACATGTAAGGTTCCTTAAGGTGCCTTTTCTTAAGGAGGCCTCAGGTTAAGTCCAGTCATCTCCAACCATCCTTGAACCTCCGCTGTTATGCACACACTCTTCTGCATGAGTTCTGTATGATACATCTAGGGGTTAGATATGGAGAATCCACTCATTTCTTAGGCAGGTCACTCATGTAACCACTAGAGATGTTCCGATACCGTTTGTCCTTCCGGATACAGTTCCCCATATTTGTGAAGGCCGATTCTAAGTACCAATCTGATACCAGCAACTACGGTCCTAAAAAATAACATCAGTATACTCCTCAACCTGCGTAACCTTGTAGGACATGGTTAAATACATGCAGAGTATGAATGCCGAAAAAATGTCGTCTTTGAACCAGTCAGTGCTGACAGGGATCAGCACGCCACGGTCCAGACTTTTTCTTGATGCAGGCTTGCACTGTATCCAACTCCCTTTCCTTTAACTGCCTGTGGTGAGCTCCTCGTTTTTCTGGCTTTGCCTTGCCGGGACCATTGGGTCATTGCCTGCATAGGGCCGGCTTTTAGGAGCCAATTTTTGGAGCCTCAAAAACGGGAGAAACACTGTGAGATGGTCCTGGCCATGAGAAAGTGCAGCTGCTCTCTTCTCTTGCAGGGGGAGGGTCATGCATGTTTTCTTATACAGTCTACATGTGTTTTGAAGAGAAAGCCGTGTCCCCTGGGGAGTCATGTTGGGGTTACTGTAGAATATGGGGTACCTAGGCTGTTTCTAAGGGCCACCCAGTCTCTGTATAATCAAAGTAAGAGCTGTGTTCTCATCTTAAGCACAGAGTCAAACAAGTATTGGGACGCTGCTGCTAGTAGTTGAGCCTCCCCGAGTTGTCATGGACCGTACTCGTTGGAACACAGGTGCAGGGAGGTGTCCACTTGGTAACGTTGTTAATGTCTACACGTTTGGGTTGTTGGGGCCATTAGTTGTCAAAACCTGGCGCTCGCATGTATGGAGCCTGGGTTTGTTGAAGGTGGCAGTGCTATTTGGGTTTCAGTAGTCATTAAGGGCCATGTGGTTAAGTAACTTATCAGTGGACCATAAGTTCTAGGAGGAAGGAACAATGGGAAGCACTTATCCTTTTCATGAGGGCACAAGTATCTTGTGTTTATTACTAATTGTTCCCAGAAGGTGTTTGGCACAAACAGAGTTTTCCCTTGTCTAGACTCTGTGATTTACATGGACAGGATGTTAAGGTTTCCAGTTTGGAGAATTGCATCTTCCCTTTTTGCAGACGATGTGGTTCTTTTAGCCTTATTAAAATTCAGTGAGTACCCTCCAGTCTGAGGCCGTGGTTCGTGCCAGAAAACAGACAGCCCCAAAACAGGGAGTTAAGTAGCATGGGTTCTTGTTGAAGAGAGAAAGTAGAATCAATGTTGATGTCAACAGATGGGTTGGTGCAGCCTCAGCAATTATTTCTTCATTGTACTTAATCTTCTTGTTGGAGAGGGAGCTGACCAGGGAAGGCAAGGCCATCGATTTACAGTTGATCTACTTCCAGAAGAACCTCTGCAGCTTCACCTCTAAATGATCCAGCTGAGGTTTGGGCATTAGATTAGAAAGCTTCCTGGATGTCTTCCATTGGAGGTTTTAGAGATGCTATCAGCTGAGAGGACGCCCCCTCACTGGAGGGATTATACACCCCACCTTTCCTGGATTTGCCTTAGACAAATACATTTCTTTGCCAATTAGCTTAGCCTTCTGCCTTCTGACTCGATAACTAAGTATTATTTTGGAACATAAAATAATTACAAACCTAAAAACAAGCGGATCTCTTTGACCCAAGCCGGGCTAACCTTCGCGGTAGCTCGACTCACAACCACTCAAGGCATGCTACAAGATTTTAGTGAGCAATGCTTTGTTGTTGTTCCCTATTGTCTTATAATGAACGCCTTAAAATCGGCTCTTTTTTGACGGTCTTTGCGAGCAGTACAGCACAATTTGCTTTATGAGGGATATTGCGGAGCGGAGAATACGTTGATAATAAGTAACGCCATTGGATCTGTGCATATATCATATATGCACAGATCCAATGGCGTTACTTATTATCAACGTAATATAGGCTTTATAACAAAGGCTTCTACAAAACTCATATCGGTATCGGAACAACTCTAGAAATCCCAAGGTATGAACTGTACCACACTGCATCTTAACTCACTGGGTAAAAGTTTTCCACTATGTTTTTTATTTTCATTTAAAATCTGTCACTGAAGCATGCTGCCACTGTTTTCTGTTGGACCTGCAATCTGATGTTTAGACTCTGCACCTAATCTAGAGTATCTGAGTGTTAGCTTGGATGTAAAATGAGAGGTAAGTATGAGTGGAATGAGAGAAGCCGATCTGCTTTGGAAAGACACATTTCAGAGGAAATTGTAAGTGCATGTTAACAACTTTTACTATTATTTGAAATGCTAAATGATTACTAATCTAATGTGATTTGGATTGTTTTTTTTACATAGTTTACTGCTTTTTGTGGCTTTAATTTCCCAGAGCACCCCGAGACCCTCATCGTGCTGTCGGCGTCCTGTCGTTTGTAATTTCACTGTGATTAATTGAATCAGTCAAATATAGATTTAAACCAGTGGACCGTATCGATCTCAACGCAAAGCCGTCTAACGCAATGTTAGAAAAATTGACAAAAAGCTTTACTTTAAATGTGTATTCCCACAACACAAGGGATTGTATAGCGTGTCAGGTTTTTAGAGTTTTATTTCACATGATTCATTGGCCACTTCATCTTATCAGGATCGCCTTGAAGCCTTCTTTGTAATATTTCTGATAATCATCCAGACAAAGAAGCCCCAAAGTCATGTCGGAGCATTTTGGATTTTTATTCTTGTCTGAAATGAGCGGTCACAGGGTGCTCAGCCCAACTCTACCCAATGACTTATCTCTGCCTGAGAGAAATGCCTCATTGTGTGTCTCTTTCTGTCTCTTTCCTCTCTGGTATCTTAACCATGTGCTGCCTCCTAGAGATGCTCAGGACGAGTCTCTCCGATTCGGTCATCATCATTCCCAGGGTGCTTCTGGAGGAGAACCACCACCACTGCTGGAGAGAGCTGAGCCCCGGAGGAGCGGAGGAGTCGTACGCTTTGCCCTAGATGGGAACCAGACTGACTAGTTCTGCCTGTGAGGACGGAGGCAGATACACCTCATACACAGACCAAGGCTCTGTGCTGTAAATATCTAGTTTTTGCAACTAAGATGGGTGCTGTGAAGAGGGGAATCCCACATAATAAGGAAGCACACACATTTGAAACGCATGTTTGAAACAGCTTTTGGCTGTTTGATCCACGTCATTATCACAAAGGTGCTACATCATTTTTTCAGGTTTCATGCAATTCATTTGAAAATAATATGTGAATATTATTCGATATACCACACCATTAAGTGCTTATACAACATTTAAAAACACTGTACTGTACTTCGATGGGTTTTAGTGTAAATAAATAACCAAAACTTGCAGATTGCAATTCTGTTCTGTAGTTTTTGTTGTATGGTCAGTCATTTTTCAAACAGGAGTCTGTGTGGTTTGAAATTAATACTGATGCCTTTTTAAGACCTACAAAAGCAAATCAGACCATCAGAGAAATTAAGCATTATTACGATACAAGGGCGTGTCCAGACTTTTAGACTGGGAGGGCATTCTGCAGGGGTGGCTTGAAGTTTGTGTGCATAAAATACACAAATGAAGAGCATTTTCTTTGTATAAATGCTGAACTTTCAAAAGTGACATGATAGAGCATTAACATACAGGTCTTCTTAGCTTAATTATAGTCTCAAAAAGAAGACATATGAAAAAAATTCACAATTTAAAGTACTTAAAAAACTGCAATCATCTGTCTACATGTCAATAATACATTTACTAACTACATTGTAGTACGGAAATGTTGTGAATAAATTGTTCTTTGTGCCGTTGCTCCCAATTTTTTATGGATGTGTTCCTCTCCTATGCACTTGTGTTGTGAAAAACATGTAAAGAGTATTTTTCTACGATTGAAATTATCGCGAAAAAAAGGTGTGATATTAAATGCAGAGTAACTACCAGCAGCCTGACGCACCTGCAGCTGAAATAGTTTATTTGAACTTAAGTCCCGCCTCTAACAAGGCAAAAAGCCAGTCAATAGGGTGTCCAATTACATTTCAAAGGGGGCCCATGCCACCCCTGTTTACCCCTCTGGATACTCCCCTGTTTCTAGTTATTTTGTATGCCTGTCCACCAGGTAGGTCTCCAATGACATAATGCTGCCCAAACAGCCTTTTCCCAACATTTCCACGCCATCGATTCATTTTAAGTTTCCTGTTAGACATTTTAAATATAGGGTTGTCTTTATTAATATGAAACACGACTTAAACATGTACAGTACAAGACCAGCAAAGAGATCAATAGTACCACTTTGTTCCCCCAAAATCTCCCCCCCCCCCCAAAAAAAAAAAGTTCCTGTGGATATTGTTCACCCAACAAAAGAACGATGACCGGTTGTTTTACACTGCACTCTGTCAGAAGTCCAAGTTGGCAAGAAAACAAAAGAGTGATGAATATACCATACTTTCCTAGAAAAGCACAAGAAGCATTTTTTGATGCAATTTTTGGCAACTTTTTTTTTTTTGGTGCCCCATTAATGCAGGTTCTCATTTTTTATCCATGACAAGTATTTCAGAGCTTGCAGAATGTAGACACAAAGCTACAGGACGGGAACAAACCAAGCTGCTCGTTTGAGGTTCTCATGTAGAGAAAGTGCCGTTTCTTTGTCCAAGTTCATTTCTTTTTTCACGTTTTTTTTCACTGCTGCTGCAGTCATTACAAACTGTGAAAAACAATGAATATGTTTGTATAGCAGATCACCTCACACACACTCAGAATGACACAGTGAAAACACGAGCTGGCTGCTTCAGTTATGTGTCTCGTGAAGATTTCTGTGAATCTTGTAAGTGTGCACAGAGAGACTGTGGTCTTTAATGAGCACTGGGGGGGAGGGGACGGACGTAACACTCAATCTGTCAGTCTTAATCAGGAAGTCAGCCATCTTCATCAAATACCCACAAATTATTCAAAACCCACACAGAACATGGCCAAGGGAGTGTCTCACCATCAGTTCTGTTGTGTTACACTGTTTGTATAAGTAAGAGAGATACATGTCACAGGCTGAATCCAAAACCTCTATTTTCTGTTTCTGTCCCTGCTCATTTCTCCGTCAGACGTTTACAGTTTTCAGATTTGATAAGCGAAGACTCCCTGAAAGAAAAAATCAGATAGGGAATTTATGATACCTGCATCAACAGCAAATCAATCAGAGGTAAAGGTTACATGATGCTTTTAAGTAACTACGTATGTGCAGTTCCCGTTCAGAATGTGTTTGTTTGTAATGTGTTTGGTGAGAACATGGCTGGTCAGGATTGGCTAGGGGCAACGAGTAGTTCTGTGGTCCAAATGAGCTTTGAAGAAAGGGATTTCATCCGACTTTAATTAACAACGGTTAGCCAACGCGTACCTAAATAACATGGCCTTGAGTGAGTCTCCTTCTGCGCGTGCGTCGTGTGTTGTTTACAGAAAGGGGTAGAAGTACTAAAGATAGCCTCCGTTTAGCGAAATGGTAAACTTACGTTGCAATGTCGAGTGTGTCCCGTCCAGTCCACTCAGCGACCTAAATCGCCTTGGGCGACTCTCCTTCTGCACGTGTGTTGTTTCCGCTCGTCCCTTGTTTCCGGTAGGTTTCGATTCTATCGTATTGGGCCACAGCAAAACTATTTAAAATGTTTTAGCAACAACATGAGCTCATCTAAATTTCACAATCAGCACTGCACTTCCTGGGGTTCACAGCAATACATCCGCCAAGTCTGACGTCCATCGGACGAATGGTTGTGTAGAAACTTGTCTAACAAACACACACACACACACATATTCCTGGATTTATAGATAGATAATAATTTAAAAAAGCAGAACAGCACAGTAAAAAACAAACATCAAAATGGTGTTTAAAACTTCTGAGTGGAGGAGAAACAAATCTCTGTAATTGTATTGAATAAGATGCAGAGATATTGAAGTGAAGTAAAAGCATATTTTGTACTTGAGTGAATGTAGTGAAACCACCGACATGCATGAATGAAACTGATTTAGTGACGAAGAATTTACAACCCTCCAGAGTCAGTGTAGTCACACTGAGTGTAGGTCCTGAGCTGCTCTGTTAAAACACAATCAGGATGTTTAATTAGTAATGACCTAAGTGAGTGAGCGCGCACACACACACACACACCTCGTAAAGCATGATGGATAAGTGTGTCTCCGTGCTCCCTGACCTGGATGAACACAGAGAGACGGATGGGAGGAGGAGAGGAGGACAAAGGAAGGAGACACAGATCATGTTGCAGACATTAAGAGGGATGTGTCTCTGCTGCTTTCCGGAATAAAGTCGTTCAGAGTGGAAAACTCATCTCTCCTGCTGTGCACGCCCCCTAATCTCCTCAGCCTGATTTATTAATACAGGAATCACCCCCTGGATGTTTGTTTTGTGTATTTAACAATGGGATTATTGCAGGTTATGGCCGCTCTGTGAGTGAGAGTGAAGGCTATAAATAATGAGACAGACTGCAGACATCACTGTGTTTACAGTACAGTGCACCAGAAGGCGTGCACAGCAGTAAAATAAAAAAAGGAATCCTGAAAGTGAAAGTTTGAAGATGTTTTACAGTTAATAGTATAGTATATTTCCGCCAATTTCATGCTTTTAAACTGAAAATATTCCCCGCTCCCTCTCTCCCCTTTGATCCTGGTTACTCTCTCTCCCTCCCTCCATCCCTGCACTGTGCTGTTGCCATAGTGACGGGTTGCCAGGCCTTTTCAGACGGTGAGGCTGAATGGGTTAATGAGGAGGCGGAGCGTCTGAAGCCCTCCAGATGGTTGTAAGCCCTCCTTGCCCGCAGGTCTCCGGGGACCACCTCTCAAAGAGAGAATAGCCTCTCCTGTTTAGTATTCAGACCCTCACACGTCAGTCCAGGAGCTGCTTTTATGACCCTACTGTCAACAGCGTGGGATTATGGGAAGTGTGGGGGTCAAAGCCTACTTTTTAGCTCTGCTCGGCCGAGGAAGGCTCACTCCAGATCTTTTTTAAAACTCTGATTAAAGAAGCAGCATGACCGCCCCTCCCCTTTTTTGCAGCTCCCACCCTGTCAAAATAAGATGAAAAAAGTCGCCTTTAATGCAACTTATGCTTCTGTCATCACGTGCCTTTTCTATTACCCTGTAAAGATGTAAACATGGCATCTCTATACATGCAGGACGCCATCTTACCTTGTTTTTTTTGTAAATGGAAAAACCATGTCAGCAGCGCCCCCTTGTGTCTTAACTCATACAGGACATTTATTCATTGTCACAACATTTACAACACAGTAAGAGTTTGAACAAGTAATAAAAACAGGAGATATTTCACATGCAGCACACATTACAAGTACAAAAAACAACATTTGAGTTTTATAAAAATAGCAGCTAAAAGAAAATAAAGTGATAACTGTGCTTGAACAGTACTGCAGATTCTATATTTCACGACCATATTGGACCATACATACATCACCGTATATGCAAAAATATGCAAAACAAGCTGGTTTAGTGCAAACTCGTTCCATTACAAATTCAAACGTCAAACATAGTGAGACATTCTTCATAGTCGGCGGGTATTTATGAATGTGCTTTTTATAATCTGAGGTCAGTTTGGTCCATTTACGCTCCAGGGTTATAACATCTCATGCTTCTGTAAACTGCTTTAGTCTCAGCTTTGAAAAGTAAGGCTTTCTAAGAAGACCACGTCTGTAGTGCGTTATGTTTCACTGTTGGTAGAAAGTAAAGTGAGATAAGTTTTCATGCACATGCGTCCTTCACTCATTTACGTGTGCAGGAGTGTGTAAAGGGGCTGGTGATGAGTTTAACTTTTGCAGAGGTTCAAACTGTTGTTAAACACACATTTTATCCCACAGTGGAAATGAAGCCTGAACGAACTGCATTTTGTTTCTAACTTTGAAGATTTCAGTATTTCATTTAAGTTTTATTCTCTCTTATTTACGGGAGAGGATTAGGGCCATGGGCGTGAGGAAGCAATTATGAGAGGAGGAAGATTTGTTTCCCAAAAAAAATCAAAAAGTCGAGAATTAAATTGCGATACAATTTCGAAAATCAAGTCGAAATTTCACAAAATGCCCCCTCAACTGCATTCTTTACATTTCAAATTTTTTTTCTCGACATTTCAAATGTATTTCCAAAGTTGTGTTCGACTTAATCACGACATTTCAATTTTTTCTTGACATGTCGACTTTTTTCTCTACATTCTGACATAACGGTGTTTAAAATCTTCCTCCTCTCATTATTCATTTCTCATGTCTTGCCCTAAATCTGATTTTTCATAGATGCATCAGAAAGTACTTTACTTTACTTACACACACAGTTAAATCTCATGTTACTGCACGCTTTACATCGCACACTATACGTGATTCCTTTCTGATGTTTGTGGAGGTCAGTCTTAAAACATAATGAGTACCATAAGACAGTCTCTTGAATAAAACCAGTCAAGAGCATCCATAAGATACCTGAACTCATGATAAATCTAAAATATTTAATCAGTGTTGATGAAGTCATCCAGACAGCTTTATGCATGTTTGACCAAGTCATTCAACTTTAAAGAGGACATATTCTCCCCCCTTTTCCACCTTTTTAAACAGTCCCCTGTGGTCTAAATGAACAATCTGTGCTGTGCTTTGGTCAAAATATAACATGAATCAAGCACCAGAGGAGGTTTGTGACCCTGTAGAAACCAGCTCTCTCAGAACGCTCCGTTTTGGTGTGTGTGTCTCTTTAAATAAAATGAGCCCCCCCTGAGTTTTCCCGGTAGACATCACTCCTTTGCTAGCGAGAATAAAAATGGCGGACCTGCACAAAAGTTTTGCTCTAGGCTGGAGGTGGAGTCCATGGGTGGAGATACCAGGGGAGGGGAAGGTATTTTTTTTTTCCAGAATCCCACTGTGACATCACAAGGAGAGTAAATTTGAAAAGGAGCATTTTTCTCTGTGTTGTAAGACTTGTGCAGACCACAAACAAAGGACTGGATGGATTTATTTCACATGTTGTGGGTCTGTAGACACTCAGGTTACCCAAATATATGTTCAAAAAACACTGAAAACCCTTTTCATAATATGTCCCCTTTAAGAATGCACTACAAATCCCATAATGCACTACAGATATGGTCTTCATGTTTATAAATAGAAAAAATAAAACTTCTAATATTACAAAGTGTTGCATTTCATCCTTATTGGTCTCTATTCTTAACTATTTAGGAAAAATCAAAGACTCTATATTCGATATTCCAGTGCACATCTATATTATTTTAATATCATATATGAAGAGTGGGGATGAAATGTGAATATAATCTGTGCTTTGTTAAATGTTTAATGTGCAAAGATTTGCAATGTTTGATATTGAATATATAAATGATGCAACAGCGACACCCAGTGGTAACTAGAAGGTATCAGCCTACCAAATGTCTTCTCTTCCAGCTCCGTGACTCTCGAGTGTTGCAGCAGCTCTAGGTGTTGAAGACCAGGTAGGTGAAGTTCTCCTGTTTTGGTTTGACGCTGAAGTTGTAGTGTCCGATTCGGTTCCTTTGGTAGTAGAAGAGGCAGACGAACCCTATGATGAAGAAGAGTGAAATGCCGATTCCAAGGCAGGCGAGCCCGGCTATGTGAATAGTGTTGAAGTCCTCCTCCAGGGACTCTGCAAGAATAATATCTGGTTTAAGCACAAGAGGCATGGTGTGTGATGTATCAACACCAACTGCTTACAACTAACATACAGTGAAAGATCAGTACAAGTGGACAGATTACATCAAAGGTGGAAAAATTAGAACAGAAGTATGACATGGGGGCGTCGGTTGACTAGTTGTTTGTGTTCGCGCCCCATGCACGGAGGCTGTAGTCCTACAAGCGGCCAACCCGGTGTTCAAATCCGACCTGTGGCTCCTTTCCTGCATGTCGTTCCCCACTCTGATTTCTGGCTCTATCCACTGCCCTGTCTCTAAATAAAGGCATTAAGAGCCCTAAAATGAACCTTTAAAAAAAGTCATGACTTTATGTGATATTTATGAAGCATTCAAACCAGAGCACAAAAGTATCTGTTGCTTTTTATCCGCTTGAAATCCAAGAAACAGGCAGGTTATTTCTGTTTTTAGAGTGCACTAAGACACCTAAGGTCTCTAAAATAGATAAACCAGCTGGGAAGAAACTAGAGGACCTGCTACCGTTGTGCTGATGAGAAGAAGAAGGTATCTTTAATTAATCCCACGGGCAGAAATTCACTTTTACACTCTGTTATTGAGACATGCTACACACAAATCCACAAACAGGATCCAGACATGCACTAATGGAGAGATGCTCAAGCTACCAGCCCAATTTCCAGACTTGGTTCCACACCAACACTTGAATCAGCGCCTCTTTCGGTTCACAACCCAAGTCCCTACAGACTGAGCTGCTCCTGCTGAAAGATAGGAAAGTGTTTCCTGTATATATCAAACTGATTTTAGTTACTATCAGAGATGTAAACAGTCTTTCATAAACTAGTTCCCTTATTGAAGAATTCCCCTCCTTTGTTTGCGTAACAATTGTTGTTCTTTAGCCATTCTGCTTGCTGTTGTTCGGCTGTTATAGTGTGTTCTGTTTGTGTGTAACATGTAATCGTGGTTCTGAGTCACTTCATTAGAATAAGAGACATCCATCATGACGATGAGCTGTGACGGATTTACGAATCCCACAGTGGCGTTTCTAGGTCCATTGGTGCCCTAGGCAAAATTTACAGAGTGTCCTCCAACTAGCGTTCATCACCTTTAAGTTATAAATAACAGTTACCATTATCATTTGGATGGCGAACTTTATCCTTTCTCTTTTGCTGGTGTCAGAAACTTAAGTAATGATCCAATGTATTGCTTTCTTTTTTTCCTCATTTTTTTGTTTTTACTCCAAGACGGATATTTCCTCTTCTTTTTTCTGACATTTTGAAAAACTCGTACAGCGGACTCTGTTGCTTCGTCCGCTACTTCCATGTAGTTTTTTTACGTCACGTCTTACCTCAGGAGACCCCCCGCCCCGCCTCCCGTCTGACAGGGATAGTCTCCCGCTGGGAGGAGCATATGTGAACAGCAAGGTCAGAAGAATCTCCGGAGCAGTCCTCCTGAAATTATCTACATATTTTCAGGAGTACAGATGTGAAACAGCTTAAGAGTTATCCCTGTCAGATGGGGCTCTTTCAGGGAGGTCTCCTACTGTCGTTGCGAAATTTGCACATTTTGAGACACTGCTGCGATTTAAATTTTGGCAGCCCTTGGAGGCCGCTTACTGGCCTGGGGCCCAAGCAGTTGCCTGTTGACAAGCAGCATCTCAGGAATAACAGGCAGGTGGACAGAGGAGGAGGGACACAATAGAGAAATGAGGAATCCCCTCTTAAGTCAATATGTCATGCTGCAGTCTGCATATGGGTCCTAAATACAAAGACGTACTATAATAAAATCATACAGGCTTTAAAGAGGACATATTCTCCCCCTTTTCCACCTTTTCAAACAGTCCCCTGTGGTCTAAATGAAACATCTGTGCTGTGCTTTGGTCAAAATATGACATGAATCAAGCACCAGAGGAGGTTTGTGACCCTGTAGAAACCAGCTCTCTCAGAACACTCCGTTTTGGTGTGTGTGTCTCTTTAAAAGCAATGAGCCCCCCCTGAGTTTTCCCAGTAGACATCACTCCTTCGCTAGCGAGAATAAAAATGGCAGACCTGCGCAAAAGTTTTGCTCTAGGCTGAGGGTGGAGTCCATGGGTGGAGATACCAGGGGAGGGGAGGTTGTTTTTTTTTACCAGAATCCCACTGTGACATCACAAGAAGAGCACATTTGAAAAGGAGCATTTTTCTCTGTGTTGTAAGACTTATGCAGACCACAAACAAAGGACTGGATGGATTTATTTCACATGTTGTGGGTCTGTAGACACTCAGGTTACCCAAATATATGTTCAAAAACACTGTCAAAGTGGATTTCTCATAATATGTCCCCTTTAAAAACTAATACTTATAACTAAATCTTCTGTTCAGCACACTTTAAAAAAGCTAAAACTTTAATATCAACTCATGAGTCCATCACAAAGATGAACCATTTGTTCCAAATGTGAATACTGATTATTTTATTATGTGAGCTTTTCAAACTCTCCTCTCCAGCAGACTAATGTAAGAGATGGCACTGCTTTCAAAATATAGATGGCCTGTTCAGATTTTAAAATGTACTCAAGTTTATAATGGATCCTGAAAAGCGTGGCATCTGTTCTACTTCAGTCCGCCTGTTAGGAGCAGAGTGTGGAAACTGAAGTGTCATCGTTGGAATCACATTTTAGATTCAAATTCTAATGCAGAGGCGCCCAGTGTTTTTAGACTCTGTACTCCTCACTGCAGATGTCTATATTGTTATAATGAAAGAGACACTTTGCTAGTTTTCATAATGATAACAGTAATTATTATACGATATAGTCAGGTAAATATGTCTTTTTTTAAGAGAGGCCATCAGAAGCGGCTCACAACCATGGTGACTGTTCTCTGGTCTTTATAATAATATATGTATGGCACTTTTCAGTACAGGTAACAAAGTGCTTCACATCAGAAAAGAAAAGCAAACAGACAAATAGAATTCAAGATCACAAAATAAAATAAAATCAGAGTTAAAGTTTTTTGTGAAAGAATGTCTCGAGTAGAGAAATAAAACGAGGGACGGACGCTGCAGGTCTGATCTCTTCTGGGAGGCTGTTTCAAAGTCAGCAGAGCTCTACCAGAGGATCTCAGACTGCGTCCTGGTTCATGGGGGGATAAAAGGGAGGCGCCAGCTCATGTTGTGCCTTAAAAGTACAGTACAGTATCTAGAGCACATTTCAAACATGCTCTCACTCCTGAAAATTGACCCGAGTGGGTGCATGTGTGAACACAAACGGCGAAATCTGTACACCGCATACCTTCTGGGCATCAGTGCCCCTGTTTAAGACAACTTGTAACTGAAAATGCATGAAGAACAAAAGTTAAACTATGGATAAACACGCAGAGACGGCGTGAAGATGGGCTGTACATGTCAGAGTGCGAGCTGGAGGTGAGCAGTCGTTATGCTTCCTTCTTTCTGCAGCTCGCTTCCCAATTGGCTATTGGTTCGTTCTACATGATTATCCACAGACTGCTCGGCTGCCCTTGGGTCTCCTTCCAGTGGAGATCGGATCGTAAATATTGAACATGTTCAACGTTTATGATTTGAAATCAGGTGCCCCGTACGTCCTGATCAAATCAGATCTCTTTTAAAACACTTTACATCACAGGAAAATCTGTCAAGAGAATCTTTAGAATGAGTGAAAATCAGGCCATAGATTTATTGGAAGGGGAAAACCAGGCCTAGACTGGTCCACTAGTCTGAGTTTGAATACGGTTTAATCGACACTGAAATTAGTCGCTAATAACATCTCTAGTGAAGGCGCATCACAGACAGATATTCTCCCACTGTGCGCTGAATTCTTGAAAGACAGATCTGTGAAATATAAGGACCTGGAGTTCCTGAAATCATCTTGAACATGTCAGGAGTTCATGTGTATCAGGGCCTTTCAGAGGCACTCATCTCAGGAGGAGAGTCATGATGTACTGTATATTCTCTTATTCTGTTTAAGAGTACTCACCTTCGTCTGACCTCAGTATCGGCCCGTACGTGCCCAAAGCTGTCCCTATTGTGTTTAAAGACCGAGCCGCTCTTTGAAGACAGTCCTGCCAGAAAACAAGATTAAGAAGAAAAATTAAATTTTAACACCACACCAGTGTCTCAGTGAGTCTTATTGAAGCTGCAAAGTTGATTTTGATTATTTTACATGATGTACTCACAGGCACGCAGGTATCTGATCCCATCTGCACACAGATCTGGACGCGGCAGTGCAGGTAGATGACGTCCAGGTTGACGATGGAAAAAATCTTTACAGACAAACGTGATGTGCTGGAGTTCCCGTTTATCAGCACTTTGGTGTAAGAGTTCAGGGAGCAGCTGAGGAGACGGAGAACAAGGAAGTGAGAATCCTGAAACAGCAGTTTTTTTTATTTTAGTCGTTGTTTAGAGCTAATGTGGTCGTAGACTGCACTGACACCCTCAACGTCCACTCCATCAGTTGCCAGGGCCACAGAAAAATTACATTAATATTTCATTTGAAAAGCAACCAGCAGGCCTAACATATATGGAGAAAAAGTACTTAAAATCACAACAGAGGACAGCTATGGTAATGTATAAATATTGTTGTTCAGCAAGTGACCCCAGTGCATGTCCTGACCAAAGTTTGAAATACTAATGGTATCATAAATAGTTATAGAGCTACAGGTAGAAGCAGACCTGTTCTCCAGGAAGGTGTGGCTGTAGGTGTCTCCAGAGTTTGGGGAGGGAGTGGCCCAGCATTTGGTGATGACTACTTTAATCTGCTCGGAGGTGGTGTTCAGGCTGACCTCCACCACCACATCCTCCTCAGACGACATGCTGTAGTTGTGGGGCAGAGGTCTCGTGCCGTTCATCAGCTGCACTGTCACCTGGAACACCCCAGAGCCCGTGATGACATCTTTGATCATGTCATACCTGAGGAGAGGTGAGAAAAAACATCTATTCAACAGGAACACTCTAATGAAAAGTGTTTAACGGGACTATGTTCTGGCCTATTTCCTGGGGGGGAAACCAGTTGCCAGGCAACTAGCAGAGACTGTAGATAATGGTGAGCAACTGGTTACTTATGTAGCTTAAATGTGCTGAAAGGCAGATTTTTTTTATCTTTAAATACAGTCGTAGATGCACTTTGGCTTTTTGTCCCTTTTCACCATCCATTGACTGTAAATGTTCGAGCATCCAGGTCTAAACCTGCACTCTCTTCAATTCACACATCGGTCCTTTGACATCACAAACAGGGTCGGAAATCATACTGTTGTGTTCCAACTCATAATTTGTAATTCAGGGTATCTGACATATGAAAAATATTTCAACATTTCCTAATTGTTCAGCAACTAAATGTACAATGTAAGCTACAGTACAAAATATTTAAGGGAAATCTGTTAAAACAACTTGAAGAGGTCAACAAGCTCCAGCAACACTTGAAGTACGAAGATCAACTTTATTAACAAATTAGACCGACGCGTTTCGGCTTGTGGCCTTCCACAGGGTCATCAAGAAACAGATTGCAAACATCATTTAAATAGGGTAGGTACGAAAGGTTAAAACAACCTGTTAGCCACCGTTAGATAACAGCTAACTTTAAAATACAGCTACTTAAACTTACTAGCTTACATAAATACAGTTTGGTAGAGGCAGGCTAAATTTAAAAAAAGGTAAGAGATAAATGGGGCTGTGCATCATCACTGGTCTCATGATTTCATTCGAGGATTATTCTGTCAGCGATTATATGTGATTCTCTTGGATGCATTTTAACAGCTTCAACTACTCTGAGGCTATTCGAAAAAAGCTAAAGCATGCCCCGTTATCGTGACATAAAGTAAATCATACCCTGTGGAGCCGAAGTCAGCGGAGATAAGCATGCTCTTCATGTAGGTACATACGATGGGAACCTCCAGTCGTAACTTTGGAACCTCCACCGCTCCACTGGGTAAGATGTATGGATCCATGGAGTTAAACAAAGTCACAGATGCTGTGAAGAAGGTTTCATTCTAAAATACCAAATGTAAATGTAATTCAGAAGAAATACAACGTTCCTGAGACGAAATACTTGAGAGCATAGTGTGGTTAAAACATGTCAGAGCATAGAAAATGCAAAAGTTTCCCAGTTGCAAGAGAAAACTTACTTGCACAAGTCTGGTGGCACACTCATTCCAAGCCACGGTTAGCTCTGCATGAGTGGCATTGCCTACATTTACGCCACATTCAGGATGTCCCAAGTAAAGAGCGCTTTCCCTGATGTTGGCGCTCTGAAGGAAATCTTTGGCAATAATCACTGTGATAGCAGCAGCCCTACACAGGGCCGAGATGGCCCCAAGTATAGAGGCATTGGTGTTAGTACTCAGTGCAGAAGAGCTGGTTGTAGTGATGATAGTGGGGTTGGTTTTAGGGATAGAAGTAGTGGACGCCATTGCAATAGAGGTGGTTGTTAAAAGAGTTTTGGAAGTCTTACGGACAGTAGTGGGTTTTTTAGGGGCAGTAGTCGTTTTACGAGCAGTAGTTTTTGTTGGGACTGTAGTGGTTGGGATTTGGGTCTTGATTGTCGTTGTCATTGCTGGAGTACTGGTTAGAGGAGTAGTAATTGGGGTAGTAGTGGTGGTTGAAGAGGAAGTTGTTGCGACAGTAGTGGGGGTTTTGGAGGTAGAAGTGGTCATTGTAGGTGCGGGAGTGGTGGTCTGAGTCACAGCAGTGGTGGTATTGGGAGCAGTTGTGGTTGTTAATGCAGGGATGGCAGTTGTTGATTTGAGTGTTGGGGAAGTCATGGTGGTTTTAAGCATAGGAGTAGTGGTTATTGATGCGGTGATTGTGGTTGCAGGAGAGGTAGTTATAAGTGCAGAAGTGCCCGTTGATGGAGCAGTGGTTTTAGGTGCAGGAGTGGGGGTTTTAGATGCAGGAGTGGCGGGCGTTGATGCAGGAATGGTAGTTGTAGGTGCAGGAGTGGTGGGCGTTGATGCAGGAATGGTAGTTGTAGGTGCAGGAGTGGTGGGCGTTGATGCAGGAATGGTAGTTGTAGGTGCAGGAGTGGTGGGCGTTGATGCAGGAATGGTAGTTGTAGGTGCAGGAGTGGGGGTTTTAGGTGCAGGAGTGGCGGTCGTTGATGCAGGAATTGTAGTTGTAGGTGCAGGAGTGGTGGGCGTTGATGCAGGAATGGTGGTTTCAGTGGTAGAAAAGGCAGTTCTAGGAGGTGTAGTGGTTATTGCAGGGGTAGAACTTGTGGTTATAGGGATAGGGGTGGTCACAGTCATAGCGGTGGTCACTTGCACATGGATCACAACTGGAACAGCTGTTTCTTTGACTGAACCAGTGGTTGAAACTAGTGTTCTAGATGTGTCTGTTTCACTTGTTGATATAATGACAGTGGTTTCCCCTGGAGTGGTGGTTACAGGGGTTAAAGCTACATCATTGGCCTGGGTTGTTAATTGAGAGAAAGGGCTCGTACGAACTGTAGAGAATATTGTGGGTGTCACAAATGTCGTCGTCTCTGTAGATTTGACTGCAGCACAAGACAAAACACTTGTATCATTCAGTGACAGTAATCTTAGCAAAGTCAATATTTCCTTTACAAGAACATTGTGAAACTGTACCTTGGCAGGCTCGTCCTGGCCTTTCTGTGTTCTGGTCTATAAATCCATCCAGGCAGACACATGTGTAGGAGGCCCAGGTGTTTGTGCATGTAGCCCATTGGGAACAGTCATTTTCCCCTGAAGCACATTCATCAAAATCTATAAAAAGTAGAATGTTAAGCTCAGTAAGGGAGGTTTAATGTTGTTCTTTAGTATTGTACGCAAGGTATCTGACTTTAAGATAGTTTGTACTAAATAACCAGACACCAACAAGCCCTCTGAATAACATGTAATTAAGAATGACACCTGTGAATTCAGCATCTCTTGATGTTGCTGTATGACACAAAACATAGAGAAAAGTCTTTCCTTAAACACAAAGAGTCTCTCTCTCTACTTCATTTAATGCTTCTGTTTCATATGAATAAATATGTCATACCTCGCTTTCCATCCATCAATATGTTAATGAAAATAGCAGAAGGCCAACAAACCAACTACAATATCAAACGATATTTTTTTAAATCACGATTAATCGCTAAAATTCAGTCGATAATCGCATTCAAACACATTTTTAATCACATGTTTGAAATTCTTCTATTTCACATTTAAAAATAGAAACTGTTCGGCTTTTATTTTGAATGTTTGTTTTTCGTCTTAAGCTGAGAGTATTTCTCTTGCTGTTTGTAATAAAGTAAGGACCTTCTGGTAGATCGAAGGTTACGAAATTAACTTAACCACGGAAAACAAAATAAGCTAAAGAGGACGGTCAAAAAGTAAAATGTGTGATGTCATCAGGTGGATATGACTTTGGACTCGTCAGCTGAGCTGTCTGAGAGTTTGTTAAAGGGAAATGAGACATTCAAAGATGCAGCAGTGTCCTTCTTTTACATCACTGTGACTACAGGGAGACACTGAGGATGACTATCTACGGTGAGCCTGAAGGGACAAAATAGCATGAGATTAATCGCAATTTAAAAAACGTATGCACTAACTTCAGACCTTAATTCATTGCAATAACTAATTAATGCTGACAGCTCTATGAGTTTTCACTGCGCCTGTGACAAATGTACCTTAGCCCCTGGTATAAGTCACGATTCAGAAACTCTGCATCCTGAAATTACCAAAATACAAACGTATAGAATCACTTAATACCCTATATATCTGTACAGTTTGATAACACCAGCCCTTCCTCCGTTAAACTTGACACACAAGAAAGACAAAAAGGAAATAGGACAGAGACAAAGAGAAAGAGAAAGAATAGAGAGACGCACCATTGATGCTTGTGTTGTTTATATCCACAGTGTATTTGGTGCTGTTTATCAGGGAGTTTAGCACAGCTGCAGACACATTACTGATGTCCTGGGTCTGACTCGGGATGACAATGAGGGTGAAGTTGACCACCACACTCCCCGGAGAGAATCCTTTGATCACTATTCTCACCAGGCCTGAATCCACCATGGCCTTCATCTCTGCAGAGAGCGACTGGTAGATCTGTTGGTGACAAAGACCACTTCCACAAGTTTAATGCACGAACAATAACGCTCGTTTGATCTTTGTACTTGACATGTTAACAGTGTGTAATAGTCCTCGTAACAAACATACCTCATCTGTGAAACTCTCAGTGAGGTTTCTGAATGCCTGGCTGCTGGTGTTTTGCAGATCAGCAGTAAAGTTGATGTTGGTCAGTCGTGCTGTGGCGTCAAGAGTCTGAGCATCTACGGAGTAAAAAAACAGACACTTGGTTCAGTAAACACAATTTTTGCAATGAATTGCCAGCTCTGGGCCAACAGGTTCATTATGAAGTCTTGTCCTGTCACACACTAGATATTGAATTAATGTTATTACAGAACTTACTATGTCTATTTACTCATTCTTAATAATAATCCGTGGTATCATGTTATTCCCTTTTTAAAAAATCAAGATCTCTTTTTTACTGTCTCACTAAAAACAGACATGAGCAAAAATCCTATCCTTCTGAACAAAATAGTAGGGCCCGGCCGATATGGGATTTTAACACTAACCGAGACCAAGACATACCCGAGACCAGAGTGCTCCGAGACTGAGTCAAGACCAAGACCAAGGCCAAGGCAGGGCAAGACTGAGACAGGACCAAGACCATAAATATCACTGAAAGCTCATCATCGCTGTTACGGTCTAAGTCAGTCACTTAGACCGTAACAGCGGTCAACATTCGTCTTGACTGTTCTTGATTTAAAAGTCCGCCCAGTCTGAGACAGAGACGAGACAAAAAAATGCTTTCGATTTTGGGACGAGACAAAACCTTCGAAAAGTGGTCTCGAGACCGGACTTGAGACCAAGACTGATTTCGAGTACGACAACACTACCGATAAAGATAGTAAGAAGAGGGAAAATTACGATACTGATAATAATGGCCGATATTAACCCCTCAAATACTGTTGTCAAACACTTGTGGAAAAGATTTATAATTAAGACAAGATTTATTTTTTACACTTGAACCAAAGACCAAAAGCCTTTACTCTCCAGAATAACAACAGTGCACTGAAACTCTCATTTTAACTTCGGAATTAGAAACTATAAATAAAAACTTCAGTTGAATAAACCTAGTTTTATCGGCATATATCGGAGACAAACTTAGCTAAAACCGATAGCCTAGTGAAGTGCTAATATCGGAGGATATTATCGGCTGGTTGATTAATCGGTCGGGCTGAGAATACTTGTGCACAGGGAAAATAGGGATTTTCTGCCATATTGTAATTTTTTAAATAATCCTAACATTTCTGTTTGAGTATAAAAGGAATAACAACAACTTCATAGGCTGTTGTTTAAATTAAACAGTAATACAATTAAAGCAGAAGTGCCATACCATGTTGCAGCTCATGATGTGTAAAAGTAAAAAAACTACTGTTAGATATGAGCTTGGACCGCACGAACGTTCAATGCACAATGAGCTTGAAGACAGTATTGAGTATTTATATGAAAATAAAGATACAGAAGACACTAGAATTATTAACCTTGTTTTTTTTTAGCACACTTCTTACCAGTCTTGACAGATATAGAAAAAGTTCCCCCTTGGCTTCCACAGGCACAAGGTGTGACAGTTACGTTGTAGAGCACCCCAGGCTGGAGTCCCTGCACCTCCATCATGGTGTCACTGGTTCCATAAAAATGAACGACGTCTGACCCCCTGCTTACAACAACCTGGTAAGTCTGGTTCGTCTGAGACTGGCTGGACCAGTAGATGGAAAAGGAAGTTCCAGTAACTTCAGCCGACCATACGCTGGTGATGCTTGGAGGAGCTGGAAGGTGGTGGTGGATAATGAGGGAAGGGACAGAAAATGGGGTTATTATTTATCAATTGTTGGGTAATACACTGGTTAGATTCTTCTCCTCTGTCGCCCCCCGGTGGTGGAACAAACTACCAAACTCCAGTCGATCTGCAGTCCCTAGCACCTCCAAGAAAAAGCTAAAGACCCAGCTCTTTCATGAACACCTACGCACCAGATGATGATGATGATGGCGATGATGATGGTGATATGTAGGATGGTTTTGATGCTGATTAGAACTCTCAAGAATAGTTGTTGCTCGTGTTGTACTTACTCTGTGGTGTGCGTTGCTTTGGATAAAAGGGTCGGCTAAATAATTTGTAGAATTGTAGAATTTGCCTCCTTGACAAAGATTACATTAAAGAATAAACCTCTCTGTTTGAGTCTTTATCTAGCTGCTCTGCCGCACGTTTGGGAACTTCTGCTTTATTCCCAAACGTTGTTGGGAAATGGACCTAATTATATATTGACTTCCCTAAATGTCAAACTCATGAGCACCTCTGAAACTGCTTCTTAAGACTTTGTAAAACATTTGTGGGGATTAAAAGCTTGAGATAAAATGAAAATATTTCATACAGCACGTGGTTGTTGGCGGGGTTGACTCCACGGTTGATCTCATGGTGGTTTGAGGTGCAGGACTTGTCCACTGTGGAGCATGTGAAGAATAAGAGGAGACGCTGCTCGTGTTACTCAGATCTGCAGTCACGATGATCTCTGTGGAGGAGACAAAACCTACGGTGCTGATCTTCAGAGGCTCCTGTGTGGTGTTGGAGGCTGGGGTGTAGGTTGTGTTCATGGGTGGAACGTAAGAATGCGGGGGCTCCGTGGTGGTCGACTCATCTTGGGAGAAAAAAAGAAGAAGCCAATTTTGAAATGAAAGCCAAAATATTTTGCATTTAATGTTTGATGAGAGCTGGGTGGGTCTGTTTATTATTACTTATCGTCTGTGTTTAGAGAAGGATATTGATTAGAAACTTCTCACGTGATCTCGTTGAGTTTTATTTAGGATCTGATTTTGGTTGTTCTTTATGTTTCCTGTTTTATTTGGTCGTTTCCTTCCTCGTGCCTCGTGTAAATATCCCTTAGTGTGCATCTTTGTATTCCCTCTTTTTGTCTTTAGTGTTTCCTGTTTTATTTAGTCATTCTTGCCTTCAGTGTTATCTCTTGTTAACCTGTTGCCCTTGTACTGGTTTGTTTCTGATAGTCTTTAGTGTTTCCTGTTGTATTTTGTAGTTCTTCCACTAGTGTTTAAATTCACCTGTGTATCTAGTTACACCTGCCTTGATTACCCCAGTGTCTGTTTAGTCTCTAGCTGTTTTAGAAAAACCACCTTCTAGTAGTTTGTACTGATTTGGCCAAAATGTAGTATGCGAACAAATGCAAGATCCGCAGTTTGCCAAAACACCCAGCTGCATACTACTTAGGGAAAAATCGACAGTATGCATCAGACCAGTATTCCTCACATAGGCTACTGTTTCCCACAATGCAAAGCGTCATGTCAGGGAGCAAAATGAGGGACAGAAACAGGACAAATAATCAAAATCAGACCAAACCACAAAAAGATACCACCACTTAACTTTTTGGATTCTCAAAAACATGAAAATCTAAATGAATCACTTGTCAGCTTCTTCCTGTAAGTGGATGCTACACTGGAGCTGCGTTTGCTGTAAGCCGCGCTGTGAGGTGCTGCTAGTGAACAGGCAAGACAGGAAACTGCTTGGGGCCCATGGCCAGTAGGGGGCCTCCCAAGGACTGACACACTTGAAACCACTGCAGTGGCTCAGAATGTGCAAATTTTACAATGACAGTAGGATACCTCCCTAAGGGGGCCCCATCTAACAATGTTTAATGTTGTTGCCCTGCAACGCGTGCCATTGGTGATTTTTTATTTTTAACATAATGGCGATGAACGCTGGTTGGAGGGGCCCCCGAGTGAATTTTGCTTAGGGCCCCAACAGACTCTAGAATCGCCACATGCCGGGCTGTTGTTTACTTCCTGATTCCAAGACCAGAAACCAGCTTAGCTGTGCCTGGCATACTGCAAAATAACCACAGACTGGCAGTCAGGCTACATGTCGAACGCAGTAAGCAGTACATTCTTTCGTTTTGTGAAATGTTGTTGTGTTGGAAAAACGTTTTTGCGCTTAATTAAATGTTTTTACACTTTATTCGATATTTTTTTACATTCTGTGAAATGTTTTTGCATTTGACCTTCAGGGCCACAGTCGGTGAAAGACCACTTCTTCGTATTTTTCCCCACATGACAACACATATTCAGCCTGACCTCTGCAATGGGCTCCAGGGTTGCTGGGGTCCACATCTGTGTATCCTTGGAGGCAGGTACAGTGATAGGAGTCCTCTGTGTTGGTACAGTTTGCGTGAAGGGAGCACTGATGCAGAGCGGGATGTGTGCACTCGTTTATATCTGCAATCAAACATACGCAAATATGAAGAGGTAACAGGCGGAGGAAGGAAGTCTGTGATTAACCATACTGATAACAGTTAATATTTAAAACTGAAACAAATAATTATCTGATTATAAAAAACCTACCAACATAAATTATGTGGAAAGGCATTAAGGTGTTATATTTATAGACTAAATGTTCTGTTTCAAGAAAGAAAAATGCTACAGGAAGATAAATAACAAGTTGTTTTTGAAAATTCATAACCTGCTCTTCCAAATATGCCAGACTCTCTTCTTTCAGCCTCTGCTCCTCATATTGATTTCAGTTTGGCCCTAACATGTTGTTTCTCATGGTTTTGTAAGAAAAGTAGAGACAAATTGTCTCTTCAAATAAGCAGTCGAAATGTTAGCTAGGAAACCTCACTGTTTCCACTACTGCAATATCATTAGTAAGCACAACATTTTGAACTTGGACAGATACCAAACTTTGGATGTCTGTCTTGTTTTTAAAGTTCTAAATGGGCTTGCCTCTCCACCATTAAATGATTTTATCCAGAAAAAGCAAATCAGAAGGATAAATACCGGAACACAAACTGGAGGGGACTGTAATAATGTACAGAGGCGTAGCACTGTAGTAGTGTAGTAAAAAATGTTTAGAGGAACAAATTAGCATCAAATATCAGAGATTGTGAGACTTAACCTTTAAAATAAAACTCAAACATTGTTAAAAAACAAATCAGTCTGTCCTCTCCTTCTGGTGCCTGTTCCCGGGGGCTTCTGGCTCATCCTGCAATTTTAATTAGCTAATTACATGCAGGTCTGTTATTTCTTATGCCAAAACTGTGTCCTATTTGTTTGTAACATTGTCAGTGAGTTTTTTTGTGTGCTGTTCTGTAGACTGTCCTTGAAGCTGTCCTGTCTTTATACATTTGTTTTATGTTTCTTGTTAGTACCTGCATTTAGGACTATGCATGAAATTTAGCTTTTGTGCTAATTCCAGCATATTTACATGGATGCTATTTGCTAATTTGTTGATTAATGTGCCCCCTCCTCTCTAGAGTCGATGCTCACACAGGTTGCCATGTGGTGGACACTGAAGCTTCAGTGTTTAGCCAGCTCTGCATCGGTCTGTAAACCTTTCTGCGTTCTAACCTCTCTCCATTTTTCAAAAGCATCTCCAATATTGATCCTAGTTTGAGCACGTTTCTGCTCGTGGAGCTTATTAGAAACATGCAGAGGCTTTTTAGGTCGGGTACAATCACTTCTATCTGAACCAGTTCTCTTGCCCGCTTCCATCGCTGCAACACCTGTTGGTTTGTCGTGATAACTGGTGTCATATGGCAAACTGAGAGGCGTCCAAAACGACTGTGGGGGTGTCTTAAAACCGCCTACCTTCTCTGGTCCAAACAAATCCAGACCAGAATCTAAACCCAGAAGGAGGACATACTGGCTGCTACATTGTTGTCAGAGAAGCCAGCACTTCAACACAGCATGTTTCCTTAATGTCTGATCATATAGTAAGGTCACTTTATCATTTCAGTCAGTAGAGATCTTACACATCTCCTCTAAAGCAAGCAGATTGTGAAATTTTAGACACAGCTTTGAGTCACTTTTCTTTTTTTTTCCTCTTTTAAAGGTCATTCAGAGGTGCCTGGAAATAATAACAGTCTGCTTTCATGCTGAAAGAGAGTGATGAATTATAATTTTCCTGTTTGAATGTATGCATGACTTCTACACTGTTATTTTGTCTTTCAAAAATGTAGCAAGTATGTTGGATTTGTGATTCATATCTGTGTGTGGGATTGTGTGTGTTGATGCATGTGTGTGTATGCACATGCTCTCATGTTATTTTCCGCTATTGCAGGAAACAGCCCACAGATGACTGTCACTCAAATAGAAGTGGTGGGAGAAGGAAACTGTGGTGCGGCTGAGTCATTTTTTCCCGCACAACGTGTCCTCTGCAACGTGAATCATTCTCAAAACTCTACAAGAACGTCATTCCTCTACAGAAAGAGTAGATTCACTGAGAAACTGAGTGCTGCTGTTCAGATAAAACAGACCTCCTCACCTTCCACTGTTACAGATGACACCTCCTGTATGTACACGAGGAGAAGATGCAGCGTGGCCGTGACATTGTGCAGGGAAAGAGTGCTGTTGAATTCAATCAGCAGGGAGGTGGCAGTTCTGTAGGGATGAACAGGCTGAGAGCCGAGGTAATAAACAGAAACATCCGCCTGCAGGGCTCCAGTTACCTTTGAATGAGAGACAGAAAAATTAATTAAATGACTCGGACAAGTGTGTTCTCTGCATACCTTTGTTTTTCTATCATTTCAAATGAACAGAACTATCTCAGCTGCACAGTTGTTATATAAGCAGCAGTGTCAGTAGCAGTAGTAGAAGCATCAGTGTTAGCAGTTACCATGGCTTGTAGTAATCTGATGTGATTCAGATGTCCGTCTCCGTCTTTGGACATTACTTGTTGGTAATCTGCCTTCACTGTCACTGTTGCATTAAAACGGCGTCCTCCACTCTCAGAGGAACTAGCTGGACCTGAAAGGGTTAAAAAACAACAACATTTTCTTAACTACACTGAGTGCAATCCATCCCATAAAACGGATAAGATGTATGACAATATCAGAGCTGAAAGAGCAGACCGTCCCTTTATATTAGCTATAAATCCCGACCCTTGATTTGTAAATAAACAAAAACTAAATAAACTTCAACACTCTGCCTTTAATAAGCTGCAAGTATTACAAGTATCTTCACAGTATTACAAAGTCACAATGTACAAAGAAGTTTGAAATTGTGTTCTGAAGTATAACTTATCACATATTTTAAATTGAGTATGTAAGAATCATTTTCACAACACACTGCAAAAACTCAGATCTTAGCAAGTGCATTTCTTAGTGTTGTACTCCAAATCGGTCTTGGTCTCAGCACCGACTCAAGACTACTTTTTGAAGGTCTTGGTCTTGTCTCTGTCTCGGACTGAGAAGATTCCGGATTTTCAATCAAGACCGGTCAAGACCACCACTGACAGGCAATTTTCCCGTCATTACTGTGATTAGAAGGAAAACGTGCCTTCCTAAAAGAACGAATAACTTCAATTTATTCATAATTTGATTTTTATCCCCCAGTTACGGTTGCAACCTTCCCGATGTTACGGCCGAAGTAAGTGACACGCCCCCTGCACACAAGATGATTATTTTTACAGTGATATTCATGGTCTTGGTCTTGACTCTGTCTCGCCCTGCCTTGGTCTTGGTCTTGACTCTATGTCTCGATCCCTAAATGTCCTGGTCTTGTCTCGGTCTTGGAGCAATCTGGTCTCGGGTTTGTCATGGTCTGTGTTAGGGTGGTCTAGACTACAACATTAGCATTTCTAGTCCAAAATATGTCAATACAAGTCGGGATAACAGCGTTGGTTTGCCCATGATAACGAGTGAATTTCTCACGAACTAGAGAAAATGACTTAAATAAATGTGTTATCACGTGAAAGCCAGTGTCTTTATCCCGAGATAACGAAATAATTCACTCCAGATGTCTCTAAAAACAACCGTTACTTGTTATCTCTAAAATCTAAAAACCTTGGTATAATAAAATGCATGGATGCATGTCCTCTTAGGGCTTCCAAACTAAAACCTGCCTCACTTTGTGTTTATATGTACCGCCTCATATTGTCACAGCAGTATTGAACAACGTTATCACAAATAGCAGATTTTTCTCGCACCGTGCAGGACGTGACATCATTTACTCAGGTTTTAGTTTCGTGACTCCTGTGATTGTAATTAATTACCACAGTTAATCACAGAAAATCTTTCATAATGTGCACTCAATGTATTTGTCAGTGTTTTGAAGATGACAACCATATAATAATCTTCAAATCTGCTGTACTGTAAAGTGTGTTATTTGAAGTCTGGGTTAAAAAAAGCTTTGGAAACAAGGACATGACTTCACTTAAGAAACAATATTAGTTAATAACAACCCAAAAAAACAATAAGGAAGCATACTAACGTGCAGGATTGGTGCAGAGATAACGATCCAATCTGTGGCAGCATTTCTGCCAGCCTGGACAGTCCATGTCCCACTCACAGGCCTCAGACCCAGAATCCAATCCATCTGCAGTTGGACAAATTCCTGGCTTGGCAGTAAACTCCCCGCTCCTGTTTACAGCTTTGTTTGAAGGAAATAACACGTTACAGGCCATATATAAGCAGCGAGATGTTTGCAGCAGTGTGGCTGCTGTGCTTCCATCTGGTGTCTTGCACACAGCATCACACACTGAAAGGTCAGGCGGAGTAATCGTCAGTCAGGGTGCGATGTTACGTCACCACATTTATAAACACTTGTGCAAAGACAGTTAAAATCTAACCAGAAACAAAAGAATGTGAGCTGTGATCGTTTTGATAAAGAAAATGATAGAGAATGTGCAGCTAACTCACGCAGGGCACAGTAACGTCCAACTTGTTCGTATCCATCGCAGCACCTGGTCACCTCCTCCATCACTGACCTGTACTCAGTCTGATGGACCATCCTGTAAAGTTTGACCGTACATGTCTTCAGCAGGAGCCAGTCTCCACACTGCTTTGTCACAGAGTAGGGGACCTTGTGAATCGCCAGGAAACTCACATTCCTCGTCTCGTTGTGGTTACACAGATGGAAGCCGGACACAGGCTGGCTCATTCCTGAGATGAAAGAAAATACATCCAGTAAATGAAATGTAACTGTTGGCTGCATTTCCTTGATAGTTAGTCTCTGGCTGCATATAAACATCAGATTTTACACTCTGAATTAGTCATTAGCACATAAAAAATCTTACATAACTGTCAGTATTCAAATCAGGACATGTAATTCCTCATAAATGGATTTTTTTTTCTGCTCTGAAAATGCATCAATTTTCATGCTAATCCATCATCTGCGTAGAGGCCTACCTTCAAGCACAGTGCTTTCTCCCATACACAGAGCCAGCAGGGCTGCGGCCACCCACATGGAGAGCATCCAACTCATTTTTCACAGATCAAAATCCACCACATTGTAGGTGCATGTTTCTCTTTGAAATGATGCTAACTCACTGTTCAGAGTGTGTGCTCTCAAAGACCAACTCCTCTGTGGCTCTGTCTTTCTCCTCCCCTCGCAGCAACATCAGTCCCTGATGGACCAAACAAATAATGGCAGCCAGATGGTAGATTTTTAGTTTAATCCATGTGATATTTGTGATTAGATTCGTGAGCGTGCTGAAGGAGCATTTGTTTAAAAAAAAAAAAAAATCTCTTGTTTTGTGATGACGTATGGGGGCATGACAAGCTGATGAGTCAGTGCATAAAAAAGACAGGAGCAACTTTATCTTACATGGCTTTCACTAACAAAACTCAGGCCTTTATTCATTTTCAGTTGAATAAATCATTTGCATTTCACTCATTCTCTGCTGCGGCCGTCAGGGTCGGTAAACATGTTTGTGATGCCAGGCAGAGAGACGTGGGATGGGAGGAGTCCGTGTCCCTAATGACTCGGTTTCCACACAGGTAACCATAGCAGTGCTCGCTATGCTGCTGGCTTTAACAGCCTGTGTCAGCCATTAGTGTCAAAAAAAGGAGGAGTGAGAACTTCCCTGCCATTTTCCCACATGTCTTCATTCTCATTATAAGGAGGAGCAGCGGGACGCTTAGGCTGTCACAGCTTTGTGCTAAAAACAGACTACATCAGGAGTCTGTCATCTTCACTCTGACATTATGAATGTTTAAATCATTTTAAGCTTGATGAGAAATTCCTCATTTTTTTAGTATTCTTCTAAATCTTTGCATGCATATTTTGCGCAACATAAATAAAGTAATTACTATAATGGTGTCCCTTCATAGTAATGAGGTGTGAAAATGTGCCTGATTACACTTCATTCAGTCATTAAGAGATAATGGATGGTTACATGCCGACACGCTGGAGCATGCAGATGCAGGGAGGCTGCAGGCCAACAGGCCGAGTCAACCAAGGTCATGTTAAACACAGCGACACTATAACATAAAGTAATTAACTCAAACAACATGCTATCATGCTGTCTTTCATTTTTTTGAGGGCTTTCACAACCAGTGCCACGCCTGAGTTCTAATACAGGTACTGCCCACGATGAGGTGTTCCAGGAAGAAGCCTGCAGGTAAAATAATCGTAGCAACAAGTTCCCAGTGGATGCCAGTCATGACACAAACCTATTGCTGTACCTGACTGGTACTCAGTCTCAAAACTAATTAGTTTCATTGGGGCCCCGGGGGCATGCAGTTACATGTATCTTAACTCTGTCACTCATTTAACCCATCAAAAACAATCTCTTCAGGGTGGAAGAGGATTTGAACACTTACAAAAAAACAATATCTGACTCTGATTTAAAATTATTTTGGTGCTTTTTCATTTTCTTCTACATCTTTTATTGAGATAACGTGACTCAAAACTTTGTGTGAGGGGCGAATGAAGAGTAACATAATAATCAGACATCATAGAAATATTAAATTGACAGCAATACTTTGAAAATATCAACGTGAGAGATGTTTTTACATTAAACAAAGCACTTTATAAACCCATGTCTTGACTTTTTAACTATGATGGTGGGACTTTTGTAAACAGGGGCGTCATGTGAGCCACATTTCTGAGGGGGGGCTTAGTTAGAAAGGGGTCAAGGGGTCCGTCTTGGAAAAAATGAGAAGAATGATACCTTTTTCTGCATTTTTAAACATTTATAATCTATGGGAGAATGGGTATTAATTCTCAATCAGTCTGAAAATGTCCTTACATTCTTATTGCTCATTTTTTGTAGTTTTTTTTAATCAGATCTCTTCCATACTTGAAATATAATTTATAATTACTACATATTATATACAAAAATATTGTTTTTTTTTATACTAAGATACAAGAAAAATCCTGTCAGATTATAAAAAATCTGTTTGAATGGGCATGACGCCTTGTGTTTGTAAGTTGTTCTGGTTGCGTTCCCGTCAGTCCACTCGGATAAGGTTGACATAAGCTACACATTTCTTGTTTAATCATCCGTTATTTCAATGTACTAAATTTGAAGAAACTTGCATATTTATTTCTTGCTACACATGAGAATGTGATGTCAACTGGAAAATTTAGTAGCCCGAGTTAAAATCCAACATGGCTGCTACGTGCATCAACCGTAACGTTAAAGCTGTAACTATAGTGTTTATTAGCAGCTTGTTCCTCTTTTTGTGTGATTAAATAAATCACTGATAGTATCGTGCTAGTTCTATCTGTGTACATGTTGTCATTTTATTTTCGTGTACAAACTATCACGAAGTGTGTTGTTATCGTCTGGTATTAGCTAACAAAACAAACGTACTCCTGGAGGTATCCATGTTGCTTTTCCGACTTGCAACTGGAACACGCTCAACTCGGGTGTGACGTCATTCCCAGCTCCGAGATCTGAGTTCCGAGGTAACTGGAACGCAGCATAACCGTACCCTAACTTGGTAGGTGGGGTGTAAGCTGGATGACCATCTCAGATTTCTTTAAGGATGACGTGACAGTGTGACGTCATAGCAGCGTGACACAGTGTAGCCCACCAATAAAATCAAGGATGAAGAAAAACACATCAAATAAACAAAGATCAATGATCCCTGGGAAGGTCTGCACCTCCGAGGTCGTCCATGGGGCGGTGCTACGTGCTGACATTATTCGCAATAAACAAAAAACGGCCTTGAAATAACTCTCTCGAAATCTACAGAAAATTTAAACAAGGCATGTTTTGTGTTTGTCCTTTATTACCAGTGTCGCACAGGAAGTGACTATTTTTTCGTCCAATCAACGGACTGCAGTGTGTCTAGCTGCAGCCTTTAGTGGTGGATTGGTTTGCTTGGCACCCCGACAGAAGGGTAGCAAAAAGGTAGGACAGTGCTGATCAGGTATTTTGGTACCATTCCCAACTTTTGACTGTGGAAACGTCAATAAATGCGTACCATACTGTACTTACAATACCGAACCGAACAGGATCACTTAGTAGAAACGGGGATTTATTGGATAATTATAAATGGATATTTTGGTAAGAACTAGTGCGTGTACTCCTATCCTGTTGGGATATTAAAAGAACGAATGTCAAGTTTATACCAGGAAAGAGACGTTTAAAGGTGTGGTGATATTAATGAAAACAATTTATGTTAAAATTGATGTAAATTGATGTAAATATATCACTTTTTTTCTCTGCTTTTTAGATTCCAGTGGGGGGGCTCCAAGGAACAAGGTTGGGAACCATTGATTATTTGCACACATAGGAACCTACTACTTTTAAGTGAATTGTAAAAATCTGAAGTAGCCTAACTGAAAGAGCTTATTGTAAGCTGAAAGAGCCAAGTCTTATTGAATTTGTATTGAATTTTTTTTTATTGAATATTTCAAAGGCTTGCTACATGGCATACGCACACTTTTGTTTCGTGGCATACATTGATCATGGAGGCAGAGTACGAAAGTCCAGCGGACATAAATGAATAAAGCAGCAGAAGAAAGAGACAAAATAAATATATCAGGCATCAACACAACTAATAAATAGCCCAATGCATGTCATAGCAGGGACAAATCATGTCTAACTACGGTGGCCCTGAAGGTCAACTGTCTAAATATTTCACATGCTGCAAATATATTTCACCTGCTGCGAAATATTTTTCACAAACCGGAAAGGGTATGCCCATACTACTTGTTTGTGACTGGACTGAAGTCACATCAGTACAAACATGTGACTCTCTTCTGCTGTACTGTCTCCGGTGTGTCGTCTACGGTGCTAGTTTCTTAAACCGGCTTCGAGTGCTGACCGCAGCAACACTCCAAGTGATTTTGCAGCAGGTGAAATATATTTGCAGCAGGTGAAATATATTTTCAGCAGGTGAAATATTTAGACAGTTGACCATCAGGGCCACCGTATCTAACACATATGAGTGATACTACAGGATCCCATCAGGGTTTAATCTAAATGTAATTAGATTTATCGTCCACTTTTATATACATTTCAGGACCAGGGAGACCCATCCTCCACCTGACTGTCACTTTAAGTACTCAGCATACATTCATAAGATGCTGTTCCAGTCATTGCATTGGCCCATTCTTTCACCTGTGGAGCCTTAGATGTCTTCCTGTGTCTTAAAATAGCCTAACTCACCAGGCTGTTATTCTGCCCATAATGATCACAGGATATGTTAGGCATTTGCAAACTCTCTAATCTGATGACTGAAAAAGAGTTGAAATGTCCATTAATATTGGCCACAATAAATACAAAAAACCACACAAGTATTACCAGCTGAAACGAAAATATGACCTGTCCCTTTAAATTACCCTCAGCGTCAGGTCTTCCGTTGGCCCCGCCTCCTGGTCCTTTATTAGCCTATCAGTGCGCGGTGCACGTGACGAGCGTTCTTTGCGATGACCTCATCCCTGGTGTGGGATGACGTCAAATTCAAGATGGATGGAATCACGACCAGCGCGCAGAAATCCACACAACAGTGAATAAAGTCCCGGCTGTGTGGCGGAAAGAGCATATTGACGACGGGCAGGGTAAGTGTGGACAGAATACCAAACTTCAGTGTGAAAAATAATTAGCAGGGAGGCTGAAATACAGTTGGTAGAGTGCAGTTAAGGAGACGCTTTTTCCTTTTCCTCCCTGACGTAACTCGGAAAGGGGGGGGGGGATTGTGCTGCCGTGAAACCTGACCAGCTACGACCTGTTTTTGCAGCCAGAAACCGAGCCGTGTCAGGCTGGGCTGAACCGTATAAAGAGAGGAAAAAAACAAAAACAAAACACCACGTCTACCGGGGGTAGCGGCGGGGTAATTGACTCCCCCCCTCACCCCCCACACACACACTCCCTACAGCCTGTCTGTCTGTACCGACTGTGTGTTTTCATTCCGGGAGTCAATAGAAAGGCGCTTAACTTTTCCTAACTTGATTTAGTAGAAATGTTAACCGGTAACGGAGGTAGTCTCGGTTCTTTCCGCCACACAAAGAGAGAAACTGCATGACTAATATCATAACCGAAAGCGGGTGTCTGTCTCTGGCTGAGAAGTTATCTGTCATGTCTTTGGAGGTGATCTCATGCTGAAGGCTTTACCTTCTCCGAGAAACAAGACGCCAACAATAAAACTTTATAGTTCTGTGAACGCTTTCTTAAAGTTTGGACAAAGACGTGAGCAAGCGGTGGTTAGTTTTTGATGAATGAATGAAGCTTCTGGCGAATATCCGATAGTAACAAGTGTCAATGATGGCAACATGACTTCCGGTTGACATTTTCGAAATAAATGTCTCAATGTGCAACGTGTCTATATGATTATTTTACACATGGCTTTGGAAAATCGAAAAAGAGAAAACCTTATGGCTTATGCAACTGATACTAGGTCGAGGGTTTGATCCCCAGCTCCTGCAGCAACATGTCCGATGTGTCCTTGGGTAAGACACTCAACCCTGAATTGCTCCCTCTGTTTGTCGGCGGCGTATGAATGGGATTAGTTACTTCTGATGGTCTCACTACATAGCAGCCTCTGCTATTATGCTGCATTCATGTGGTGTCGGAAACATCGGAAAATCGAGTTTCAAAATGCACATGAACACCTGCTCGGAAACTCGGAAAAATAATTAGGTGCCCGTATTCCTGACTTGACGTCAGAATTGTCATCACATGGGGAGCAAAATATGTTTTGTTAATGTGAACATACTTTTTATTAATTCTCGTATTGCACATCAAGTTTTTGCTCAAATATAACTTGTAACAGAGACATTCACACTTCTTCGTCGTAGCATCAACGCTGTTTTGTGCTGTTGTTACGACATTCCGACTTTCTGAACTGAAATCACGTGAACACACTGAAGTCGGAAAAATGACTTCCCAACTCGGAAAATTGGACCACCCGAGCGGCACATGAATGCAGCATTTGTGTGTGAATGGGTAGGTGTGACATGTGGTGTAAAAGCGCTTTGAGTAGTCAGCCTCATTTCACCCTCATCAGTGGCTGGTAAATGGACTTCTGACTACTCAAAGCGCTTTACAAGCTCAAGTCCATTTACCATTCATGAACACAAGATAATCGAGATTAATTAAATAAGTACAGTGCTGCATGCTGTCGTGTGTGTTTCAGCTGTTTTTCTCTCATAACATGATTTTACTGAATTATTCAGCGGTGTGCTTGGGATCGTTGTGATGCTGAAAAATACGCAGTTCTCGATCAGCTGCTTTCCAGCAGAATCAGCTTGATAAATGACGATCACAGTCCTCAAACAACAGGTCTCATGGCGTCCTATATTGCACAGTAATGTAGCTTCAGAGTAAATAATAGAGGCCTTTCATATCATACCGTAATACATGTTCTCGCACAGTAATTGCTACTCTCCAAACAGTAATTGTCTTGACATGTATACATATGAGAGCAGTGTAAACCAGTGAACGAACAAGAGTGTAATTACTGTGTAAGGATGTCAACGTTTTCAATACTTTGATATTTACGGTGACTGTGTTTTAAACCAAAATCTTCTCTGATTTTTTTTTCAATGATGAAAAGTATCAAAAGTACTGAAGCTCAAAAAAAAAAATCCCCTTTCACATTTTCAACCCAAAGCTGCGGTGAGTGAGAGGGACCGTTCAGATTCACAGGTCGGCAAATACTGAATCTTCTCGAGTCCGCTTGGCGTCTCATAAAGATGATGAAGTTATATCTCTTACAAACAGAGAGACAGCAGAGGAGCTGACTGTCTAAATTGCATGAATACATCAGTAACTGTTTATTTGGACAGATTTTGAGCCGGAGTTGAAATGTTTGGTACTTAAAAACAAGACATTTGTTGTTCCAAGGACTTCTATTTTTGCTGCCGTGGCATCGACAGAGGAATCGATATAATTTGAGTTTTGCTAGAATCATATCAGTTAAAAAATCTGGTATATGTCTTGTCCTTTCAATCAAGGAAAATAAACATGACGCTAACATGGTTGTCATATCTGTTGTTCTGTAACTTCTACAGAGTATTTTCATTTTTTCATTTCCTTATCAAAATATATCGAGTGCAATAGCCTTTTCATCTTATTGCTTAACTGCCATATTGATTTAAGTGTCTCTAAACCTTAAAACACAGGCTCATATAGATGTTTGAATAAGTTGGAGATTGTCGTCATGTGACACTGGTCACCAGTAGAAAAGATTTTCCCAGGAAATTGTTTGGGGTTTGTGGTAAACCTGCCAAATCTTGACATATCCTGTCTCACAGTTCACTGAATAAGCAGATGATTATAGTCAGATTTATGGCATTTTCTGAATTAAATATCACTCTATTCTCTGAAGTGAACGTTTCATGAGAGGACTGTCAGAAGTGCCCGACACATCTTCTGTGGGGAATGATTTTATTTTTAAGGGAGACTTTTTCCGAACTTCCTGTTTCAGTCTGTGTCACTGAGGGCGGCTTGACCGAGCTGCATTTTTATAACTTCTGACTAACGTGATGTAATGCTGAAGAATGTGTTGTGTGTCCTTGAGTGTGTGTTCACAGTGTAAATGAAATGGTAAAACTTTAACTTAAAGGAATCATCGTCAGAGAAACAAGATGTTAATCCATTAACCTACAGTAACTCAAGTGTAACTACAATTTAGTCTTTAATTTTTATCATTATTTAAATAATGAGGGGATTATGAAACCCGACATTTAATGCCTGAACCACATATCTCAGTGATGAATCAGTTATCGAAGTATGTGCATCGATGATGAGGGTAAACTTTTGGTTTAGGGTTACAGAAATGATATTGTATTATTTGTATATTATCATTATTATATTAGTATTGTATAATGATTGCTCATATAAGAGAACACACTAACTGTGTTTTTTTTTTTAAAGATACATTTTTGGGCTTCTCACGCCTTTATTTAGAGACAGGACAGTCGATAGAGTCAGAAACCAGGAGAGAGAGAGAGAGAGAGAGAGAGAGAGAGAGAGAGAGTGGGGAACAACATGCGGGAAAGGAGCCACAGGTCAGATTCGAACCGGGCCGCACGCCTGGAGGACCACAGCCTCAACACCAGGCCACCGGCGCCCCCTAACTGTGATTTTGATTGATAGTACACTGCATAGAAGCTTAGTGAAGCAACCAAAAAATAAAGTAATCCATTTAATTACGTGTGAATTTCAAGTCTCAGAGTTTCCTATTTTTTTTAGGCATGTGTCAGCTGATGTCTTGAAACTATTATATCAAATGTAACACCAATGATATAATGCCCTGATTAACATTCAATAAATATAAGGTTAAAGTGTTTTGTTGGAAGAGGGCTCCTTCTTTAGGCTGTTATATTTTTTACAGGACCTTTAAGGGAATATTCAGACTCAGAGGATGCCTCCTCTGACACTGATGACACAGGTGTGAACAAAAGAAGGGCATGGGGATGGGGGGGGGGGGGGGGGGGGGGGAGGGGGGTAACACAGCTCCAGGGAGTGCGTGTGTCTGTTCATGCTCATGTCTATTAACAATGCAGCCATATGCACAAATAATGCTCACATTTTTATTAACATTCATTTAGTGTTTACATTCCTGCATTATAATGTAATCCTCTTGTCCTGTCTTTCAGCCATGGAGAGCCTTGTGCATTACAGCAACTCCTCCCATGCCCTCTCAGTGCTGGGGGTCCTCAATGAGCAGCGCCTACGGGGTCAGATGTGTGACATAGTCCTTGTTGTAGCTGACCAGAGGTACCAGGCTCATAAGAGTGTTCTGGCTGCCAGCAGTGAGTATTTCCAGACCCTGTTCACACGGAGGGACGCAGAGTCTCTGAAAGTTGTAAACCTGGACTTCTGTGAGCCTGACGCCTTCGAGATCGTTCTGAATTACATCTACTCCTCCTCACTTTTTGTGGACAAAGGCAGCCTGGCAGCTATTCAAGAGCTGGGCTACAGTCTTGGAATCCCTTTCCTCACCAACATTGTGTCCACAAGGCCACATGCATCCTACTGTGTGTCTAGAAAAAGGCTTTCGTTCTCTGAAGGGGAAGAGAATGATGTCCAGACAAGAAGCGTCATTGTGTGTCGGGTCCGGAATGAGACAGCCCAGCCATCTCGCTCAAGTAATCCCAGAAAGACATCAGAGAGAGCCTCGCCTCCACACTCTACACAGGATTCAACGCAGCCTCCTTCAGAACGCATCTCATATGAATCAGTCAGAAACTCTGAATCCATCAGCAGGAAATCTTCTGAACAGTCTGAAGCTGCTGACAGGAAGTACACCTATCCATATGCCTCTATATTAAAAGGGAATTCATCGCATATCACATCTGTTAGGCCCCAGCTGACTTCCTCAGTGTCCTTCAGTGATGCCGAAGTGCAGCACATCAGACTGCAGTCTGCCATTGACCAGGACACTAAGGAGGAAGAAGAGGAGCAGGGGCACCACTATCACTCCAAATTGTCCTTTCAAGGTCAGGCCAGAGAGCCAAGCCCGACCATTGACCGGAGCGGACCACTCATTAAAAGCCTCCTCCGAAGATCTTTATCCATGGACAGCCCCGTTCCAGTTTTCTCTCCCACACTGGAGCTCAAAGGTTTGCAAAACCGTGAACAATCAGTTGTTAAAATGGCATCCAAAGCATGTGGGCCAGAAACATCTGCTCACAACGGCAGTTCAAAAAGAATATCTCCCTTGGTTCTCGGGTCAAAGTACCACAGCAGGTATGATGTAGAATCTCAGGTAGAAAGAGAGCTCAGTGTGAAAGCTGAGCCCAGCAGTCCACTGGCGGACCCAATGGACATTATTAGGATAACAGTCGGAGATGCATTGCCTGTCAATCTTAAAAACTTGCAAGCAAATTATGACCAAGGTTCAAGGCAAGATTTTAATTCTTTTGGGAAAAGAAGGGACCGGCCAGATAACAGGCGGTACCCGTTCAAGAAGAGCAAAATATTCAAAGAAAACCCCCTGACACTTGATGAGAACCTGACAGTACCTCAGAGCGCAAGCAACGACTTGAACGAGAACAATGTAGAGCCGCCTCAGAACAAAATCTTCAAATGCTGGAACTGTTTAAAGGTTTTCAGGTCCAGTGCTGGCTTACATCGTCATGTAAATATGTATCACAACCCTGAAAAGCCATATGCCTGCGACATCTGCCATAAACGCTTCCATACCAACTTCAAAGTGTGGACTCACTGCCAAACTCAGCATGGTGTGGTACAAAACCCAGCCTCGTCCTCCAGCTCCTCTGTACTGGATGAGAAATTTCAGAAGAAGCTGATAGATATGGTGCGAGAGAGGGAAATAAAGAAAGCACTGCTTTGGAAGTTAAAGAGGAATAAACAAAGTTTGCAATCTCCTGCGCTTACCAAAAAGAGATCGAGGCCCAGCTATATATGTCCATACTGTGGGAAAGTATTTGTGTTCCAGTCTCAGTACAGACAGCATTTGAGGACACATCCTGCTGAAAAAGCTGACCAGGACACAGCAGACGAGAGCATCCTCTATCAGAAACAGGATGAAACCAGTCAGCAGAAGGACTCAGATGCTGGTGTTTACTCCTGTAGACTTTGTAACATGAAACTTTCTTCACTCTTTGAACAAGGTGACCATGAGAGGGGCTGTCGACATGCAACGGTTTGTCCCTACTGTGGCCTCCGTTTCTCCAGTCCAACGGTCAAGAGGGACCATGAAGCACATTGTAAATACAAGAAACTGACGTGCCTGGAGTGCATGCGGACCTTCAAGTCGTCCTTCAGCATATGGCGTCACCAGGTTGAGGTCCACAACCAAAACATGATGACTGTTAAAGACCAGATTCACCTGCAGCAACAAGAAAACAACGAAGAGTCTTCTGAAATGCTCAGAGTGGATCACTACCAAGACGAGTCGCTGGTGACCGGGAGTTCAAGAGAGACCATCAGCTTCAGCGACTCCTCAGGTCCACCAATGTACGACTCAGAAGACTCCTCATCCTATGTGCCTGAGGACCTGAGCATTGGGCACCATGGCAAACTGGTAGTGAAGGAAGAGCCATTAGAAGAGGCTGTGTGTGAGATGGAAAATGCAGATTCAGAACCTGGCGTGTGGCCATGCGAAAAATGCGGCAATCTTTTTAGCTCTCGCAAAGACCTGGAACGACACCAGGAGCTGCTCTGCCACATAAAGCCGTTCATCTGTCACATCTGCAACAAAGCCTTCAGGACCAACTTTCGCCTTTGGAGCCACTTTCAGTCCCATATGTCGACTGCTAATGAACCTGGAGCCAAAGAGATCGACACACTTCCTTCGCCTCCATCTCCATCCCCTCCAACAACCCCTCAGAACTCTGAACGCCACTCGCCACTGGCCTCCGTGCTAAAGTCCACCCAAGCAGTGCCAGTGGCTGCAGCAGTGGCAGAGGAGTCCAGCAGCCCAGAGCCCTGTAGCTCATCAGTAAACAAGACGAAGAGGCCCGAACTTGAACGTCAATCCAGCAGCCACAGCCCTCTGTCAAGGTCAAACAGCATGGAGAATCCAGTAGGCCCTCAGGAATCAGACACCCTCTTTTACCACGCTCCATCTCTCTCTGCCCTGACGTTTAAGAGGCAGTACATGTGCAAACTCTGCCACAGGACCTTCAAGACGGCCTTCAGTCTCTGGAGCCACGAGCAAAGTCACAGCCACATGTAAGCATCAGACAAGCAGTAGTTCCTCTTGAGAGACAATGTAAGAAATAACACACCTCAGCCTACAAAACCAAGACTTTGAATGTATAGCTTATTTGCTTGCCTCCAATGTCATATATTAAAGTGGCCATGTTCAGTAGAGGTGTAAACGTGAATGTGCAATCAAGTGCTAGATTCCTCTGTGAGATGAGATGAATATTAATGGTTTATTTTGTTTTCCAAATGAGATATAAGCATTGACCTATTTTAAACCTTTTAGTTGTCTACTTGTAATGATGTGTGTAGGTGATGTTGAGAAAACAAGGTACAGAGTTGCATCTTGTCATTTTTCAGATGTACCGCTTTGAACAAGAGTTGTTCCCATACTGATACCAATACAAATACCTACACACCGTTACCAATACTGATACCAATACCAATACCTGTGCCGGTATTGGTTATGCCTTAGATGCAGTCTGAAATGTAGTATTGGGTAAAGACAAGTACACCAGTCAATGCACTTGTCAAATTCTGTTATTAAAGGTCACATATTATACTCCTTCTCAACCAGTTCAAATAAGTCTCAGAGCTCCCCAAAAACCTCTTGATCCTGTATCATGCCTATAAACTCTTCTATTTCAGCCCTGCTCAGAACAGGCTGTTTCTGTGTCTGTAGCTTTAAATGTAAATGAGCTGTGTCTGACCACCCTTTGGTCAGACACAAAAATGGTAATATCCAATTTTCTCTCATTTGTATTGGATTCATGCTTGTAAAACAGATACACAAGTTTAGATGTTGGAAAAATTGGTATGGGAACATCTGTGTGTCTGAAGAAACGGTACAATGAAAACAGGAACACCTCTTAACATTGTTTTCTCTGATTGTTGGTGAAGTGCTTTAAATTTTTCAGAGGTTGGTGGTGAATTAACAAGTAGTGCTTTCGCTTTTGTATCAGATCTATCTCTTGATGTGAGTGACATCCTTTAAGATAATATTGGTGGCCTGAACATTGTATTCAATATGCACTTTGTGTAACAGTTTGATTCTGTTATAGAGGGACAAAGTACAAAGTGTTGGCTTGCAGATGTATAAAATTACAAAAGTGGCCCAACATTTTATTTTCTCCAAATAATACGCATTCTTTGCATTTGTTCTCTCATGTTTTGCCTTTAGTCATTTTGTTAAATGGTTGAATAAGACCTAAAAGTTGCTTGTTATAAAGTGAATTTGCACACTTTACATCAAACACATCCCAGGCACCCGTTGTTTAAGCATTGCATCTCATGTTGTAGCCTTCTTAGGTTGCTTCATTCAGCAGCTTAACATTTAGCTTCCTTATTGTTAGACAGGTTTATCAATTCAAGTATGTGTATACAAATGAACGAGGCAGTGCAATTATATGTCAGAAGATAAGAGGTTCTATTTTCTTTTAAGGGTAAATGGTTGTTGAAAAAAGGTGTAAAAGGTGCTTTAACCAGATTACAAGTGGAATCTGGTAAACAGTCAGTGAAAATAGGAGCCTGGGTTGACTTGATACCAACTTAGATCAAATATTTGGCAAATAACAGCAAATAGAAATAAATCTAAATCTCTGTGAAGTTTCTCTGTCATCCAGGTCGTGGTCATTCAAAGTGTGATCTGAAAGACAAGTGGACATGGTAGAAAGTCTTAAAGGTCACATATTCTCCTCCTCATCAACCAGTGTAAATAACTCTCAGAGATCCTCAGAACATGTGTGTGAAGTGTCTTGTTCTAAATCCACTCTGATCCTGTATTTGATCATGCCTCCAAACCCCTCTATAGAGAACAAACCAAATGACGTATTTTTGTAGGCTAACCCGGAAGTAGCATCGCCATGGGGTCTATTGAGAATTCGCCTATGGGATTTTTGCATTGGATTTTGGATCATTGCACCTAATACACCTAATATTTGCCTTAAATAACTACAATTGGAAAATATTATATATTGATAAATGTACAAGAGTTTGTAAGAGCACTGAAAAACAAGACTAGAAGCTTTAAGGCGGACTAGTGAGAGATTTCCTGGCCTTTGTGTCCGGCGTGATAAAGTTTTATGTCTCTGACAACCCCTGAAGTCTCATTTAGCCACTCGTTAGCAACCGCCTTTTTAAAGACGCGTAAAAACTTCAACATTCACAAGTGGGGGTATTACCTAACATAGTTTATGTCGTCTAACAAAACGCCAACATCTCTTAAGCTTATTTCAGGCGTCTAACCACAAACCCATTCAAAATCCCCATTGACTTTGAGAGGATAGACCCCACGGCGCTCAAATGCTAGCTTACTTCCGGGTTTTAGGACTCATTCCTGTGGTGCACTTTCAGCCCTGCTCAGAACAGGCTGTTTCTGTGTCTGTAGCTTTAAATGTAAATGAGCTGTGTCTGACCACGCCCCTCTCTGGAAGGGCTTGGGTTTTTCCGTCTTTCTCGCTCCATGCCCTATTGTTTACAGTGAGAAGGCAGACTCAGAGGGCAGAACAAACACCTAGCTGTGGGAGTGTCACCCACCTGGGGGAGGGGTTACTGCCCTTTGTGATGTCATGAAGGGAAAATCTCCAAACGGCCTGTTTGAGCACTCATTTTCTGAAAAGTAGAGCAGGCAAAAGACGGAGAGGATGAACTTTTCCTATGATTGGGGAATTTGTAGACAGACTAGAGACACATATTAATGTGTTAGAGAAACATGGTGAAGTGTATGTTGCGTAAAATGTGACCTTTTAAAATATTGTATTTTTCTTGAAGCTGCTTGTTAGAACTCTTTAGAGTGTTTCATACGAACGTCAGCGATGTCCTGCTGCCTTTTGGATCACGCTTTAAATGAACGTAAAATACTCATAACATGCTTTTTTTTTTAAACACAGTGCAGCATAGTATCATTTCATAATTTTGGCTTTAACTCAAATCATAAAAATGAAAAAATGCATGATCAATTGGTGTATTATTTAAGTTGTTACAATGCATGCATCACAAGTCTGCCACCAAAGTGCAGCCCCAGTGTTGTATGTACTGGTATGTACATATACTGGTTTGTGCAGTCAAACAAAGAGAGTAATAAACCAAGCTTTACAATGATGGCCTTATGTAACATTAAACATATTTAGTCTCTCTTATTTCACATAATAAAAAGCACAATAAAGTTTCAGATGACTTATGACTCAGGCTTTTCAAAGGTGGAGTGAAGAGAAAGGGGGCGCGAGGAAGCAAACGTTTTATTCTACCAATGAGCAGAGTCCTGCTTCCGAAGATTTATTATAATGAATGTGTTTTGATTGTATTCCAGCTGTTTCACAATTGTACTCTTGTACAAGTATATACTTACTGCTTTCAGCTTGATGGATTAGGACTTTGTCATAAATTATTACGATTGTGATGTATTTGGGAGAAGCTGCATTCAAAGAGTGCTCCACACAAACTATGGGGATTTGTTTTTCCTCATCGATGAGCGCCGTGAGCTGTATTGTGTTTTGATTCTTTGGAGAAGTTCTGTAATGATGATAGTGCTCTTAATTTCTTGTGATGAAAAACTTCCTGAAAGTTTCACAGAAATGATTACAATTGTGTATATGGAAGTGTTTGTATCTTCGATTTTGTACCAATTTTGTTAGAAAACAAAAGTTTGATCTTTTTAGTATTCTGTGCTCTCACTGCAATAATGAATATTTGTATCTGCATCAGTTGCTTTATTGTTGCTTTTGGAGACTTGCAGCTGTTTTGTGTTTAGGGTTTTCTACAGTTTTTGTGCTTAATTTCTGTAATAAAGAGTAACAATGGAGTATATATATCTACAACCATCTGTAGTATTTGCCTTTTATTTTTCAGCACCAAAACAAACCAGCTGATTTAAGTCTTTATTGAACATCTTTGAACTTCATTTTAAGATTTCCATTCACGCTCATGAAGCTTACTTGGTGCCACTTATTAGAAACTGACACATTGATGTTCTGAATGTCATCTTTACTCAGTTACACTTTTACTTAAAGCTGGAGTCAGTAGAGATGTTTGTCAAACTGGGCCCCTCCTCCTGGGCTCATCACTACAAGAGACACGCCCACTGCATGTACGTTTACTGCTCGTACCTTCACTAAAGGCTACCTGAGAATATTACATTTATTGTAATGGAAAAGCTGATCACTTAGCACGCTATCACAAGCTAACGGCTGTGTCTTGCAGCTGCCTGTCCAACAGAAAGCAGGCCAACTCTGAGTCTGCAGGTGAAAGCCAACCGAAGGTTCACCCTCACTTTGGAACGAGCTTTATCCGCGTAACTTTCACCTCTATGTGATTATATTTCCTCTTCTTTTGCTGCATTCATGTTCTGCTCGGATGGTCCCAGTTTTAAAGTTGTGAAGTCGTTCTTCCGACTTCAGTGTGTTCACGTGATTTCAGTTCGGAAAGTTGGAATGTTTTATCAACTACCAAGAAAAGCTTGGAAGCTAATAAGACGGTGAGTGTGTTATATTTTAGCAAAAAGTCGATGTGCAATACGTGTATATATAAAAAGTATCTGAACATTAACAGCGGCTGTGGCTCAGTTGGTAGAGTCGGTCGTCTCTCAACCGTTGGGGGTTTGATCCCCAGCTCCTGCAGCCACATGTCCGATGTATCATTGGGCAAGACACTTAACCCCGAATTGCCCCCGCTGCTTCGTTGGCGGCGTATGAATGTGTATAACTTGGATTATTTACTTCTAATGGTCACTTTACATAGCAACCTCTGCCGTCAGTGTGTGAATGTGTAGGTGTGACCTGCGGTGTTAAAGCGCTTTCAGTAGTCAGAAGACTAGAAAAGCGCAATATAAGCTCAAGTCTATTTACAATTCCATTAGCACAACATATTTTGCCCTGCATGTGATGACAAATATGACGTCAACTCGGCAAGTCGGGCACCTAATTTTTCCCAAGTTTCCGAGTTGTTGTTCCGACTTGAGCAGGCGTTCATGTGCATTTTACAACTCGGAAACTCGTTTTCCCGATGTGTCCGATGCCACATGAATGCAGCATTTGACGCTAATTCTGCATCCTCGCCGATTTGAATGGCGTCCAATTGCTGAATTGTATCGACTCCCAAACTCACCTGCTCGATGTCATTGGCGGAAACGGGGTTGAGAGAGTGGGGAATGACATGGGGGAAAAGTGCCAAGGGTCAGAGGTGACCCCCTGCTGCCCGTTTGGAGGACTACAGCCTCCATATATGGGGCACAGTGTATCTGGTGCCCCAAATAAGACATATTTTAAAGTTAAGGAGAAAAAACAAGGTTGTGTTTTGTTCTACTTCACTAGGGACATCTCAGTTCTTAGGGACCTTACTATCTCTACCAAAATGTTCGAAGAGAAGTGGAGGTCTATGGGGTTAAAGATGAAAATGTGCTGTGCTCCTCTCCCACATGCTCTCCTGTGGACTTATTCTTTGTCGTTTGTTGTTGCATTTTCTTAGTTGGATACTCTAAACATGTTGCTTAATCTAGATGGATTCTCTGAAGTTTCCAACCCCAGGTTTAAATATTTGTGTTACAAAAGCATTGCATACATTCTGGTAAAGCAGCGTTAACTAGCAGCCAGTCATCAAAGTGAGTGGTGTGTCGAATAGATGCTTGTATAGCTTGTTGATTTATCTACCTGTGGAAATGAGGTATGTGAAAACGGACGCACAAGTCATCCTGTTGGCAGACGACCCCGAGCCGAGGGGGGGGGGGAGATGTTTTTCAAGCTGAGAGCCAATGTGACAAGTCCTGGCTGGAAACTAAGGAGTGAACTCGGGAGGCGTTTGCTTTAATTTGGAAAATTTGCAAACTGGAAATCCTGTCCTACCCATGAGTGAGGTCACGATCTCTGAAAATGTGTGTGCAGGGAGGAAATTGAGGAAATGTTTTTTTTCAAACACATCCACAGCATTTTCATTAAAAGAAATAGGATTTATTTTTCTAACATGGTGATGTCTTCCTGCCACATGGTGGTGACTTCCTCGTTGCCAGCAGTTTTTTTTGTCTCACCTCAAATGTGAGAATAAAAGTGTAAATGTTTAGTTTGAAGGAGCTATGGTAGTCCACTAAATATCCCATTATTTACAATTAAAACATTTATTGCTTAAGATGAACAATAATTTACACATTTAACATCAGCAACGAAACTTCTTAAAGAATTTAAAAGATATAAATTGTTAAATTCCCTGTCATAGTTGCATTCCTAGATGGTTGGAGGAATAGATAATGATAAAGGGAATACTTCAAAAAAACAAAATATATGTAAAATCAACTTGACATAATCAAGAATCTTAAGGTACAAACAATAACCGAACTATAGCATATCAGAAGCAACAGATGAGTTCGCTTTGCCGACTCTGCGATGTGTTTCCATGTTTTCGAGGGTAAAAGGAGACTGCATGACTACAGAGGCAGTTATGAATCATCCAGATCTTTTTTTTCTCTCTGTCCTCGAGCATCCTCACAGTGCCAGAGTGTCTTTGATCAGCCTTCTCATGGTTGTGCTCACAGAGGTGCCCAGAGAGTCAGTGATCTGAAATGTGATTTTGTAGAGATACGGCTGGACATCCTTGAGACTGGTGTCAAACACATTGTCCACTTCGGACTGGGTGGGCATCTTTGGCAGGTACTCGTGGCGGTTAATAACCTCAACAACGTTGATGACCTTCTCGCCCAGCTTCTCGCCCACTTTCTCCCTGCAGATCTGTCTCTCCTGCTCGTTGGCCAGGTTCACAACGTTCACCTTGATGCTCCACACTTCCCAGGGGATACACTCGTCAGAAAAGGGCCAGCGGGACTTCTTCTTCTGGTAAAACTCAAGTGAGATTTGCCCCATGCCATCACTGCCTGAGATGCTTAATGCATCCTGCAACCAAGGAAATATTATTTTAATTTTGTAACAGAGTAAAGGTCCAAATAAAACACAGGACAGTGCATAGGATAAATACAAAAAACACAATTTACTTCACGCCTTAAAATGCAAAAAATATACATAATGTGCAAGAGAGAGGCAAATGTAACAATATCCCCAGAGCTAGAATGTGTACTGTAAAGTAATACACCTAATAATTTCATGAAATCAAGATTAATTCATTTTTAGACGCATCGAGCAACTTTACACTGTAGAGACGAGGCTCCTGAAGCCTCAGAGATTTCATCTGCTCTACTCCAGCTAGCCTAGGTTGCTCAAGTATTGTTTTCATAGCATCATAACAAGCTACGTGAAGTCTCTGCAGGCTTCCTTATAATTACAGGCCTGCACAAGCATTACAGTCAACAATCACAAACCGAAACCAACAATTACCTTGAATTCAGACACAGCTTTCCTGATCACTCTGTCCAGCTCTTCCGAGGACACCCTGACGAAGCTAAAATCGATGAAGTCGCAGTCGATGTCCAGTGTCCCCACCGTACCGATGGAGTAGGTGCCCTCCTTTTTGTAGTGAAACTTCCCCGTGCTGCGATGCAGTAAAATGGTGTGCAGCAAAGCCAGCATCGATTCTTCGACCTGCCTCGCCTCCACGGTCACCTCGAGCACTTCCGAGCGGCAATTCATGGCGAAATTATAATTATTTCCATTTACAAGCGACGACACAGGCCGGGAGATATGGCTACTGTAGCCTGTGCCACCTCGATCACGTTAGGTGACGAACAGATCGTTTGTTTACCTCTACGAAGGGGCGGAGCCTGATCCACACTGTGTGTTCAAGTATTTAATTACATAAAATAATCTTTGTTTTCATCAAGACTCCCCTACCGCCAGATGATATTTGTACGGAATAAGTATAGAGACATCGTTACATAGGCTCACCCTCTAACTAGCTAACAAGCAAGCAAGCTCAGTGTTTGGTAGAAAAATCACGATGACGCGATGTAATCTACGGCAAGTAGTGTAGTTCAAACCAACCCGTTTGAGTTCTTTGATAATATTGTGTTTTCAATAAGGTTTACTGTGATGATAAAGCAAGCAATAGCATTACTGGTTTTATGATAATTTCTAAGAATCATAATTTAGCCTAAATGTAATTGGACAGACGCGTAGTTTTGCAAGACATAAGAAAACAAAAAAAGTATAGCATTTTTCGTGGTGCATTCTGGGATATGTTGTTTTTGCCACATATCCGTTTCAACAAGGCAACTTTTTACAGTAACCCTGCATTCACGTGCAACTCTGATGCTCGGAGTTCCAAAGTTGGAAAGTCGTTCTTCTGATTTCAGTGTGCTTATGAGCTTTAAGTCGTAATATGAATTGAACTGATGATGTAATAAAAAAGGTTTGATTTCCATAGCCCGGATTACAATCCGACGACGAATACATATATTATACAGAATCCATTAAAATTCATTACCATCTAAATGTAATCGATTCTCGTCTTTGATATTTTTCGTGGCATCAAGCTCATCAAGTCTGCGAGGTGGGTAACAACATTTTTACTTTCCGAGTTGTTTTTCCAATTTGAGGGGGCGTTAACTGGAACATTCCCAGTTAGCAACTCCTTTTTCCGATTATTTGGACAACCCCTGAATACAGGTTGAGCGAAACCTGACGATCTACGGTAAGTCGCGGGGCTCAAAACAGCAGTTTTAACTAATATTCCATTAACTGTGGAATGTAAATGATATTTTCGTCATCTACTGAAGCACTAGACTGTATTTCTGATTATATAAAAATCCACTGGGTACAAAAATACATGAATCCAGATTAAGTTGGGGAAATTCGCCTCGTTTTTCGCATAGGTTTTTCGCGACCATAAGACTCCAACTTTGCCGCAGTGCTTTCTGGGAGATACAGTCTGTGCCACATATCCGTTTCGAGAAGGCAAGTTTGTGCAGTCAGACAAGTCGAGCCGCAAGGACTCCACTCTTCACTTCCAGGATGTTTCCCCGGGACTCGTATTCAACTAACTGGATATCATTTGAAGGAGCTTAACCACAGACTTTGGAGATGATCACCTTCGGGAAACTTTGGTGGCGCTTTAGCTAACGAAGAATAGCTAGTTAATAAGCGAACCGTGGCGAAGATTAGCTAACTAAGCTAACGACCAAATTCAATGAGGGGAGGGAAGATAGTGCCCTTTTCTGCAGGTTAATTTGAAGCATGAGGTTTGATCATGTTTTTGGTCTGTTTAACCAACTTTGGTAATACGACACCTCTGTATGGTGTTTAAAGGCTGCAGCTTGGTACTGCAATATGGATAACAATAAGCATCATTTGCATTGGGGGTTGAGATTAGTGCAAATATCAGTTGCGGGTGATTGCTTTCATTGATTTAGCTTTTCTCTGGACAAATACATACTATGAGGTAGCCAGGTCATTTCTCAGAGGAGGTGTGTTAAGCCGTGATCATCATCTGCGAAGAATGTCCGACTTTGAAAGTTCCTATTTTGGTTTGGAGGATCCGCAGTGGCTGTGTTTGGTCACACTTTTCATCGCATCCCTCGTTACTCTGCTGCTGTATTTCGTACAGTATTTCCAGCAACGTCGTGCAGGAGACAAGCGGAGAGTAGGAGAGGACAATGCGGCGCAGGAGGAAGCCGCCTCTCTGCTGGGATGGGCTCTGTCACTGAGGAGCTGGAAGAGTCAGTGGAGAGGGGTCTGGTGCAGGGCTCTGAACGAAGAGGCGAGGAAGCGTGGGGTAAGTCTCATGACCACAATGAACACTGAGCTGTGGCAGGCAGGTGACTTCAATAAAGACAGCGAGTGCACCTTGTCATCTGATGGGAAGTGGAGAACATCACCTCATCTGTGCTCTCACATAGGTCATACCTTCTGTCTCTGGACTCGACGCCTTCAATCAAATGTTGTCTGTAACACTTGACATTAAGACCCTCTTTTTTAGCACTAGCCATTTGCTTTATTAATGTTTTTTTAACACACTTTTATGTTTCACCCTATGGCTGGACGATATGGACAAAAAATCCGATGTGGATATGAGCCAGCTGCACACTGTCAAGATGAACAGGAAAAGTTACATAAAAATACAGGCGGAGCAGGGTGAAGAGGGACAGACAGTGAGAGGAGATCCAGGCAGACTGGTGGCTGTACAGAAGAAACTTATAATACAATATAATACTATTGTCCCCCAGGGGAAAATGTGTTGTCACAGCCTCGCACAGTTGGTACACAGGTATACATTTATAAGCTCATAACACAGGAAGAAACGTATAAACAACGTGAAGAAACACAGACAATGAAAGTGGACAGTCAGCGGGATGCTTATTAAGTTAACGATATTTTAACGAAACAAAACCTACATGATGGATTATAGATCTTCTTTGAAAGTATATGGATATTTATTAATAACTCGATATATTGCCAAGCCCATTTTGGCTCAATCAATCTTTTTGTATAGCACCAATTCATACCAAATGTTATCTCAAGACAAAGGAGCAGGTAAAAGACCTCACTCTTTGTTATATTATCTACACCCAACATTCACCGATCATGAGCACTGAGCAACATCTAGCAAAGATACAGTTCCAAGGAAAAAGGTCTTTTCAGAGTGACTGTTTGTCTGTGCACTCTACAGAAACACTCTTGCGCCACATCTGATCCATCTGCATCATATTTCTCGCTTGCTTGGAATTTTCAAGTCCAAACATCTGCATTGTTGTTGCCAACGTGATGGATCATTGCTCATTTATTGGCAGCTACTTTTCCTTTTTCCTGCCTTGTGTAAGAGGGTTTATTTTTCATTTAGCTTTATTATTTTTGTCTGTCTTCTTCCTCCTCAGGGTTCTGTTTTGTTAACATTTGACGAAGATGATGTTGAGGCCACTGAGCTCGTTGTCAGCCAAGTGTCCAGCTTTCAGAAGTCTGCCAGGAACAAGGTACCCTCAACATATATTATTAAATCTTTGAGCTTTTCCTTTACAGCTAAATGCCCTTTGATTTGATCTGCACATCATCAGAAAAACCTGCCATAAATAGAAAGTAATTGTAGTGTAAAAAGCAGCTGTGATTATCAGTTCCTCTGTCTTTATGCTGTTAATCATGTCTTATGTGGTGCTTATGTTTGTACCTCTGCCTCCTCTGAATTATAAAATGATTCCTGATAGCAGAGGTGCTTTTGCTTTTCTCCACAAACTTTACTCAACCACATCGTTTTGCTCTTTCCTCCCTCCTTCCAACTATGATAGTCGACCTTGCAAACACAAACTGAAAGCAACAAAGCAGGGGCTAGCTGACGTCTAACTGGGGCTGAATATGATTGGTTAAATGTTTGCATGCTCAGTTGGGTGCTTGGTCTATTTGGACAAAATCGGATTTCAAATTGCTCTTTGAGGTGTGTTTCTAGCTCGTGTCGCCGAGGTCATGACAGTACCATTATTGGTCCACACTTCTGTTTACTGTATCTCTAAAGCTGTTTCGTTTTCTGTCTTGCCAACAATCAATGATTATTTTCAGGGAGACTTCGAGATCAATTGTCCTCTTGTTGAGCTCTGGCGCTGCGTCTGCCTCTTCCCAAAATAATATACTTTGTTCTCCACGGCAGCTTCAGCATTCATCTTGATTTTAGCAGCAGACACCTATAGATTTCTAATCTCCTTGTTTATGTTCTCCATTGACCAAGTCTGTCCCACAAATCAATCTCTCCCTCCTTAATTTAGTGCAGAGGAAACTACTCTACGACCAGTGCTGCATAGAGCCCGCAGGGTACAAGAACTGACTCATCAACTCACTGTCTGTGGTGCAGGCATGTCTCCAGTTTAATTAGATTTGTTGAATTGATCTGCTCGGCTTCTTGGTCCACATGCTTTTTACTGAAAGTGAAACAATACAAAAAAAGGACATTCAACACTTCCATGATGCTTCTTTTATCTGTCATGCAGGTTACGTGCCAACCTGCTGCAGACTTTGTAAACAAACTGGCATCACAGGGCTTTTTTTTTTAGAGGTCAGATAGGGGCGGATTGCTTTCTGGGTTGCTGTTGTCGGCTTTGTAGTGCTCCAATTGCAAACTCAGCCCTTTCTTTGTGATCATCACGATATGGACCGAAATACCAGGTGCTATGTTGTCGAGTGCAGGGAGTTTAATGAACAGAGGCTTATTTTTACCCCCGTGCAGGGAACGTGTGTGTGTGTGTGTATGTACTGTAAGAGGCTTACATAGCTGTCAGGCTCAGCACTGAGAAAAAGCAGGCAGACAGGAATGTACTAACACCTATGTTTATGTTAAGGTTTCCCCTCAGAGCCATCTAACACCCAGCTACACACAGGCACACTCACTGATAGGCAGGGGATGAAAATGTTTCTGGTTAGAGACACTTCACCATCCTGTGATGATGCTCTCTTACAGAAGCATTCCAGTGCAATGAAGGTGATTTATTGGACTCACAGATGATTGAACGTGCTCATAGTGCCGTTGGAAACTGGTGCACATGTTTTTCACTTTTCACAGTTCACTTCAGTGTGAGCTGCTGCTGAGGCAAACACTTCTTTCTTTTTTCTGATGAGTTTTAGCAACAGTCAGGGGTGTAAGCACATCTCACTGTGTGTTTGTTGCTTAAGACTCACACACACAGTGACATTAGTATGAGCAGTTCATTTTACACATGTATGGATATACGCTGTTTTCACACCAACACTCGTGAACATTTCAGGACAGTCTGCCCCTGAAGTCTTTGTTGATTTTTCATGATGTGTCTCACAATGTCATGTTTCCTTTCTGATGGGTGTTGAGAGTGGGGACGGGGGGGGGGGGGGGTTCTGAAGAGGTAAAACATGATATAAAAAGATACAACAGAAATCTAAGATGGAGGACGAAGTGACAGTCCTACACTATTAACAGGTTTTTTTCTGGATATCAATGCTACGTGTACTTGGACGTATCCACAGTATTGACGAATGAGATGGAAAGAACATGCAGCCGAGCAGTAAAAGAGTATTAAGCCGTTTCTTTACGTGCACGAAGATCCCACAGGTTGCTTAACAGTTGCTTAATAAAGGTGCTGGCAGATTGAAGCCTGGGTAAAGCCGGTTGTTCACATATGCAGCTCACCCTGAATATCTGGGGACAAGAGTTTAGTAAAGCTGTGAAAAAAGGTTCTGATTTGTTTTTCTTTCATAGTTCAGTTTAAAGAACGGAGGGATTCATGTCAAGCTAATAATTCTGAATACAAAGCAAAAACATTCATCCAAATCTTCATCTCTATGACGCACCGACTGATACAAAGCCCTGACTGCAGTAAAGATGTAGATTTGAAAGATTAAAGGTCATAAAATATCTTAAAGTCTTATTCACATGTGAGCCTGTGAGTCTTACAGTTTGGATGACACTTGGCCTGAGACATGTCTGAATATTTAATCCAATCTACCCGAGTAAATGTGATAAGATGTTTTTAATTTGAGTGGATCTGCCTGTTCTCGTGATAATTCACAGCAACAACGTCAGCGTATTTAAAAACTGTGAAAAGAAGAAAGGCGATGGGGAAATGCAAGTTGAAGGAAATTTAGTTCAGGATGACAAAAATGGGGAATGGTTGCCAGGGGCGATTCTGAACGTTTATGAGGCGACTTGCAAGATGTGCAAAAAATCTTTGGGACTTTGTAACATTGAGAATCAAAGCTGCTGAGTCCCACGTGAAGTCTGAAGAACACTGACAGCATGGGTGCAACAAATTGTATAAACTTTTCTTTTTTTGTGTCTTAAAATCACGATTTGTTTCCCTCTGTAAAGTCCTCACAAGACTAATGCGTCACTCTGTCTCCCCATCAGGCCGCTTCCTGCAGTGTGGTTGGAGAGCAGCTTCAGTTCTCCATCAGCGCAGCATCGACATCCATGTCTCCAACGAATCCTTGTAGATACACAGTGTGTGTATCCCCACTGGAGCTGCAGGTAAATGCTCGACAGCTTGTAAAGTGAGTGACAATGAAACAATACTCATTTGTTCTCTGCTGTGAGTATCCGTTTATCACGGAGGCTCCTGGAAGCAGAGTTACACCTTCCGTAAGTCACTGTGGTTCAGTTTAATGAGCGATGTTATTGAACATGATGTGCTGCCCAGCATTAGATCAATCTTGGCAGGAGGCTTCGATTAAATGGTCGGGATATCTTTCTGTGCTTGGCAAAAGTCCCTAAGACCTCGTTAAAATCACTGTCAGGCCCTTTTCCTGTATGCCTGGCATGCTTTGACTACATTCACTTTGGTCAGGAGGGCTGCTCATGATTGATGTAACCCTGAAGTTATGACTAATGGCTACTTGTTCCCGACTGGAAATTACACAGATTTATTATATTTATAATACCTAAATCTGACAGGGCGAATGTTTCACTTCTCCTTGTCAAAGCCAGCAGTGTTTAAAGGAGGTAGAGTCATAGCTGATGTGTTGTGTATGTTTTAAAGGGAAGTGTGCATTAAGCCAAGCTTAGCTTTCACTCTGTTCTTAGCTCAGTGTTAATTCTTCACCAGTGTGTTTGGATAAAAGCAGCTATACAGGCTAACCCAATTGTATTAAAGGCTATTTTTAAACCAATAAGGTGCTTCTCATCCTTCCTGAGCTCATTTTGCCATAAATACAACCTACAGCGAGAGGCTGTACGGCTAAAGTCAGGATTAGGGACCGGGCGGTTTTGTTTTGCTTGTGAATCAGCTGTTGTTGCAGGAACATAAAGGAAGCCTCTCGTCTCCTTTTCACTCTGATTATGGCCGCTTTAGTCTGGAACGGTCAGAGAGCCTCTTTAAAACGTCTCCATCCATCCACTGGATCATTTGTTTGCTCTTTACAGAGATCGGTGCTAGAATAGTCCTGTCTAATGATGTTATGATGTTATGTGAGGGGACAGGAGCTCTGGGCATTTACTGTATGTAGCAGTACACTGTGCTGCTGCTGCTGCTGCTGCTTAGTGTACTTTGCCTTTCAACACACTGCTGCACCTCATGGTGTGTTTACATGTCATGAGGGACATTCATGTGACTTTGCAGTTTTCATCTTTGAAATGCAAACACAACATTTACATGAGTTGGTGTGGTTTCACAATAGGCAGGGGCGTGGTTTCAGCAAAAGTATGTGACATGTCACATTTTGAAGTTTGCATGGTGTGTGTGACTTAAGCATTGTTCACACAGGATTAGTATCACCTGTGGACCTCTGGTCATTTGTAATAATTGTGGAGGACGTCTGTGTGTTTGATCCAGCGAGAATCTTTGTAAAGTAGAAATTCCAGGGCAATTCACCCACCATATTTCAGCACACACAGAGGTCCTCAGATAGTAGTAATCTAGTCTGCATCTCAGTAATTTAAGCCAGTCCAGCCCATATGCCTGCTCGAGAATAACGGAGGCTGTGTTGGACTTTGTAAACAAAGGGTTGGACAGCATTTGCGGGATTGATAAAGTAGATCTTCTCCCTCATCTTGCTACATAGTATGGAGGAGAGCGATTCCAAGAAAGAGCAAACTAAAATCCACGAGAAGAACCAGATGTCGAAGAGTGAATAAAGTCCCTTCACATGTTTCTAGTGCTCGTTGTTCGTTTCTTTTACAGAGGTGTAAGTGTAGCCGATTCTTCTTCTAATGAATGTCCGTCACGCTGTAAAGTGTGAAGCTGCCCCCAGTGACAGGGTGGTTATCATGCAGCGCCTCAACATTTTCAATCAGAATGTCAGTAAATAAGAGTAAATTACAGGCGTCACTTGTGTGAATACGCTGAGCCAAGCACTGAGATTGAGGAGCAATTCCCAATTTACAAGGGGTCCCCAGGTAATGCTTATCCTGTGCAAATAGGGCTTTTAAGTCCAGTCCAGACATTAGTGCAATTATCTTATCAGGTCATTGACCAGACTTTAACCTGCTAACCCCCTACTAACAAGTCCGTCTAATGTCCATTTGAGCTAATCTGTGAATGGAAGTGTCCGGATTGTTCACGGACGCACTCTTTTTTTCTCGCCTGTATAATACTTTTCAAACCATTACATCATCATTTTGCACAAGTCCTCCTTTAGCATGCTCTACCCCCAGCACCCTTCCTCACCTAAACCAGTATTTCCAGTAGTTTAAAACTGGCCTGACAATGAGTACCTCCCGATGTGTGTTACAATGAAGAACAAGATATTATTGTCTAGACGTTATCAGGAGTTTATATGTGAGATCTGCTTTAGTGAGAGGAGTGAAAACCCCTTTCATCCTCATGTTGTACTGAATTACAAGTCAGTTTCTAGACAGTGACCAAGTGGTGATGATGTACCAGCTTCCCCTTTCTGTTTGACAGGAAGAAGGGGAGGAAGCTGGGACCTTAGTCAGCGCTAGGTGTTGGGGCTGGGAGTCTTTTCCTAAGGGCGCACTCGCACTAGGCCCAGTTGTCCCGTACCGTGCTTAAGCACGATTGCCTGCATTGGTAGATCTGCATATTACATTTACATTTTTGATCAGTTGTATCTCTTCCAAGGTAAATCCAAGCTTGATTCAAAGACATCTGGACTAGGTTGCAGACCTTGAAGACATTTCACCTCCTCTGAAAGGCTTCTTCACTTCTGGTGGACGGAGGTAGAAATTCAAGTCTCTGTGGATCATTAGCATGCTGATGATCAAGGGTGGTCACATGAGAGTCGTGAGCTGAGTCGCTGATTGCCTAGAGTTGTAAACATCCTAGATCATCTGTGGGTCGTTGGGGTCACATGTTCCAAGGTAGCGCTGGGGCTTCAGTGGCTTCGAGAGAAAATTCAAAACAGCATTGTAGGTTGGTGATAGATGGTGTCTCAGACCAGAGACCGGTCGGAGCGTTGTGTTCCTCTGATGAGGCCTTTGTTTGGCATCACAGAGGCGGCTGTTCAGTGTAACGCTGGATTCCAGGCATGCTGGGACAGGATGGCCCTCTCTGTTTTCTGCCTTTCTCTCGTTTCCTGTCACTCTCTCTAGTTCTCATTTTCTCTCTCTCTCTCTGTGTCAGCTGAGCGAGGTGTTGACGTACACCTTTGTGACCTCTTCTACTTAACCCTTGTCCTGTTTGTCAGGCTGAGATGAGAGCTGTTGCGTAAATCGGCTGTATGTTGTTAGGACGGTGTTAAAGGCCTTTGCAACAGTTTTTGTCTTTTGAAGATTTAAAACAGAAGCAAGGAAGTGTCAGGGTTTTATTATGCTATTAAGTAAACAGGCAGTGGTTTAAATGAGAGCATATAGCTACACTAAAAAATGAAAATCAACCAAACATATACATAATAACCGATAAGACCCACAGATTTCAGCAGGCACACAGTCTCCTATTGTTCTCACAAAAGTTCTCACATCAGATCACACAAAAGAATAATTGTATGTTCAATAAAATCAGCATGTTACTGGTATCAGCCAATTAACGCTTTCAATTTAATCTGGGATTGGTCCTCATTAATGTTTCTTGTGATCTGATTGGCTGATGAGATGAAAGTATTCTTAAACTGTATGAGCTGGTGACTATTTGGATGACGTGAAGACGTATATTTATGTGTCTGTAGGAGCTATTTGTTGTTAGTACTAGTGGGTAGAGTCGTCGTCTCTCAACCAGAAGATTGGGGGTTTGATCCCCAGCTCCTGCGCCAAGATGTCCGATGTGTCCTTGGGCAAGACACTTAACCCCAAGTTGCTTCTGCTGCTTCATCAGCGGCGTATGAATGCGTATGAATGGATTAGTTACTTCTGATGGTCACTTTCCACAGCAGCCTCTGCCATCAGTGTGTGAATGTGTAGGTGTGACCTGCGGTGTAATGAGAGTAATGAGAAGACTAGAAAAGTGCTATACAAGCTCAAGAACATTTACCATTTACTTATTTGTGTATTCAGTATCTACTCTATTCAGACACATTTTCACTATTTTCTTTCGCTGGTTATTTGTTTAGTAAGGTTAGTTTTTGCATAGATAGTATTTTGGTTTTGTACTGGCAGGTCTTCCGACATGCACAATTGACCCGCTGCAGATGATCCGAAACGCAGCAGCACTTGTCTTCAACCTCCCCAAAGCCTCTGTGCTCTGCCTGTCAGCACCTGTGTGTCCGATCAGACTCAAAGCTGTCTGTTTGCACTTACTGACGTTGTCTCCTCCTCCGTGGACCCTCGCTTGTGTTGTACTTACTCTCTGATGTCTCGTCGCTTTGGATAAGAGTGTCTGCTAAGTGATTGTAGAATTGTAATTCTGTAACGGACAAAGTGATGCTTTTCTCTGTACTTTAATTTGCTTGCTTACCCTTTTCCACCGAAGTGAACCAGGGGCTGGTGCTGGTGCAGAGCTGGTTCAACTGGTGAACTCTTGAATGGTCGATGGACTTCTATCGCCTGCATACACCGCATTCCCATTGTGTATCAGTGGCCCTTCAATTATGTTTGATTGTTGTGATTTTTGAGGGCAAATAGCCACTACAGTCTCCTTCGTGTAAAGTGTTCTGATTTTCTCTCCTGTGTTCATCAGCTTGACCTGCAGATGCAAGAAGCTGAGGATGAGGTGAAGGTGAGCTGGGGAGTGTCTCACCCAGAGGCAGGAGAGCTGCGAGTCACACCCAATTTCACACAGGTAAATGTAGGACCTCAGATAATGTCCTTCACCTGCTGTCTGTTAAAATGCAAGTTCAGCAAAGATTTCATTTAACAAGAAGTAAAAGGTACCCTAACATGAACATTTGAGTTGAGGTGCATATTGTTTTTTTTTAACCTACAGACAAAAGGATCTTTTTTGTTGAATCCAATAAATAAGGTTGATATACGTTGCTGACTTGATTTTCCTCTCTGTCAGGACAATGCAAACACTGTCAGTGTAGCGGCCGTAAAGGAGCAGTTGAAGCAGCTGCTGTGTGCGACGCGTCCCTCTGTGCTGCTGAGCTGCAGGCCTGCTCAGGCCTCAGAGGTCCAGGTGAGTGCAGGACTCATACCTGATGTATGACATCTTTACAGCTGCAACACAAGAACGCCACGCAGACAAGTGTGTGCAAGTCCGTCATGTCAGGTCACGTAACGAAAACGTAACAGATAGACCTTAAAGTAGCTTATTCTGTATCAGTTTCACTTTCATTTGTTCCCCTTATGTTAATGTTCAAACTTTCTCAAGTCAATGATTCATTTCAACACATTCTTTTGCACACACTTATTAAAGCTGACCACATTCTGGTGCTGTTTGGAGTGTCCCATCAGTTTTCTTTGTTTCAACTACAACTGCTATCCTAGGCTCTTATCATGGAAACGTAACTTATCTTAAAGGTCACACAATCTCCTCCTCTTCAACCAGTTTCAATAAGTCTCAGAGCTCCCCAAAACATGTCTGTGAAGTTTCTTGTTCTAAATCCACTCTGATCCTGTATTTGATCATTCCTATAAACCCCTCTATTTCAGCCCTGCTCAGAACAGGCTGTTTCTGTGTCTGTAGCTTTAAATGTAAATGAGCTGTGTCTGACCACGCCCCTCTCTGGAAGGGCATGGGTGGCTCGGGCTTTCTCGCTCCATGCCCTATTGTTTACGGTGAGAAGGCAGACTCAGAGGGCAGAACAAACACCTAGCTGTGGGAGTGTCACCCACCTGGGGGGAGGGGTTACTGCCCTTTGTGATGTCATGAAGGGAACATCTCCAAACGGCCTGTTTGAGCACACATTTTCTGAAAAGTGGAGCAGGCAAAAGACGGAGAGGATGGACTTTACTCATCATTTGGGGGGTTTGTAGACAGACTAGAGACACATATTAGAGTTAGAGAAACATGGTGAAGTGTATTTTGCATAATGTGTGACCTTTAATGTTTTGGAAGAAAGAAGAAGCCTAACCTGTCAAATTGTGACAGGGTGAAATAGTTAAACTCTCATGTAGAGAGAATCTGCCCCTTGTATTAAATAAACAGAGGCATTTCAACAAGATTTAGCCTCCCCTCCTTCATACATTGAAAAAAAACTCCATCACTGATAACTAAGTGACATCGTGACATTGATAGCCTCCTCTGGCTGTTTTGAACTCACTTGTGAACATAGCAAAGGAGTAAGCTGCTGTTTATATTGAGTAAATGTTGGACTCATATTTCAAAATTTCCAACTAAATTCTAATTTGGGTCCTGAACTTCTTGATGTTTAAATAAACAGATTTTTTCACTGCCCCCTAGTGGCCAATAAATCAGATTTTGCAGGTTTAATCTGTTCTTTCATATCTCAGCCTTTAAAGAGCATTATGGGTAATTCCTTCTCAAGGGTTATTGCCCTCATGTTTGACTTTCTAATTCACTGTGTCGGCATGAAATATGAATCAACTTGAGCGTGTAATCCTGCTCACCGCACAGTTTACTAAAGTCTAACTGATGTATAAAGAGTTTATTATGCTGATGTTCTTTTACAGACATGATTTCACTGAGGCGCCCTTTGCCCAGACATCACGCCATGTCATGTGTTTTTTATGTGACAATAATGTTGTCACATTTTTAGTAAAGGGTCGTTTGGATCCTGGGAGTCACTAGCTTTTTCCTAAAAAGTAAAAATACAGAATGATACAAAAGTAATGCTGCTCAATCATTACTTCTGGGCCTCCATACATGTGTGGTGGTGACTGGGAGCGGGTGTGTTTCCCCCCCGGCAATGACAGCGCACACGTGTGTTTAGACGTGGATACAAATCAGTGACTGGACGTGATTCAAACCAGCAAAGAAGAGAAAATATAATCATAGTGAGGCGAAACGACAGAGCAGATAAAGCTTGTTCCAAAACGAGGGTGAACCTTCGGTTGGCTTCCACTCTCGGACTTGTAGTTTTGTCTGCTTTCTGTCGGACTGACAGGTGCCAGACGGTTAGCTTGTGCTAGCTTGCTAAATTATCGGCTTTTCCATTAAAACAGATGTAATATTCTGTGTAGGTACAAGCAGTGAACGTACACCCTGCAGTGACTGTGCGTTTCTGTTGGTGATGAGCCCAGGAGGAGGGCCCAGTCTGAATGTTGTGTTTACAAACTGCAACAGACATTTGTACTGACTCCTCCTTTAAAGCGCTGCAGAAAACACGACAAGTTCTGTTGTGTGCATTGTAAATACATCCCTCCTATAATGTGTACCAGACTTTAGGCTGGACCGTTCCTCCCACTGAGACACAACAGAGTCTCAGGTTTCAACTAATTATAGTCTTTATTAGATTATAGATTATTTCCTGACTGATCGGTCCTTTAGTCTATTCTGACAAATGTGTGTGTTCAAGACTGAAGAGCCCAAAGGGATTTCTTGAAATGTTTTGAATATTCCTTCATCTCAGGAAATGTTTAATGATTGGCCGTTCATTTACTTATCAGCTAATAGTTACATCAGCAGCTGAGATTACCCCACTGACACCTGAATCCCTGTAATTACAAGGTTTAAAATAATCAGGCCGATCCATCTTCAGGTTTAAGAACAGTGAAGTCCGAATGTGGGAGCCTTTCAGTGCTATTAATACCAGTAAGCCTTCAGGTCAAACCTGGCCTCTTATTACCAGGAAATCAATCCCAGCCTTTTATCTGGACCTACAAAGTAAAACAGACAACTTGTAATGCAAATTCAGCTGAGTGATAATGAAAACCACATGCAAATCATGGGGAGGCTCACCGCCTGTCCTCGGAGATGGTTTTATATCACTTTCCTTTCTCGTACCAACGGTTGATATTTTGTTTCATCACACAGAATATTATGGAACACACTTTTATTCCCCTCTAAATGTTCCCCCATCAGCATGACCCTTTTTCTCTTCCAACGTACAAAGTATGTTTACATTTCTTTTTGGGTTTCTCACAGACATTTAAAGCACACAAAGAGAAAGACACTTTACATATACAGAGAGGTGCAAATGTAGCTATAATATAAATACAAATAAAGATTTAAAGGAAGACTGTGTGACATTTTAAACGTAGATGTCTCTGTGAGTCATGACTGTCTACAATGAGTGAGAAGCTCGAGTCCTGACTGTGTTGTTGTCGGAGCCGTGTTTACATGGACGGGACGGCCGGCTCCTCCCCTTGTGTATAAAAGCTGTTTTAGTCAAGGACTAGAGAGAAGAAGAAGAACATACTCACTGCTAATTTGGATGTCACATGTTTTTTTAGATCACGGTCATTCTGTTTCAATTTACATGCTATGTAAAGCTACGAGCTAACTAAAGAGCGCTAACATTAGCCTGCTAGCACAACAATGCAGCTCGAGCTGAGGACAATTTTGTCTGCCGCTTTCCCTTAACTCCGCCTCTAACTCCTTTGTGGGAACGTGAGTAGAGAGGGGGTTGGAGGGGTTTCTGTGGAGGAGAACGGAGGCTTCAGAATAGAGGAGGTGTCGCCAAACAGCAGTTTGTTTTGGTTTCATGCTGGTGCTCAAGGGCGACATCTACTGGATCAAAAAGTCGCACATTCTTCCTTTAATACATCATGATATATCATTGATAATGATTGAAACCTAAAGTAGTAACGGGTTAATTACAACACCAAAAACATGAAAACATATTATGCTTGCAAAATGACGATTAGAATATGAAAATCAACACTTCACCTGTACCATTAAAACACTGTCAGTAACTTCTGGCTGTTCAGAAACGATCTGACTGATTGTTTTGTACGGTCACGTCTTTGCGTTGTGTCACCTTTCAGAAAAAGTTGGAACAGGGCTCTTTGTTTACATTCTTGCTGTTAATGTTGCATCCAGCAGGTCAACTTTCATTGACTTTTTACTCTCTTTTTTTCAACAGGCAATGCACAACAACGTGGTTTCACCCCCCAAACCCCCCCGCGCCCACGACTGGAAGCTGCTGGTGAAGAACATCAGGGTGACACTGAATCAGGAGGACGATGCTGCAGGTTGGACTCTGACATTTAGAGTCACTAAAGTTTTTATGAAACAGATTTAACCAACGTCTTAAATGTGTCTGTTTCTTACTAAAAAAACGACTTCAGTCACAAGTCGTCAGTTCACACCATCACAGATAAATTCTCCTATTATTTTAAAGGAGAAATATGTAACTCTGACACCTAGAGTTTAAAATGGGTACTGCAGTCAAAGTTCATAACATCAGAGAGAGCTGTCTGCCCCGCCCCCTCCTCCCGAGAGTGGATGCTCACGCAGGTCACCATGTGGTGGACACTGAAGCTTCAGTGTTTATCCAGCTCTGCATCGGTCTGTAAACCTTTCTGCGTTCTAACCTCTCTCCATTTTTCAAAAGCATCTCCAATATTGATCCTAGTTTGAGCACGTTTCTGCTCGTGGAGCTTATTAGAAACATGCAGAGGCTTTTTAGGTCGGGTACAATCACTTCTATCTGAACCAGTTCTCTTGCCCGCTTCCATCGCTGCAACACCTGTTGGTTTGACCTGATAACTGGTTTCATGTCTGGCAAACCGAGGGGCGTCCAAAACAGCAGTGTGGGGGTGTCTTAAAACCGCCTACCTTCTCTGGTCCAAACAAATCCAGACCATTCAGCACCAGAATCTAAAGTTAGAAGGAGGACATACTGGCTGCTGCATTGTTGTCAGAGAAGCACTTCAACATAGCATGTTTCCTTAATGTCTGATCATATAGTAAGGTCACTTTATCATTTCATTTAGTACATATCTTACAGACTGCTCCTTAAACCAATTAAAAGAAAGTAAATACTAAACAGCTGGGCAAAAGATTTAATTTGATACGCTCTTTTTAGTAGCTCATCCTCTACCAGAAGATTATCGAGTACAGAAAGCAAAGTGAATTAATGAGCTGGGTGCTTTCCAACTTTATAAACTCCACCCATCACCCTATCACATCACCTGAGGTCTGAGACGACTTTTATTACTAGTACGCTTCATTTTTTTATTCAATTCAAAAGATCCTTTTCTCATAATTTTAGGACTCATCTCAACTCTTTTAATAACTGCATTAAGATATCATCTTAAGACATGAATTCTGTCATATCTGGTCAACATTAAATTCATTCATTTTTCCTCTTATCCCATATATATATTTTGTTTTAGAGACTGCCTCAGCCTCGCCTTTGTCTCCTTTGTCCAGAGACTCTGCTGACAGAAACCATGCTTGTTTGCCAGTTGGCTGTTCAAGGTGCTAATCTGTTGGACAAAGCTGAACAAAGTTGGCAGTGCGGTTGTAAAACACCCACATGAGTATCACTACACCACTACAGCATGGTGGACTCGCACATTAGTGAGATTCCCGTATGTTGAGAGTGAAAACAAATCACAAGGGTGTTGTCAGACATGAAACTAGAAGACGAGATGTTTTTTTTTAAGTTGATGATTTCCTGTAAAACATGCTGACATGTGATGAAGTGTCTGATCTTCTTCAACAACTGTGTTTGGGTAATGTCAGCCTGAGTCATTGGCGTCTGTTTTCAGGACTCCAGACATCCTCTTTAAGTATCCTGCGCAACACTTGATATGGTTCAGCAGAGACATGACACAGCGTTCAACACTTTAATATCTGTTTTCCTTCCTTCAAGTGGAGAACAGTTATACTCAGCTGAGTTTCACTTGTGAGACTTCCTGTGAGCACCAGAAGCCAGAGCTGCTGCAGCGATGATCCCTCTTTAAAAGATTATGATTTGAAGGGGAGGAACTCATACGTTACCTATGTTGTGACCAAGCTGGTTTTCAACCTTTTTAAACAAAGTCACAAACTGCATCACAACAGAAGTGGATACATTGACAAGATAAAGGCATTAAAAGAACACTCTGGTAAGAATAAACTGAGATGGACTTAAAGGAGCAGTATGTAACTCTGACACCTAGTGTTTAAAATGGGTACTGCAGTCCAAATGGGGTTTGAAGCTTCAGTGTTTAGCCAGCTCTGCATCGGTCTGTAAACCTTTCTGCGTTCTAACCTCTCTCCATTTTTCAAAAGCATCTCCAATATTGATCCTAGTTTGAGCACGTTTCTGCTCGTGGAGCTTATTAGAAACATGCAGAGGCTTTTTAGGTCGGGTACAATCACTTCTATCTGAAACAGTTCTCTTGCCCGCTTCCATCGCTGCAACACCTGTTGGTTTGACCTGATAACTGCTCTCATATCTGGCAAACCGAGGGGCGTCCAAAACGGCTGTGTGGGGGTGCCTTAAAACCGCCTACCTTCTCTGGTCCAAACAAATCCAGACCATTCAGGACCAGAATCTAAAGTTAGGAGGAGGACATACTGGCTGCTGCATTGTTGTCAGAGAAGCACTTCAACATAGCATGTTTCCTTAATGTCTGATGATACAGTAAGGGCTGGAAGACCTCCATAGCTGATCAACATGAAGTTTAATAATGAAAGAATGGATGAAAATAGTCGTGTTCCAAGTTAATTTGCAGAGGGTTTTTTCTGCACCAATATGATTACCTGAAGTTACCCAGAAGGCTGCTTTATTTTATTGTTTTAAACATTCATTAAGTCATAATTTTAAATGAGCATGTGTAGTCGTAGTCTAGTAGGTTCCATTATCTGCTGGGCTGTCTGTCTTTGCACAGTGAGAGACACATTTCTTCTCTTTGCATGTGAAGGGTAGAAAGTAATTGTATTCTACTCTGCATGTGCTGCACACAATGCTAAGAGTTTGTCTCAGTTGAATCCACGCTGATAGAAACAGTATGTGATGACACGCATGCTAAGAAAACTTGGGCAATGTTATTTTGCATTGTATGTTTTTGTAGAAAAAGAGGGAGAAAAATACCAATACCATTATAACTGTGGTGGGCCTTAATGAATCAACATACAAGTCCACTGATATCTGGCTCTGGCTCTCGTCTTTAAGCTTCTGCTGATGTAGTAATCACTAAGACGAGGTGCTGTCACAGCGTTAGAGCCTGGCTCGTGGCTCCATAAGATCAGATTTATCTCTTGTGCTGAGGACGAGCTCTCACCCGTTACTTTAGCAGTGTCCTCTAACCTCTGCATAATTCATCATTTCTACAGCGTAAGCTAAACCTCCTCTTCGCCCACTAAAGTGAAGCAGCTGAAGTGACCAAGCATAATTAACCTTCCAGCAGTAGATTAGATTTTTGTATCTCTGACAGTGTTTGTGCTGTGTTTGCAGGCAGCATGAATCCTCTTTGTGTACTGAAGTTAGATGATCCTCCACAGAAGTTTAACACCTCCATTTTAAAGAACACAACCAATCCTGCCTGGGACCAGCCATTTATCTTGTAAGTTTTTACTGCAGATTTATGGTTATTTATAGATTTCCCATCCACAGCTGTAATACATACTCTCTCTTTGTCCTGAAAATTATTCTATTTTTTTTTTTGTCTCACCAGTGAATTAAATGGACTTTCAAAAGAGCTCAATATTCATCTGATGAATGATGGACAACCTCAAGAGAGTAAGGACATCGCTTGCTTATTTCGATCACTAGCTGTGCGGCCACATGATGATGTGACCGTGAGTGTTTTCTCCTCTTTCAGATTCCTTACTTGGTCAGGTGTCCGTGCCTTTTGATCTCGTAAAGAAGCATCCCAAAGGACAGCAAACATTTGCACTCATGACCAAAGACACAGTGACTGGATCACTTACTACTGACGTAAGGATTTTACCACATGTTTCCATTTAGCATCAACAGATAAAGACTAATTCTTCTCATGTATATGACCAGTGTATAATATTAAGTGAATTGTGCCCTTCAGTTTACCTTCCTGGAGCCCAGTGAGGTGAGGTCCTGGCACCCTCCTACCCCTGCCTCCAATAAGAGGGTGGAGATGGACCGTACAGTCATGCCCTGCGGCACTGTGGTCACCACCATCACCGCGGTGAAGAGCAAGCCTGGTCGCCCGCTCCCTCCTGGCCTCACCATAGGTACAGCCACTCCAACTAAGACTACACTCATAGAAACCGGTTAAGGTGCCAAAACCATTTTGTACCTTTAGGAGCACCGTAGTTAGTCGTCCTCAGCGTCTCCCTGTAGTCACAGTGATGCAAAAGAAAGACACTGCTGCATCTTTGAATGTCTCATTTCACTTTAACAAACTCTCAGACAGCTCAGCTGACGAGTCCAAAGTCATATCCAACTTATGACATCACACATTTACCTTTGAGCTGTTTTTAGTTTAGTTTGTGAAGCCTAACCACTTCCTGTTTCTGTGCTTAAGCTAATGTTTAACCTACTATCTACCAGAAGATCCTTACTTTATTTCAAAATAAAAGCATGGTTGAATTCAAACAGCAAGTAAAGTACTCTCAGCTCAAAATAAAAGCTTAACAACTTTTATTTTTAAATATGAAATAATGACATTTCAAATGAATGGCGATGAACTATGGAAATTCAGCGATTAATCTTTGAATTAAAAAATGGTTTGACAGCCCTAGTTAAAATAGTGCGCTGGACTCATTCCAGCTTTAAGTCTACAGATGAAACTTCTGATCTAAGTGAAATTCAGAGAATGAATAAAACTTGTAAAAAGGTTTTTTAAACTAAACACCACATATGAAAAGTAAATGACACATCAGATGTTTAATTAATCAAACGTTAAATCAATAGAAGAGGGTTTTATATGTTGATGGACCTTCTTTGTGGAGAACATTTTGACAGGTTAAAAAAACAAACGTGGATGATGGTTTGATCCTGTTCAGCTTCTTTGGTTTTAAGGTTCTTATCTATAGACACTTAAATAGAAATGATCCATCAGTAATGTTAAGAGTAGAGCTGCATGTTGTCAGTGATTCACATATTTGTCATATTGTAAGATATTTTGAACTTGCATATTACCTGTTAAGAAGTTAATTCAGAAAGCGTTGTGCTCCCTCAGATCCTGCCGTTAAAGCCGCGTCCATCAAGCCCAAGCTGTCGGGTCGTCGTGTGTCAGAGCAGCCGTGTGTGCTGGGGCCCACGGTCAATAAAGCACTGTCCTCTTCTGATACTGAGCTGCTGATGCTCAACGGCACCGACCCCGTGGCCGAGGCCGCCATCAGACAACTGCACCAGTCTGCCAAGCAAAAGCTCAAATCACCGGTGAAGAAGAGTACCATCATCATCTCTGGCATCGCAAAGGTAAGGATGTAGCTCTCGAAGGAACTGGTCACTGACACACAGAACAGTGTAATTTGTATCTATCTGTTTAACCAAATGAAATGTCACTGTACAAGGAATTGATTTTAAAAAATTGGACTTCCCAGACACCATTGTCTCAGGACGATGAGCTCGCTCTGATGGCGGGCTACGCCGCAGCAATGGACGCCTCGATGTCAGAGGGCAGCTCCACTCAGGATGTAACCACGGCGATAGCGACCGGGGCCAGCAGCCCTCCGGAGGAGTCTGAGCCCCAGGAGGGCCCCAGTGGAATCGGCCGGCCTCCCGATGACTGGGAGAGCCAAACCGGGGAGACTCTTGACCATACCTCGCTGTCCATGTGTGTGTCTGAGGCCAGCTGCAAGAAGACCAGAGGTGAGAGCTCACAGGGCGGAGTTACACACCCCCTATCCACAAGTACCTGTGGATAATGATGCATTATTTCATAAAGCTATACTTTAAATGCTTCCACAACACTTTGTCTTAAAGGCAAGAACTTGATACGTTTCCTCCTTCTGGCTGTTTGAATTGTAACCTGTTGCTCCTCCGTCTGTTTCTTTTCTCTTTGTTTGAACTTTCTCTTTTGAACTGTCATCACTGCCATCTTAGAGGAAAGCAGTGATAAGCTCACATTATGTCCAGAAGAGTAAGTCATTGCCTTGTCCTCTATGTGTAGTCTCTCCCTATCACTAGACTAGATTTAGATGTTAGCACATCATTTAGTTTCTATATTTTAAAACATATCCAAGTACTCTGGGTTTACAAAGACACACAGAGACCTGTGAATATTTTGATTTAAGCCCCTGCAGTATATTGTACTGACTAGTAGAACCTTTTAGGCCCTGTGAACAGAGTACATCTTATAGGGCTTTCACACTTGCAGAAAACTCGTGATATTTCCAGGAGGAGCTGCATGTGTGAACGCAACCAGACACATTTTTCTCTGACTTTACCCGGAGTTTCAAGTCCAAGTGAGCTGATGTGAGCATGCAGCAGGATATAATAGAGAGAACTCACCTCGAGCCAGTGAGAGGTGGGACTGACGTTTATATACTGTGACTGCTGCACGGTGCACAGACTGTCTGCACGCGACTGCTACGATAATTAAACGGCTGCGTTATGTTTTCTGTTTGTCAGTATGTTGTTCTCCGCTCTTTTGTTGATGTTGTTTTTCCATTGAACTACACGTAGCATTGATATAAAAGCAAATATTGTCATTATAGCATCATATAGCGGAATCTGTTGCTTCATCCGCTACTTCCACTTTGTTTCTTTTACTTGATGTCTTACCTCAGGAGCCCCCGCCCCCCCTCCCGTCTGACAGGGATAGTCTGAGGAGGATATGTGAGCAGCCAGGTCAGGAGAATATCCTGAGCAGTCTTCCTGAAATTATCCAGATATTTTCAGGAGTGCAGATGTGAAAACGGCTATTAAAGTGAATCAAAACTGCAACATGGTAGGACTGTCCCCAAAAAAGTAAAAAAAAAGCACTTTACAAGCTCAAGTTCATTTACCATGAACGTACTTTTTGTAATATGTTACAAAAGAGCAGGTAAAGACCTTACTCTTTGTTGTACTATCTACAAAGACCCAACATTAATCCATCATGAGCACTAAGCAACATTTAGCAAAGTGACAGCAGCAAGGCTCAAGAGAAACCAGTCTAAAGTGAGATCGCTGTAATACTTCCCTCCTACACTTCCTGTCCTTTTTTCACAATCAATAACCAACAATTTCCATTTAACACAATTTCTGTGCCATAACTGCTTCAGCTGTTTTTAACTCGCTGCTACTTCAGAAGCTGATGTGAGTGAATGCCAGAAGTGTTATTTAAAGTCATCACACTCAATACTTACTGTCAATTCCCTAACAGGCAGCTTCCTGCAGAAGAGTGCCAAGCTCTTCTTCCGGCGGCGTCACCAGCGCAAGGAGCCGGGGATGAGCCAGTCACACAACGACCTGGTCTACCTGGAGTCTCCGGCTGCGGTGGAGAGAGCCAGCCGAACAGCAACGATCAGCCGCATGCTCAGCCGCAAGAGCAAGAACAAGAGCAAAGCTAACGGCTCTACCTCCACGGGGGAACCACATGAGTGAACCCACTCTGCTCACCCATCAGTCCCTCCTACAGCAGCTACCACCTCCACCTCAAACATGCACTGGCAAACCTCCTGGCTCACCTGCTCCCCCTACTGCCCGGCCTGCATACTGCGGCTCATGCATTGTGAATGGGAAAGCTTTGCGGATGGAAAAAAAAAATCCTCTTTTACTGCCGTTTCCTTCCACTAAAAGGAAGTGTGTGCACGTGTGGATGAAGGTCTCCAGTCTTGGATTAATGGCTTACAGAGGATATTATATAGCATGTTTTCTTTTATTTGATTTTATGCAATGTTTTGAACTTTTTTTTTTAATCGCTTTGTGGCCTTGTTACCGACAGAAGAGACTGCCGGTGTGGGCTGTAACTCTTTACCTCACTGAGTGTGACGAGGAAACTCCCCCTGCTGTAAACCGTACGTTTCCTTACGGTGGACCGACAGGACCAAAGATGAAGAGACGAGTGGTGTTTGTATGATTTGCACATTTGTAGTACCTTTAATTTAAAGTGCAATGACAGGAGCTACTCATGTGATCGAGATTTTAAAAAAAACACTCACAAAGGGAGATGATCTTTTTACTCCAAGTGGGAGATAGTAACACGACTACTTTTTTTGACACTAATACTATGAAATATAGTATTTATATCCATTCATTTGAAATGCTTCTAATTTAATTCCTAATTACGCCAGATGTCAGGAAACAGCTGTATGAAATGTGCATAAAATAGGAGTAACAGGAAGAAAAACGTCAGCCTTATATCTAACAAAGATTTCAGAAACGGTAGATTCTGATTGTCATGCAACCCCGCTACAAACTGAAGTTAACAACCATCTGAAAAAGAAGGAAAGAAGTAGTGACACTGTGGCTCAAAGTTCAGCTATATGTGAGTGTTTTATGTTTACTTCTCTGCAGTGTTTTTCAAAGATATGCAACAGCCTTCCTTGTCTTCCTTCCTGCACACTACTGTTATCAGCAGGGTTGTTAATGTGTCAAAAGGGAAATGAATGAACCTTTCTAATCCAGGGACTGTGACGTTACACTCGGCCATACTTGTCGCTTTACGCACTAATTAAAATTTGTTCTGTATCCTCGTGTCAACCCTGCAACTCTTCAGTCTTTTCTTCTCTGTTTTAAAAGATGTAGCTTCGGACACAAGAGCAAGAGAAAGTGTGAATGCATTTGGGAGCAAACAAATAACCCTGGCTGCTTTTTTTATCCAGCTAATGATTGTATTTCCTTTTTTTAAGCAGCTTGTTGCAGACTTGTCTGTACATCATTTTAACTACTGTTTCTAAGAGAAATGATGCTTCACAGTGACGGACAGATCGCCTTACAGTCATTCTGAGGACGTCACCAGCTCTCTTCTTCCTTGACTTGATGTGACTTTTGGCCACTGTGTTCCTGCAACATCTGCATATGTCCATAATTTAGAAGCCTATGCACATAACATATCTGTTAACAGAGTGTTTACATTGTGAGACTATCAGAAATAAAAAAGAAACACTCACTCGCTGTTCATGGCCGCGCTCTCGTCCACCATCATTGTCTGTTTTAAGAACATCGTCACACCAGGAAGAAGAATGCTGTCACCATCCAGACACGGTTACCTTAAACTCTGAGAGAAGGAGGGAAAACGGGTTGTTTTAATCATTCTCAGCGTCAGACTCCTTACTTATAAAATGAAGCCTGCAGGCATCAGCTACTGTAATGCATTCAGTAAGCAGTAGGGCTCTATGTGATTGATAAACTGCTTCCTGATGTGTTTTTATTAGCATCTGCTCTGTGTGCAGAAACATTTGTTGCAGGAATTCAGTCATTTCCCTACAGGGATTGTAACTAATCTACATATCTTATTTCATTTCCAGTAATAAACTATTGATTGAGTAACTGAGATTGTGGTGCCACTCTAAATATCCACGATGTAGTCGACTCTTCCGGGTGATCCTTTATCTCCATGTGCTGTTTCACTGCTTTTATGTTACACTGGCTGTTTTATTGAAGGAAGTTAAGTGACCCACTTTGCTAATTTAAGATCATATGTCCTCAATAACTGCACTGTGATTTTTTTTTATGTTTTACTACGGCCTTTACTACATACCGTAAAACTTAAATGAACGGCCTGGGCTTTACTTTGCTTCAGTCTATGGAATGACCCTGCCTTTATTTGGGACAGACGTCAATACGAGACAGGCTTAACTTTCACACAAACCTCAGGAACAGCAAAGATGGGAAAGACTATCAAACTGTAAATGTACACCAGAAATAATATTTAACTGTGTGCAAAAATTAGGATATTAATAAAACAAATTAAATAACGAAGCAGTCATTTGATCTAGCTATTTAAGAGATTCTTTTGCTGCATGGTTCTAGCATTATTCTGTCTTTCTTGGACAGATGTTGAATTTCATCTTTATTTTTTGTGACTTGCTGCTTTTTCTCCTCATGTTTGATCCGCAAACTATTTCAACACTGAATGCATCGGGCCTCTAATGGTGACCTGCCTTTATTTGTCACAACATATGGCAACACCAGGCCAGTAAAAGAGACTCAGCTTTCAAGGTCAAATATTCTGCAAAATACACTTTACCATGTTTCTCCATGTGTCCCTAGTCTGTCTACAAACCCCCGTATGATGAGAAAAGTCCATCCTCTCCGTCTTTTCCCTGCTCCACTTTTCAGAAAATGTGTGCTCAAACAGGCCGTTTGGAGATTTTCCCTTCATGACATCACAAAGGGCAGTAACCCCTCCCCCAGGTGGGTGACACTCCCACAGCTAGGTGTTTGTTCTGCCCTCTGAGTCTGCCTTCTCACTGTAAACAATAGGACATGGAGCGAGAAATCCCAGGACACCCAAGCCCTTCCAGAGAGGGGCGTGGTCAAACACAGCTCATTTACATTTAAAGCTACAGACACAGAAACAGCCTGTTCTGAGCAAGGCTGAAATAGAGGGGTTTATAGGCATGATCAAATACAGGATCAGAGTGGATTTAGAACAAGACACTTCACACACATGTTTTGGGGAGCTCTGAGACTTATTTACACTGGTTGAAAAGGAGGAGAATATGTGACCTTTAAATTAGGATTGGCCTTTGTTTGAAGTCTTACGGTGTATCAGCTTCTAGCATTTAGTGTAGAGGTGGTAAAAAAAATCGATTCATGTAAAAATCGATATTCTTCTCCTGTAAGATTTAAAATCGCTTCATAATTTCCAAATATCGATTTTATTTTTCAAAAAATATATATATATATTTTTTTTTGGGTGGGCTAATCAGTCGCTCCCCGCTCTTTAAATCAGTAGAATGCCAAATAGAGCAACAAGAAATTCAGCCAGTCTCACGGATGACTGGAGTAGATACTGAAGTATGTACTAATTCAAAAATTGACTTTGAATCCATGGATCAATGAATCCAGAATAGTTTTGAATCGAAAATCGATTCTGAATCGAATCGTTACCCCAAGAATCGAAATCGAATCGTGAGACCCCCAAAGATTCCCAGCTCTAATTTATTGCATTGTCCACTTAATGAAGTATCTGTGTCATCTCCTCAGGTTTGTTTCATCATGTTTTTATTTTATTTACCATTAGAATAGTTTTCTTAAAAGTTTATCTGGATGGAATAAAGTGGGTACATTTTCGATGACCCCCCCCAAAAAAAAAAAGTTTTAGGACCTTTACTAAGAAGGGGATTTATATAAATGTGGAATTAAAGTTAAACTGTAAGACGCTCAGTCACAATTTATTAACTAATTAAATCATTACACTGTGAAAGGGGCCTTACTTATATATATTCTGTTCTGTTACTTTTACATTAAACTGTGTCGACTTGGTGAATAAGTATGTGTAATGTGGAATAAGCCTAAATTCTGTATTCCACGTAAATAAATAACGTTTCAACATTTTTGTAGTAGCTAGCTTTAAAAAAGTAAGTTGCCGGTAATGATTTTTGGTATAGCTAACTTCAGTGCAGCGTTTAATTGTCTAATTATTGCCTGGTAAGGTCATATTTGATCCATGCCGACGACGCCTACAGTTCCCATAATGCACTTGGCTTGGTTGGTTTCCGGTCCTGCGCCGTTTCTGGAGCGGATTGGAACCCGGAGTCAGGATTCGATAAATGAAGGGTCTTCTGCAGAAAAGGTAACGTGTTTTCCTTCTAGTGTACGTCGCTTTTCGATAAAATAGCGACGCAGGTTTGTAGCGAAAGTGCAGAGGGTTGGTCCGGGACGCTCCGGGGTTTCCTGAGCCGCCTCCCAGGCCGACTGCGAGGCGTTCAAGAGCGTCGACTCCGGTTTGGTGGTTAGCGTCTCCGGTCCATCCGCCATGCCGACTGTTCTTTGTTACATTTTACAGAAGAGGAGCCGCTCAGATCGGAGTTAAAACCCGGCTGGAGTTTGGGAACGACTCAAATCCTGGATCCCTTCTCCTGCCCGGACTGCATATGATAACATGCATGTCCACATTGTATCGCATACACCACAAACCAGTTATTGTTGTTATAAAACACTGCTGTGTTGATCCCAGACCCGGAGGTCTGATGCATTCAGGGAACCTGGACTGTCCCGGGTTAACTGTGAAGATACAGCCTCTGAAGTTCAGTCACACGCAAACACACTCTTACAAGTAGTTCCTTTGTAAAAATGCACATTTCTCTAATGCATCATCACTGTTTATCTCCAGATACTTCTCCCTATTATTATTATTATTATTATTATTATATTTAACAACTTACCATTCCCTCCATCTTTTAGGTTGTCATAATGGCTGAGCAGACATCAGATGAGCTGATCTGTAAGTATGGATTTAGTTTCTGACACATTGTGTGTAGTGTGTGTGTGTGTGTGTGTGTGGGCTGTGTTGTTGACAGGTGAGCTGTGTGTGTGTTTCAGGGTGTGAGGACTGTGGACAGTACCATGACTCTGAGTGTCCTGAACTGGGACCACTGGTGACCGTCCAGGACTCCTTCGTCCTCAGCCGGGCCAGGTGAGTGAAAAGTCATGGAGTAGTCTGAACTTCACTCAAAGTAGTCTTTTTATTCATCTGCTTTGGAGCCCGGACGATATTATACGCCTCTAACAAATACGTATCAGAGTACATGATGAGCGCTTGTAATTAAACTTTTAATATAAAATATCGCAGGAGTGATTTAAAAACTGCATGATCACACAGCATGTCTAACACCACAGTTTACATTACCCTCAGCATTGTCTGCAGCACATGTAGCAGAGCATCTCAGCTAAGTAATCGTCACCGCAAAAATGATCGACGGTGTGTAATAATTTGTGACACATTGTCGACCACTTCTTACTTTATAATGAATTATTGTAATGTTACAAAATGTAGAGATGATCTGACACGATTTTTTTCAATTTACATTAACAATGTGGCACCCAAAGGTCAATAGGAATGAACGCCATTATTCAGTGTGTATTAAGGTCAATAACTGATATTATTGGCTGTCAGTAATCAGTGAGTTTTTGCCCTTAAGTATCAGTGTAGATCTAAAAAATCTCCTATCTGTCACAGAATCAGAATCATCTTAATTGGCCAAGTATGTGTACTCATGCAAGGAATCTGACTCTGCTTTTACAATGTGCTGAATGTACAGACACAGAAATACACACACACACACACGCACGCGGACGACAAGTTTGACGAAGGTACAGTCACCTGAACTTTAGATTTAAGAATAAACTCTTTAAGATTGTATCAACGGCAGGCAAAGTAGTGGGCAAACCACAACAACCTCTCAACTATTCACTGATAGGACAGGGAAGAAAGCTGTGTCCTAGCAGATAAATCCCATTCTGAGCTCAGGGAGGCGCTATAGAGTCCATCTGGCAACTTTAAAAGTATTTAAAAAGTCATTTATCCCAAGTGCGATAAACATTCTTAACCTCACAAAATGTCCGAGGAGATCTAAAAAATGACATGATGTGTTTTTAAAGGAGCAATATGTAATTCTGACACCTAGCGATTAAAATTGGTACTGCAGTTCGAAATCAAAACACTATAGAGAGCTGTCTCCTCCTCCTCTCTAGAGTGGATGCTCACGCAGGTCGCCATGTGGTGGACACTGAAGCTTCAGTGTTTATCCAGCTCTGCATCGGTCTGTAAACCTTTCTGCGTTCTAACCTCTCTCCATTTTTCAAAAGCATCTCCAATATTGATCCTAGTTTGAGCACGTTTCTGCTCGTGGAGCTTATTAGAAACATGCAGAGGCTTTTTAGGTCGGGTACAATCACTTCTATCTGAACCAGTTCTCTTGCCCGCTTCCATCGCTGCAACACCTGTTGGTTTGACCTGATAACTGGTCTCATATCTGGCAAACCGAGGGGCGTCCAAAACGTCCGTGTGGGGGTGCCTTAAAACCGCCTACCTTCTCTGGTCCAAACAAATCCAGACCATTCAGGACCAGAATCTAAAGTTAGAAGGAGGACATACTGGCTGCTGCATTGTTGTCAGAGAAGCCAGCACTTCAACATAGCATGTTTCCTTAATGTCTGATCATATAGTAAGGTCACTTTATCATGTCAGTCACTAGATATCGTTCATGTCTCCTTTAAGGTGTAAATGTAGCTGCTTCTTTGGTGTATCGTGTTGACCCCCTGAATGTATTTAAACTACATGCATCTGGAGAGCCAAAGGCAAATGTGCACCTTTGGTGAACAATAAAGTTTTATTCTATTCCACATAAAAAAAACAGAACTACATGTAGAGAGAACTGTAGCGAGTTTTCAATACTCTTCATAATTTTTGGCCAATCATAAAAGTGGACAATCTGGTTGAATCTTTGAAATATGTTTCAGCCTATCAGATACAGAGTGAAACAGGCTTCAGGGTGCTCTTGTATACATCATGAATTACCTTACAGACTTCCACAACACTAACACTCGTGCATCACAGGTCCATCAAAGCCAAAAGCCTTACAATGTTTTGTAATCTATGAGGAGGTAGTTTAGTCTCTGTGGATGACTCAATAATCAAAGTCTTTATTGTATATAATTAAAAATCCGTATGCCTCTGTTTCAGGTCGTCTTTACCAAACAGCCTGGAGATCAGACAGGCGGCTGATGGAGAGGAGGGGGTGTTTGTCCTGCGCCGGCTGGTCAAGAGGACCCGGTTTGGGCCGTTTGAGGCAAAGAGGGTCCCCCACCTGGAGAGAGAGGGAGCGTTTCCTCTCAAGGTGCAGACTTACGAAGAAGACACTGTTGAAGCTGTATTCTGAAAAAAAAAAGGATGGTTTTAATAGTTTTACTTTCTTTGTTGATCCTTCAACGCTCAGATCTTCCAAAAGGATGGGGTGGTGGTTTGTTTTGACTCCAGCAGTGAAGAAGACTGTAACTGGATGATGCTGGTGCGACCTGCCAGAGACCACAAACACCAGAATCTGACGGCCTACCAGCAGGACGATGGCGTGTACTTCAACACCTCACAGGTACGACCGGCCGTCCTTAACCTGAGGCTGTCAGAGCTGCTGACGACTGACTGGAATTAAAGGGACTCATTTTGTCATTCAGCTCGTTCATCATTTTTTTAAGTATTTATTTGAGAGTCTTTCCTCAATAACATTACTTAAAATTATTTACAAATAAACATAGAAAGCATTCTTCTTGCATGCTACAAAGGATATAAAAAAAAGAACTAATAGATAGATAGATAGATACTTTATTGATCCCGAGGGAAATTCAAGGCATCCAGTAGCAGTATACAAACATGTAAGACACATAGCAATTGTTACCATAAACACCCCCTGTCCCCCCTCCCATACATATATTAACCCGACAACAAAGATTTAAGGAGCCCCTATAAAATTAAACCTGTGCAATTAAAAATAGACCTATACAACTTATTTAATGAAATGTACAAACCTGTGCAGGAATAGAAATATATGTGCAATTTAAAAGAAACCTATAAACATAATAACAGTAAAATCTGGTGTATACGAGTCACTTAAACAACCTATTTCTTCATCCTAGGTTGGCTTTGTCCTATACACCGGAGCGTTCAATATACCAGTGTAAAATGTTGACACACGTGCAGTCATTACTGTGAGTGCAGTCACCTTCATCCACTGTCGCTCCCATTCATTATGTAGTGCAAGTTGTGCTGGGAAACATAGCGACGCAGACCAGGCTGGCAGCGCCACTTTTAACTTCTTTTCTCCGTCACAAGGTCATAATCCTGCTTTTAAAGAAAACAGTGGTATGTTGTTCAGTAAATAAACCTTGTGGAGTGCTGGTTTGATTGAAAAGACTCCACGATTAGAGCCAGTGTTTCCCACACATAGTCGATACCTGGGCAGGCCGCCAAAGTATATTTCCGACCTGTTTTCATAAAATGTTTCATTTATTCATAAAATTGCTGCGTGCGTGAGAGAGAGAGAAAGCAGGGGAGAGAGAGTGCAGGTGTCCGTGAGGACCTCACGGCTGCGTGCAACATAACAAAACTCCGGTTTACAAAAAGTTCCCTCTCGACTCCTGTGGAGAGATAAACACAGCAAAACCAAGAGAGCAGAATCACGTCAGCTTCAGAGAAAGAGAGAGAGAGATAAGGTCCACTCTTGTAAAAGCACAGACTGAGGCGCCTTTGTCCTATCAAAACTGAAGCATCTCATAGCTTCGTTTTAATAATGTTAGTGTACAGCTGCTTGTTGCTGATTCTGTGCTGAACTCCTATTCAACAGAATATCGAGTGGAACTTTTCAAAACGAGAGGTGTACTCCTGGTGTTTGTGTCTGCACGTGCGTGGATAAATAGAGCAGGGAAAAACACTTTTGATATGAATACAGACATAATGTTAAGATAAACCCTAAGATAAGAGTAAAAAAAAAACTCCACCGCCCAGGTATGGCGTCATCCTGTGGGAAACACTGGAGGCATTTATGCTCTAATGACTAATAACTTGTCCTGACGTCTTATTTTGAAAGGGGCGCCTTGTTTTCTAATAGAAGATTCTTTGTTCTTTTTTTCTTCAGGATGTGCTGCCAGGATCAGAGCTGAGGGTTTGGTATGGAGCTTTCTACGCCAAGAAGATGGAGAGGCCCATGCTGAAGCCTCCACTTCCACCTCCACCAGCCCCGGCAGGTAGATAACATTACAGCTCAGGTTTTATCGTAAGGTGAAGTTGACACAGCCAGCCGTACGCTTACTTGGTAGGCAGGGTGTAAGCTGCGGACAACGGACAAGTCACTACATCTTCTTCCTGTCGTAATGCACCACGCTATCACACTGTAATGCTAGCTAGAAAAGGGGTTGTACGCTAACCTTAGCTGATGTCTAACAGCTAACAAGACATCAGACATGTTACTTTATTTTGAGATGCGGCTGCGTTTCCATCAGCCATGGTTCTGATTATGTTCCTGAGGGGCTGAAATGATCCTTTATTGGTCAGATTTTGTATTGTTATATGGCTTGCATGAACAGAGCTGCAGTGCAACATCATATCAGCTTCAGGCTTTACACTCTGAGTTTGACGTCCTCTGTGAGAGAATGTTTAAAGGCACCAGAGTCCGTTTTAATAAATAGTTTTCTCTCTCTTATTGTAGATGAGACGCCTTCGTCTGCTAAATCAGACACTTCAGATAAAACCGGAGCCCACATGCCATCAACAGCTAAAGAAAACAATGCAGGTAGGATGATTGAAAACATCCAGTAACACTTCTTAGTGATGTTTCTGATCTTATGAATACACTAGATCGTAGATGAAGTAGTCAGTCCTTTAAAACCTCTTAGCAGAGGTAATGCTGTGTCATGGTCACACACCCTGATTCCTCTTCTTCCCTCTGCCGATCGCAGGCAGCACTCTGAGTCATCTCGATGAGGTAAAGACAGTAACGATGTCTCCAGTCGAAGAGAGCCTGGGCCCTGTTGAGGAGGAGGGAGACCCGCCTCCTGCAGCTCCACCAGGGCCCAGGAGAGGACCGAGCCGAGGGAGGAGAGCGAAGGGACGCAGGCCTGGAGCTGCAGCCACTGCAAGCAAAAACAAAGGTGAGAGAGACAAAACTTCTGCAGAGCCCAGGAAGAATAGCTTCTCGCTATACTGAAGCTAAAGGGGATCCAAACAAACAAACAAACAAACAAAACAGGCAGACAAACAGGTGAAGAGTAGTTTTGTGATAAGAGCACAACATAATGAGTTTATGTTTCTGCTATAAATCACATCATCCTGTAACGAAACACAACAGTTAGACATTTATCCCAGAAGCCACTGTTCTTATATTTCAGAATAAAATGCAGGAAACTTGACGATAGAGATTATATATAAAGTCAAACTTGAGATTTGTTTCAATCAAATCAAACAAACCCAATTTGTAATTTTGTTTATTTAAGTGCAAGCCTGATATTCCTGACGTTAATGCTAATGCTAGTTGCTTTTTAGCAGGTGTTTACAGACATCTGCTGTCTGTCTTCTGCAGCTCACAGCGGAGCACATTTCTCACACGTGGCCGTGTGCTATGGTTTGAAATGTGAGGATAAACACCTCACTCATTCTACTGCTCATTTTGTAGCCAGGGACTCAAAGGTCACATGGAACCGAACTTCAAGAGTATCTACCTGCCGTGTGTCAACGTTTTACCAAGTGAAACACAAGACAGAAGGCGGGACATAACGCTAGGATGAACTTGATTGGATCATTATCTTCGACAAAGCTTTTAATTGGTCGAAAATTAGTAGAAAATGAGTTCAGAGATCCAGCATCAGTTTGATCCATATTTCCATAAAATCTTTCACAAAGCACAGATTCCTCTCTGACCTTGGATTCCTGATGCGTTTAGATGTGAAGCCTCCAGTGCGGAGCTCAGAGCCGGCGGCATCACGGTCGACAGCAACAACAACAGCCGCAGCAGAGAGCAGCAGACCGTCGAACGCCGTGGACAACCCGGCCGTCCTGAAGAGACACAAAGTCAGAGAGCACAAGAGGGTGTACCGCTGCTCGCTCTGCAACAAGGTCTTCCAGAACAGCAGCAACCTCAACAGACACATCAGATCTCATGGTACGTGCGTGCAGATCACTTTTAGGATTCATCATCTCCTTCTGAGACTTGCACAGTGCACACTGCAAAGTGTCATGTAATGGCAGCAACATATTTACTAAGACATCCTCTTAAAGAGTTTGTTTAGGCTTGTGTTTTTAAACTGATAACTTTCCAGACAGGATCCCTATAGAGATGGACCTTTTTAATAAAGTGGAATCATTTTGAAGCAGAGAGGCTCTTAGCTACATTAAACACATCCAAGCCAACAACCTCAACTCATAAAACTTTATTGTTCTACACTACACACAAGTTGCGGCGTTTGTTATTTGTTGTGTGTTTGTTATTATGTTGATATCAGTGATGCTGATGCTATTGTTGTGGTTCAGTTTGTATCTGACCTCGGCTGTGTTCCTTTGGTTCGTTTGTGTTGCAAACATTGCCAGCATGTAATCTCTTATGCATGTAGGCTAACACTAAATGGGTTTTGTACAGTATGTGTTTCACCGTGTTAAAATATGCACTTGTGACTTTTATTAATATTTATCAGTGACCTGTTTATATTTCATGTTGACTCAGCACTTTATTCTGTCTGTAGGGAGCTGCTAAGAGCATCAGTCAAGGATCTCTTTTGTTTCTCCAAGGCCGTTATATTCACTGCCTCTTACCTTTTGTGTCACATCAGCCTTTCAAATGTTTTTTGTCTTGAATTTTTCTGGCCTTTTAAGTCCTTGCTGCATAACTAATCGCCTTTAGGGGTCAAATAAAGTTGAAGTTGAGTTGAGTAGAGAGTGTGTGGGTGTTCAGTATCATGGACACGCTCCTGTTTGTCCTCTCAGGTGATAAGCTGTTCAAATGTGATGAATGTGACAAGTTGTTCAGCCGTAAGGAGAGTCTAAAGCAGCACATCTCTTACAAGCACAGCAAGAACATGGTGAGTAATAATCCCGACTGTTACCTCAGGAGGGTTCGGTTACTCTGCATGTTAAATGTTTGTTAATCAATAAGACGTATTTTGATTCGCTCCCACAGCCCGACCTGGAGTACAAATATAAATGCAACACATGCGACAAATCCTTCCGCCTGGAAAATGCCTTAAAGTTTCACAACTGCCGCACAGGTAGGATGATCTTTCTTCGTGTTTGTTTGTTCTTAAGTTTATCTAATTTCATTGCCCTTTCAAAATAAAATGTTGCTGTTTAAAATATTCCATATCTTACCTTTTACTGTTCTCATGAACGTCTTCTTCTTCTTCTCTCCAGATGACAAGACGTTTCAGTGTGATATCTGCTCGCGGTTCTTCTCTACAAACAGTAATCTGTCCAAGCACAAGAAGAAGCACGGTGAGAAGCTCTACTCCTGTGAAATCTGCAACAAGATGTTCTACCGCAAAGACGTCATGCAGGAGCACCACAGGAGGCACGGAGTGGGTGAGTAGAGCACAAGGCTTTGTTTATGTTCTTGTTTGGGTGTGAACTTCATTTTCAGCGGAGATTTTTCATGTTGTGTGGGGAATTAAACTTCCAGATTCAGGTGCATCTTTACATTGTTTTTATTTTGTGAGATGTTGAAGCTTCTTGCTGAACTACAACCACGTATCATCTGTACAGGATCAAAGCACATGAAGAGAGAGGAGCTGGAGGCTAACGGAGAAGAAGGGACCAAGTACAGGAAAGAGCCGTCACCCTGTCCCATCTGTGGCAAGGTGAGAACATACTGGGGCTGTCGGCATTAACCCGTTCATTGCCGTTAGTTAAGGTCCCTGTTGTCCCTTTAGGAGCACCGTAGATAGTCGTCCTCAGTGTCTCCCTGTAGTCACAATGATGGAAAAGAAGAACACTGCTGCATCTTTGAATGTCTCATTTCACTTTAACAAACTCTGACAGCTCAGCTGACGAGTCCAAAGTCATATCCACCTTATGACATCACACATTTACCTTTGTTACCGCTGTTCGGCTTTAGTTGATCAGTAACCAGTTCCTTTTTCCTTGGTTGAGTTAATGGCGTAACCTTCGTTCTGGAAGTTCCTTATTTCATTTCAAAATAAAAGCAGGTGTGTGGGGCCCTGGTAGCCTAGTGTTTAGTCAGTGCAACCCATGTACAGAGGAAGAAGTCCTCGAGAGTGGACGGCCTGGGTTCAAGTCTGACCTGTGGTTCCTCTCCCGCATGTCGTTCCCCACTCTCTCTCTCTCCCTGTTACTGGCGCTATATTCTGTCCTGTCTCTAAAATAAAGGCATAAAAAAGCCCCCACCCGAAAAAGGGAGGTTTATATTCAAACAGGACGTAAAGTACCATCAGTCTTAAGCCAGTACAACATTTCAAAATAAAAGCCTAACAAAAACTGTATTTAAATGTGAATAATGGAATTTCTAACATGCGATTAAAACAGTGACTAATCGTGATTAACTATTGAATTTGAGCGATTAATCCAAATTAAAAACTTTAATCGTTTGACAGGCCAGGTACATAAACGCAGCAGAAACTAAAAATATAATGGTATCCTTATAGCAGGAGGTCAAACTGTGCATGACTCCTAGACGTAGAATAACAAACGTGTCGAGCATGTGAGCTGAAGTATTTCATCATTTAACAATCTTAAACGTGTGTGTGTGTGTGTGTGTGTGTGTGTGTGTGTGTGTGTGTGTGTGTGTGTGTGTGTGTCTGTGTGTGTGTGTGTGTGTGTGTGTGTGTGTGTGTGTGTGTGTGTGTGTGTGTGTGTGTGTGTGTGTGTGTGTGTGTGTGTGTGTGTACAGGTGTTCTCCTGCAGGAGTAACATGAACAAGCACCTGTTGACTCACGGTGATAAGAAGTACACCTGTGAGATCTGCGCTCGCAAGTTCTTCCGTGTGGACGTCCTGAGAGATCACATTCATGTCCACTTTAAGGTAAGACGCACGGTAGAGAAAGATTCACTTTTTATAATTTATCACGAAGAAAACTCAAACACGTAACATGTCTCTATTCTTTAAAGGTCACATATTCTCCTCCTTTTCAACCAGTTTAAATAAGTCTCAGAGCTCCTCAAAACATGTGTGTGAAGTGTGTTGTTCTAAATCCACTCTGATCCTGTATTTGATCATGCCTATAAACCCCTCTATTTCAGCCCTGCTCAGAACAGGCTGTTTCTGCGTCTGTAGCTTTAAATGTAAATGAGCTGTGTTTGACCACGCCCCTCTCTGGAAGGGCTTGGGTGGCCTGTGCTTAATTGCATCATGCCCTATTGTTTATGGTGAGAAGGCAGACTCAGAGGGCAGAACAAACACTTAGCTGTGGGAGTGTCACCCACCTGGGGGAGGGGTTACTGCCCTTTGTGATGTCATGAAGGGAAAATCACCAAACGGCCTGTTTGAGCACACAGTTTCTGAAAAGTGGAGCATGGAAAAGACGAAGAGGATGGACTTTTGTGTTGGGTTTGATTAATTAGGGTTCGTCACCTTCTTAGGAACATAGCCGTCATTAAATTCAATCGTTTCTTTTAATTCCAGGACATCGCCTTGATGGATGAGCAAGAGAGAGAGTGCTTCATCAAGAAGATCGGCATCTCTGCAGATGACAGCGACGAAACTGACGATGATGAAGAGGAAGACGACACAGAACACCACAAATACAACTGCAAGAAATGTCAAGTAAGCTTTGTCCTGATAGGCCTGACTTCAACACATAAACATTTATCTGAATATTCAAACTGTTCTAAGAGTCGGGCCAGTTCAAACGTGTCAGAATAACAAATGTTTTGTCTTTTTGAGTTTTAACCAAACAGTTCATGAACATACACTAAGTCTGTTCAATAAACCAAACTATAGCCACGTCATATTCATCATCATCCCACTTCTCGTGTCTGCAGCTGTCGTTTGCAAAGGGCAGAGAGTACCTGAAGCACATCATGGAGCAGCACAAGGAGAGGGGCTACGGCTGTGGGATCTGTAACCGACGCTTCGCCCTGAAGGCCACCTACAACGCTCACCTGGTCATCCATAGAGAGCAGCTGCCTGACCCCGCAGTGCAGAAGTAAGACCACAGGGGGGGCAGACACACACAACATCCTCCACATGTTACTTCAAGGGTTTTTGTGATGAGGATTAATTTTAGTAAAGCTGTGTCCTTTCAAAATAAGATAAAAGGTAAGGATTGGGATAAGCCGACATCCCACAGAGACTTATTGTTCAAAATATTAAAGAGACTTTTTTGAATTGTGCTTAAGAGAGGAGTCACGAAAGACGAGATCGGGAAGGGAGTCAGTATTTGTTTTTTATAAACGTCCAGCTTAATATGAGGATTCTGTTGTTAATCATTTGTGAATTCAGGACCTGATTCACCAAAGGATTGTGCTGAACCTGCGCAAATGAGTAAAAAAGACAACGTCTAATCCCTGAAACTCGTGCAAAGGGTTAAATACACTCCTAATTGGCTGCAGAGCAGACGGCGTCTGGGCGTCGGCGCCTTCTTTGGTGCTGTGTGTGAAAATTTCAATGATAAGCATCAGTCATTTAGGGAAAACTTGGCCTCGTTCTGGGCAGATTGGCTTTATTGCAAAAAGTGCCTAACTCATAAACTGCGGCACTAACAGCCAAAAAACAATTACCGTCAGCTGAGAGTTGGTGGTAACTGCACCTCATTATGTATAAGAGATGTCACGCTCAGACTTTCCAGTGATAATGAAAACTTTTGTGCTTCTGTAGAAGAAATGATCTGGAAGTAAAGTCTGTAAATATGACTTTGACCTGACTATTATTAATAAAGTCAGCTGATAAATCGGTCTGGGGCCGTCAGCAGCTCGACACTTCATCCACATGTGGAGCTGTTCCGCAGGAAGAGGATACACCTTTTGTTGTTTTTCTTCGAGCTGTCCTTTCTCGCTTCTTTCCCTTGCCCCTAAGCTCATCATCTTTATTTGGATGAAACATTGCTGCGTCAGCATGAGAGCTCTGCTCCATGCAGAGTAAAGGTGCAGATAGCTTCTATTCAATTTCAGTCGTAAAACAAACGCAAACTGCACGGAGCAGGACATCCTTTCTTAGCATGTTTGAACCTGAGTACCGAGAGAGTAGGAGCAAGCGATGCACAATTTTTGGATGAGGCCCTCAGTGTGGCCCTACTGAGAAGGTTAATGTCAGGACGTATTAGAGCTCAGGGTAGCAGTAATATAGAAGAAGTGAAAAGGTCTCCTTTTAACAGAAAATAAAAGCAGTAAAAAGAAATCCTCTGTTTTACAGATACATCCATCCATGTGAAGTCTGTGGACGAATCTTCAACAGTATCGGTAACCTTGAAAGGCACAAGATCATCCACACAGGTGAGCATCGGCCTGTGAGCTCTCAGTTATGTGTCTTATCATCATATATTTTAAACGTTTTGAATATTCACTTTGAAACGCACAAAAAGGGGGGGCGCTGGTGGCGCAGTTGTTATTGCGTGCGTCCCATATATGGAGGCTATAGTCCTCAATGCGGGCGGCCCAGGTTCGAATCCAACCTGTGGCTCCTTTCCCGCATGTCAATCCCATAGACTGTAAATAATCAATCCCCACTCTCTCTCTCTCTCCCTGGTTTCCATCTCTATCCACTGTCCTATCTCTCCAATAAAGGCAAAAAAAAAAGCCCAGAAATAAATCTTTAAAAACACAAAAAGCTTTTACAGTCCCTTTCACCTGCTCACACAGTCTGGGCTGCTCTTTAGAGTTTTATACAATTTACACTTTTTTAAGTTTATAGCTTTAACTCCCCTTGTTTTCATAGTACAGCAGATATCTCTATGACGGCGACATGACAATGAGATATTTTGGGATTGAGTCAAACGAGAGGGCGATATTTTGACGTTGTGACTTGTTAACACACATACGTGTAACGGTTAAATAAGTCACATACAGACACAATGACTATTAAAAAAAAAAACGTTTTAATTCCACGCGGTAATTGTGTGACTGCTTTGTCCGATCCCACAGGGGTGAAGAGCCACAGCTGTGATAAGTGTAACAAATCATTCGCGAGGAAGGACATGCTGAAGGAGCACCTCAGGGTCCACGATGACATCAGAGACTTCCTGTGTGCAGAGTGCGGAAAAGGTCAGGACCTCGCTGCTGCATCAGACACCTCATAATAACGCTCTATGTCCTTTCACTCTGTAACCTCCTGCATCATGAACTGACATTACTTCATGTTTGGATTGTTGTTTAATGGAGTCAATATTTTCGTGTGCAGGCATGAAGACAAAGCACGCTCTGAGGCACCACATGAAGCTTCACAAGGGCATCAAAGAGTACGAGTGTAAGGAGTGTAACCGCAAGTTTGCCCAGAAGGTCAACATGCTGAAACACTACAAGAGACACACGGGTGAGATTAAATGTGGTACAGATTGAAATGTAAGAGATGAGAAGCTCGTGCATTCAGATCAACATGATCTCAAAAATCTCCTTCACACGTTTTTCAACCTAAGTGACTTATAGGGCTTTCACACTCCTGAAATATTCCCGGAGGAGATGTATGTGTGAACGCAAACAGCCACATTTTTTGCTCAGACTTTTTTTTGCAGCAAGTCTGAGTGGGCTGTTGTGAGAACGCAGCAGGATATTCTCCGGAAAATTCACCTCGAGCCAATGGGAGGGAGAGTGACGTTTATATCCTGTGACTGCTGCACGGTGCATAGAGTATTCACGCGACCACTACGATCTCCGTGCGAGTAATTAAACGGCCGCATTACGTTTTCTGTTCGTCAGTATGTTCTTCTCCGCTCTTTTGTTCGTATTGTGATTCCGTTGAACTCTCCCGCTGTGAGGAGCATATGTGAACAGGAAGGTTCAGGAGAATATCTGGATCATGTGTGAAAACAGCAAATGAGTACAAAGTTTAAAGCGTGAGTGTGTCGTACTTCTGTTTGTCCTGCTTTGTGTGTTTATTCTCCTGACCGTCTGCCTGCAGGTATAAAGGACTTCATGTGTGAGCTGTGTGGAAAGACGTTCAGTGAGAGGACGACGCTAGAAACACACAAACTCATCCACACAGGCAAGTGTCTCATGCTCGGAAGTGATAACAGCAGCACGCTGAAACAAACATTCATACCCGACCACTGACTAAAACAAGACGAGCTAATTATGGGAACCTGTAATTAAGCTCTGTTTCCTCAGAATTTAAGAGTTTATGCTCAGACAAGAACCAACGCAGCAAGATCCTGCAGCTAGAATTAAAAAGGAGCCACTTAAAAAAAGAAAGGACTAACCACATAACACAAAGGGGGGGAGGGAATATTAAGAGAAGAGGGAGAGGGGAAGCATCCATCCAAAGAGGTTTAATATAAATGTGTGTGTGATTTGAAGTCTACGTTCTGATTATGTAAGCATATTTCCAGGTGTTTTAGCTTTGACATGAACAACTGGATCTATTTAGACAGCTGACAAAGTATTTGCTCAGTATGTTTGGCTGACAGTGTTCGAGATACGCCTGCTAGAAACTCACACTCATGTCAGAAAGAGAAGAAACTAAAGTTCTTTTTATCTTTCACGTGCAAATCGGTAACTGGTTGGAGGTTTAGGGAAATCACGGGTAAAAAAAAAAAACTTTCTTAGCATCACTTTAAGCGGAGACAAGTTTTCTGGCACAACTTCATCAAGGAGCATGGAGAGTGAAAGGCTTGAAGAGGCCAAAAAGGGCAGCACACGTTTCAGCTAGTGGTCTTCATCAGGGTCTGAAGAAGTCCACTAACTGAAGCGCGTCGGTGTTGGGAGGTTGTTTTCAAACATTACTTAGATCTAAAGGCTAAACTGACCTGGTTTCCCTCTCTCTCTCTCTCTCTCTCTCTCTCTCTCTCTCTCTCTCTCTCTCTCTCTCTCTCTCTCTCTCTCTTTGCAGTGGGTAAGACTTGGACGTGTGCGACATGTGATAAGAAGTACCTGACGGAGTACATGCTGCAGAAACACGTCCACCTGACCCACGAGAAGGTGGAGGCTCAGTCCTGTCACCTCTGTGGGACCAAAGTGTCCACTAGGGCCTCCATGAACCGCCACCTGAGACGCAAACACCCCGAGGTGAGTCACGACAGTCATGTTATAACAGCAGTTACTAAATCCCTGCAGCGAACATGTTGAGATGTCATTGTTCACCTTTATGTTTAGGTGGTGTCTGTGAGGATGGATGAGTTTGACGATCTTCAGGAACCTTCAACAATCAACGATTCATCCATCAGCATTGTGCAGGTGAGATGACTTCACAATAACAAGGTTATGATCATGCTCATAGTAACTATTTTGATAGTTAACAGAACTGTCATGTTGGAGTGAGTGAGATAAGAGACAACAGTCCATAGGAAAAGTGTACTGGCAACAAGTCTAAACTCTGCATGCAGAGGGTGCTGAGGGTCTACCAGGACGGCCTCTGCCTTGTGACTGGATCTTATTTAAAAAACAGGAGGAGAGGAGTCTTGTTTCACCCTAAAGGCGTTCCTCCGTGATAACAACCCGCTCACTATACATGATCCTGTTTATTACAGAGATATTAGGGAATCAGTCATTTGAAACACATTTTTTATTGATTTAAAAAATGATTTATTTCTCCAGCTAAACAAATAGTCCGTTGAAATCTACATTTAGAGCTGCTTCATAAAAACAGCTAAACTAGCTTTTGTTAGCCCAGAGAGTGTGTGTCAGCTTTTCTTCCTACCTGCTGCTTTTAAGGAGGAGGAGCAGGAGGAGGGAGAACCAGGGCCGCATGCAAAAGTCATGAAGTTTGACTTTAATTACATAATGAAAGAATCAGAGGCTAAAATTATTCTAATGCCTGGCATCACAGTGTCTCGTGTTCCTTAAACAGTGCTCCTAACTTCCTCATGAAGCACTGCAGTAAGCTTGATGATCAATAAATCATGAAGGCTCATGTTGTAAACATAAAGAGTTCCTGTTTATTCAGAGTTTGAGCCGTGACTCGTGTAAAATCACCTTGCATATTGCATAAGTCTCTGTTTTCCTTTGAACCTATATTTAATTTGCCCTGTGATTTTGTAGAAACAAAAAATTAATGATTATTAAAAATCCACTTTCACAGTGTTTTTGAACATATATTTGGGTGACCTGAGTGTCTACCGACCCACAAACTGTGAAATAAACCCATCCAGTCCTTTGTTTGTGTTCTGCGTAAGTCTTACAACACAGAGAAAAATGCCCAGTTTCAAATGTGCTCTCCTTGTGATGTCACAGTGGGATTCTGGTAAAATAATACCCTCCCCTCCCCTGGTTTCTCCACCCATGGACTCCACCCCTAGCCTAGAGCAAAACTTTTGCGAAGGTCCGCCATTTTTATTCTCGCTAGCGAAGGAGTGATGTCTACCGGGAAAACTCAGGGGGGGCTCATTGCATTTAAAGAGACACACACACCAAAACGGAGCGTTCTGAGAGAGCTGGTTTATACAGGGTCACAAACCTCCTCTGGTCCTTGATTCATGTTATATTCTGACCAAAGCACAGCACAGATGTTTCATTTAGACCACAGGGGACTGTTTGAAAAGGTGGAAAAGGAGGATAATATGTCCTCTTTAAGATCTCAGTTTAAAGTGGACTCTCATCACGGTCTCTGTGTTCTGATGAAATATATTTCCCCTTCCTCCTCAGCCCTCTCTGACTCTGGAGAAAGACGGCCTGGCTCACGAGAGGCTCAGCCGACCTTCTCGACACCCGAAGAAGAAGCAGAGAGTCCAGGTTGAGCCGGAGCTTTCCGAATCTGACGAGTACGTCGATTTCACCGAGCCGAGGGCCGAATCCATGACTGAATTCAACGCTGTCATCGTTGGAGACGAGACAGAGACCAGCTCTGCTGTGCAGAGTATCCAACAGGTACATACAAAGTGTTTCACTACACTACTGTCCTCTAGTGGTCATAACATGTCTGATCTGCTTTTTCTCAAAGAGCAGAAGAAGTCAGCCCAAGGTTTGCTTGCTGAGTTGCCAGATGCCCCGAGACAGTAGCTGACCACAACCTGCTGATGGCAAACCCAGTTTAAAAAAACAGAAGGAAGAAGTGAACTGTTATGTTGTTCAATGATGTTAACACAATCGTGGTTCTGTTTTCAAGGGGACTGATTTTCTTTTTGTTGTGGTAACTGTAACAACTTATATGAACAGATCATGTTATCATTTATCCTAAGTTATCAAGGTGTAATCAAATGTCTCCATAAAACAGAAATGTTCCAATAAAGTTGAAGTAAATTATAATAAAACGGATTAATTTACAGAAAGTGTCTAAACATCAAAGCATCAAGTTCACCAGAGGTTATAAAGAACATCACACACTATAGAGCTGAATACATTAGAAGGTCATACAATCAACTCCAAGTGGAGACAAAGTTAAAGGTCACATATTCTCCTCCTTTTTAATAAGTTTAAATAACTCTCAGAGCTCCTCACAACATGTGTGTGAAGTGTCTTGTTCTAAATCCACTCTGATCCTGTATTTGATCATGCCTATAAACCCCTCTATTTCAGCCCTGCTCAGAACAGGTTGTTTCTGTGTCCGTAGCTTTAAATGTAAATGAGCTTTATCTGACCACGCCCCTCACTTTTGGGTGTCTCGGGCTTTCTCGCTCCATGTCCTATTGTTTACGGTGAGAAGGCAGACTCAGAGGGCAGAACAAACAGCTAGCTGTGGGAGTGTCACCCACCTGGGGGAGGGGTTACTGCCCTTTGTGATGTCATGAAGGGAAAATCTCCAAACGGCCTGTTTGAGCACACATTTTCTGAAAAGTGGAGCAGGCAAAAGACGGAGAGGATGGACTTTTCTCATCATTGGGGGGTTTGTAGACAGACTAGGGACACATATTAGTGTCAGAGAAACATGGTGGAGTGGATTTTGTGTAAAATGTGACCTTAAAAATACTTCTGTTTGTTGTAATTCTCTGACATGGCTTTGTAAAAGGATCTTCCTGATGTAATTCTTCTGCTTTGATATCCAATAAATATTTGTTTATTTTTCAGGTGGTAGTCCTGGCTGATCCCAACGCTCCATCATCCTCCTCTCCCAACAGCTCCGTGGGTCTGACCAACATCACCGTCACACCCATCACAAGCCACGCCCCTTCACAGTTCACCAGCCTGCAGCCCGTCGCCGTAGGTCACCTCACCGCCAGCGACCGGCCCCTCACCCTCGACAACTCCATCCTCACAGTCACCTTCGACGCCGTCAGCGGTTCCGCCATGATCCACAACCGGCCGGCCGAGCTCGTCCCAGAGACGGTGGGACCGGGCGGAGGAGCGACGCAGCAGTCTGTCGCCCACTTCATTAACGTCACCACGCTCGTCAATCCCCTGAGCCACCAGCTGGAGGCCCCAACGCTGGCCTGGAGGTCCGTAGCTGCAGCTGAGGGGAGCCAGGTGACTCCCGTCCTGGAGGGGGGTCAGGTGGAGGGTCAGGAGGGCCAGAATCAGGGACCAGAGACAGGTCGGTCCGTCCAGAGCCAACCGCCCACCCCGCAGCAGCAGAGCGGATCGGCCCAGCAGATGTTCAGCTACTGACACAGAAAGCGGAGGTGCAGGTCACCTCTCTCACACACACACACACACACACACACACTGTAACATAGTAGACTCTATTAAACTGTACAAAGCTTTGATCACTGTCACACGGATGCCTCTCCGCCCCATGACATGAATGAACATGTTTGTTATTCACAAAAACAAAGTGGCTTTTATTCATCAACATGAAATTTAAAAAACGAGACTAAATCCTCTCCTCTGGAAGATTTCCATTTTAAACCAAAGCTACACGATGAACATTAAAATGCCTTATTTTCACTTTTTAAAACCTGCATGAACACAAATCTGCTGCAAATGTACTGACCTATAAAAAAGAAGTGAAAGTGAAACCTCGTGTACCAGATCATGTGTGAAGTCACTGTCAGCATATCCGTTTAAAGAGTCTCTCGTATGAAATGTTCTTTTCAAACGCTGTAAAACTGTAATTATTGTCTTTGAACTGTCTAGATGAATACTGGAAACCTTTTTCTACTGTTATTTTTTTAAACAAATACCTTTTTAAAAACACCTGCTGTTTTTATTTGTGTCACTTTAACCTTTGTTTGTTGTTGATGAATGCTCACGCGGGGAACATTTCGGCTGCTTGTCTGTTTTTAATAGAGACGTGATGGCGTCTAAATCATGAGCATGATCTCAAAACTAGGGAACCTGTCAGAGCGTCACAGGCGAAAGACTGTCCTGCAAAGTCTAAATAAGGGCGTGTGTATCACATACGGTCACATTCGCTTTTAACTTTCTTCAAATCAATAAAATAACAAGCACGACGTACAAACAATCCCTTTCAAGTTAAAGAAAAGTACACTACAAAAAAAAGGGCACTAGGGGCAGATGTGGCTCAGTTGGTAGAGTCGTCGTCTCTCAACAGGAAGGTCGGGGGTTCGATCCCCAGCTCCTGCAGCCACATGTCCGATGTGTCCTTGGGGAAGACACTTCAGGTTCAGGTTACTTTATTTGTACCCGTAGGTAGATTTCTTTGCAGCCAGCAAAGCCAGCACTTAACCCCAAGTTGCTCCTGCTGCTTCGTCGTCAGGGTGTGAATGTGTATGAATGGGATTAGTTACTGCTGATGGTGACTCACCTGCTAGTTGTCCCTTTCTACATCGATAGTCAGCGAGTCCATATTCACTGAAAAGGGTTGACATATCCTCTAGAAGGTATTTAAGGAACCTTTCAGAGAGACCCTGATCTTCCTCTGTAATGCAGCGTAGTGTCTTTATTTCTATTATTTAAACAGTGGAAAAAAGTTACAAGAAAAAACTTGAGTAGCTCACTAAAAAGACAAACAGACGTTAAGTTCCTCATAATCCTCATATCTGTTCCTTTTTGTACGATAGTGAGCCCAAACACAGCTGGTATAGAGACACAGTAACCCAGCTCTGACCTCCACAGAAATTTAAATATACATTACGCTCACCTGTGACAGATTCAGGAACGTTTCTCAAATGAGATTCAGCACTCCTGTTTTTGGATCTGTTTCAGCCTCAAGCTGTTAAAGCACTCAAGGTTTAACACAGGGCTCAATGCTTTGATAAAAACCACCAGCAGAGGGCGATAAAGACTGGCAACATCTTTTCACAGAGGGTCAAAAACTAGTATGAACAGATATATAAATACACCTGACTAAAACAATACAGCCAATAAGAGTCAACCGAGCTCCTCTATTAAGGAATAAAAAGATTCCTGATTTAGGAGCTGGTGTCAGTGATACAATAAAAATATTACACTAATCAGTCGTTGACAAACAGCATCACATTCTGCGGCTGCTCTTTTCATTTGTGAGCCCCCACACGTTCTGTAAAGTCGCCATGAAACTGAACTGCAAGAGTGTCGAAGTATCGTCTTGTCGTGGCGTTCCCTGCTTTCATGTGGTGTCGGAATCATCAGATCTTAGTTGGAAAATGAACATGAACACCTGCAGAAAAGAATTAGGTGTCTGACCTGCCGACTTGACGTCATATCAGTCGTCACAAGGAGGGCAAAATATGTTTTGTTAATGTTAAGAAACTTTTGATTTATTCACGTATTGCACATCAACTTTACGCTCAAATATAACCTGTAACAGTGACGTTTTTCACTGTTGTTACACTTCCCGACTTTCCGAGTTGAAAGCACGTGAACACACTGAAGTCGGAAGACCGACTTCCCAACTCAGAAACAGGGACCACCAGAGCGGCACATGAATGCAGCAGTATCTCCAACTGAAACGAGATAGGACCAATAAGACGACAGAAGGCGGGACATAACATTGGGATGAATTTGATTGGATCGTTAGCTTCGACAAAGCTTTTTAATTGGTCTAGTTAACGCCCTTGAGTGCAGGATGAGTCATCAGACATTTCAGAGGTTTTACAGGAAGATAAAATACGCTTATTAATACTCCGATAATGACTTAATGACATACTGTAGGTGGGTGAACATTTACCAGGAACGCTGGACTACAACAAGGAAAATGCAATTTGTCATTTCATCGGGACTATAAAGAAAAAACAGGGAGGTTCACATTTAATGGAAAAGGTTGCACAACAAATAATAAAGCAGAATACCTGAGCTGACATCACCTTCAACGATGAATCCTGACGTGCCTTCTCGTGACGAACTGTCAAAAGCTGTGATTCAAAATGAAACTCTTTAATAACACAAGATCCCAGTTGTGTTTTTAGTGTTTTTGATGTTTCCGTTTAGAAGATTTCTTATTCAGAGACGTTCACCAACCATCAATTCCTCCCTGATAACGAATGTGATACTGAATTTGTGATTTAGCCGATACCCAGAACCAATCAGATACTTTCAAAAACAGCTGTTCACTACTTCAGTGTGTTGACCAATGTTTAAGTATCTGGTTCATTTGTTCACTGGGAGGCTGCTGATAATCTCTCCGAATAACCGTGTGAAAGATGAACATCGAGCCAGGCTCGTGTTAGCGTCAGCTCCCTGCTCCTCCTGCGTTGTCAACCAAGAGAAACAATACGTTTTGTAGCTACACCTGATGTCGATCAAATGGTTTGCTATGACAACATTTTAAATTTAAATCAGTTTTTCTTTGCTGCTCTTTAACAGTTACAGGTGCAAGCCGTTAATCGTTCATGGTGGCAGCAAAGATCTGAGCGACTCTGGTTACAAGAAACACATCCTTCTCTTTGGGTCATTTTGTGTTTTTGTAGGAGAGGAAGAAATGTTTCCTATGAGCGCTGGTGTCATTATCATAATTGTTATGGTAATTTTTGTTATACATTTGAACTAACACATGCATACTAATTCACTCAAACCAGTAAAACTCACTCGACTCAAATCTAAAGACGGGATTTTCCATCACACCGGGTAAAAAGTGGACGATCCTGATTTATTTTCCTGCAGATAAAAAGAGCCGATTTGATTAACACACCAATGACAGCCCCTGTTTTTAATGATCAAGAGGTGTGATGCCACCCTAGAAAACACATTTACACTTTAAACGAGGGGTGGACGCGACCTTTAAAGGCCCTCCCGCTCTCACATGCAGAACACCTTTCACCTTCTAACCGCTGCTCATGTTAATGCAGAGCTGCAGCCTCGAGGGACAAACATGAGCCAGCAGCCTGACATGAAGCCGGCCTCGTCTAAGACCCACAAGATCTGCATTTTGTCTCTCAAGGTGACAAATGTACACTCGGTCTTTATACCTTGTCCTCCTGGTAACCTGATTCAATTTGAGAGAGAGAGAGTCCTGTCAAAGAAGAGCTAAATAGATAATTACACACACACACACACACGGCTATTAGGGAATATGGGGAACCAGAGGTAAAAATATATTGACATACAGGTAAGACAAAATCAGAAGAGGAACATAGGCCCTGTGAGAAAAAAGAAAAATACATTGACTTATATGGTAGTCTAGTGGATGTAGTGCGCATGCCCCATGTACAGAGGCTATGGTCCTCCAATCAGAGAGCCCAGTTTCAGATCCTGTGGCTTCAGTGGCTCTTTTCCCGCGTGTCAATCCCCACGCTCTTTCCCCAATTCCTGACTTTGTCCACCGTCCTTTCTCTTAAAATAAAGAAATGAAAACCCAAAAAAATAAACTTTCAAAAGCAGCAGTAGTAGGATGCTCAGAAAGAGGGAGTCCAATTTCTTTCGGGGAGTAAAAGAGGGTCCTTTTTTTTTTCTTTGTTGTTGTTGTCCGACCTTTCATCCTCGCATTTGTCCAATTGTCCCTCAAAATGGAAGAAAAACTTCCTCTTGGCTCTCAGAAAAAAAACCATTTATGGCCATAGATTAAGTGTTCATGTTCTAATCATGACACAATTTCACATGTCTAACAGGATAAAAAATAAGATGAGTAGATGACATTCTCAACTAAACAGCGGCATCACAATGTCATGGAAAACTGTTAGTTTTGTGTATTTTTTTGACGTGATTACTTAGAAATGTCTTAAAAGAAATCTTCAATCATATCTTCATTTTTGTCGAATGGTTAAACTTATCAGCGAATATAAAATCTCAGCCGGCCTGGAGGTCATTTTATTTCATCTTCTTGTTTTATTCCTCGATGAGAAACGATTGATCTACGACTGATGAGTCGCTTGAAGAATCTACTGACCGACCGCTCTGCAGGGAAACACAGCGAGAGAGAGAGAGACGCATGGTGTTTTTTTTAGGGGACGGATAATTGTGTTTCAAGGGAAGACATTTTGTTCTGGATTATGAAATATAAGACTCTGACCTCCCTCCCCTCCTCAGTAAGTTTCACACAGTCCTTAAAGTCCAACGACCTTTCTGTGTGCTGATGTAGAGAGTAGCAGAAAAAGAAGAAGGGGCCTAATGTGAGTGACATTTTTAATCTGATGTCTGACTGCAGCGGCTCACAGCCGAATGTTTCTCATCAAAGCAGCCGTGCACGCTCGCTCTTATATACGCTTTCTAGGAATTCACTTCATAACAGCCAACATGTCAGCCAATTAAGCAGATCATACGTCTGCTTCTATCTCTGCTCCTCTCACGTGTAAGGATAAAAGATAAAGAATGAAGGAAATGAATCATTCACAGCTTAGAGACAGCTTTTTGCTCTGTCACTGTAAATGTGCAGATCGTAGGGGGATCAACTGATAATTAAGATCTGTGTATGGACTTTACTTTTGTTGCTGAATCAATTTCTTTACATTTCTCTTGTACGGAAAAATCAATTTCTTTTCATTTTAATATCAACAGCTTTGACAGATATTAAGATTTCAGGCGTAAAGGTTTTTATTTGAGTTTTCTTGTCGAAGGTTTGAATCCATGAAGACGTCTATGGGGATTTTTTGTGTGGAAATTGTTCCAATTTAGTTTTGATATGACTTCATTCCCTCAGTGCTCCGTCTGCACCCACCCCCCTCCCCTCTGTGCTCCCTCAAAAGCCACGCCCCTCACTTACATGCACAAGCGCCGTTGGTCCAGAAGCTGACCTCAGCTCATGCTTTGAGTGTGGGCTCGTGTATGCATGGGGTAGAGAACGAGCAGGGAGACAGGGAGGCGTGATTGGTTCATCAGATTGGTACCTCGTGGCAGAGATTGGTCGAAGTTTTTACACGCTTACAACTGCTACAGATGACGGTTTTTCTTTGTTCTTTTTTCAGTGAACATGAGTTATTAATTTCTGTCAGGACCTAAAGACAATTTCAACCAAAATCTTAAAAAGTGGATCTGGAGAAAATTACAAACCCAAACCCTGCCTTTAACATAGAAAGTAAAATTAGTTTTACAACTATGAGTGGAAGCTGGCGTGCTCACTGTGTGTCGGGTAATGTAAGGTGCGCTGTAATGGGGACAAATTACTGAAAAAACCTGAGTGGACCAGCTTACCTCTGTTTTGGTAGGGGAGTGGTCTCTGAAGCCGTTACAGGCACACGAGTGTGGGAGAGGTGTGTAGTTTTGGACCAACATCAGAAGCATCGTACCTCCTCTGAAATAGAATCTACAGCAGGCTGTGAAACTCAAATATATCTGTAGAGATGCAACGATTGGGATATTCAGGGCCGATACCGATGCGATGTTTGACATAACAATTTAGAAGATTGCCGATTTTGATATCGATGTTTGTTTCATGACTTCTTGTGGTGTCAGACTCCCACAATGACGACATTTTCTCTCGTGTTAGACATGAAAACAAGTCAGAGTTTGTCTAACAGGTGACTTCATCGTCTGCCCAATAAAAAACCTCTTCTCTGAATCAGTTAGGAGTACTAGATGTCAGCATTAAATTGATTTGAGCACAACAGATAAACATCGGCTCACAACACATTATCTGCCGATGTGCCGATGTCTGTCAGCAGGGCCAACATCGGCCGATACCGAAGCATCGGTGCATCCCTATATATTTTAAATAACTGCAATTTAAAGTGTTATATTGAACTGAATTAGTACAAAGCTCAAACTAAAGTCTCTCATAACCCTCATCCAGAAACTATGCTTTAACCTGTGAGGGTCACTGCTTATTACAAACATTAAGAACTTGTTGTTTTTTTAAAACATAGCGCTGTATTCACTTTCAGTCTGTCACATTTTCAAATTAAAAAATGATCATCATCATCGTAGTGTAATTTCACACCTTCAGGAGACACGACTAAACTAAACCTGCTTGACCTGACCTCATTATTAAGATGACCCGCACACGCACACGCACACACACACACACACACACACACACACACCATGTTGTTGATGCACATTTCACCTAATGATGACCCGCAGCTACATAACAGAACATGGTGATCCTCTCTGTGCTGAGAAGATGAGTCCACACATTCCCAAATCACCTGTTCAATATCACATAACCCCTCCCATTGTCACAAATGTCCTTCCTCTTCTTACCTCAGGTGTTTCAGCTGCATAATGCTCTACAGTGGAACAAAGGTGTGTTTATGAAACGACACATTCCTCCGGATCATGACACACATTATTGTCTCCTCTTCACCGCAGAAATGTGAGAAAGTTTGGCACTTAAGGGCAAACTGTAGCAGCATGGCTTCCTGAGTGGACTTTTCCACTTCTTCTCCTGTGTTTTTTAAAACCAGGAAGTGATGTCACAGCAGCAGGTCCCACCTCTCTTTTTCACCTGAGGAGAGGGAGGGGCCTCACTCTGAGCTTGTCAGGGGGAAAAACAAGGAAGAGCTCACATACGGGCAGGTCGGTGTGTGTGTTCACTTACCCAGATTGTGTCCTGGAGACAGATAGGAAAGGATTTCACCCAGCCGCTGGGTCTCCCAACACGGATATGGACGTCCCGGATTCTCCACACGGGAAAATGGGGCTATTAAGGACCTTTGATTGCTCTGAGTTTGGCAGCTGGGAGAAAATAGGCTCAGGTGGATTTGGACAAGTATACAAAGTCCGGCACGTACAGTGGAAAACATGGCTGGCTATCAAGTGCCCTCCCTGCCTTCATATGGATGACAAGTAAGTTACACACACATAGATAAACTTTGAATTTATGTTGGTGATAAGGGAGTATGAAGGATTGTATCTTAACTTGCTCCTGTTAAAGCTCTAAAACAGTTCTGATCACTCTTTTTCTCTTCCTTTTTACTTCCAGCTGTACACATTTGTCCTTTTCAAGCTCTTTCCTCTTAGATTTCTAAGTTTTACGGCCTAAAAACAGACAGACAGACAGCTTAAATCATGACTGATCCGGGGGAAAAGTCATTGCCTCTGAGTCCTTGAAAGGTGAACACTATATGAATTGTGTGTGAGTCACTTCCTCACTGTCAGTCTGGAGCCATAAAGCTAACTTCAGGAGCCAACAAGATGTTTGAGATGTTTAACCACAGATATAAGGAGTCGCAGAGAGCATTCATGCGCTGATTCATCCTCAGGGGTAAAGTGAGTCCACCTTGCTCAGGGCCACACTTGTTAAGGTATTCAAACATGACCAGAACATGAAAGCTTCACCTGTGATTTTCCCCCCAATCTACACTGTTGTTTTTATGTGTTGGCCTCAGGGAGGGGCTGATTTAAATGGATGTACATTTTAATCAGGGGAGCAAGGTGGTCTTTTACCCTCAAGGCAACACCAGAAATTATACAATCCCTTCAAAATCCTTTGACTTTTTGCATAAATCTCATTTTTGCTCTGCATGGATCTGCAACTAAAGAGGAAAAAAAGGTGTTTAATGCCTTTTTTGTGTGTGTTTGTCACCTGTCTTGATCTGTTTTTAACTAGTCTCAACTCCTATGCATCTTCCTTGAGGGTTGATCCTTGTGGCAGGGCAGAAATGGAAGTTTCCACTCTTTCTGTCTGTGTTATGTAATGATTCTTCTGTGAAAAGTGTTAACAGATTGAGATTAAGCCAAGAGACAGAGCTACCGAATTTAGTATTTTGCCAATTGATCATTCTTTGGATTGCTTGGCATCTGATTGTGATCTCTCATCCAGTCACAACAACATATAAAAGAAGGTCACCAACAAATAGGAAGTGGTGATTTCAACATGTCCTGAAATAGAAGAGGCCTGACATCCTCTCTAGAACCTGTGTGTGCAGCTTGAATTGAAACCTTATCATCCATAAACATCTCAAAATACATTTGTTCTCCAAAGAGTTTTAAAAACATCAAGCTAACAAACATGAAGTGGTGATTTCATCATTTCCAATAAAAGAAAAAAGCTGCAGGACATCCTCTTAAACCTGCCGTGCAACTTAAAGCGTCCGCTGACCCTGAACCGAAGATGTTATCATCCTCAAACATCTGCAGAGTACATAAACAGCCATTAGACCGCAGCCTTCATTGACCCGCGCATAACATCCTGCAGCAGGGACTCAAAGCTGCCTTTGTGTGCCTGGGCTGCAGGCTGCAGGCAGAAGGCTGTCGCTGTGTGGCACACACAATAAGAGAAGCTGTCAGACCGGTCTGACCGGGCCTCGCTCTTAGAGCAGGGACATTGTTGTTTGGTTCTGAGTAGCTGCTCAGGAGCACTTTGGATTAGACGGAGGGTTTAGCAAACAAGTGCTCGCCCTGTCTCCTAATCAGACTTGATTATTGCTGCCTGGAAGATTGAGCCTCCTTCATTTGTGCAAACATTTAAAGGACAACTATAGAGGCTACAACTTAAAGACGTGACACTATAAAAAACCTGATACACTTTGCACAGTATTTTCTGTGCATGTAATTTCATCGTATTAATTGTGGGAAAACCATTCTAGTTCTGCCTTTGAAGCATATTTGATCTCTTTCATCCGTCCTCATTAAGAGTTTTGATGTTTAAAGCTGCAGATATGTGCTCTGAGGTCATGACTGACCTGCAGGCTTGTGTTTGAGGTATGTCAGCGGACCCAGAGGACTGATAAAGAGTCGTGCAAAGGTTGAGCAACAGTGAACAAGAGCTCTGTTTAACGCTCTCCTTATGCATGCCAGGCCGGCCTGGAATGTCCTTAAGGCCTTAAAAAAAAAACTGTGGACAGTTAAGAAAAGAGCAATACACATAGTTTGGATGAGCGCTGGTAAATTAATGATAGATGTCTGCCTAGGAGGCCTCTTTTGTAGCTACTTTGCATAGCTGGGAGCTCAGTTAGGATGACATGAAGTGTGCTGGAATTAAGGTCAGGACAAATATTTCAGCTCTGAGGGAAAAGAATGACTTCAGAATAATTTGGTCAATGTTTGATAAAAATCTGTGAGCCTGTGGATGTAGAAGGATTTCTTAAAAACATAGACCGTTTATATTAAGCCTTGAGTTTGGAATTGGGGTCATCTCCATCTTGTTTTTGGAGCTATAAGTGATGTTTGGATGAAAGTATGCATTGGTACAGCTCTATTCTGGTTGATGGGCCAGCATAGTGGCAGCTTTTTAGAAAATATCCTTCTATGTTGTCCATTTTGAACTTTAAAGAGACCACAATGTAAACAACATACTTAAAACTAATGATTGAGATTATTGATTCATGAGGAAAAGAACTACCGAGGTAACAATTCATCAATCTGACTTCTTTTTTTCAACCAATGGAGTCGCCCCCTGCTGGCCATTGGAAGAATAGAGGTTTAAGTCACTTTTGTGTGTGCTGCACTTTTGAAATTAGAGCCGTTTTCACACATGCTCTCCTGAAAACTTCTAGAATATTTCAAAACAGCCTGTCCCTCAAATCAACGAATGAAGCAACAGAGTCTAATGCTATGATGACAGTGTTCAATGCTACGTGAAATTGAAAGTATTCAGTGTAACTGAAAGAGCAATGAACAACATACTGGCGAGTAGGAAGAGTACGAAGCTGCTTCATTACGTGCATGACGATCGCACCGGTTGCAGGTCGCAGGATATAAGCTTCATATCCATAACCCCGGCTCACTCACTAGCAGTAAATGTTCATGAATTTCCAGATGCATTGACATGGCTAACGAGTATATTTACTAGGGGGCTGGCAGGAAAAAGTCAAAGTCAGGTTGAACAACTCTGCTGTTTGCGTTCACACATGCAGCATACCTCAAAAAATATCAAGATATTTCCAGGAGTTTTGTGCATGTGTGAGAAGTGCTTGGTCTATGGATAAAAACAAGCAAAGTTAAATACTTTTAAAGAGAGTGGTTTGTTTGCACTTCTTTTAAATTCATTTGTAACTGCAGCAAAAGAGTCTGCTTCACCAATTCCAATCAAATGTAACATGATAATCACGTAATTATTGACTCTGTTTACCCAAGGGAGCGCTCCGAGCTGCTGGAGGAGGCTAAGAAGATGGAAGCAGCCAAGTTCAGATACATTCTGCCCGTGTACGGGATCTGTGAAGACCCTCAGGGCCTGGTCATGGAGTACATGGAGACCGGCTCCCTGGAGACCCTGCTGGCCAATGAACCTCTGCCCTGGGAGCTCCGCTTCCGCATCATCCACGAGACCGCCGTGGGGATGAACTTCCTGCACTGCATGAACCCACCCCTGCTTCACCTGGACCTGAAGCCGGCCAACATCCTGCTGGACGCTCACTACCATGTCAAGGTAAGGAGTTATCTGCACATAGCTCTAAAAAATATAGTCCAAACCGGTGGGTCTCGTTTTTTTCAGTCATGTATCCCCTCTGAAAAACATCCACAGCCAATTAGATTAAATGAGGAAATCAGTGCCTCTATAAGCCGATTTAATACAGCCAAACACCAACCTGGTAACTGAACAGACACTTCAAGAGGTGCACTTTATTCATGCAACTGTTCTCTGTTGCAAAGTGTCCTCCTAATACTTAAGTTATTTGTCGGCTGTTAAGGCTTCATTTTCACCTCTTTCTCTTTGTTGTCAGACTGTGTTGCTCTAATGTTTCTACCACAAACCAATAATCTTGTTGTTTTGGTTTGTAACTCCGAAGTAAAACTATCATTCCCAAACCATTCACAGCTAAACAAACCAACATAAAGTTGAAAGTGACTGCTTTTGTAGCACGGTTTAAAAGTCATCGTCAGCTATGGATCGCAATGAAAGGTGAATTTAAAAAAAAAAGGAGAATTTTTTTTTTTAAAGTTGGCAAATGAAGCCTCAAATAAATTATTGAGTGTCAGAAAATATACTAACTAATGCAATGATTCCCAATAGGTGGGCTGTGGCCCCATGTTGGGTCCTACAGGTACAAAGGTACAGCAGGTGGGCCGAGAGACGTCATATATGTTGAAAACATGACAAATTTGAATTTTTTACAATTGATAGAAGTTTATATTTTACTGCTTAAATAAAAACATTTTATTAGAGTCGTGTGGTTAAAGATCGTGGTGACCCAAGAATATTTTTAGATTTCAATTAAAGACCTTTTTTCTCGTTTGGGGTTGCGGGGGGCTGGAGCTGATCACAGCTGTCATTGGGCGAGAGGCGGGATACACCCTGGACTGTCTCCAGTCAATCACAGGGCTGACATATAGAGACAGACAACCAGCCACACTCACATTCACACCTACACACATTTACCTAACGAGCATGTTTTGGACTGTGGGAGGAAGCCGGGGTACCCTGAGAGAACCCAAGAATGCACAGAGAGAACATCCAAACTCCACACAGAGAGGCTCCTGTCCGCCGGGATTCAACATTTTGACATCATGCTTCAAGTAGTGATAAAAACATGAAGGGAAGCAGTAAAAAGAAGACATAAAAGTCCAACATATTAAATTATAAGATCACTTATAAAGGAAATACATATCAAATAATTAAGAATGAACTTATGAATGAATGAAAGACTTTATTTTGAACCAAAAACTAAAATAAGATCAAAAATTAAAAAAGTAACAATGTCCGAAAAAGGAGTACGTAGAAGTAAAACTGATATATCCCTTCCCCTTTCTCACTCTTCTTCTATTAGTTCATATATTATTCCAACAATTTCTCACATTTAATTGCAACTAATATACGAACATATCCTACATATTAAGAATGAACTAAAACTAGATAAGAAGTGAGCGAATGTTTGAGAAGGCAGCAACAAAAAATGTTGGTTTTTTGCATCTTAGAGCGTCTCTAGTGTTTGAATGATTTATGCTGTTAAATTGCTGTAAAGTTCGTTAAACAGTTTTAGTGATTCAGCCATGAGGAGGATTATTTGGTCTCTGACTGTAAAAGCTGACAGCCGAGCAGGCGCTCTGGGCAGACAGGTGTCTCTCTGCTGGCCGACCTCTCAGCAGCTCGTCTGTTCTGAGAGCGAGGGCTGGGAACGCTCAATACCTGGATGTAAACACCTCACCTGGGCCTGTCTGGACAGGATTAATTCAGCTCCTGTTAAATCTCCGTCCTGTCACCGTGTGTGTGGGTGTGTGCACTCTTTAACGTGGAGGCCTCTCCTCTGCTGCAGGCTCAGACATGGCTGCTTTGCCCTCATCACAGAACTAATAAGAGCTTAGCAGCGTGTCACACTCACAGGGCAGAGTTGAGTCATCAATGTCACGCTTCATGAGAAAAGAAGCATGGTTTGATGTTCTTATCTGTTCCCTTTCTGTCTTAGATTTCTGACTTTGGCCTGGCCCGCTGGAACGGTCTGTCACGGGCTGATGACATCAGCAGAGATGGTTTCTGCGGCACCATCGCCTACCTTCCGCCTGAGAGCATCATCCAGAAGGACAGAGTGTCAGACACCAAGCATGACGTCTACAGGTGAGGGCTTTTTTGTCCTTTTTAATAGTTTGAATGCAAAAATGTTGGGATGAATGTCGGGTTTTTTTGTGGGAAAGATGTTTGCTTCTCCCTTCTGATGCATCTGAAATGAAAGTCTGACTCATATCAATCAACGTCATTGATCACATGTTGGATTCAAACGTGTTCCACCATGTTTAACCTTAAAAAAAACAACATTTATCCTGATCAACGGTCTCAAATTGAGTAAACAAAGGTGTTGTGGCTCAGTGGTAGAGTCGGTCGTCTCTCAACATGAAGGTTGGGATTCAATCCCCAGCTCCTTCAGCCACATGTCCAGATATTTAACCCCAAGTTGCATCCACTGCTTCTTGGGCGTATACATGTGCATGAATGGGATTAGTTACTTCTGATGGACACTTTAACCTAACAGCCTCTGCCATCACACATGCTCTCCTGAAAACTTCAAGAAATTTTCAAACAGCCTGTCCCTGAAATCAACGAATGAAGCAACAGAGTCTAAAGCTATTATGAAAGTGTTCAATGCTACGTGAAATTCAAATTATTCACAGTGTAACGGAGCGATGAACAACATAGGGCCTACTGGCGAGTAGGAAGAGTCAGAGCTGCTTCATTACGTGAATTTTTTCTATATTCCTTCCTTCCACCTTATAATTGAAATGTTCCTCTATTCCAGTTTCTCCATTGTAATCTGGGGGATCCTGACGCAGAAGAAACCGTACCAAGGTGAGTGAAAACGAATTGAATGAATTCAGTTACTGATGAGAAAGAAACAAAAACACTGAGACTAAATCTAACTCATGATACTTCATCATTTAGATAATTAGAAATAATATCATGTCAAGGAAATGTTGTTATTTTAAAGCAGATTGTTCGGGACAAGTTGGGACTCAAGCAAACTTGTAAAGACAGACCAAAAAAAGAAGTCAATACAAGCAAATTGGATCTTTAACTTCACCACAGATGTTGTGGCTGCAAATACAACAAAACACACAAACAACGAAGAGATTCAAGATCTGTGATTTAGGTTTGTCACATGCTCGTACAGATGTGCAGTAGAGCGATGACTATTTAGTAAGGCCGTGCAATAAAACACCTTTTAAAAAAGTTATGGCAAAAAGTCTACTCTGTGCTTTTATTTTGAAAATATGTGTAGTTGATTCCTAAGGACTTTTTCTGGTGCAATTCACAACAATTTTACTTCCCTAATGTGTCACATATTCTATATTAATATTGATAGCACTACTATACCCTAAACCAGTGGCTCTTAACTGGTGGGTCGGGAACCAAAAGTGGTTTCGCAGAGCCGTTTTCAGTGTGTCGGGAATGTGTGCCTGGAAAAAACAAGTTGTGGACAAAAGTCTGAAGTGCATTTTTTATGATTTATTTCTGGGCCTTTAATGCTTCTATTCTAGAGATAGGACTGTGGATCGAGTCAGAAACCAGGGAGAGAGCAGTGGAGAATAACATGCAGGGAATGGGGTGCACGCACTAACCGCTAGGCCACCGATGATTTCTAATCATGTCAGTTTTGTTCCATTTCTATGGAATGGTTAGGTCCTGAGGCTGGACCATTTGATAATAATCGTCTTAAATGCTAACTCCCAGCCAACGTTAGTCAGAGTTATGAGGTAATATGTTTCGCACTCTCCACTCGGTGTCTCATAAATATGATTTACGTTGAACTTTGGCTTCTATTCCTCTTATATTTCATCTATTTTTAGCATTTTCCTGGTAGAGGTGGTCTTTCATAATTTCCAGTAAAGGAGTAACGTTAGGTGAACACTGCGAGGTGTTTGTGTGTCTTTGTGTGTGTGCACAGGTGCTTTACTGTATTTGTTTACTCTGGAAATTCCTGAGCGTGCAGCTGAACAGGGCCAGACTGGCAAACACTGTTGTCTTTTTTTCCCAGGCGTATCAGATAGCAGTTGTTTTTTTTTAAGGACCAGAGTCTGGATGAGGGTTTTCCGTGTTGGCACAGGCCCCGCCCATGTTGATCCAGACTTAATTAAAAAGCGAGGAATGACCTGGCAACCACCCCTTTCCATCTTACTCCTCCACCTTGCGGAGGGTATTAAGGCCACAATAGGAGATGAAGTACCTGTGATTAAGGCCTCTACCTGTTTGTTCTGAATCACTGACTGGGCTGATCCCACACGCTGATACAAAGAGGTCACAGCAGGAATTGCTGAGAGCTTTTACCTGCTGCTCCCATGGGAAAAGACAGCACCCACTCCCTTATCTGAGCACACAGGAAGGTGTTGATAAATTGTGCATAACTGACTCTCTATACGGGCGCTGGCGCCTACCAGCACTATAGATCAAGTTGTCATACTAAAGTATGTTACGTTATGGCTTAGATTAAATTAACTTGCAGTACAAACTATGAGAAGATAATGCTTCAAATCACATGTATGGACATCACAAACAACTTAACGTACTTATTGCATTTTATTTGTAGGTTTTTGTTGTAAAATATTTGTTTTTTTAGACGGTTAGATAGATGTATGGACTGAATTTGTTCCAAACCCTAAAATGGTTGTGTTACAGCCACAATTTATGCAGACTCTGCACCAAAACAATTAATAATCATACCACAAGGAGAGAGAAATATTGTATATATTTTCGACTACTAATAATTGAGTACAATTTAAATGCATTAATAAGTATTTGAAAACATAAGCATCCTCAATAAATGTCATAAGATAAATGTCTATAAAATAACAGAAGAAGAAAAGGGAAGTCGACATGCAGTAATGCTATGTGGCTCAGTTGGAGTTGGTTGTTTCTCACCCGGAAGGTCGGAGGTTTGATCCGCAGCTCCTGCAGCCACATGTCCGATGAGTCAGTTGGCAAGACACTTAACCCCAAGTTGCTTCGGTGTGGCGTTTAAATGCAGATGTGTCCAGCTTTGTTATCAAATATAAAATGACTTGAAACTTTTTGCTTGAAGCCTTTGGCTCGATCTTAAAGGACAAAAAAACGAGACCATTGAACAGTGATTTTGAATTGAGATCTGTGATCACAACTTCTGCACTTTATCTGCGAACCAATTTGTACATTTTCATTGTTGTTGCTCTTCATTTATTGTTTGTGAACTGTTTCTTAATCTGTCATGTTTTTTATGACGTGTGCTGCTGCTGCTGCCCTCTTGTCCAGGTCACCCTTGAAAGAGATCTTGAGCTCGATGGGTTAATTACCTGGTTTAATAAAGGTCCAATTAAAACATAAAACACGATGTGCAGAGTTATGAAGCTGAAGTATGTGTCTTTTTTTTCTTCCTGCAGGAGAGAATAACATCCTTCAGATCATGGTGAAGGTGGTGAAGGGGGTCCGTCCAGACCTGGGTGCAGTGCCTCGCTCTAGACCGTCAGCCTGTGCAGGATTCCTGAGTCTCATGCAGCGCTGCTGGGTCACAAAACCTGATGCCAGACCCAGCTTCCAGGGTAAATCATGCCTCTCCATTACAACAAATGCCAACCTTTAGTCCTCTCATGTTTAGAACAAGTAACCGGATCCTTTAACGAGACACTGCGAGTTGAACATATACTTAGAATCTGAGTGCAGGGGGTCTGTTAAATAAGGGTTTTTGTCTCCTGCTTTTAGTGCAGCTTTTCTTCGCTTTTGTTTTCTCTAATCCTTTCCCTGTTGGTCCTGAAACCTGACCTAGAGCTGTTGTCCTTTCAGAAATCACATCTGAAGCTGAGGAACTCTGCTCTAAACCTCAAGAGGAGCCCAAGACGCCAACTTTATCCACATCTGAGCATGAGCCAATGTCCCCCAAAGTACTCACGAGTGACCAGGTACAACAAAGAGCTGTGTTTTTAAGATGTTATGTGCTTATTGTTTTTTAACAAGGCATTTGAACTAAATTGATCGTGTAAACCAAACGGCAACTTCCAGCGTTGTAAAAGGAAGCCAATGCGGAGGTGCAAAATCCTGCAGTTCGTCGAGTGTCCACTAGAGGCTGGCTGCGGAAGCACACAAAGTCACATACACACCCATTCAAAAAAGTCTGTTTTTATAGCAGAAATTAACATGTTTACTGCCTGGTTCAAGAAACGAAATAGGTCTGATTAGGTCATGTCTCGATCGGCACACACTGTACGGGGAGTGAACTTTTTGATGACTCATAAGTTTTAATTTTATGAGGGATAAGAATTATTCACAATAAGGCGTGTAGCTGACCTGATTGACAGGCGGGCGCGATGTAACGGTTTGTCAAGGGGCTTAACACCCTCCTCAGCGCCAGCTCTCAGCCTGTTGTTAGCTTGACTGTAAGTTAGCTTGACTGTAAGTTAGCTTGAGACAGCATTTCCAGCATGGAGATCGCCATCAATGGGACTACAAAGTTCCCTGCAGTAACAGACGGGTGACATCACTCAGGCTTCGTCCATAAATATTTACAGTCTGTGGCGTAAACCTGTTGTCTAATAATGACAAAGCAAAGAAGATGTTCTTTTTAGTTTCTTACACACACACAACAGTGACCCACCTATGTTTTGTTGCTTTGCTCAACCGTCATTCTTCCTTAAAGTGTCAAAAGTGAGTCTATGTTGTTTCAATTAATGTGTAACTAAACAACCAGACAAAATGGAGGCTTATCTCTTAAGCGCTCCAGACATGGTAATGACTTTTGAAGTCATATGTTGGTCAATATTTAATCAAGAGGAACAGTTGCATCACAAAAGAGGAATGTTGACTGATGTGTTTAACCTGCGTGCTGCTGTGTCATTTCCGTCGCTGCCTTTTGCGTACGTGACTAGAAACAAACATCCTGCTCATCACAGGTGACTGATGTTTGTGTGTGATAAGCTGTCTTACACTTATGTCAACGTTAACTGCGCGTGATTTATTCGTATTTCAGCACCCGTTTTTATCATTTGTATGCATATTTTATTACCTCACACGCACTTCTTTATTTAAAGAAATAAAACTTATATAGAACATATTCCCAAGGCGGCCATGTTGCTGTGATGTCACACTCAGGGTGGGAAGCCCAAATGTTGTTGTTGTTGTCTTACTGATATGTTCCAGGTTTAATTCATGTTAGTGTCCTAAATCTGAGCCACTGTTTTCATTTCAGAGCTTTATGTTTGATGAGAAAGTTTACAAAAAAACATATTTATTAACCTGTTAGCTACCACTAACGTAAGCATTCAACCACTTCCTAGTTAACATTTATGTTTGAGAATCATTGACACGATAGGAAAGGCATTCAATATCTCTAAGTCATAATGCATGTGCTCAAAATTATTTGAGCCTGAGGTAAAACGAGCTGAATCCATAGGAAGCATAGAAATTCTAATGATTGTTTTATACCCACCTCCCGCTTTGAACTGGAAAACATTTGAGCTTCCCTAACTGAGCGAGACCAGACCAGAGCAAAAGGGCGGCTATGTGGATTCACTGCATGCCTCACCATAAACCTAATGTGCAGCGCTCGAGTATGCTTATCAACTGTGGTTATTTGTTCGACAGGTTAAAGACAACAAGCCTGTGCGTCCAAAGTCAGCCATGTTGCCAGAAAAAGACTACAGCCTCACTGAGCTGCTGAGCCAGGTGGATTCTGGGATTTCTAGGAGTTTTGATCGAGTGAAAGAGGAGAGCTGCCACAGCAAAGAGAACACCTGCAAGAGACTGTCGGGCATCTCTTCAGCTGATTCTGCCTTCTCCTCCCAAGACTCCATCACACTGTCATTTGAGAAAGAAAACACATGTGGTAAGCGCTGATCAAAGACCAACACCTGGAACGATTTCAGTTAAATGTACGATTGCCTCAAACCCATGTTTCTTTTTTCACGGTCTAGATTCTGCTGAGGTCCAGAAGCGAAAACTTTGTGAGGCCATCAGAATCAAAGACACCGCCAAGCTAATGAAGATCCTCCAGCCTCAGGATGTAGATCTCCTTCTTGATGGTGGAGGTAGCCTACTCCATCATGCCATCACCATGTCCAATGAAGAGGCTGTCAAGTTCCTCCTCCTGAACAACGCCAACCCCAACCTTGCCAACAACCGTGGCTCCACCCCTCTGCACCTGGCCACGGAGCGGCACCTGAAGCCGCTGGCAGAACTCCTGCTGGGTCGCCGCAGTACCAATGTCAACGCCAAGGACGAGGACCAGTACACTGCTCTGCACTGGGCTGCTCAGAACGGGGATGAGGCCATCACGCGCCTGCTGCTGGACCGTGTGGCAAACATCAACGAGGCCGATGGTCAGGGACGCACGCCAGCTCATGTGGCCTGCCAGCATGGCCAGGAGAATGTGATCCGAGTGCTGCTGAGCCGCGGTGCTGATGTTCGAATCAAGGGAAAAGACAACTGGACGGCACTCCACTTTGCAGCCTGGCAGGGTCATCTGGGCATCGTGAAGCTGCTTGTGAAGCAAGCAGGTGCAGACGTGGACGGGCAGACAACAGACGGACGCACACCGCTACACCTAGCATCCCAAAGGGGGCAGTACAGAGTGGCAAGGATTCTGATTGAACTAAGAGCAGATATCCACTCGATGTCTGCCGGGTTAAACACACCGCTACACGTGGCAGCAGAGACAGGTCACACCAGCACCTCTCGCCTTCTGATCAAACACCAGGCGGACATCCACGCCCAGAATGCCAAGGGACTTACTCCTCTCCACCTGGCCTCCGAACGAGGTCACTTAGCCACCGTAAAGATGTTAATAGAAGAAGGAGCAGAACCCCAGAGATCCAACCAGGCCCTTCGCACCCCAGGCCACCTCGCAGCAGAGAACGGACACTGTGAAGTCCTGAAAGAGCTGCTCCTTCACTGCCCAGAAGGTGGCGCTCTGTTAGACGAGCAGGGGCTCAGTCCATTACACCTGGCAGTGCAGGGCGGATACTCGAACATCATCACCATGCTGCTGCCACAGGACTGCAAGGACTTAATTACTGACAGCTCAGTGACACCAGCAGCTGAACAGCTTGCACAGCCGGAGATCAAGCCACTCCATAGGAAAGTCGTCATCCTCAAACTGACGGAGCATCACGACGACTGTCCACAACCGAGTAGATCACAGTGTGCTACAGCACCCTGCTAACGAAAACAGAGACCCTGCGAGAACTATCTTTTGTGCCATTTTTATACTCCTCTCTTCTAGTGTCACTCAGACCTTAAGAGACTCTTTTAGGACTTAAATGCCCTTTCCTTATAGTCGAAAAAGCTTCGATGTAAATATGTACACTGTAAATAGAAAGTATAAATACTGTGTTGTGTTTGAATTCAGACTTTGTTTACTTTTTTACTTAACAAGCACCGTTTTTTTTTACTCAACAAGCACACAATTATCATGAGGAGAGCTGAGACCTGTGGGGTACACTGAACTGCAGCTGGTTTTTCCTGTAGGTTATATTTAATAGAGCACAAACTTTGGTCATCAGAGCCGCTGCAATTTTAAAAAAAGTTTGACATTCAGTGTTCTGTACCTGTTACATATCAGTGCTTCATCATCCATTAAACCATTTAAAAACGTTCCATGTTTGACCTGGTTGCCTTTTTCTTTTTTTATCTTCATGAACAGGAAATTGATCTGCCAATTTCTGATATTCGAGGTAAATGAGAAGACAGTATAAGCCAGTTCAATTAGAGGTATTTCCTTATAATTGTTCCACATGATTCAAACACCTTTCAGGCTGACATTAAACACCGTAATTTTTAGAGAAGATTCCAGGGGAGAAAAATCTACGAAAACGGCCTCTTTTAACTTCTTTTTTTTCCCCATCCATCCATCCATTATCTTTACTGATTTTTCCTGTTCAGGGTCACGGGGGGCTGGAGCCGATCTCAGCTGTAATTGTGAGAGAGGCAGGGTACACCCAGGACTGTTCGCCAGTCAATCACAGGGCTGACATATAGAGACAGACAACCAGCCACACTCACATTCACACCTACGGGCAATTTAGAGTCACCAATTAACCTAACGAGTCTTTGGACTGTGGGAGGAAGACGGAAAACCCATAGAGAACCCTCACAGGCACGGGGAGAACATACAAACTCCACACAGTGGTCCTGTCAGACGGGGATTCGAACCAGGAACCTCCTCGCTGTGAGGAAACATTGCTAACCTCTGCACCACCGTGGGAATCTCTTTATAGGCCACTATCATGTTATTGCATTTTTGCAATACTCTGCCCTTTTGAGAACAATTGTATATTTAAAAGAAAAAGATGTTTATTTATTCAGTTTTTGTTTATTTTACAGGGACACATGCAATGAACATTGATTCAGATGTCAAATACAAAGTAGATGCCATGCATACAGATCTCTAACTGTGGCTAATTTGCAGTCCCTGACTCTGGCTCGGCTTTTAGGGATTAAAACAGAAGCTTGTTTGACGTGTAGTTGAGAAATAGGGTTCTGTAATGTTGAGCTCTGCATTAGAGTTTTAACCATATCGAAGCCTATGGTCACTGAAAACGGGGGGGAAACATATCAACCGTTAAAAAAAATGTAAGTGAAATGAAACAGTAAGAAAGGAAAAAGGACACTTACAACTCCTTACCACAAACAAATGTAAGACAACTTTGAAACAAATGTGTTGTTATTTAATGTCATACTATCTTTCTGTTCCTGCAGGCGTTAAATAGAACGTGTCTCATTTTAGTCGGTGTTTCTCAGAGGGAGTGTGTAGCTCCAGCTGCGTGTGCACATGAATTATCAGCCTTGATGTAAGGCAGAGGCAGCATGTCTGCATCTGCAGCCTCACCTGTAGTATTATCATTATTGTTATTATGATGGTGATGATGTCTACTTTCCAGACCCCACAGAGCATGCTCAGGTTGGCACAGACCATGGGAACTGCCCCTGAGGGGGATCACAGGCTGTAGGATGATGGATGGGGGGAGAAGGGGTAGCTGATGATCTACCTGCAAACCCAGCCTGTTGGCTAATTCCTTCAAGACCACTTTAACTTTTCATCACTCACAAAAACCAACATGCCATCGCCGACGCCTGAAGGGCTCGGCTTTTTGTAATCGGAGAGCCTGAGTGTGTGTGGCTGGTGGTTGTAATAGTCCTGTTTTTATAGCACGTGTTTGCAGAGAGGGAAGAAAATGACTGGTGAAACGTGTATAATCTGAGCCCTGTGTTTTGTGTACACGCTGCTCCATGCTGCCGGTTGCCTGGTGATGTGTCTGCTCGAGTTTTGAGGAGGATAAAGGCTCTACTGTTGCCCAATCTCATTGTCTATCTCCTGTCAAGACTGTTGTTTTGTTTGATGGACTGGTAGGTTTGGTTTGTGTTTTACTGAGACAATATACAGCATTGTGTTTTTCCATTCTGGGCTACAGTTCTCTCATCCACTGAAAAAACAGGAACCTTCATCATTGTGTAATTTGAATCACGACATGAAAATTGTGGTTTGATTCAAATAGATCCCCACATCATGAAACTTAAAAAAAGGCTGCCAAACATTTTCACTTTCATTTGACTTTAAAGGGTGTTCTAGAGGCTTCTTGTTAAGATGTGTTTACATGTTTTTTTCAGTTATAACAGACTTTATATCTTACTTAAATGATCAGTCTGCAGGTAAACACGGTTTACCAAGGGTAGGGTACAGCATAGTACATAAAGTGCCTATTCTCTGCTGTGCATACTTAATACAGTCATTAAAATGTCACTAAGTGGTTAGTGCGTGCGCCCCATGTACTGAGGCTGTGGTCCTCCAAGCGGGCGGCTCGTTTTGGGTTCAACCTGTGGCTCTTTTCCCTCATGTCCTTCTCTACTGTCTCTGTCCCAGATTTCTGACTCCACTGTCCTATCTCTCAGGTAGAGCCCCAAAAAAGCCCCAAAATAAACCTTTTTAAATGAAATGTATCCCAGTTGTTCTGCCCCTTTTCCAGTCTTTACTTTATCCCTCATTACCAACATTTTGTTCCAAAGAGTCAAAAAAGCCTTCCCAGGTATATTCAAAAAACTCTCCCCTTTTTACTTTGGTGATGTACTTTAGTTATTCAGTGGCATCGCATGTTATATGATCCTTAATGTATTAATTCATATTTGGTTTGGTCACAATTCAAGAGACTGGAGTGGATCAGTATACTCCTCTTAGTGATGTCTTGGATAAATGCAGAGAATTATGATTTATTGCAAACCAGATGTATTCACTTTGGCTATTTACTCACATATGCAGTGAACCATGTTCCTATATATCTTTATTATAACTTTATTTTGAAGTAGGGGATTTTAGCTATTTTTATTTCTTTTTCCAAAAGCTTCTAAACTCAAAAAGTATTTTTGGGACATGCTGAATGCATTATTTATATTTGTTCTTAAAGTTTGGTTTGAGACACTATTTCAGAGTCTGTATCAGTTTATGTTTGAGGATTTGTTTGTTGGTTATCACAGAATATCACTGCAGCCATGCTTTATTTCAGAGATAGTTGTCTAAAATATTCACACCAGCACTTTAGAGGTTTCTATTATTCTCCTTTGTTGAAAAGTTACGTGAAATTCTTACTACAACTAAATCAATGTGTGCTTCCTTCTACAACAACAACAAACATGTTTTGGCATTTTAGAAACCAGTAAATACTTTGAAAGATTGATGTCCAAGGAGGAAAAATAATGGGCCCAACAGTGAGCCTTGAGGAACCCCACAAATAACTTTTGATGAAGTTGTATTGAGATGATTTATCTCGGCATACTTAACTATAACCAGGTTGACCAAGAGTGTGCAACCTCTCTGCCAGCCAGGCAAACATCAAATATGCCAGCATACACATTGTGTAAAATTGTGCATGGAGACAACTGCAGTGTCTGCTGCATTCTTCAATCCTTAAGATTATTAGCTATTCCTAATTTAATCTTGTCCTCTTGTGGTGTAGTAATCTTTCAGAAAATGAGCCTTGTGTTGTTTTAGTAATACAGGAACATGACTCTACACTTACGTTGCATTTGGTATGTCTGTACCTTTGACATAGTTATTCATTTCCTTTACACTGTGTATAACATCTTGAGGAAACGTGAATTAGGTCAGTCCCCACCAACGTATTAGTCACCTGGCCTCAGGTGAAGAAAAGCAACCCGGGGGAAAAACTGCAGACAATTATGAGGAACAGAAGCAAGTGTTTTTTTTTTTTATCATGTTTACATGCCATGTTTAGATGGTCAAACGTGATTCTTCTTTCTGTTAAGTACCATTGGTATGCAACTTTGTCCTTCAACAACATACTGTACATCTCTGAAACACAACACACCTTTTAGATCACTATTTACTTTGGGTCAATAGTTTTCCTTGTAACAATGCTTCTTATATGTCAAAAGATTACCTAGAAAACTGCTGATAAACTGGTCTTTTCAGAGATTTAAAATATGAAAGAAAGACACAAGAAATTGTACAGCCTTACAAAATTAGACAGTTACAAACACTGAGAACAGGGCAAACTAACAAAGAATGAAATTGAACAGGGCTGTAAGTATTTCTGCCCTGATTTGAGGATTTGTTTTCTTGGGACACTTAAAAACACTGTTATGTAGTTTTTACAAATATATGAAAGGGTTTGAATATGTTATAAATGAAGACAGAGCTTTTTCATTACACATTAAAATGACAAGGTAAAGACCTTACTCTTTGATTCATTATCTACAAAAACCCAACATGAATCCATCATGAGCACTAAGCAACATTTAGCAACGTTAGAGTGGAGAGGAAAAACGTCCTTTAAGAGGCAGAAACCTCGAGCAGAACCAGACTCATGATGAAGAGACATCGGCTTAGACTGTGTTGAGCTTAGAAAGTGGGATAGACGGAGAGACAGGAAGAAGAATAGAGACAAACAGAGCAACAACAACAACAACAATGAATAAGACACACATCTTGCATGTTTAAATCAACGTTAATACATGAATCAGATGTTGATTGTGATAGTGATACATAGATCCAGAATTCAACTACTACTACTTTTCTGGTGATGATTTAAAAGCTTTGAAATGAAAATACAGCCAATAACACAGATGTTGTTGTTGTCAATATGTAGGAGACATTATTAAGACTGAGCAGTAATGAGATCAATGAATCACCATGGTTACCTTAATACAAAATATCTTAACAGTAGCAGCTTAATTAAAATAGTGATATTCAATCAGAAGCGTCAATATCACGCCACATCAAATATATTCTAAAATATAAATACAGTTTTATGAAAAAAATAGCTGCTGAACTTTATTGCAGGAAGAATCGTTTTTCAAAAGGTAATCTTGAAGTGTCTCGAAGATTGCAAGACGTCCTTCTTGTCAAACCAGGTGTCTGATTCCTTCTTTGTTTGACTGATGGGGACTTTTCCATTTAGCTGAGTCACACCTCACAGCTCTGACGGACAAACGACTGAGCCCTGAGTTACCACACAACAATTACTGACGTGATGCAAGACCCTTGTCAGGATAGAGTGCTGAATAAAAAGCCACTTTACGGGCTTTAATCTGTCTTATCAGAACAAAAATCAGAATGAAATCTTTCTGAAAAGCATTGATTTATTCTTGTTCCTCAATTAGACTTCAGCTGTAGCCTCAAAGAAAACAAAAGCAGTAGCCAAAGGAAACATCTGTTCCAGGCTGTGTGACTGGTTGCCGGGTGAATAGAGCTCATACTGGGTGCTGTTGGCTGTTTTTTTGTCTCCTTCAACTCTTATTTTAACCTCACAGAACTCGCTGAACGAGATCTGAAGCTCATAAAACGCAAGACAAGCTGCAACATGTGGCTGCAGAGTCAGAGTGAAAACATGGATGTGGGTGCACTCAGCAGGGATAGATAAGAAGATTTGTGGCACACTAAGTGAGGGGTGAATACACCATTGTAATTGTCACAAAAAGAAAATCAATAATAAACATGAGAGGCATATTGTTTAAGTTCATTAATCAGAGGGGAGCATTTCTTTGTGTTACTTATTGAGGAGCTGGTTTGTAAGCTTAGCTTTGCAATCTACCAATTCACACTAACAGAAGTCGGACTGTAGCACAGCGCCTACAGGGAGAAATCTACATGAAGTCAGGCTACAAATAAAATGCAATCATAAAGTAAATGTTCCTCGGTTGCCAAAGGTGTCTGTTTTTTTTTTTCAGGTCAAACATAAAACACAACTTTAATCAACTCCACTTTTTATGGAACAGTATAAGGAAGGTAAGGTTTTGTATGGGACAAAATGTCATCAGTCACACACACACTCTGTCCAGACACTAGAGTGCAGTCGGGGGTGCCAGGTAAGATTGTAGGCCAACCACTCCATGTTTGGGCAGCTGTGGCTCAGTCGGTAGAGTCAGTCGTCTCTCAACCGGAAGGTTGTGGGGTTCGATCCCCAGCTCCCGCAGCCACATGGCCAATGTGTCCTTGGGAAAGACTCTTAACCCAACTCTTGAGTTGCTTCATCTGCGGCGTATTAATATGCATGAACGGAATTAGCTAATAATGATGGACACTTTACACAGCAGCCTCTACCATCAGTGTGTGATTGTGTAAATGTGTAGGTGTGACCTGCGGTTCAAGAGCGCTTTGAGTAGTCAGAAGACTAGAAAAGTGCTATACAAGCTCAAGTCCATTTACCATTTAAACCTACCCCTCATGTACAAAAAAATCCCTTCAGGGGTTTTCTCTCAGACAGGTTGTTGTTTTATTGACCAAACTGTTTGTTGTTTAATTATATAGAACAACTTCATTTCACTTCTTGGATCACCATTCATAAATGAATGTAGTTAAACAAGTGTCAAGCTACAACAAAATCTTGCTAAAGTACACTTTTCCATCATATGCAGATCACTCCTCTACTCTGGTTACGAACTACTCTGAGGCCAGTTTGGGCTTTTGACTTTGTAACCTTAATTGTTTGCCAAGAATGGAAAAGAAGTCATCTGAAGAGGTAAAATCTGCTGCATCATCACTACGCATGAAAAGGTTAAAGTCCACAGTGACGGGGTAATCATCTCTATCAGTATGCTGCCTCTTTGTCACCCTCTAGTCCTGTGTGTTCATGGAGCAGCATGTCAGGATCTGTACACATGACATCAGTCTTGGCACCATTGATGCCAGCTTTGCAAATAATAGATGTGTTCATGATTACAAATCAAGTCTGACCTGTAGGAGCACTATCATGATGCATCATGCTGTCTGCTTATTTGGATGGAAGTAGAGCTCATGTTTACATGAAAAGGACTTCTTTTTCAAAAAACAGAGTTTAGGTCATCAAATATATTCATCTAGGATTTCCTGTTTATTTGGGATGTCAGAGAATGTCTTTGATAACAGCTTTAGTCTGCTGGCCTGCAAACACGAGGCCTCCGTGTCATTGTATGATTCAGATACACAATGACGTTTGCTGCAGGGGTCAGAGGGCCACACAAAGGGAGCCTTGACTGAACACAAGCAGCACAATATTAAGGTCTAGCCTATGAATTGGCTGTTTTTTCTGCTCTCTGCTCCATGACATGAAGAGAGCAGTTATGGGCCAAAGATTTAGTGTGTTGCCTGTTTTATTTTTTCGCTTAATTGTGCAATAATCATCATAGATGTAGAAATAGGTTATATATCTAGGACGGGGCGGTACACACAAAAAGAACTGTGACCTTTGACCATGCACTGTTAGTGTTGCAATCATTGTAATTTAACTTTATTTCCTGGCACCTAAAACTTGAGGCAGTTTTGGCGGAAGCTGTGATGCTACTCTTTTGCCAGGAGATGGCGCAAACTCTTTAAAAGAGCAGCAGCTCTGTATACCTCAGAGGATCATTACAGTCCAGGGAATGGTGATGATTTTTTTGTTGTCTTACTGATTATCTGCAATCCAAATGCAGAGTGGCTTCTTTGACATTATTAACTGCTTAAGTCCTGAAATACAACAGCACATGAAGCACACAGAATATACAAAGTGTACACTACCACAGGACAGGACACACAGCTGCAGCTTACATTAGAACACCATTACAGAGGCTAATGTTATCTCAAGACACTTTACAAATAGCAGGTAAAAGACCTTACTCTTTGTATATTAGAGACAAACAGAGCAACAACAATTAATAAGATAGATTTATAGCTACAATGCCAGTAATAATGGTAACATTATGTGTAGTATTAGCAGTAACAACTAAGTAAGTAATTAGGAAAAAAAGGTAATTAAATAAAAAACATCTTCACGAATCAAAGCCTCTGAAACAAAAGTAAGTTCAAATAGTTCATTATCAGGATGTTAATAGAAAGTTTTTATTTAGTTTTTGGACAGGCTACCTGTTTGTTTATGGGATTGAATTTATTTGGTTTTGGATTGGTATGAGGTAGCCACGTTTATTAAAGTAAACAATTAGCCGATAGCGCCATTATAATGGCTGTTCCTCTCCTTCTGTCGCGGGAATTCCCCACGTGTCACTTCATGTGAAGAATGAAAACAAAAAGAAAAAACTGAAAATGGTAGATTCCTCTTCATTAAAGATGCACAACCACAGTTAATACATTAAACAAGGAGTAAATATTCAAAATAGGCTACTTTGTGCCTATTCCTTAGGAGCATTTAAAGCCCAAACACCATGTTGTGGAAATGTTTTGATTACGTTAGGAATACTTCACTTTATTTAACCATAGGGGTGTACTCACGTAAAGTGCTTCGGAAGCGGCTCATGTAATTACAATCATCTATTTTAATTTAGAAATTTCAAATACGTGTTTCACATATATTAACACCTATTTTTATATTTCAAAATGACCCGCAAGTTCTTTAATAAACTGGTTATTGATGTCGTCCACCCCTTTGCATAAACTAGTGGTACATTCCGCTGTGAGGGGAGAGAATGCGGCATTCATGGGATGTCGGACACATCGGAAAAACGAATTTCCGAGTTGTAAAACGCACATGAACACCTGCTCTGCCCATGTCAGAACAACAACTCGGAAACTCGGAAAAGAATTAGGTGCCCGACTTCTCGACTTGACGTCTGAGTCGTCATCACCTGGGGGTCAACACATGTTTTGTTAATGTTAACATCCTTTTTTTGTTGTTAATTCACTCATTGCACATCAACTTTTTGCTCAAATATAACGTTTAACAGTTACATTGCACTGATCTTCGTCGTAGCATCAACGCTGTTGTTGTGCTGTTGTTACAACATTCAGACTTTCCGAACTGAAATCACGTGAACACACTGAAGTCGGAAGAACGACTTTACAACTCGGAAACCCGAGCAGCACCTGAACGCAGCAGAAGCTCCTGTAGCTTCTTTCGATTCTCCGTGACGCGCCGATGTTTGTGTGTTCACTGGGGCGAAGAAGAAACTGAGGTGTCCACGCCAAAGGATAAGGGGTGTGAAGAACTCGTTTAAGACAAAGGTTAGTTTCATAAAGTGTAATCTTTGTAAATTAGCGACACGGTCTGTTCTTCTTCTTTAGGATACCTCGCTGTGTTACAACGGAAAATAACGGTCACGAATCAGCTTGACCGGTTAACGTTACTCGGAGGATGCTGCTAGCTTCACTTCTTGTTAGCACGCATTTTGTTTACCGCTGTGCGTAGAGACACACAACCAAGTTATTACAGCCGAAGTAACATTCAACCAGCTTTAAATACTTTGAGCTGTTATCAGAGAAAAGAAAAACACGACAGTAGTGACGGTTAACGTCCGTGTCTTTGTAAATCAAGCGGGGAAAAGTTCCGACGCAACTGGAGCCTTGTTTTTGCCTGCTGGCTATTCTTCCCTGTCCACCAACAAAGCTGAGTACTACTATAGTGTTTTAACTTAAATGTCCTGGAGTCGATGCAGTCAAAGCGCTAAAATGCAGATTATTTAACCTTAACTACCATTAAAGAGTAGCTGAAGAAGTCTTTCAAATGTTAACTCTGCTTCCTCAGACCTTCCTGGTTTCTTTATTTTGTGGTCAAACAGCAGGAAGCAGAGATGCCTCTTGTAACCCATGCTAATGACATATAGCATCTTTAGCCACTTGTTACTCAATGTAAATACAACAAAGGGTGATAGCTTAAAAATGTCTTTATAAGCATTTTTCAGGTTTTTTTGGGTTTTTTTGGGCAAATCTGTGTCCCTACACATTTGTCTTCTAGGTGTTAAATAGCCTACCATCAAACTTCAATGAATTGCATGTGCTTTTATTTACTTCATTCTGTCAAATGATGACCCTGCCTTTATTTGGGACAGGCCTCAATGCCAGACAGTATAGGGCTGGGAATCTTTGGGTGTCTCACGATTGGATTTCGATTCTTGGGGTCACGATTAGATTCAGAATCGCTTTTCGATTGCAAACGATTCTGGATTCATGGTCTATTATGAATTAGTAGATAGATAGATAGATAGATAGATAGATAGATAGATAGATAGATAGATAGATAGATAGATACTTTATTGATCCCGAGGGAAATTCAAGAAAAGTAGTACATACTTCAGGATCTACTCCAGTCATCTGTGAGACTGGCTGAATTTCTTGTTGCTCTATTTGGCATTCTACTGAGTTAAAGAGCTAAAAAAAAAGAGGAAGTTATGAAGCGATTTTTAAATCTTAAAAGAGAAGAATCTTGATTTTTACATAAACCGATTTTTTCCCCACCTCTACCAGACAGATCTTTAGATTTTTTCAAACAAAATTGATGGACCCTGATAAGGGCCACAAGCCGAAACAAATCGGTCTAATAAAGTTAATATAGATGCTCTCTTGCTGGAGCTTTCTGACCTTTTCCAACAAAACTTGTACACAACAAAGATGGTAAATACTATAACATTGTAACCAGTAGTTATGTTAAATATTTGCTTTGCACAAAGTTAGGATATCCATAAACAAATTAAGTTAAGTTACAATTTTGGATGTCATTACATTCATATAATGTCCTCCAGATATTGCTTTTCACTGGGCTCGGGATGGGGACTGTGAATATCAGTAAGATGACGTTAAAAATGTATATGTTACTATTATTAACACGGTCTTGTCTACAGTGTAACTGTTGTTTGGGGTCAAATGTATTTAAATTAAATAATTGTGGGGAAAATCACATAAGACAGTATGTCAACCTGCTGCACGGCTGGTTATGTCTTTCTTGGGCGGATGTTGAAGAATTTTTTTTGTTTTGCTGCTTTTCTTCATATTTGTAATCTGCTAACTAATCATCACTAATGCATAGGGGCCTTTAATTGTCAATACATGCAGCGACTCCAGGCTAGTGAAAGGGACTGGGCCTTAAATTGTGATGGGGTTTTATTTGTTTTTGATTGTTTCTTTTGGCATAGGTAGGAAAATATAAATAGCCAAAATAAATACTCAATGTAGAAGGCTGTCTTGTTTCCCAGACACGAATGATAACAGATAATAGAGTATGCCTGAGATATTTTGGCGTGACTATATTTCCAGGTAAAAACAGTCCTATCACTGGTTTATTGGTAATGGTATGCTTTCTGATACGCACTGACTTTAAAAGTTTATTTACTGGACTTCTAATGGAGGAAATGTGCTTCTAGAGATTTTAAAAGGCTGCCATCACATTATTAGGTAAGAGCTTTCTCTGACTCCAAATACTCTCAGCACTGTCTGCAGCAAATAAAGCTGTGAGAATCACACTACTGCCTCTTTATGATTGATTTGTGTAAGGAAGGAGCCACCCTTGCATGGTCATATCAGGGCTCAAGTTGTCCAAATCCCATGAAAAGATACAACTCAATTTCAGCTCAGAAATGTCCTATCTGCGCCATCATATCTGTGTTTCGTAATTTATTCCCCCTTTATAATCGGTTCGAGTATTTACCTCAAAATCTCATTATTGGTCAGACTGGTGTCCATATTTGGAGATATTTAGATTAACGATGAGCCATAAATGGAAAGATGAATGACACAGCTGAGCTACCACATTATGGTCTCTTGCAATATGATTTCCACACTGTGTCACTAATATTACCAAATGTGTTGTGGGGAAAGACACCAGGTCAGATGTTTATCTTTCCGTTGCTCTCTGAACAGTTTCTACTTTCTGACAGTTGAGACTTTATGGACGTTACACAGCTGAACAAATGTCTTTACCACAGCTTGTTGTTCATGTTTCAGTCCAAGCATATGTACTAAAATGACTTTCACTGCAAAGAAGTTCTTGGAAGCAAAGCAGTCAAACCCAGAGGAAGCTGAGTTGAGAAGCATTGCATCTTTTAACGTATATGCTCTAAATGTTTTGAGGTTAACCCTTCCGCTTTTACTTCAAATCATGCATACCATCTTAAGTACATGTGTTGCTTTGTTTCTTTGTAGCTGACATCAGATTTCGGCCCTTGCATTTTATCAGCACGGCTTAAATACATTTTAAAATGTACACTTCCTCTTTTACTGTATTGTGTATAAACCAGAAATATCCCCTCCCACTTAGATCATCCAAAAATGCATTTTTAATAAGTTTATTTGAAAGTCTGACCTAATTAGAAAAATTGAGCCTTGTGGTTTTTGAATTGATATTTAGCCATGTGCTCCTTTTTAACTGGTTGTTTCTCTCCCAGAGACAGCATGGATGAGCAGTTTGTGAACATTGATCTGAATGACGACAATATCTGCAGTGTCTGCAAGCTAGAGACGGACACGGGGACCTTATCTTTCTGCCATGTCTGCTTTGAACTGAGCATTGAAGGTAAGAAACGTAAGAGGGGGAGCAACTATTTGTTTACCATAGTGAAGAGCAAACACAGCGATGTTGAGAGAGAAATGAGCTCTTCACATACAGTTTATTTGTGCTATCTGAGGTTCCAAAGCAACCTGAAGGTTACAGTATGCAGTCTGACTTCTTAATGATGTTTTTCTAACCACAGTGTGACCTCTCCATGCCTGTTAACTACCAACCATGCACACACTTACTTATAACTGTCTGAAGACATTCAGAAAGAAAATTCACCTTCATCTCAAGCGTTTTCAAGGGCTAGCTTCATATAGAAACAGTCTTATGTGGATAGATTAGCTGCCAAGCGTCTTCAGCATTTAGATTACACTATAAATGACTTTTGCAGAAACAGGGGATTAACTTTTTGATCATCTGAGCTGTAAGATAGCCTCAGAAGCGTTCATATTTGTTGACATCTCATATGATTACCCGGCTCCACACACACTCGTCTATTATCCTCTCCACGAATATTGTATGGAATATATGTGCGGGGTAATGGGCCTGTTGGACCAAAGCCCTCTCTAAAGCAGGCCACTATGATTCTCCTGTTTGATGTGCCACTCCAACTCAAGAGCATGTGTTTGAAGTTTTTTCATCTCTTAATTAACGAGTGGCCTATTTGAAGAAGAATGGGAAATCAGAAGAGGATTAGATATGCCTCTCATTCAGCCCTCATCTCACAGATCTCACAAAGGCTGTATAATACGATGGAGAATTGTGTGTGTGTGTGTGTGTGTGTGTGTGTTTATGTGTGCACAGCATGGTTGTGTACGACTTGTACATCAGCATCATAAAGCTGACTAAGAACTCCTAGAGTGGTATATCATTCTGTTGACAGGGGGAGGAAATGCATATGCATAAAAGATTTATAGCTCTATTCTGTGCTGGTATAAGAGAACTGGATACGGGGGGTATTGATTAATCACCCTGCTCTTTGTGCGCAGTAAAATAGTCTTTAGTCTTGAGTCTCAGACGAGCAAAAATAGAAAGTTGCTCAACTGAAAGTTGTGTTTTTAGTGCTTTCAAGCTCATTAATCTTCATTCAACATAAAATGCTCTAAACATGGCAGAATGAGGCAGTCTATCTTTCCTGGCATGTACATCCATCAACGCCAGAAGCCTGAATACAGCTGCTACTAAACGCTTTACTACTTATTTAACAAATATGCATAATGTGTGAACAGGCCGTGGACGCATGTAAAAGTAGAAAATGTGTCTTAACCTCCTACCGTTGTACAAAGGTAAAGCCAAAACACCCTCGCCAGGGTGCTGGCATATTGCATATTTGGAGCCAGAGTCTGTAAATTAGGGATCGACTAGTGGAGCGACGGTATTGACATCCAAGCAGTTCCTTTAACCAAAATCAACTGAAAACATGCAAAAAACTGCAGCAAGGTTAACCTGAGGCTGGCTGCAATAGCCAAAGAATTCTGATAAGGTCCCGTATAGAAATGTCCATATTCACAGCAGAAATAAACATTTTTACTGCCTGTTGTAAAGAATGATTTTGGTGAGAATAGCTTATCTCTTTATTGGTTAACACTGTAAGGGGGGTGTTTTTTTTATAACTCATCTGTTCAGATGATAATAAGGCGAAGAGTTAAGCATTATTAGGAGTTTGGGTAATTTGACTACTGTTGTAGACGTTTGCCAGGGAACGTAGGGCTGTCACAGCTCCACCTCTTTGCCCACTACTAGATCAAGGGTTGAGGTAGCATTTAACCACGTCCGCCAGCATTGAGTTTCATAGCGCTTCTTCAGAAACTAATTGGTGAGATGACTAAGACTAAGACTATATCCACAAACTCACCAGTAAAATGTCAATGATACAGTCCACAGCAGAACAGATTCTTGTGTAGGTTTAAAGCAGACAATCGTGGTTTTGTTTCTTTTTATAGCATCAAATAACTAATTAAAACACAATTAGCACTAACCAAAATTCAATACAAAAAAGACATGTTTATCTGGTTTTTATAGTTTGAATCAAGTCCTATTTGTTGACATGGGGAGGTGGGCTTTATGACTTACACTGCAGCAAATCAATAGACGGAACTTCAAATGCTTTGGCTTCACTTTTAGGGACTGTCATGTCGTCCATCCTTTTTATACTGTGTATGGTTGAAACCAAAAGTGTAGATGATCGCTTGACTTGTTTTACTTTTACAAGTTTGACAATGGGAGATTGTTTGAAGTTTTGTTTTTTAATTGAAGATGACCTGCATCACCCACTCCCAGTTGTTCTGAATTGATGTTTAATCAATTTAGTTTCATGCACATCTCAGGATGTCTCTGGATTTCAACACTGATAGGATCAGGCAAATAGAATTTATGCAGATTAGTAAATCGCATGAATTTGTTTGGCCAGCGAGAATGTCTTCCTCTTGACTTTGGGCGTCATCAAGTCATGCAGAACTGTTGCTTCGCTTTTCTTCTAAACACTCCTTATGTAACTGGTTATCTCTGTAATATGTAGCGTGTAGTGCCTCTAACTACAACTTCAATACTCATTGCTCCAACACTTTTCAGGGTCAACTTAATACCTTACCCTTTCCTAAATCGCTCACAAGCATCCTATTTAAACATATTGATGACTTTATGTGTTAGAGGTAATAATCCAACAAAGACAGGGGATGGTTTTTGGGCTCATTTAGGGTGCTCTTGATTGCTTCATTTAGTTAATCAGCCAGGATGAAAACAAGCATCATTGCTACTGTTTGTAACAGACAAGACCCCTCAAAGCATTAAAACCATTGTGAAATTCTGGGGGTTTAGTTTTTACGACAGAGCCTATGTGTGGCAGTGAAGTGGCTGTTATGTAACTGTGGGGTCTGGGGGGAGAAGTGGAGCATTTGCAGACATGCACGTGTTTTTGATGCAGCTGAGCGAATCATGGTGGGAGGGGAGCTTGCCAAGCTGAATGTGGTCACTTTAGACACGGCTGGTTGGACACTAAGTCCGAGCCATGTGCCCGCTGACTGCTCATGTACACGTAAAAGCGACACTAGTCATTCATCCTGTGTCATCCTTCTTTAAAGTAAAGGAGAGCAAGAATCCGATGAGCACAAATGCAGACAGAGTGTGCATAAAGTATAAAAAGGAAAGAGTGCTTACAAAAAATAACCTTCAGATTCTTTCTGTCCCAACGATATCATGCAATCTCAAGGGTGAAATGTAGCTGCTGAATATTCATTGCCGTCTTGATCTATGCTGCTGGTTTTGAATATTTATAAGAAGCAATTGATGCAGAATGGCTTCTTGTGTTATTTTTTTAAACCGGGAGGGTATATTGCACCAGACGAATCACAATTGTGTCACGGATAAAGGCCCTCAGTATTTATTGCTCTCTACACAAACTGAGTATCAACAGAATTATAGAGTATTTTTATGAGGATTGTTAAGGGAAATGTCTCTCCACCCTGAAGAAGATCTACACAGCCTTTTAACCAGCATTGACTATTCAAAAGAGACCCCGCACAAGTCAGAATTTATATCCTGCTGGAAATACTGCTATTTCTCGTTGTTGAGAAGCATTTAACGCATGAATACACAGTAAATAAATATTATAATAAACATGTAAATACTTCTAAACGTAGTGATGCTGTGTACATTAGTCATCGCACGGTTATCAGTAAAGGCTGTGTAAGAAAAGGTTACTGGTGAAGGAAGTTTAAAGGGACATAGCTGTTCACCTGCATGGTTACTTGAAATGAACTGGTCATTATTTGGCATTATTCACATATCAAGCCAGCATATTTGATGGGCTGTTAGTTTGTATTAAATCCCCCTGAATTCTTCATGTTTCATGTGACCTTGCGTTTGTTTGCATTGAAGAGATAGATTCTTGAATGATTAAGTATTACACCAAAGATAGACTACAAAAAAGAACGATGAAAGTCAAAGCAGCAGAAGCCAAAATATCCTGATTTTAATTCTCATAAAGCTTCCTAAATACCCACTTCTATAAAACTCTGCACTGCTGGGGCACAGGTGGCCCGTCGGTTAGGTCACTCCCATTATACGAAGGCTGAAGACCTCCAAGTGGACGACCCGGGTTCAAGTCCGACCTGTGGCTCCCTTGCGTCATGTCACTCCCCAATCTCACTCCCAATTTCCTATTCTATCCACTACTGTATCGAATAAAGGCATAAACCCCTTCAACAAATCTTAAGAAGAGAGGATCACGATAAAATCCATGTAGACAAAAATGATAAGCATTGGACATTGTTGCTTGATATAGATGGATAAAACAGACTGTCACACAGCAGAAAAAGTCACAATAGCCAGTTAGTCTGCGGTTATTGCCGTCAGTGAAGAAAGGGGGTGTCCTCTTTAGAGCAGAGAAAAATTAGTACAATCAATGGGCATGAAAGCACCACTGAAACTGAACTTCTGTCACCTTCAAAAGATGAGGAAATTGTTGACCAAAAATTGTAATATGTTGTCAATTATATAGAAGTCAGCGGCAGCTCGACTAGAAGACTTCTGAGTGCACATCCTTTGTCTGCTGAGCTTGGAAAGACACACATTTTTGGGAGAAACTTGGTGTTTTAGAGTGTTTAATGGTTTTAATTACTTTGTTAGTTTTTGTTGTAGTGGAAGAGACCCAAGCGGATAATTCAGCTCTCATTAAAAACCCTGTGAATGCTTACCACTGAAGGAATCTTCAAATCAAAGAAGCCAAGTTCCTTGCAAAAAGCTGAACTAATGTGATCAGCGTCTCAGCATGCAGCCATGTATGTATGTGTGTTTTTATCTCCAAACTTTACCTCCTCCAGAGTCACAAACAACATTATAAAGCCTTATTCGCAGATTTAGTAGTACCCCTCATGATGATTCAATTTAACTTCATGTGTAAAACCAGTGGAGTGTCCCTTATAATGTCTGAAATAACATTTTATTGGAACCACACTTTGCTGTTGTGGTATTGCTCAGCTCTAACAGACGGCAGCTGTGTAGTTTTGTCGCAGCAGAGAGCAAACCCATCATGAGTTAACTGCTTATACTTAAGTATTCATTCCACCCACCACTTCCCCCAACCTCTGCTCAGAGGTTTAGGGGATGTTCAGACTTGTCTCTGTCAACGTCAGCTGCTGACACACACAAGACTCTCAGATAAAGGTAGACAGAGCTGTACGCCAACTTGCGCACCTGCTCAACTTATATTGAAAAAACTATTTATCATCTTCAGATTCCAATAGGTTGAATATGAAGGCATGGCGCTTATGTTGACAGGGTGCAGAGTTGTTTCCTATCAAGGCTTCAGCCCACAGAAGCACCAGGTGCAGAATGTGAAGGCTTTCTGTAGAGAAAAATCGTTGAGAGCAGTTTGAGACACGATAAATGTTCAGGAAGCGCAGCCTTTGTTGTACCTCCAAGTGGTTGTTTCCTCAGGAAACTGCTTTGGCCGGTGTGCTGGCTCCATCCAGAAAGCACCCAACAGAAGTTGTCTATTTATATGTTGCTCAATCTCTTCAGAACTGTGTTTTTCTTACTTACAGACCTTTCTTTTCTTTGTTCTTGTTTTACCATCTGAGCTTTGTACCACACATGGTTACACAGCCTTGAGCATCAACACTACAGTATGTAGCAGAGAACAACAGAGCTGCTGCAGTCACACACCAAATCACCAAGAGCCTCTTCAGCTAGTCTCCCGTTAATGTACTTCTTCCCTGAAGTGATGAAGCAGATTCATGCTCTAGGAATCTGTGTGTTTCTAACAAAAATGTAATTTTCTTAATGACTGCGTAACCTCACACGAAACCGGACCTTTATTATGCGTGTGACACCAAAGATCTTAAGATAGCGGTTAAGTAAGGTACAAGAGCCAGACCTCCCATCCAGCCAAAACTGAAATCCCACCGGATCTGAGAACAAGTGGACAGCTCTTCAGTCATAAGTTAACACTTGACATACACATTGCATCTCCAGTAACCGCATGTAATTGGATATCCTTGCCATAGGCAAATATACATATTCGCTATCGTCATTATAAAAAGGAGGAGGAGCTTGTGAATGTGGACAGATGTGTCGATGTAAAATAAAACAGTTCTATATGATCATGAAGCCTTTGTGGTTTTTAAGTCAGGTCTAAAACCTTAACTGCAGATTTCGGTTAAATTTGAGAACTAATGTCCTCCAAAAGGCTTCACTATTATAGGCGTTTACTAAACTTAACATTAGGACTCGTCCTGTTAATGTAAACAGATAATATCAATCTTTTGAATAACAACTTCATGCTGTATGTTTTGGTAACATTAGGTTTCCACTATAGCAGCAGAGCAGGAATACATTTGTACATGGGGGAGATAAACATGAAAACAAAACAAGTTCCACGCATTGATAATCAGAACGTGTCATGCTTGTTTGGGGCAAAAAGTAAACAGGAGGGACTTGCTGTTGTTGAACAAAGTGCTCCAGGATGCTTTTGCATCAAATTTTCCTATCCTTGTGATGACACATTTTAAATGTACACAGCTTACAGAGCACCACATAGTTCGGCCTCTATGTAAAATATGTCCGCCCTTATAAGCAGCTTACTCTCTGGGGATTGCTTTGACAAATAAGCATTGATGTATTTTCTGAATCTATGTCCTCAAAACAAAGCAGAAAAAGAGTTAAACCCGGCAGGTTAGGTGCACTCCTGTTTGGGGACTAGACATTTGTTTGCACACTGCTGTAAGAATGTGACCATGACGTGCAGCACTTACCACCTCCGAATGTGGTGTGAGCATTAGGCTCTAAATGTATTTTGGGTGGATTCACACATAAACTTTAGCCGTCCGTCGTCCGATTGTGATCAGATCAGCCATACCACTCTAAAAGGCCAGGTGTAAATGTGAGCCCAAGAAACAGATTGTCTCTGTTAGTTGAATGCAAGTTGTCTGGGGCTGTGGACGTCTGTATGTTTGTGCACTTTAAGGGGAGCATTTCTTATTTTGTTGTAAAATTGTATAAAAACGATCAATGCTTTCTATTTCTAGTTTCTATTCTATTTAGAACGTGCTGGACAGTTGTGCATTTTCTTCTTCCACTGACATTAATAAACATTCAAAGTTTGTATTTTAGGAAAATATTCATCAAGTAAATTGGCACATTGAGGGGATAGCTCTCTTTCTGTCTTAGCCTGTAACTACCAAATGTGAGATTGATAACAGTTTAATATATTAATCCAACTTTAAGTCTTTGGGAATTATTGTTGAGTGCAGCAAATCAATCCATAGAGCTTTTTTCTTTTTCTTTTTTAAATGTACTGGCCTTACTGGATGTGACAAGCTGTGCTTCTGGTCTCCTCTGACACCTCGTCAGAGGCCAGACGTCTGTTCAGCTGCCAGGTTAAGCTAATTCCTGCACCACCATTCCTTCATCTTCTTACATAATACAGGCAGAGTTTTGCAGATACCAGCAGGAGTGTGGAGTGAAAAAATAAACACAGAAAATTCTTGCAGCAAGAGGTAGGAATGATTCAGTCAGAGCTGATTCTGGTTGCTGCTCGACAGAGGCTATTGTAGCGTGCTCTCATAAACAGCTCATTCATTGAGGCTGAACTCTTCACCCTGGGGTGCAGAGAGGCCTAATTATGTTGCCTGTGGTAGCTGTATGTTTGAACACAGTAGGGGTCCAGAGATTTTCTGACCCTTCTGAACGTTCTGCTCTCCTGTGCCAACTTATTTAGTACTTTCTTTTTAATGGGTTCCTTTTTTATGTGGCTGTTAAACTCATATGAATAAGTAGCGTTTATCCTAATCTACATTATCTACTCAAATAGAAATAATGGTTGTCTTTTTTACCGTCTTAAACTCTGACATGACTGGCCTTTTCTCTGTTTGTCTGTGAAGCCTTAAACTAACATATTTACTTTGTCAGCCGCTGACAGACACCAGTGTCATTTACTTTTGTAAAGGCTGTTATCGTCTTCCTTCCTCGAGTGGTGAGTGGTAAGGCCAGACAGCAGCCACAGCTTAGGTAACCCTGTATCTCTGTTACACTCTCTATTAACTTTTAATTGTTGTCTCTGCTGTTGATGTCAATGTTTTTTTAAATCCCCATTTGGCATAATAAAGCTGATGTGTGTGTGCAACTGTGCAGAGTCTTGTTTTCATGTTTGAGTGATCTTCAGGTGAAATAACCGAAACAGATGGTATAGCTATCAGGTTCATTCAATTTACATGTTCAAATCTCACTCAGCATGTAAATGAATCATGTGTTATGTATAATTTGGGTTGTTGTTGTTTTTTACACTTGTATTTGTTTAAATATTTTAATGGTACAAAATGACAAAGACAAAAAAAAGGAACAGGAACACGGAGGTTTCATCCCATAGAGCTCATAGTCTGTCTCCTCCAGATTTTTTGTATAATTTTCAAATTGCAGTCTGAGAGAAAATGATTGTGTGTTAATTAAAAGATGGTTAGAGTTCACATGTCGTTGAGTTCACTGTTGTTTTTATGAGCTGCATGTTGGTGTCCAAGTTGTCCAATGCAGCTGCTGACTACACATTCCTCCAAGCTGTGCCATGCAGCCCTATTTGACACCTTTCCACTGGCGACCTCTACCCCAGTTGTCCCAGCTCCTCTGAAGTGTGTCATGGATCCTGTGTCCATGCTCAGCACACACACTTAACGTTTAGGGCATGATTCTCCAGGCATGAGAAAAGGAACGGTGTCAGTATTACTCTGCACTGTGACAGTATTGAAACTTGTTTAACATGACGTCTGCCACTTTTCGTTAACCAGAGCTACTTGATTTCTGTTTTGATTGAAGCTATGTTTCCTCTTATTCTAGCTGTGCTTTAGTATTTGTATTTGATTTCTGGAGCCACTGATAACTATAGGACATACCAGGTCTTTATATTGTACTTTTTCTTTGATTTTGTCAGTATTCACTGAACAACAGATTAACCTTGACTCCCTCCTCACAAAAGGGCAGATAAAACAAGCCTCTTGCTCATCAATGTTGTTGTGTTCAGTGTCTCTCGCTGTCAAAGCTGAACAATGTTAATTCACCTCCAGTGAATAGCCCCCGTGTGTGTGTGTGTGTGTGTGTGTGTGTGTGTGTGTGTGTGTGTGTGTGTGTGTGTGTGTGTGTGTGTGTGTGTGTGTGTGTGTGTGTGTGTGTGTGTGTGTGTGTGTGTGTGTGTGTGTGTGTGTGTGTGTGTGTGTGTGTGTGTGTGTGTGTGTGTGTGTGTGTGTGTGTGTGTGTGTGTGTGTGTGTGTGTGTGTGTGTGTGTGTGTGTGTGTGTGTGTGTGTGTGTCCGTGCTTATGTGAACAGCCATGAAAGACAGTAGTGCTAAGCTGCTTATAGCTGGAGTGAGGTCTTTGGCTGGTGGTGCACTGGCCTGTATGTGGGCCAATGATTTCTCTACTCTGCAAAGTGGTAGTCAGTGTGTTTTTGTGGTAGTCCAAAGACTGGGACTGATCGGATTATGACATGGCTGTTTGAGAGACAGAAAGCTTCTGCAGCTACTAGTGAAGACATTTATTGGCCGCTCAGTCGGAAAAAATCTCACAAAAATCCACATTCCTTTACACATACAGTACATTGGTTTGTTCCCCAATATAATCCATGTTAAGTCTTTCTTGGCACTTGGGTCAATATGCATATGCTAAGAATAGCCCTCTGCAAATACAGTTGTGTGATGAGCTAAAACCTTCCTATGTACTGAGGCATATGAGATCCATTAGTGCTGACTGTCCCACAGAATGTTTATATGATTAGAATGATATGCGGTTTGCCTAGATCCTGCAGGCATAAAGCAACATTTCAAAAGACATGCAAGGGGATGACAGGGTATCGAAACATTGTGAGGAAATAGTTCTGTCAAAAAACTGTCTTAGAAGATGGTTTAATACTTGAAAGAGTGACACTTCCTGGTCTTCACACATCTCAGCCGTATGTCTATTATCATTTGGTTTGTTTTGGTTGACTCGGGACCTTTCTGGGCGAGGAGCTGGTGTGTTTCCCCCAGCCAATGACAGCGTGCAGGTGAGTTTAGGAGTGGATACAAATCAGTGATTGGACGTGATTCATACCGAATATGACGGATGTGGACGTAGCAGCGAAGTAGAGATTAATTAATTACAGTGAGGCGAAACGCCGCAGAGTTGGCCTGCTCCTCTGTTGGACAGGAAGGTGTCAAATATGGGCGGCAACCTTGTGCTAGTGTGCAAATATTCCTCGTCAAACAGAGGTAATACTTTTTATTTTGAGGATGTGTGGTTACTCATAACAAGTTACACTGATAATGTCTCTTGTTTTAAAGAAGAGATTAATAAAAAAATACATATAGCTCAAATAGGGAACATATTTTGTTTCTATAAACAGAGTTGCAGCCTGTGTTTCAAGCATTGTAGCAAAGAACACTTTCAAAAACACTACAGTTTCTCAACTTTGTGTCACCTAATACAGGTTTTTATTCACTGTCTTGTCCGTTATCTGCACTTAACATTAGGGCTTGTTATTGTGGTGTCTGTCTGTACAAATGTACTGTTCATGTTGTAGTCGTGACCTGTTGCTTCCTATGCTCATCTGTCTGCTGAGAGAGAGGCCGGTTGTGAACGTACCCAAGTGAGCTCTAAAATCTATTCAGACAATAAGTGACTAATCCTCTCATCTCCACCTCTGACACGTACACCTGTCTGCTGAGAAATGTAGGCCGTGAGAGGAAGGCCATTGCACAAACAAACACCTGTGCACACACTCTCACTAAAGCCTCATCTGCCGTCTCCTGCACAAACACAGTTTTCACTCTCTTTCACCTCCAGTTTCACTTTGTTTATCAAGCTCTGCTCCAGTTTCCTAGAGGTTATTTTTAATTTTGGTCCACTTGCTGCTTGTTAATTTCCTCTGTGCATTTTAAAATGGTAACAGTGTGACCTGTTTTTACTGGATCCAGGAAACATTTTCGCACCATTATAAAGGTAGTGCGAAAGGGCTTAATCTCAATTATACAACACAAGTCCATTTATCCATAGGTCCATATTTTTGTGGCTTCATTCAGATAGGACAGTTGATAGAGCAGGGAGAATGGGGAATGACATGTGGGAAAGGAGCCAAGGGTCGGAGTTGAACCCAGGCCACCCGCTTCTAGGACTACGTGTTGCATGTTGGCTGAACATGGTTTTGCAGCGACACGTGATGCTATTGAGCCCAAAAAGACTTTTTCCCCTAAGCTTACAATGGGAAAAAGACGTGTATAAATCAGCAGATATTTTTTTTCAGCTACAACAACTTCCCAGTACGAACACTTAAATAACCCTTTTTAAAATCATTAGGTCCTAGAAGTTTCAAAATGTAATTAAAGACGAATTCTGAGATATTTTTGGAGACCTAATGAAAGTGCATCAGAGCCACGGGACTGCACATCCAAGTGCTCATGCTCTATGGGCCCAGTAACGCTGAAGGTACGGGTACTTTTACACGCAGAAGTCGGACTGTTTTTGCTTTATGCGCCACTGTGCAGCTTTCATAGGAATGAACGGGGCTCCGCCTCCAATGCTTTAACCATTTCTATTATACAACCATGCTCTGTACATGGGACATGCAAACTATCCGCCCCCAAAAGAAAAACCTAAGGGAAACACTGCTGTGTGTGTGTGTCTGAGTGTGTGTGATGGTGACGCTCATGCTGCTTATTTACATGTCTTGGTTCCTTGATGCAATGTAAAATCAAACACTTGGACACCAACATTATGCCAGGATGGACAGATTGTATAAGTACAAAGGCGTAATAATGGCGGAGCTTTGTTCCAGCGCTGTTGCAGCCACTCAATGGAAAAGGGTTCCTGAGTTATATTACAGTGTCCCTCCAATGCTCTCTATAAGGCACAGGATGTCCAGTGAGGGGTCTGCAAGCTGAGCTGCAACTTCTATCCACATGATTGACATCATGTTACCGTTATGGTTAACAGTTTTACTTTGGTTCACTCTCACCCTGGCTTCCCAACACTTTAACTTTTGTCTGTTTCAGAAGACATCCGCTTCCCTCACTGACAGCTCAAACAATGTTTTACAGTATGAAGTGGTCAAGGTCTTCACATGCAAGCAAAACACTGCAGACTAACTGGCTGTTGTTGCTATTCCTGTGTGTTGGGCTGTTGGATTTTTTTTTAAAAGGCCACATTTTATGACCGTTATCAACGGACGTTTTATTATGATCCCCAGTCGGGATCTTTTATTGCCTTTCCCTACTTCTGCTTTCTTTGATGAGAGGCTGAGATTGTTTTGTTTGTGGGATCAAGGTTCACCGTCTGTTTAAACTGGCTTTGATATGGATTCAGAAGTCTTTGTTATGTTTTCCCACTGTGTAAATCTTTTGAAAGAGTAGAGCTTGTCTCTGCATCTCCCTTATTGCTTGACAAGGACAGGTAGATAAAAAAAAGAATAAATGAATATTAATTAAGTGCTATTTCTTGCAGACTGAGACCTCTGTTCAACTTCTAAAATTTCCAAATATGCTTTATGTGTATGCGTGGAGACAGGGTTAATCTATTATCCCTGCTATCTCAACGCTCCACTGGCTAATCCACTGCTCACTAAGCGGCTTTCCCTCAGAGATCGCTGCAGGTCAATCTGCCAGTTTAAGCTCGCTTTCATACTCATTTACTTTTAGTTGCTGCAGCAGTTCAATGGGTCAGTGTTGCATTTCTCATTAACTGCTTGGATAATTGGTTCATTGTGCTATAAAAGGTGAGTAAAATAAAACAATTGAGGGATAACATTATCAGATCTTAAAAGAAAATGAAAACTAACACAGTGTATGGGAAAAAAAGAAATAAATCACAGTTTAAAGGACATCACACTCAATTAAATTCAAGGAGGCTCTCCAATAAAACTATGTCAGTTGATAGTGATTATAATGAACGGTTTGTTTGTGTGTCTATAGCCTTCAGTCGTATTTCACTTGATGACTCATTGCTTTCTGTCTGTGTGATTGCAGGCGTCTCTTCTGCCACCTTGTTGCACTCAAAGTCCCTGCGAGGCCACAGAGACTGCTTTGAGAAATGTCACCTCATTGCCAACCAGAAGCTGTCACGTTCCAAGGTGTCCAGAAGTTCCTACGAGGGCATGAAGCTGGCCTTCAGCCAGAAACTGAACCGCATCATCCAGTATGCCCAGAACAAAGACTCAGTCCCCTCTAATTGCCCCAGCAGACGGGGGGCCAAGCTGCTTTGTCAGAGTGACTGCAAGCTGCTACCCCAGTCAGATGCCCAGGTGCCCAGGTACACGCCCCGCTGGGACACATGCAAAGCTACAGGGCTGCCAGATTACACCATGGGAATGTTAGAGTGTCACACGGCGGAGGAGCTTGGGCTGCTGCAGGAGTCGTCGTCTGGTGTTTGGTGTAGTGATGGCAGGAATGGTCTGCACAGCCGAAAACCGTCGTCAGGAGGACAGACGCAGCACAGACACCAGGGACACAGCAGAGATGAATGTAAGCACTAAGACGTTTTTTACTTTAGTAACTGAGTCTGTGTTTGATTGGAGTCGTAATATAAGTTTCATTTCTTCTTTTGAAAGAAGAACGATGTAGACAGCATAACAACAATCTTCTCTCCTCTGTCTCCACTTGTTCAGGGTGATCTTTGATAGAGATGCAGTGATCCAACTTTTCGAGGTCCGATACCGATCTGATAGATACCTAGGCTCTGGGTATCTGCCGATACCGATATACTGTAGATTTAGTCTGATTACAAGTGTTAAATTAATAACCTGTATTACTCACTGTGAGGATGAGACTGGGAATCATTTGTTGTAAGGCAGCATCAGGTTTTCCCAACTTTGTAAAACACCTTTATAAAATAAATACATACAAACGGAGTTAATTACTGCCACAATCTGACCCACAGTCTCCGTACCACTAAAGCATCACTCACCCTCTGCTGTCACAGTAAATCCTTTATGTGCATGGCTTTTTCATGTAATGCAATTTAGTAAACTGATAAAGTATTTCTGTAATGTTATAGCTCCAGTGTAAGGTTATAGCTCCGGGTGTCTGCAGTGAATTTTTTAGCTTGTAGCACTGTGCTGGAACGTCATAGCTCCGGGTATCTGAGGTGAAGCTTATAACTTTGACGTCCTTTAACTCTGCTGATAAGTGTTGTCATACATTCTTGTAGGGGTCAGGAAGAATGCCTTTAGAAATGATTTACGTGATCACAAACTGTACCGTGGTTTCAAGTGTTTTGTTGATTTCATACCATCACTGGGAAGTTTCTCTCGTCTTTGCAATGCTGCCGACAAATGTAACTGCTACATTTCGTTTTGTCTGCCTTCTTTGTTTTTTGAAAACCATCATTAAACCAACAGCCGTTGGAAACATGAACTGTTCAGGTATTGTTTGTAGCCGTAGAAGTTGTTGGCGTAACAAGTGCAGTGTTTCCCCTAGGTTGGAGTTGTAGCAGCGGTGGTGAAGTGGAACAATGTTTTAGTTGCGTGCAATTTTTAAAAATTCTTGTCATTAAAATAATTGTTAACATTTATTGGACAACCACCCTATTGTCATAACCGGGCTCATAGGTAATGGCAAAAGACGAGAGGAGTCAGAATTTTACCAAAGAAAATGAATAATTTATTTCGAAACTCATTAAAAAAAAAATCAGCAGCGGTGAGGCGAAACTCAAACAGAATAGCATAGAACTGGGATGTATAGATCAGCCTCAAGGCTCCAAGGATCAGCCTATTGTCACCGATACCCGATCTACCTCTTTGGGTCAGGATCGGACCGATATCCGTTACCAGGATTGAATCGGTGCCTGCCATCGCTAATCTCTGAACTCTCAAAGAATTCAGAAACCTCCGAGCATTTATCAGTCAGAAGACAGCAGACAAAACAGTAACACATTCCTAACCGCTCTGTCCTTCGTCCTCTTCTGTGTTGATCTGTGCAGAGAAGAGTTGTTTTTCTTATAACCCTGAGACACCGAATGTTCTTGGCTCCCTCGTATCACATCAGTATTAAAAGCTGATTATGAGTACAGACTTCTCTAAAGGTGCCAAATTCTTTTCTCATGTACAGACATAGGGACTTGTGAATTGTTGTTTAGCAGGTACAGTAAAGGTCACAATGATTGAGTTGATTTTTCTTAAGAAACCGCCTGCTTTGAGGACTATAGCTTCCGTACATGAGGCGCGACCTAACCGCGAGGCCATCGTTGCACCGTGATTGAGTCAATTTGCCATACCCAAAAACAACCTAATTTTACAAGTTACGAGGGAAAATTGCTTGAATTCAAACATAATCCTTGAAAAATGCTCAATTTGAATCATAATCTAGAGTTTCCTTCACACTATCACTCATGAAACACACATATTAAAATATTAACAAAGACTTGTAGGCCATACAGAGCTAAATCTACACACAGTGTTTATGCTTACAAACATCAAAACAACTGTATAAGTGCGTCTGCTGAAGATGTTTCTGAAACGTTTCCGGTACACATGGAGACCATGACGGAGCTGTGACTGAGCCAAATTCTGTGTACACTCCAGGTAAATAATCCCAACTGTTTGTTTCTTTTAGTGACTAAAATGAGTGTGGACGATCTCCATCAGCTGAACGGCCAGCTACTGATGCAAATACAGAGTAAGTGGTCTTCACTTTATGTGTGTTTTTCATTACAGCAGCGTAAACCAGACTTTGATGTAAAGTTTGGATGATGAACGCCGTCGGTCACCCTCGATCTGTTATGCTCATGTTTATAAATGCCCTTCAAAGAGTTGTTGCCTTCAGGTGAAAGCAGATTTAGCACAGAGTGTTCACACGTCATATTACAAATTCAGAACAGGAGACTTAATACAGCAGGCCTGATAAACACTGGAGGCCTTCTCTAGTCAACACATCATCTCCTCTCATGTGACATGCTGTGTTGAATCGGGCACAGTCGAGTGTTCACTGACGCACACCCTGCCTGTCTGTTCACTTAGACTCATTGTTTTCTACACACAGTGACAGCTAAGAAACTCACATCAGGTCTCAGGCAAGTTATTTTTTTTACATCTGTAATTCAAGTACCCAGCAGATCCTGGAGCGGCTGCTGTAGCAGGGCCAGTATAAGATCCCAATCATTATGTAGCCGCATAGTTATTTCCATTTTCAGTGAGGGATCAGATTAACCAAGCTGTCACTCTGGTTTGTGTCAGGAGCGAAATAACGCCAGCCACTGAAAATGCTCCTCTGACAAGTGGAGTCCTGTGGCGTACACATTCTTAGTCACCCTTCAGGAGCAATCGGGTCCATAAATAATCATTACTCATGACAGAATGGGATAATATAGCTCGCACTAAAATATTTAGGAAGACAACACATGACCTAGTTTTATGATCTACAGCAGAGATTTCCAAACTGTTGGATTACCCTGAGGAGATACGATTGGTGAACAGTTGCACTCCCATTGTTCATCATAACTTATGACAAAAAACATCATTAAATGGGCCTGCCCAGGTTCAAATCTGCCCTGTGGTTCCTTTCCCGCATGTCGTTCCCCACTCTCTCTCTCTCTCTCTCTCTCTCTCTCTCTCTCTCTCTCTCTCTCTCTCTCTCTCTCTCTCTCTCTCTCACTGTCCTGTCTCTAAAAATAAAAAAGGCGTAAAAAGCTCAAAATAAAAAATCTAAACAAAACGTCATTAGTTTTGAATTTGATGGCTTGTTCTGACAGCTTGTCCTAACAGCACGCGATGTGGCGCGCTGTTTTTACCCCGACGCCCCGTATCTATTTCCTCTCTGTCGCTCGCCTAGACGGACGAAGAACGAGGAAGGAGGGGGCTCTACAAGGCACTGACGCTCGCTTTTCTCACTCAACAGAGCTTGTAGGGTTGTTTACGAAGGGGAGATAGAGCTGCATTGATAATATCCACATCATGATTGAAATGTTGAGCTTTGACTTGTGTCAACACCAGAGAAAAACGTTTTTCCGCTAACCGCGAGCCATTCATTGACGAGCCTTTGTGTTGTGATTTGATTCTACAGCTCCTGACATTAGATGTCATATTGTTTGCAAGGGAAAACTGAAATTCACAGAGCACAAAGAATTATACATTTAACAGATGCAGTGTGGATAGCCAAAGATATATAACGCTCGCGTTCACAGTTGGATTTCAAACGTATCTGTCAATGTGTAAGCGTGATTTGAGAAGACTAAAGGGCCAAAAAGCAGTCTGGGAGCTCCACATAGACACACAGTCAGACGCCTCTGTTACGACCTCTGAATACGGTACGGGGGGGTCACTTTGTCCCCCCATTATGCCTCTCATTCAGATTGAAGGCGAAACGTCACGCTTGAAACAGCAGTCTGAATAGGGTTATGTCTTCCCCTTCTTATTATTTTGTATAATTATTTTCAATATTGTTACAGCTGCTTATATTGTTGTTGTTATTGTTTGTATGTGTTTGTCACTGTGTTTATTTCTGTCTGGAAGGTGGTACTTTAGAGTTTTGGTGGTTCATGGTCTGAAAAGTAATGTAACCTTTGACCTACAGACTGTCTTATCAGAAAAAAAAACTACGTCCATGAATGTGTTTTCTTACACAAGCTGAGATCCCTGTCTAAAGTTTGATTAGTTCCTATCTTACACTGATGCATTGTCTGCCATGCTGTCTTTGCTCTGTGCTCCTTCATTAATCTTTGTTATTGATTCTCTTTATCTTGTTTGTCTCTCCTGTTTGTTTACGTAAAAGTTGACCTTGTGTCTGAATAAAAACAGCTGATTCTCATTTCTCTCTCTCTCTCTCTCTCTCTCTCTCTCTCTCTCTCTCTCTCTCTCTCTCTCTCTCTCTCTCTCTCTCCACAGAGGTCTTTGAGGAGCTGACCGTCGCCGTGCAGGAAAAAGACTCGTTGTCGTCAGAGCTGCACGTGCGTCACATCGCCATCGAGCAGCTATTCAAGAACTGTGCCAAGCTGCCGTGGCTGCAGATCAGCAGGGCCGGAGTCAAAGCTAGCAGCAACAGCAGCGGCCCTGTGGAGTGAGGAGTGATCTGAAGGCGGACGAACACTTGAACAAACTGTCTGAAAGAACCTTCATGTGCCCTGTGTGACTTTACAGCACCATGGTGACATTTAGGTGTTGGATCCACATTAGAGCAGCATTAAGGGCTGAGTGGACATGGCCTCTCCTCTCGTCGTTGCAGTGATGATGCAAGGATTAATGTAGAATTGCTGTTTAAAACGAACTGCTGGTATGAACTGAATTACAATTCATGGACCCAGAATGCACGCTGATAGCAGCTGGAGACGAGTCCTAGCACAAGAGGAAGTTCTTTATTGGACATCGGCCTAAAAGAGTATTTCAAAGATTCATCGCGTATAGACTGAATCTGACTTCAGTGATTTCCATTTGGTTTCATGTTTTCTTTGGTTTGACTTTGCAGTCAAACATTTTTGAGTGTGTGGTCATGTCAGACATGGCTGTTTGAAAATGGGTTTTAACACTCTTCATACACCTCCATGTGCTATCTGATGGTGTGTACAGTATTTGACAACACAGCTTAGATGAATACTTGCTGCAGATTACAGGGGCAACGGTCGTATGAGCATTTCAAGTGCATTGCAACTAAAAATAGATGTGTAAACTGTAGACTGCATTAAGAAGCACATGCGCTCCTTTGGGGGGGGGGGGGGGATAACCTAAAGCCTTGGGTAAGCTGTCCGATGTCTATCATGTTCAAGCACTGCCAAGCGTAGTGTTTGATTGCTCTCCTAATGGGAAAGAATTAGCACCATTTTATTTTTTCCTCTAAGCCGCTCAAAGAAACATAAAGGCTTCAAAAATAGAGTTTCATCCTTTCCTTGAAAAGACCCTGATTAGACGAGTACATGTTTAACATTTTGATGTCTTAATCGGAGAGACTGAAGTGACGTGGAATAACATCTGATAGATGTGAATCATCCTTACAAATACAGGTTTCTTTTAAATAACAGAAGTTTTAAGGAATTAGGGTGCAGAAAAACGAAGCATTCAAAGCTGGAACTGAGAGGCAAACAAGAGTTAGCTAGATTTACATATATATGATACGTGTTTAAAATAAAAAGCCAAAGCCACTCCCCTGAACACACCAACGATGACATGCAACATGAGTGTAGCAGGTGGACTGTGACGCTCCAGATGAATACAGGCGAGCAGTCGGAGATTTAAATATATATCTTTAAGGGTTGATTTGTCAGAGCCTTTTATTCAAATATTTCCACGGAGATCTAAAGAGAATTTTTAACAGATTTAACAGAATGAACTTTAAATAAATGGCACTCCTTTGTTTTTAAGACAACATCCAGAAGTAATCTAAAGCAACAAAGACCAATCAAAGTGTTCAAGCTAACGGAGCTTTACCGGCTGTGTGGGGATGTCTTTATCGTCTATGAACGAACTTTGTAGGAGCAGTTTATCAAGCAGCACGTCGATATCTCCGCTAACAAAGCCTCTGAATGTTAAGAGAGCTGCTACAAGGGAACGTTCTGTCTATCTCAGCTTTGGTTTTATCGTAGCTTTTATTGCCGCTGACATTTACTTGATACTTGTTTTCTATCCTAAAGCTTTCAAGCACAAGTCGTACGCAAAGCTCTAAACTAAAACGAGCGCTATCAGATGAAGAGAGTTTGATCTGATGAAAGAGAAATCCAGCTGCCAAACCAAAGTCTGAACATTTTCTGTTCATGTGTGAACATCAAGCATTTGACTTGGATTGAATTAAAAAGAGGACGTTGCAATACCAAACCGATTTCAAACACGTGGCTTAGTGATGATTAACGTTTGTCTTTTTGTTCTCAAAGTGTCGGACATCATTCGTTCTCAAGCACATGTGGCGTATTTGTGTTTTATTTATCTTTTATATTGTTCAATGATGGGCTCGCCCTCTCTCCTGTATCGATGTGTGAGAGCTAAGTGAGATGTCGCAGCAATACGAACACGATGGTTAAGAGTCTACTGTGCCTCTGGAGGTCCCTGAGTTTTAGAACAAAAGGAGACAAGGAAGGACTTAAGGGATAGTATTAAGAGTCAGTGTGGCAGGAAGCCTGCAGTCGTATTATTCAGAAACCCTATGCAAGAAAGTGAGAAATAAATCAGAAGCCTTATCGAGTAGAAAATATCTCAAAGAATATTAGTCCGTCTACGTTCTCCTCTGAGGACTCACAGAGCGAGTCGAGTATTAAACGCTGGTGAAGGACGAGGTCAAAACCAGAAAGATGCTTTAGAAAAAGTCCGCTTTGTCAGTGTTTCTCTTTTGAGCTCTCTTTGTAAGAGATTTAATGTATTTGACCCCTTTTAGGGTTAAAGGTTTTAGCTTCATTTTAAACTTTAAACTGTTTGTATCTGTCTTCAGTGTGCTTGGATATTTGAGAGTATTCAGCTTTCTGGTCCTTAGAGCAACCTTCCCTCATTTGATCCTCAGTTGTGTGTTTTTTTTTAATGTGTGTTTTTATGAATGCTGTGTTCTTGCATACTGTGGAAACATGCCTGGGCTCGTGCCGCAGGCTGCCTAGCTTTGCTTTTTCTCTCTTGGTGGTTTCTTTTTCTTTTACTGGAGATGTAAGTAAACCTGTTACACTTGCACCTCCCTCCTTTTTAGACTTGACTCTTTTGTTCATTTGTTTTCAAGGCTGCATTTGTGTGGTGTGATGCATTTCTATTTATTCTGTGTGTTCAAGGACCGAAAACAGGCTGTGTGGTTTGTGCTTAAGTGACAGGTTGTATTTTGTAAAATATTTCAATCAAATAAAAATATTTTTTACTACATGTTGTGGTTTCTTCTGGATTGTGACCCAGCTGTAGGGATGTGAAAGGTCTGGTGCTGCAGTGTTGCCTGTGTGTGTGTGTGTGTGTGTGTGTGGGGGGGGGGGGGGTATTAATATTAATGCAGATTATTTAAGGAGATTGTGACTGCAAATGTTGCATACCTAGTCCACACTCTGCCTGAAAACATCTATTTAATTTCACTGCATTTAATCATGTCTTTGTGACACACTTTGTCAGAGCTCTGACGAAGGTGAGAGGCTGAAACATGTCGGTCTAATTAGTTAATAAAGTTGATCTTCATACTACAGGTGCTGCTGGAGCTTTCTGATCTCTTCAAGCCTTTCTCTCTCCTTGCACCTTGATAGTCGGTGAAAATGTGCCAGAAAATCCCACTCTGCTTCTTTTTATGACTTAAAACGTTTAACAATCAACGAGTCTTCAGTTAATTTGTGACTGCATGATTTTAAAAACTCCGGCCCGTTAAATTCCACCTTTAATTCATTCAGAAAACAAATAGTCCTGCAGTATCGTCCCAACATTTACATTATAGGAATATATAAAAACACAAAGGCTGAAATACTAAAGTTTGACTCAAACATCAATGAATAAATAGAATAAAGAGAACAATCATGCCTCAGTGGACTTTTTTAGTTACACTGCAAAAGAAAGTAACTGACAGCATGTTGCATTGTGTGGTACGTGAACCTTTGCTGCCCCCTTGTGGACAAAAAAACTTTGAACTACAACGACCCAGGTGTTTATAAAGAGGATCATTTCCGGGAAATACACCAGCTTCACAGTAACTGAACAGCACGTGATGAAATCATTTAACAACCTTTTTTGTCAACAACATGATTTTTAAAGTAATTCTTATTTCATAATAAAACAGACTGGATATAAATCACATTCATACATACAGGTACATCTCAATAAATTAGAATATCGTGGAAAAGTTAATTTATTTCAGTAATTAAATTAAAAGTGAAACTCGTATATATATTGTGGATTAATTGCACACAAAGTGAAGTATTTCAAGCCTTTATTTGTTTTAATCTTGATGATTATGGCTTACAGCTCATGAAAACCCCAAAATCAGTATCTCAGAAAATTAGAATATTGTGAAAAAGTTCAATATTGTTGAACTTGCAAACACCTGCATGGTTCGCTGAGCCTTTAAATAGTCTCTCAGTCTGGTTCAGTAGGCTTCACAATCATAGGGAGACTGCTGACTTGACAGTTGTGCAGAAGACAGTCATTGACGCCCTCCACAAGGAGGGTAAGACTCAAAAGGTCATTGCTAAAGAAGCTGGCTGTTCAGAATGCTGTATCCAAGCTTATTCATAGAAAGTTGAGTGGAAGGAAAAAGTGTGGTAGGAAGAGGTGGACAAGCAACAGGGATAACCACAGCCTTGAAAGGATTGTCAAGCGAAGGCCATTCAACAATTTGGGGGAGCTCCACAAGGAGTGGACTGAGGCAGGAGTCAGTGCATCAAGAGCCACCACGCACAGACGTATCCAGGACATGGGCTACAACTGTCGCATTCCTCGTGTCAAGCCACTCCTGAACCAGAGACAACGCCAGAAGTGTCTTACCTGGGCTAAGGAGAAAAAGAAGTGGTCTGTCGCTCAGTGGTCCAAAGTTCTCTTTTCAGATTAAAGTAAATTTTGCATTTCATTTGGAAATCAAGGTCCCAGAGTCTGAAAGAAAAGTGAAGAGGCACAGAATCCAAGTTGCTTGAAGTCCAGTGTGAAGTTTCCACAGTCAATGATGATTTAGGGAACCATGTCATCTTCTGGTGTTGGTCCATTGTGTTTTATCAAGTCCAAAGTCAAAGCATCCGTCTACCAGGAAATTTTAGAGCTCTTCATGATTCCCTCTGCTGACAAGCTTTATGGAGATGCTGATTTCATCTTCCAGCAGGACTTGGCACCTGCTCACACTGCCAAAAGTACCAATACCTGGTTTAATGAACATGGGGTTACTGTGCTTGATTGGCCAGCAAACTCACCTGACCTGAACCCCATAGAAAATTTATGGGGTATTGTCAAGAGGAAGATGAGAGACACGAGACCCAACAATGCAGACAAGCTGAAGGCCGCTATCGAAGCAACCTGGGCTTCCATAACACCTCAGCAGTGTCACAGGCTGATCGACTCCATGCCACGCCGCATTGATGCAGTAATTCATGCAAAAGGAGCCCCAACCAAGTACTGAGTGCATATACAAGAACATTCTTTTCAGAAGGCCGACATTTGTGTACTAAAAATCTTTTTTTTACTGGTCTTAGGTAATATTCTAATTTTCTGAGATACTGATTTTGGGGTTTTCATGAGCTGTAAGCCATAATCATCAAGATTAAAACAAATAAAGGCTTGAAATACTTCACTTTGTGTGCAATTAATCCACAATATATATTTGAGTTTCACTTTTGAATGAATTACTAAAATAAATTAACTTTTCCACGATATTCTAATTTATTGAGATGCACCTGTATATGCTCCTAACAGACAAAAGACACAAGGGCACTGAACACAAAGGGAGAAATAAGAACTAAAGAATAAACAACATGACTTCAAAATATCACAGTACACAGAATTGTGTAGCTGTACACTGTAGTCGTCCATTGTAACTGTGAATAATACTCACCTGTGTCACTGTTTTCAGAAGGTTGTTGGTATCCCACCAAGTTCTAACATAATGTTAACCTGATGCAGAAGAGCTGGAAGCAGCTTGGTTCACTTATCTCCGACCAATCAGTAGTTACCACATCTCATGATTTTATCACATCAGTGGTGTTGACTTTGATAGAATATCATAATACACTGTACTTTTTATTTTGGGGCCATGTGTGCCTTTATTAGAGAGGACAGAGAGAGAGACAGGAAGTGTTGGGAGGAGAGAGTAGGGGACGACATGCAGCAAAGAGCCGAGGTCAGTTCAAACCTGCGGCTGCCAAGGACGATTTTTATTTTGTAGACTTTATTAATCCCTGAGGGAAATTCTGGTTTTACATTCTGTTATTGAGAGACATGCTGCTCTGGGAGCGCACCAGGGCAGTTGGGGGTTCGGTGCCTTGCACAAGGGCACCTCAGCAGAGCTCGGGAAGTGCCCTAGCGCCTCTCCAGCTACCAGGCCAACTTCCATATTATGGTCCACATCGGGACTTGTACCGGCGACCCTTCGGTTCCCAACCCAAGTCCCTACGGACCCAGCAACTGCCGCCCCAAACCCTATGTACATGTAGCACACAACATTACCACTAGGCCATCTGGCACCCCAAAACTCTGTACCTTCTGTCCACTGATTTTCACATCATAAACCTGCGTAGTCTTAAATACAAATATGAATCTCCCTCCTTCTCCATTCCTGCTGGAGGGGTACCTGATATAATATTGTTTGGACCCAGCTGTTTCTGTAAGTGAAAAATGAACGTGTAGCTTTCTCCTGAACCGACCTCCAAAACCTTCCCTACGCAGGACAAGAGTAAAAAAGAAGTAGATGATTAACTTCCTGCTACACACATCCCTCCAGCATTCAGCGCTTCCTGATCAAATGTATTTGTATGTGTATGTAAAACCTTCACGTGTATTTTCCAGGCAAATATTTTGATTGTGTTGATGATTGTTTTACATGCTTCTTCCCTGTTATTTCCATTTCCCATCTCTCTTTGGTATTTTCTGCCTCTATCTTGGTTTCTCATAACATCTTGTACAGTTTTGAGGTTTCTCTGTTTTAACTTTCTTTATTTTTGTTCATAGATTCTAATAACCCATGCGCTCTCCTGGGGAGAGGCATAAATGTCTTTTTATGCCTTTATAGGAGAGATAGGACAGTGGATGGAGATGGAAATTAGGGAGAGAGAGAGTGGGGAACTACATGCGGGAAAGGAGCCACAGGTCGGATTTGAACCCGGGCCGCCTGCTTGGAGGACTACAGCCTCCGTTCATGAATGGTGCACTAACCACTGCACCACCAGCGCCCCAGAATGCATGTTTTTTAATTGAATTTATCAAATGTACGGATTATGTTAAGCGCAATTGAGAGAGCTTGATGGTGTGGAGCTAATAACAACAAAAAGTACACATTTAAAAAAGAAAAAGGCTGAGAAGAAATTACCAAAATGCAGTCGTTCGTCTATCAACTGGAAGGTCGGGGGTTCGATCCCCAGATCCTGCAGCTACATGTCCGATGTGTCCTTGGGCAAGACACTTAACCCCAAGTTGCTCCCGCTGCTTCGTTGACGTGAGTGTGTCGTTTAGTTCATTCTGATGGTCACTTTACACAGCAGCCTCTGCCATCAGGGTGTGAATGTGTAGGTGTGACCTGCGGTGTAAAAGCACTTTGAGTAATCAGAGGACTAGGAAAGAGCTACACAAGCTCAAGTCCATTTACCACTTTAAAAAAAGTAACTTAAGAGGGTCACTTGGGTAGATGTTATCAAAAGAGTGTAAAGCTTGAATTGAATTCACTCAGAAAAAAGGGGAGAGGAGAGATTTGCAGATGTCAAATAATAGAAATGAAACAATTTACTCCACAGTTAAGATATTCTTCTTATAACACATTATATGTTTATCATTTAAACTGTGTGAACATTACTGAATTTTAATCCCATTAACTTTCAAACTTAATTTAAATGACTTGATAAATGTTTCATCAAAATTTGCACAGAAAGAAAAATGATAATCAAAAATCTTTATCAGTAGATGGATGTCATGCATGAATGCAACATAAAGTCAAAGCCATGTTTTTTTTTTTGTGCATTTCTTCCAAATATAAATACTTCCAATATATCTGAGCCGTGAGGAGTAGGTGGTTTTCAGATGTTACGATCAATTACATCACTACAAGCAACCATTGTAACAAACAAAAAAACACATGCTGCTGACACTGTGAGTCATAATAGTAAACCAGTATGACTCACTTACAGGCAAACACTCGACCAATGAATGCGGAGCATTAATTTGTTTACAACCAATGGGAGCGATCGGGGGGCGGGGTTTCTGATGTAGCGGGCTGGCTGGAGCTACAACTGTATCTGGCCAACTTCCCCCTCACCATTCATTCTCACCCACATGCTGGAGGGACCACTTTAAGAAAGGGTAGGTCTGCTGTTTGCCTCACTATATGAGACTTGTGCGTCTTAACGTGAACGGACCATTGAGAAAACAACTCAATATGATCATTTCTAACTTTTGTGACTGAATATATGGTCCAGTTGCTGTGTTCGTTAGCCACATGTAGCTATGAACGTTAACCTAGCTTACGAGCTAATGCTTATAGGCTAATATTGACTTCAGGAAATACACGTAATGTACATACAAGTGGCAAGGGGATATATTTAAATGCATTACGTTGCGAATGATGTGACTTTGATGGTTACTCGATCGGAGCTGCTTTAATACATCCACGTTAACGCTATGTTAGCACAACTAGCTCGCTAGCATCAGTCCTGTTATTTAGGTGTGTGGCGTGGCTAACCGGAACTACTACGTCACAGCCCGCCTTCTGAGACAGACCGTTAGCTGAAGTCAAAAACACTACTGGAATAATCACCATGGCAACATCGGACTCGCTGTAACAAACATTTTATCAAAAGTATTTATTTAGTTTATTTTAAAAATCGCTGAAACAAACAATATTCTTATTAAATATGTTAAAATGAATTTAAATAAAATAAAAAATGTAAAAATAGTTATATAATAAGCGTAAAAGTTACAGTACATATTCAGATTGTTTAATGAAAGGCAGCTGTAAACAGGAGAGTTCAACCTCGATTTAAAGATGAGTTTCAGCAGACCTGCAGTTTCCTGGGAAAATTAAGCAAAAAACATTTCCAAAGTTGCTGTTTTTAAGTTTTTCTGTAAGTAATAAAATGCTCTTGTGACTGTTTTTTACTTTGATTACTAAGGAGTCTTGTTCAGTCTTTTCCCCCACACCTTTAGCTTCTTTTTTTTTACTGGCTGTGTGTACTTTTAATGTAGAAGAAAACCATTGTGTGACCTGTGTGTGATACGTTGTGTAATGATACTTTACACTTTATTTCAGACCCATAGGTCCATATCATTTTAATAAAAGCACAAGAAATATAAATACAGGACATTAACAAAGGGATATAATCCCTACATTTCAGTTTTTCCAGAAACGCAAGGAATACCTTGTGTCACTTAGTCTGGGCTGAGTCAGTGACGTAAATGTATACATCATTTCTCAGCACAGCATGAAATTTGGAGACATAATTAGAAACATACACCTGACTTGCACTCGTCCATCTTGGTAATTTAAGAAATATTCGGAATACCACCTGTAACTTTTTCATTTTAGCTTGACTGTAATTGCACCACAAGTGAGCAGTATACAGCGGAGTACAGTAAGCTCTAAACAGCTCAGTTTTAACGTTGTCTGTGCACATTTGAAATTTGCGTTCCAGCATATTAGCTTAGATAGTGTTATCTGCTATCAGTTGTGAAGAGGTTTATTGCAAATGAGAACAAGACAATCTCAACAATTGTGTTAAGAGACTCCTTATACAGGCCTCACCATCTCCATAATCGGCTTAAATCTTACCATGAGAAAATCCCCGAGATTAATTTAAATGTCAACAACACTGGGTTACTGCTGTCATTGAGCTGCTGCTCATCTGATTTATTGTTCTGCTTACAGAGGCTGTATGGATGTAATGAAACACATGTGAAATATGAGGAGAGAAATCGCAGCTGTGGTGTTTTTCCTGAAGAGGCTTGTGAAGCGAGGGGAGAAGTTGGAGGCAGAGAAGGTGGAGCTGTTTGTTGAGAGGCTGGCTGTCGCTCTGCAGGAAAAGCTCAAGGGTCACTGGTACCCTGAGAACCCAAGCAAAGGCCAGGCCTACAGGTGCTGATCTGTCTTTTCATATTTTTAACTTGCAGGCAGCTTCTGGCAACCTCCCACATTATTTATGTGATATCTAAAACTGAACTTTTCTTTCTGTGCCCTTCAGGTGTATCAGAGTGAACAGGCTCCACAGGCAGGATCCAGAGCTCCTTCGGGCCTGCCATGAAAGCGGGGTTCAGTACAGGGACCTGGGTCTACCTCATGAACTCACATTGTGGGTGGACCCTGGGGAGGTGTGCTGCAGGTGAGACTTTGTTGCTATGTAAATGTTGTAATACTTGTTCAAGCTTTATACACTTATCGCAGTATAGAGCAATCTTATTCCACATCGCACGTTTTCCACATATTGTGCAGGCCTAGTATGCACATAAATCCTGCTCAGACTGTAATTGTTTGTTTTTGTTTTCAGATATGGAGAACAAAATCACTTCTTCTCAGTGGCCAGTTTCTCGAATGATGACAAGGAGGACAAAGATGTCGCAAAGAAGGTGACAAGTGCTTTGGAGAGGGTGACGTCAGACTATCACTCAGGTTCTTCATCGGATGAGGAAGGCATGCGCGCTTCCCCCCCTTACTGTCCCCAACAGCCGCTCTGCTAAACAGGTACGGACTGATACGTTTTAATATTACAGTGATGTGAAATGTTATGGAGAGGAATGGAAATGTAGGTCTTGTGTTTCTGTAACATCGCTTTGTTCTGTTACAATTTGTTATTTTGTTCAACGCTAATTACTTGTATCTGCTGACAGTTCATCAGGAGTCAGACCCTAAGAGGTGTCTAGAACAAGGATTTTCTGTGTTGCAGTCAACGGCAGCCTCTTACATGTTCATTTCTTTTTAGACAATGAATCCTGCCGCTCCTACGTGGCACCCTAAGAAGATGACACCAGGGAAAGCTCCCATGTTTCCACAGCCTCACTTCACTTTCCATCCTCGCAGCAGAGCTCCTCACACTCACAGGCCCACCCTGTGGGTCCCTCCAGGCTACAGAGGAGGATACTGGGACACTAACCAACATCTGGCACATTGTTACAGTTAGAATCATGGTGCTTATCGATCACAATGGACTGAAGACAAGTTGAGGATGACCGACTGACCAATGTTTTTTAAACAGGAATTTTTATAGCTCAAATAATGTTTTTGACTGAAGTCCTTTTTGCACTTTAGACCATTTGTTATAGTCTAAATCTATCACTTGTATTAAATTAGATATTGGAAGTGGAATACTACACATGTAGACTTAACGTAATGTGTTTTATACAATGGGGGACGTCCACCTAGTGTCCTTTGTAATGAAATGTTTTATTTATTCATAGTGAAGAATTGTCCGATGTATAGGCTAAAAATTAATGGAGTTTTATTAAACACAATTTCCAAGCATCATAATGCTTTATTTATTCTGATGGCATTTCTCGGAGTTCCTTAATGGTTGCGGTTGAAAGTTGTTGGTTTTCTTCTTCTGGTAGTTTTGTTGTTTATCTTTAACTTCATGCTGACGTGTTGAGAAAAGAGTCAGCGCTTTGTTACGTGGGTGTTTGTGACCCACTGTTCAGATGGAAAATGTTTATATGTGAAAAAGTTCTGTAGCACTACTCAAATGGTTTAACATGCATTATGTGATCATGTTTAGATTCACACTAATATTATCTAGGTATAATCCTGAAATACTTTAAGCACATTAATAATACTCCATACACTTCTTATTCTATGTGGCACCAGTGATCATGTCAAATAAAACTTTTTAACTATCTTAATGGTTTGGCTGCATCATGGACAAGTCAAGAGTCAGTACGTATATAATCATGTCACCAAAATATATGAACACCTGTGGACTGTACTCGGATCATTCAGAGCTGTGTTGGAGGGAGAGATGAGCTTGTGACTCAGAAAAAAACTTGACAAATTCTTTTTAAAATCTGAAAGAGGGAACATTTAAAGTCACCTATAAGATGCATGTTTTTGATGGTTGGTCCACCAAATGTATGTTTCATCAGGTCCCTGTTATATTTTCTGTTTGTCTGTTTATCAAGATCCCTGTCACGGTCTGTGTTAAACAGTAGCTATGCACTTTCTGTAAGTAAACACTAAACTCTATCATTATACATGTTAAAAAACGTGACTATTTTACCACTCAACGTCCAACGACAAACTCGCAGTATAAACTGTGTCATCAGTGACGCGCTTTGAGTGTGGGCTAGTGCAGTGGTTCCCAAAGTGGGGGTCGCAAGATTCCTTCCAAAAACATTTAAAAATGGTTTAAAATTGCGTATTTCACCCATTAATTTGACAATGTATACAAAAATATGAAGCTGTTTGGGCTATTGTGTGGTGTTCTAATGCCAGTGTTTGAAGATGCCTAATAGTGTGCGTGGCTGCGTACAATGTCAAATGTTTTAAGCACCTCCAGGGACAATGGGGGTCCCCAGTCTCTAGCACCGTTGTATTGGGGGTCGCGGGCTGAAAAACTTTGGGAACCCCTGGGCTAGTGCACGCAAAGGCGTAGAGAACTAGCAGGGAGACAGGGAGGCGTGATTGGTTCATCAAATTGTCCTTTGAATTAAGCTAGTTCTACAGAGAGGCAACAAAAGACGACCCTCTGATGACTGTGGAGTAGAGACAGTCTGTTGTTTTTCTGAGGCAGCATATCAAAGATAATGTAAAGCACCAGAAATTGCTTCACATTCCTTTAGAATTTACTGATTACATACAAGTAATTGCAATTAAACGATTACAAATGTGACATAGGAAAAAAAATGACCTAACAATAAAACTAATCACAAGAAAATAAAAACACTATACACACATTTGATCTGTTTTGATTGAAATAAAATGTGGCCTGAAAGGTTTGGAAACACTTACAGAATCATGAAAGTGTAAAATGATATATTGACAATATACTAAACTATAATATGATAATTGTTATATAGAAATATCTCATAAAAATACATGTATATTTAAAGGAAATTGGTTTATGAATGTTCCAGTCGTTTTTGAATGAGGGCTATTTTTCCTATGGTGGCAGGGAGAGCCACTTGCCTGGACGAGATTTCCATATAAGGCACCTTGGGAACAGTGCAGCTTCTTCTCCCCACCGGCAGAGGGCGACACTGACTCTTGTTTTGGAGCTCCGTGTGTCACGTGACTGCCTGCGGCGCGCTCCGCTGTGCACCTGCAGAGAGCGGAGGAGGAGGAGGAGGAGGAGTGGAGTTTGGATGCTTTGGTCGAGCTGTGTCCGCCGCTTCTCACTCGAATTCAGCACAAGTTCTCGGAGCAACTTTCAGCGGAAGAAGTAGTGGAATATCTGGACCAGGAATGGAGCTGTCGATAACCCGGGTGTGCTGTGTTCTGCTGAGCCTGTTTACAGGTAAGTTTAATTAATTAAAACCACACAGTCTCTCGACTATTTTGATTCTAATGAGACGGCGGCGAGTAACGTACAGCCTGTGGTCAGCCACGCACTCTAACGTTAGCCACAAGCGTTGACATGGCAACTCGCCTTTTTTCGACAAGTTAGAAATACTGTTAACTTTAATTTACGTTTACCTCAAAGTTAGTGCGAGTTACCTGTTCAAAGGTCAAACTAACCTCATTTGTAAACACGTAACACTTTTCCCACAGGGGAGAAACTCTGACGCAAGGTCAGTTTAACAGTTGGGTTAGCTAGCACACCAAAACAAGCGTCCACACATTTTACATTTCAGAGGTTACCCGAAACTGTTCCTCGTTAAAACAGGCGAACTGGAGGACGAAATGAAAAACTTTAATAACCTTTTATGAATCAAAGTTTGCTTTTTGTGGTCGAATTTGTGAATGGGGTTTTGGTTAAGCATCATTTTTCATGATTAAAAGCCATATCGGCTAACGGAATGAGGTGCATTTTCTCACATAGGGCGAGTGAATGGTCATTGAAATGTTTTGCACATTAGGTTCCCTCATTAATTAGATGGTGGATGATTTTTAAGACTTTTCCTGACTGGTTTTTCTCCCGCCGTGTGAACTCTGTGGCTTTATCTGCTGGCGGTGAACACAATAGCTTGATCCGCTTTTTAAACCTGTGGCTGCAGGACTTCAAAGTGCTGCCCTTTTTTTTGTCTGCCATCTGCTGACCCCCTCCCTCCCCCCTAAATCTAATGCCATCACATCTAACTTTAACCACATGTTTCCCCCTGTTCTCAGCTTTGTTTTGGTTAATTTACATATTCACACGTTCTGGTTTCGACACCATGATTTGATGCAGGTTTTGACCCTGATCTAAGAAGGTTTCTGTTTGTTCATGCTGCAGGTGGGTAGATTACAGCGTGGGAAGAGAAACCTTTGATCAGCATAGTTATTTTTAAACCTCCTTTGCTTGTGCTCATTTAAAGTCGGGGATTTAAAGTTGAAATTGAGGTACTCTTCCTCTTAAAGGACACCCAAAATCTAGTTTGGGCACACCTACTTTCTTTTTATGTAGCTGCTTCACTCAAGAAATCAATCAGGATTTTTTATTCAATCAACAAATCTCATTTTTTTGTTATGGGAAAAGGACACGACAGGTCAAATATTCTAGTCTCTGATTCAAATTCAAATCTTGTGGTTGTTCTGATAGTGAGCCATCAGCGCAACACATGAAACGTAGCATATGAATGTTTTTTCCCCGTATATATTCCTGTAATTATAAATTCCTGAAACTATCTCTCATAATGATGCTGATGATAATGCCGTAGGTATGACTCTTAATTTCCTCTGTTGTTTTGTTCATTGTAGTACAGTTAATTGAATGCACATGGGCGTGGCCGTTTAGTGTTCTGGTATTTACAGTGAAACCAGCAGATCACTCCTCCTCCCACTCAGAACAATAATGTGAAACTTTTGCAACAGGATTGTCCCTTTGCTTCGATCTGTAGCTGAGTTATTGGAATATTTTCTGAGGTTTTCATGGGAAGCCACAGAAGCCACAGGTCAGGGAAATGACATTCCAGTATGCTGATTAGTGGAAAAACCGCATGTAATGAAGTAGTTCTTTGTTGAGTGTCATCCAGCACATCTCTGCATTGAAAAAGCTGGGGCACCGAGGGTAATATAAGGTTTACATAGTGTGTGTGTTGTTTAGCCTTCTTTTGTCTCATGACTCACATTGTTGTGTCCACTAGTTTGGGCTCATTACCATCTTAATGGCATCACGGCCTCGTCATTTGGGCGCTGTTCCACTTCAGCAGACAACAACAGTATCTGCCAGACTCGAAGCATTCTTTTAACATGGCGGAGAAGTACACAACAATGTGCAAACCTCTCTTAAACTGAAAAATAACAAGTAGGATCTTTCTGCTCCATTTTCTTTGCTCCATTTGACCATGCTGCATGACATATCCTATCAAATAATGACAAAAGAAGTTGGAAAAAGGATAACTGCATTCCTTTACATCATAGTCATCATTTGGTCATCTTTAGTCAGTGTTGACTGTCGTCATTAGACCTTATTTTCCAGGTTATTGTGAAACCCATTTAAATGTGTGGCATTGTTCCCATGCTTTAGGTTAATTTATTGCAGACTTCTCAACAGTCTTAAACCTTTTGACTCTGCAATACAAAAGCTCCACCAGTTCCTCCAGTGATGTTTTGACTCACAGTGATGTCATTTCCGGGAGTTTTAAAGAATTATTTTTGGGCTTTTTATGCCTTTATTGTAGAGAGTTATGGGTTTCACTTCAGATCAATCTAAATGGGGTTATGCAAACAGTAATCTTCTGCAGCCAGTTCACTGCCGCCTGTGTGCATGCGTCACTCCTCTGATAAACTGCACGATACATGTAATGACATCATCACTATAGACTTACAACGCGATGACCAAAAAGTCTAGTCAATCTGCTTTCTGCTGCAGAAGGTTTGAAATCTTTAGCAGAAACAGTACTTGAATATTCATTCAGAAAAAGATAATTGGGAAAATCTTATTCATTGTCGTGATGATCATGAGGTATGTTACTGGTTATTTTTTATTGTTAAAAGTCAAGCTTACCAAACGCTTTAAGGCCAAGAAATGAAAAGACGACTTAGTATCTTTAATATTTTCAAGTTTACTTCATCAGACTTTAAACACTGAATAAAGATGCTGTTAAGTCCTCCCCACTCCAGTGTTTCTGGTGCCATCGTATCTGTTTCTTCCAGGAAATACTGTGTTTGTCAGTTTGCCCTGCCTGGTATGCCTGTCCTCTCCTTCCCTCTTATTAGCAGACACCAGTTGATGTTCTTTTGGCAGCGAGTCCGTATTGTACAGTTACTTTCTGTGCTACATTACTGTTTGATCTGCCCTGCTGCTCTCTCCAGTATCCAACCCCCTCCTATACGCCTTTCTGTTTGGGTCAGGAGTGAAGCCACTGACCTCGGGTAAACAAAAACCCGGTGAGCCTCGGAGCAGGCGCAAAACAGTTACCTGATAAGCCGACAACCAAAGGAGCTGGTTGCTTGGTTACCTTTTGAAAACAGATCCAGGGATTGTACTTGTGTGTGTCTATGTGTGTGCTCCGGTTTCTTTCGAAATGTACCCTCCCCCTTGCTTGTATTCAGTCATCTTTTTTCTCTTTTAGTTTGTCACAATAGCTGCTGCAGATGTATTGAATATCTAAACACTGAAGTGGTTTTTTTACGAGTAACTCCTGAAGGGAACAAGTCTTTTCACCCTTACAGCATTGTGCTTATATAAAAGACCTGTGGAGAGAGTTACAACCGGAGAAGATGGGTGGAGACATGAACTAAACCATTGTCATTGGCCCCATGCAGACAGTAATGACTTCAGGTCACAGTCAGTTGTCATGACCCAGCAGTCGAAAAACCCTTTTACCTCCTGTTGTCTGAAGCATGTTGCAGCCAAAGCTTCACCCCAACAGCCACCCACTCCGCCTGCAGCCACTTGTCCTTGGAAATGAAACAGGAACAAGTTGAATCTGATCACACTCCGGGGACACTGCTTTTGTCCTCCACAATTTGATGATGGGGAACAAGCGGGCATGAATATTCACAGCCCCTGACGTTAATATTTTAGCATGCCGGTTCTGTGCCAACTCCTGTACACTTACACAGGAGCGTGAAACGCTCATAACCCCCCTCCATTTCATATGTGAATACCTGAATGAACAAATTGCTGCCTTCGAGAGAATCGGTGAAAATGATTAATAGTGGTGCTTGTTTCTGAGTCCTGTTAATGGCCGTGCAGCCACTCTGTATTCAGAGCTCATTCTCTTTTCACAGGTATGGGGTAAAAATGCATGCTGGGCTGCTGCCAAAGCATTCTTACGGAGAGATATATTGGCAAGAATATGCTTGAATCCTGTTGGCCATAAAGTCAATGTTACAATGACAGATTTTTACGTCTTCTAACTTGTATGACACTTGACACGCTGCAGTATTGACCCACTCATTGAACCAGGTGACAAGAGGCATGCAAAGTATATCCAATGAGCTTTTCTCTGGAGGAATTTGTTTAAGGGACACTAATTAGTGGTTGATGACTTTTTATAGGTCATGCTTTAGTGTGTATGTGGGGACTAGGGGACCATGACTTATTGCTTCGACCTGGGGCTTGGTCAATTTGTTTTGTTTTTCCAATTAACCATCCTAAAATCAAAGGTAATATTTCAAATATACACTGACATGAAAACAAAAAAAGCTGCAACATTTCTAGTCCTTTGATAAGATAAAACCATTCTCATTTTGTAGTTTCAAAACTGTTTTTGATACCAAATAAAGCTTCACGGTTCTTCTTCACCGCCTTAAAACAGTTGTTATCAGGAGCTGCACATTATAGATCCATGGTGGCAATTCAGTGCAACTTGCTGTGTCGGTATCTGCTTTGGAGCGGAGAAGAAGAATAGTTTAAATAGTAAACAAGTGGACTTGTGACGAATTGTTCCATACAGAAACCATGTGGTATGTGGCCACCAAGTAAACATTTAAACTCTTTTACACGGTTCTCAACCAGTCAACTACAAACATGAAGAAGTCAGACAGAGACTCTGATGCACTTTGTTTATAATTTAGATGCAGATAATTCTTAGTTTGTTTATGTTAGGTGTCCAAGTGACCCAGATCTGATAATGTGTGCTGATGAGAGCGAGACAAAAGATAAAGAGAAGATAGTAGCCCTCGTATCTTTAGTATGACTGTTCTTTCTCAGATTATGTGTTGAACAGTGACGGTACTGAGGCAGAGACATTTCCTCTGTATTCATGTAAGCTATCAGTTAAAACAAGGTCACTGCAGTGCTGATTGTCCCCGCTCTCCTGAGTCCATCGGTCATCATCATGGCATCGCACTGTTAGGGCGATAAACAGCCCAACAGCACATTCATCACTTATCCACTTGATGCCTAGCTCTGCAGAACCCACAATGCCCTCTGCTCCTAATGAGGAATAATGGGCTCTGTGACAAATAAGCTGTTCACTGTGATGATAATAATGGTTTTCACATACCTCATATCTCAAATGAAGCAGAATATCATTTTTCTGCAGATAAACGCACAGAAGCAGAGCGGGCGCTGCACACCAGGCAGGGAAGGAGATTTGAAGGAGTGTGTTACAAAATGCAGAATAATTAAAATGAAAAATGATGCTGAACACTATTCACCTTTTGAAAAGAAGAATGTGTTATACTTAAGAAAAACTATTTGTCAACCAGACTTTGAACTATAGTATGAAAACAAGTGTTTCCTATTTTTTAATGGTGTATTTATTGTAAATGAATTAATTAATTCAACTCAGTGTCACCTCATTCAGTTAGCCAACTAGCTTTTATCCTACTGTTGTCAAAGTTGGATAACTATTTTATAACTAACAGGACTTGCTATAAAGTTTGGGTGCACTTTTCACAGCTGTTTTTAGGGATGGTGGATGATTGTCCCACAGCCAGTATTATGTGTCTGTGTGCCGCTCGCACCAGGAGACAATGTTTTTACAACCTGTAGATTGTCAAAGGTGATGTATTTTGGTTTAATTGGACTAATAATGCGGATGTGCTGGTTCGCTGGCAACACAGTTTTGTTCAAAAACCTAATCAGACAATCAATGTTTGTTTGAGCGTCTGGATTTGATTTTCAAGACGTGACTTGACTTAATATATAAGATTACGTCACAGGACCCACAAGACTAAATTGTAGCATTTAAAGCTCATTTTTATTGACTTTTAGGTTTTGAAAAATGCTCAACCAGATCGTTATGGAACCGGGTTTCGATCCCCATCCCTAAACGTGACAGGAAGAATGACAACCAGCAGGCGTTAAAATGATGTTTTTAAGTATTTTGATGAACTAAATGAAATATAAATGCAGTGGGATCATAAAGGGATCATAAAACAACTAACTTGTTTTTTGAATGACTACATTAAACCAAAGGGAAAAAAACAATGTAAAGAGGTAGGAGGCAATTCCTCATCATGTCTTCTGCTAGCAATAGCGTTAGCATAAGCATAGGCTAGTTTAGTGCCACCATGAGATAAGGGTATATGAGGTTAACGCAGTGAGACTCAGGACTGAACTTCAAAGTGCTAACATGCTAACTGAGTAGCCATTATTACCCGGCTGAGGAAAAGGGGTTTTTACAGAGTCATGTGCAACCATCACAGCCATTTTATTCAAAGCTGAGTTGAAGACCCTCTGATGGACATAGTGGCTGAGTAATGGTGCATGTTTTAGAAAGTAAGTGCCTGTATCCATGACAACACCAGTTTGCAAACCATCAGTTCCTCTCTGCCTGTACTGGAGTGCTCTATACTAATTTATTCTGACTACTTAAATATGGGAATTAGTTCCAATGCACATCTCTGCTTTGCTGAATTAGCATATACTCCAAAGTTAGTGTTCAGCTCTCTAATGCATTACTTGACCTCTGGTTCTTGCTTGAACTTTTGTTTCTTTCCACTCTTTTTGACTGTGTTGTTTTGCATAATATTCTCACGGCATATGAGCGACTCATCTCGGTGGGAAGATATGCAGTGTGGCAGGCAGGTCCCCAGGGTGCTGCATCTGCAGGCGCTGGTGTGCAGACTGCTGCTGCTTACCTGCTAGGTAGGGGTCAGCTCAGCTCTACACACGTCTGAGCCTCTGTTAGATTATCCTTGTGCACTGTTAAAGCACTGGGCTTAGTAGTAGGCAGCGCAGTGGGGAAAATAACACGTTATCATGTACAAAACAGACCTTACAATTTATTCTGACAGCACATCTTTTATTGCCGGTTGTGACATCCATTGACAGCATCACTCTGCAGATAAGCATTGTGTATTGTGTATGACACATTACTATCAGCTGATGTCCAGGCATTGTCTTACACAGAGCCGAGTTGTGGAAAGATGATTATATTTTCTCCTCCAGCAGTAAGCCCCCACTCTCACTGCTAAGAACATTAGAGTTAATTGTGTGTCTAATCTTGAAAAATACTATGGCTCAGAAAATAAGCGACAGAAGCAGAAGGTGGGGTGAATTTTGGGAGGAGGAGGAGGAGGAGGAGGTAAAGCAGCTGTTGAAGGAGCCATTTATAGCACCTCTATCTCATTGAAAAACATTACACATTGTCGACGGCTGTGAAAGAGGAAAATAAGAGTTGTGTGTAGAAAGCCTCTTCCTTGATTCAGTCCCACTTGATTTGTCTCCCTGCAGGGTTGACATTCAAGTCTGTCTTTGTCTCTGTCTGATGTTTGATCATCATGTCGAATCAGAAAGGTATGCTAATAACTCCTGTCCATAGAAAACAGGGATTTGAGATGTAAAATGCCTGTTGCCATGCACAGAATCCTAGCCTGAACACTTTTTACAGCCGTATCATTGCTTGTATTATAGATTGAAGAATTATATTACAGCGGTTGTGTAGGGAAATTTTATGATGCAGGCTGAATCTTGTTAGGAGCGTTAAGGGAGTATTGATACCAGCGGACACACAATTAGACCAAGAAAATCCAATTTCTTGTGACATTTGTTGCCTTCTAATCAAGCTGTTAAAAAAAAATGAAGCCGCAGACTACAAATCCTTGCAATTTAAATCTGTAAAGAGATTAAATATAAAATGTAGGTTTTAACGTTAGCCCGTACAGGCTCTGCGGCTGTATATCTGTTACAACATCTGTGCATTGTTTATATTGCAGCAAGGGAACTAGGACTGCACAATTAATCCAAATGGTATCAAAGATCACATCATAGCCAAGTGCAGTATCCAAATCCCAGTATCTGCAATGTTCTGATAAACGTAAAATGTGTCATTACACTTTTGTGATAAAGAATTGTATTCATGCATATTTCTCTCCAGCTGCAAGATTTGTTTTATTTATTTTAGGAAGATATGAAGGAAGGAGCACAACTGCAGGAGCTGGTGCGTTTTGGCAAAATGTCCCTAATCTCCTTTTTTTCTCCAATTTGAATTCAAGGAAACTCTTTGTTTCACGTTTCAAGAGCATTACATGAGATTAGATCTGATGAAACTTTTACCGTAGGGGGAAAACGGGGTCATTGCAGTAACAGTAAACAGAAATTACAGAAATTAAGTTCACAACTACAGCTTAGATCTTCAGGTTATGTAAAGTGTGGAAATGGTGGACCGCGAGTGACCGTGAGCGCCCCTTTGTAAATCACCTGAAGGAGGCTGTTCTGTAAATGCTGAGTGTTGATTCTGTGTCTCACCCTTTGCTTGATGTCATACATATTTTAACTCCATTTTAATGTTAGGACTGTGAAAAATACAAATGCAGATCCAACAGTTCGGATTCAAAACGTGAGCTTTTGGAAATTTCAGATTTTATGCAGAAAGTGTTGTGTTCTTTACACTGACAGGTTTCCTATAATTTGTGTAAAATAGCACTGTAACCGCTTGCATAAAAGGTCACAGTGAATTGTATTGTGACCCCTCCATTGTGATACATGCCTTATCACAGCCTTTCACTAAAATCTCTGGTATGTTACTTTGATTTCCAGTTAGAAGGGGTCAAAAAGTGGAGTCTTAATTTTTATTGCAGAATGAGTTTGAATGACTTCCATTTCATCACTTTGGGTTTTACAACCAGGTGTTCAAAACGAGTGTGGCGATCTGCCACTTCCCTCTCCTCCATTAACATTCATTAAAATGCTCTTTCTCTCATCCTCTGCTTATCACTCCTGGGTCTGGGTTGGCTCTTTAGGTATGACATACCAGGACGTCTGCTATACTATAGAGTATTGAAAAGGCTCAGCTACTGAACCTAATCAAGGTCAGCAAGCCACAACAGACGTTTAATTGCCGTTGGGCATCTCGCCGCCATGTGAGGAAATCAGCAGTTGGCTCAGTCATCCTCCCCAGAGATGAGATCGAACTGAAAATAGCTCTATGACTGTCCGGTTTATGATGGTCAAACCGCACATTACCACACAACCTAATGACGGGTGCTGCTGTTTTAATAAGCAGGTTCACAGGGACCCCAAGGCTGCAGTTGTTGCTGCTAAGTTCCTCAGGAACCAGCTGTTAAGTGTCTTAATGGAGCTCATGTATAATTCACGAGCACACACACAGCTGCGTGGCTGGCTCGCCTTCTCAGAGTGGCTGTTAATTGGAATGGGAAGAGGAAAGCCCGTACCACAACTGTTTTTTACAATGTGTAGGAGGACATCTCTTCTACAATTAATCCCTCTGTGTCAGGACATTTATCTCATGACATGAGACAGAGGATTGTTGATTTATTAACCACGGCTAGAACTGTAACACAACTCCAAAGCTAGTGTTGTTGATTAATGACAAGTGGAGTTGTAAAAAGAGCCCATGACTGCCTTCAATGTCATCTGATTTCATTAACTAAAAAGTTCTCCTTCTTTTAACTCTTATCAATTTGCCAACCTTCAAAGAAATCAGTGTTTCTTCAATAATGAGGGGCTGAGAGCTGAGCTGCCACTAACGTGATCAGCTTGTTTCTCTAACTTCCAAAAACTAAAATCTTTCATCTTGATAAAGATAAAGATAAAAAACCACCTTGATCTTAAAAGCTTACGTTTATCTGAGTTACACAGGATGTTGCTAATGCAGACTGTCGCCCGGCCATTCTTTGGACACATAAAAAACTTTAGACTGCCTACAAAGTCACCTGACATTTAAAGATCAACTGCTTCTTACTTTTTTGATCAGCCATTGAAGGGTTGGGTAACATTTAAAAACACATTTTCAAAGTATATGTGAATTTAGTTTTGACTTAAAACCCTCTCATAGTCCCTCTGCTGTAAGAAAAGATGTTGGGAACATTTGCTTGCTAGCCTTTTTTTTGGGGGATTAAGGTGAACAGATGTCAGTGCACTATCCTGTGATACCTGCTTATCCAGTGGACAAGAAATCTTTAACTGCTGTCAATACAACCATCACCACAGCGCACTTACTGTCAGCCAAGTGTTAACCCATCAATTCAGTCTTTTACACGTTCCACCGTGTACATTTAGCAGTTATCAATGTGCTTCTCTCTGATCTCATGCACTTGTCAGCCTGGTCCAGGATGTCCTATAAACAGTGGTTGGCTGCCCGTCTAGACAACTCAGAGGTCAGACCTTTTTTAGATGTCAGGTGAGCCATCAGGGAGTTGAGTCGTATGGCAGGTTTCAGGCAGAAGCATTTCATTACGACCACTAAACAGACAGACGTCCTTGCACTATCTTTTGCAGGTGTCAGTTTTATTCTGTTAGTGCCTGTTTTTTACTTTGTCACAAATTTGGATTCAAACACGATATTGTTTTGATGCTATGAAGTCAGTTTCATACATAGAAGGTGAAGTAGTCATGCAATAATGAGCAGGTATTCATTTACCCTGACTGACAACGTTCCAGTGAAAACAGTAGTCAAACCTGACTTTCCTGTTTGTCCTGAAAGAGGACATTTACATTTTTGAATTTAAAGTCATGACTGCTTGAGCGTTCACAAAGCAACATTAATGAACTTTGACAAACAAACCTTCATACCCATATTTAATACTTAACATGGTCTACATACTGTCTGTAGATCTCCAGTGTTTCACACGCATAGACGATACTTGGGCGAGCCGCTCAGGTGTATGATGCTGGAACGTCCCCCTAAATGCACAGACTGAGGTGCGATGTTAAAACTGAAGCTTCTTACGTCTTTGTTTGAATATTTTTCTGCAGCTGCTTACTGCAGATGCTTTCATGCTGTCCGGGGATAATGAGTGGAACATTTCAAAACGCTGGCGATGTTTTTGAGCGTCTTTAACACAAAGCTATATGGAGCGAGGCAGGGCGGAACGAGACGCTGTTAGAGGAGAGGTTCAGGTGTGTGTGTAGATAAGAGAATGGAAGGGAAATAACAAGCAGATTGTTATTGATTATTGCTTGTGACACAAACTATAAAAAGTTAGAGAATAAAGCACAACTAGTAAAAAGAAGATGGAAAAAGGAAGTGCTCCTTCTTTGCTTTGTGTCTTTTAACTTCCCTCTACACATAGGCGGATCACCTCATGGGCAAAGTGGGAAAAGTGTCCAGGGCCCTGGCGAATGGGAGTCTTGTCCTAAGATTTATTATTATACACATATTGTTTTAAGAAAAGTATTTTTGCAATTAAAATATTGGACTAAATATTCTTATCCTTTTTGATTTTTGTGGTTTTTCAGTAAAGTGAAGGGACAGTTTACGAGAGAGGAAGAGAGAGCAAGCCACAAACAGCTAATTCTACATGCTAACAGGAACTACAAACTATTTTATGTCTACAAAAGGAAGGACAGAAGGGACAATAATTCATAATATAAGGAAGTTCCACATTTTCTTGACTGTTTTACCTGGTAAGATTGTGCAAGGACCATAACTGGCAACAGAAAGTGAATGCTCCATCATTTAGTTTAACCATGCAGACAGGTTTATTATTGTATTATTAAACAATAAAGAACTGTTTTTAAAAGGAGGATTGTGAGTTGTCCTGTGCTGTTGTGCAACTCTGCTTAGCGAGGACACATGCAGTGTGAGTAAAATATTTGCGTTCTGTCGGGCGGGGTCCAAGGCAAGTTTGTGTCCAGGGCCTGTGGTCATGATAATCCGTCCATGCCTCTACACCTGAAGTGGAAATCTATAAGTTGCATGGATTGACATTTGATGCTTGTGATCACTCTGTGTCTACTTTTGAGCGAACACCTGACTATTATTGAGTGGTAACATACATGATGACGGGAAGAAAGACTTTCTTTTACAGCAATGTGTAAAACAAATGCTATTTCCATGGATGCACTAATCAGATCAGATCTCCCACACAGGTCAGGTATCAGCCAGTCTTGAAGTTGTAACTGATGTAGTCATGGCAACTAGTCAGTGTGTGTTACTATTTCTGTTTAATTAAGTAATAAACAACAAAATGACATCATATACCAGAAGCTATATGTGAGTGTAATATAGTTAGGTACACAATTGAAAACAGCAGCTGCCAACCGCCTCTGCTCTACAGCTGCTGACGCTCACGATATTACTGCGATTCATTTTTCAGAGTACCGATGTGAATCTTGACGCCTTTGAATCGATTTATCAGGATTTCACGATTAATCTTTACATCCCTAGAAAACAGTGCAGCTTTTAATGTCGAGGTTTAATTTTAAATATCTTGTTTTGTTATTCAGATAACATTAATGATAGTTAAAATGTTTCATAGTTGTATTTAAAATACTTTTTAATTCATGATGATAAATCTGGTTTCAGAGGGTTAAAGCAGAAACCGACTTGTTAAGTGGTTGTTTGTGAAATAAATGCAGATAATAGAAGTCATTTGACAACTTGTGTCATCGGTCTGTAAAGTAAGAATTAGAGAGCTCTTGAGCTGCTTCAGCAAACAGACACTGAGCTGTTTTATTAGCTCGTCATAGACAAATGTGACTTTGTGATGAAGGTCTCTGATATCTGTTATGGATGTGGTCCCTTTGTATGACCTCATCTAAAATGTGGATGTGTTTTTCTCGACTCTAAGACAAACAGAAACTTGAACACACAAAAATGAGATATTGGTTCAGAATACTTCTTTTTGATGGAGGTTGTTTCTGCCATTCTCGCGCTCGATGCAGATTGTGTAAGTGAGCACGAGGATTTCACAGGAGAGCGAGGCAGCATGTAATTCAGCTCAATTTTATCCTGTTGATGTCAGACTTCCTGTTGACACTGCAGATGAGGGTTAGTATTAAAGCACAATAACTACAGGTATCACCATATCAATCAGGGACTGAAATGATAAAGATTGCAGTACTTTGTATTAATTTAAAATGATTTCTGTCACTCAGAGAGATTATTATAAATACAGTATTTGTTCATATATTTCTTGTTGCATTAAAACCTAAAATAGATTAGGGAAGATGTGTGTGTAATTCCTTTAAGCATGGCTGGTCGGGCTCTTCATTGCATCCTTATTATAAGCTCTACATTGCTGTTTTTTTCCATCCAGCATGTAACACAGCGACTGCTCTTTGATTTAAAAGCAATTTCATGCTCTGGAGATCGATTTAATGTGGTGGTAACCTATATGTCGATGTACACTGGGCTTTATGTTTTCTAAAGCAGTTTGAGTCCAGTTTGCAGTAATCAACTCTCTAAGGTTTCTGTGTTTTATTTTAGCAGATGCTCGAGTTGTTTAGAAATATAATTAGCCTATGAAGACTTATCAGGGTCAGAATAACAAACTGTTAACGGGCTGCAGCTCGCGGTGCGTTTTGAATCAGAGATGTGCGCCTTTAAAGGGCTTACTGCATTTATTTCTTCTGCTCAGGCTCTCCACTCGTCTTCTTGAGTCTGACAAGCCTCATCTCATGCACAGTTTAAGAACACCACAACATGGAGAAAAGATACCGCCATGACCAAAATAGTAGGATTGTGTCTTTCTGCAGGGAAGCTAAACTAGTGCAGAGGAGTTATTTTTAACCTTCCCAATCGCATCTTGTCATTTAATGTGGTATGTAGAGAAGGGTGGTTGTTTTGCTCCTCATGTCGGGGTTGAGAGTGCGAGCTAGAGGCATGAATAAACCCAGCGGTCTTGCTTAAGCTGTAACAACAACTGACAGTCTTTGCCTGCAGCTTCCTACAGGGCTCAACACTCAGGTGCATTTACTACACCTGCCTTCAAGAGTCCTCCGAGTGGAGGAGAGACTCCAGCCTGGAAACATCAGGACTCTTTCACTGCCTCAGCATAGAAAAAGAAAGAAAAGAGAAGGGATTATCCATCTTGTGATCTTTTAACAGCAGCCTTATCTTGATGTCCTGCTGGAGCGTCTCCCTCACACAGAGGACAGGAAGGGACTGTCTGTGTTGTTACACTTTCACAAAGACCTCATTCTGCCGTGTCGGGAGCGCTCTGGACAGGATGAGTGGGTTTAGAGAGCAGGGATGTTATAAATGCATTTGAAAAGGAATTGATGTTCAAGCACTTATTACAAAGTACTCTGTCAGTACGCTGTTTTTATGCCTAAGTCCTCGGGGTGCTTTCAGCTGCAGTCAGATATCTTTTTAATAAAATAGGCTCTGTTGGTCCTTTAGCCTTTGACAGCACACTCTGGGCGTAAAATATAGGACTCTGTATTTTTGAACCAACGTCCAAAAGACCAACATCATGCAATAACCTTCAGGCTGGGGACCTAATTTTAGACGAGAACCTGGAGGAAAAAGCGTGAGCAAGGCAGACTCATTGGCTTCCTCCCGGCCAATCTAGCTGACAGCCATACATGCTTCTGCACTGCATGGAAAATAGGTTACAGTGTAAATCTACCACAGGCAGAGGTGATGCCTCAATCTGCAGGAAAACATGAGAAAAGCAGCAAAACCAAGGTACCTGAATCACTTCATAGCATTTTAACCAGACTCAATGGGATTTTGGAGATGAAATAAGTTACTTTAAAGCTGTTTATTTTTCATCTTGAAAGCAGATGTGGAGATACTTTCATGTGATGTTGACTTTAGTTGAATCTGTGAGAGCGTTATGTGTGGTGTCTTGAAATCTTGGTCTGGTTTGTAAGCACATTTGTCAAGGTAGCGAGTATCCTTTTGATTATTTGTGTGCTTTTATTGTAGAGGAGGACAGTGGATAGAGTCGTTAACGGGGATGACATAGTGGGGGATGACATGCGGTAAAGTGCCCAGGGTCAAAGTCGAACCCGGGCCACTTGCTTCAAGGACTGTAGCCTTTGTACATTGGGCATGCAAACTAACCGCTGGGCTATCAGGCTCCCCGCTTCATTACTTTTTAATGATATCTTTTTTTATCACCGCCGTATGCAGAACAGCAATGAGGTAATAGCTTGTTAATAGTTATACTTTGGATAAAGCCAATGATTCCCTCGCAATGGGAATACTTTGAAGGATAAAAGCAAACTTTTTCAAACTTGTATTTGGCAATAATTACCTGCTGCTGTACATTATCCTCTTGCGTAGCCTCCGCAATGTACACACAATGTTTAGTAATGTTTTCATTGAGTGAAATACACCTTTGTAAAACCTGTATTGGAGAGACATGCCAACTTCAGGAGCGGTTTTGAAGCCATTCAAATGTCCAATTCTCTCCATCTGTTTAATACTGGGCTGAAAAAGTCTGACTTGAGAATTCCTTTCTGCTCCATCACTGTCCAGTTCATTTTTCTTATTCCTCAGTCATTTCTTTGCCTTTGTCTCTTTGCAGATCCTATCGTAATATCTGTGCATGTGTAGTATTCTCTCGAAAAACAAATCTCCTGCTTCATTTTGATCATCAAATAGACTACTCCCTGTGATTCTTTGCCCAGGAAAATGTAAACAAATGCTCTCAGATCTATGCTCTATAAATCACTTCTACATATTACAGTGGAGACTAGGGCTGCGCTCAAAAAATCAATATGGGCAATCAGGGCTCGAGACTAACGGCGTCCCGTCGTCCCGGGGACGATAGAAAATGTGTTTGGGACGAACAGAAATCTCCCCCGGGACCCCTCCGGGACGCAAAGCATTTGTTGGTCTATAACTATCGCCAAGTAAATGAGATACCAAACCACCAGCTGACTACAACTCAGCGCATCTCCTCGTGCTATATAATGTGTATCTATTTTGGTTACTGTGCGCGAGACCTAATAAATATGAACATTCTAAAATGTTCCCTCCGCAGTACCGGTCCGTCTCTCCCCTCATTCACAAACGGTTTCAGCGTGACATCACTTCTAAACACAATAGCCTGCTGTGATGTTGCGCTCTATCACCAGCTTTCATCAGACTGTAGCCAAATACGTAATTATTACTGAACATTTCCTGCTTATCCGAAAACAATATTCGCACAGACGGCCCGATCATACAGAGGTGAGCTGCTTTAGCGGAGCAGCGCTAAAATGCTTCCCTGAATTACGCACGGAGATGGCACAGATTCATGGCGCATAAAAAGACAGGGACAGAGTTAGAGTACGATAGTAAGAACATGTAGAAGAACGGACTGCCAGGCTCATATTGAAAGTCGTTTTACTGAGTTTACTCAGTTGAAAAACGTGAACTTCACACGGAGCTGATCAGACCGCAGTGCGCAACGCTGAAGGAAAAGTTCCCGTCTGTTCGTCTGGAAACATTTGATCATGTTTTAATGCCTGGCACTAAAATACCCGAAGATGACATCATTTGCATCAGAGACACTCAGTGAGCAGGTTTAATCTGTGATGAACCTTAACGAGTGCAAACTGTGCTGTGTCCTCCTGACGCACACATCTAAAGTCTCTCTCTCTCTCTCTCTCTCTCTCTCTCTCATAACTTGAACAGCAATATAAACAACTATATAAGTGAGTAATCTCAGAAACATTTAAATTCCATGTGCCAACATGCATGACAGAGATTTTGTGTTTTCAATCTGTAACCTGCAGTCTTATGATTTTATCTTTAGTGAATGCTAAAAATTCCCACCTGTCTTTAAGCCACAGCACAAAATAAGCTTTTCAGCACAGAAATATACTAAATTTAAATAACCAATACACCCAACCTGCATGTCAAAAATCAACTTACCTGATATTAATTTGTTTTTCATATATTATATTAGAAAATGCAAGGGTCTACAACTCTTATTTGTATGTAGCAAAATAAATATTATTTATCTCCATAACTGGTGTTTTTTATTATGCCACTAACAATTACAGACGATAATAAGCAAAATTTTGATTTTCGGACGGTTCAAATTCACTTCGGGACGGTTGAAGTTGTTTTTCGGGACGGTTCTGGGACGGTGGTGAGAAAAGTTAGTCTGGAGCCCTGTGGGCAATATATCGTCATGTGCTCCTTGCAAATACATTTATGCAGATGTTACAGAATCGATATGGCTGCAAAGCTGTGATGACAGTTTTGAAAGACAATTGACCTATGGTGCAGTTCACGATAACATCATAGCCATGGCTCTGGGATTAAAATATTTTAATGTATTTCTAGGATCTCTGAGGACCTGAATTGAAATGTTTTAAGTTGTAGGATCCTTAATACGCCTCTGCTGTTACTCTCAACGATAAAGAAGAGCTGATGTAGTGAATTCTGTGTCGGACATGGTCATTATCCAAAATCGATGTTTATCACGATATCTATCATATCGTGACCTTTGTATCGTGATCGTATCTTATCATGGGGTTGTGGGAAATACCCAGCCCTATCATATATCCAGTCTTTATGTTAGTGGTACAGTATGTTATGTTGGTTTGTTTGTTTAGGTCATATGGAGACATTAGTGTTAAATTAAAAACAACTGTTTTGATGATGAAGTTATTTTCATCAGTGTTCAGACTTCAAGTTTTTAAAGCTAGTTGCACAACTAAGGAATTCATTCAGACTCTGAGTCATTTCTTTTTGAATTCTTTCTTTTTCTTTTTCCTCTCCTCCAAAGCCAGGCCTCCCACCTTAATCCCTGTAGTGGTTTGGCAGTCATCCATAACAGCCTTTACCTCTGCGTAGGTGTTTACATTACCTACATTTGAATGGATTGACTGCCTGAGCACTTTTTTCATGTGAAAATAAAAGTCCTCAAGTGACAGAACCAACATACCAGAACTGTTAGTGTCCGTGATGATATGAGTGGTACAGATAATGGATGGATGGTATGAGGAAGGACTTTCTTATCAGTGAGTTGGCTAAACCTGCCCCGTTCATTCTCACGTTCTACATTTATTCAAGGGAACACAGGTGCTGGGAAACATTCAGACCACCTCTCACTGAGCAGATGAAATCGCTGAGCTTGGGAAATTCCAGAAATGTGAAATTGTTTCCCTTCCTGAGGAGTTTGTGAGCTTTCAGCAAATTCCATCTCTAATGGTGTTGAAAACCTGGCTTGTTAGGAGCTCATGAAAGGTTTTTAATCCTTAATTCTGCCCTGTGTTTCACTGGGAACGTTCTAGTTTAATATTCACGCTCTGCTGCTTTAATCCCACTTTGTGTGTGCTCACCTCTCTGATATAATTAAGCACATTGGTGGGAAACCATTGTTTGCTTCTGTAGACACAAACATTTTCCTTGGTAATGTGAGTTATTGTGTCCTCTAAAAACTGCACTTTCTAACACAGCTCTTTAACATATCCTATCCAACATTTTAAACCTTTAGAGTCCATCCACGGTCTGAATGAAGTAGCTGCACTCTGCTGCACTTGTGTCTCAGTGTTTGATCAGCGATCCTGTCTCCAATCACTGTTGGCATTGTGCCCCGGGACCTGGACAAAGGCTGGGGCTGGGGCGCCAGCAGGGGTCTGGTCTGTATCAGACACTTTATTTGTTTTAGGGGGATGGGGGGTTAGGATAGGCAGTAGTATGGCTGCCCCCCTCCTGATTGCAGAGAAACTACTGTGTCAGGAGAGAGAGAGAGGCGTCCTGTGTGTACACCCTGCTGAGACATTTGGCTTTCATTTTTGAGGTACACAGTAAACTGCTGGAAGCTTACAGCACAAATACTTTCTTTTGATACACATCATTACTTTCAACAGCCTTACACAATCCTCATCTGTTTTGTGTTTATCAAAAATAAAAGAGGGAGGACAAATAAAGTCACTACTGGCAGACTTTTATGTGCATCCTTGGTGGTGAAAATGAAGAGATGCCACATAGAAGAAATGTTCCAACTAGTTGATACAACGGTGACAACACCAGTTTTACTAATTAATCCAGACAATTTTCAAGACCACACAGAACGCACAATATCCTGGCACTTATTCTGCATGGACTTGGATCCAGTCAGAGTAGACGGTAATCCAGAAGTCGTTTTCGAGAGGGAGAACTAGTGGACAAAACACAAAATCTGTTTCTCTTTAATGTTTTTTGGAGCCATCGGACATCAGGAGGGTGTGGAAGCTAAGCTGCTGCTTGCTAGTTTCTTTTTATTTAGCTTGTCTTTAGGTAAAGATGTCTTCATTGTTCATTGTTCATCAGGTCTTTAATGTGAGCTCATTTATCTGCAGAGGTCTCCCTCTAACTAGTTATATTGATTAACTGGTGAATAAATAACTGGTAAAACCACTGAATGAAGCATTTCATATACAAGGTCGTCCAAATTGTTGTTTCCTTGATACTTTTTAATAGCATGTTTTTTTACAGCGATACAATCTCCGTTATTTAAATAATCAATAGTACAGAAGCTTTAAAATGATACAGCTCGTCAGTCATATTTCAACCCAAAGACAGAGGATGTTTGGCATCGTTTCCTCAGCGTATTTGTGCAATTTAGACAGTGTGCAGGAGTTTGCTCGCAATTTTTGGGAGTTAAAACAATTACCCAATATTGGGTGCCTAGGACTTCAAAAACGTTGAACTAGTATCATTTGAATGTTTCAAATACAAATACAGTTTCATGTATAACATTTGTGGAACTCTTACTTTCTTTGTTAGGTTTTCAGGGACTGTGATGCAGCCTAACCAGCCTCAAACTTCGACTAAGTAGCTGACTAAAGTCCTCCATCAATAAGATCGTTTTAAAAAACAATGGTGATGTAACTTGAAACATGATGTAAACAGTAAGCTTCAATTGAAAACGCTTTTGAAGTCTTGAAGACGTGTATGTTACAGGTAAAGCAATAGACTCGTGCAGGCAGGAGCTTGGTGTGGTGCCAAACTCAAAAAAGTCATGAGTAGTTGAAGCTTTATCTTGAACAGCCAACTATAGAAAATTGCGAGTTTGATGTAGCACTAGATGTTATGTAACTCACACACACATGGAGAAAACACCAGCGATTGAACAAAAAGCTAAAAATCTGCTGTCCTGCCAATTTATTCCGACTGTTTGTGTATTTATCCTGTTATGTCCAGAAGGTGTTTTCTGCCTGCCGTCTGTCGTCTGCCTGAATCAGTGTGAGTGCAGCGTGACTTTTATCTATAATGTCAGATCCTCTGCCATCGTCTTGATGGTCAGCTTCCTCTTTCCATGGCTGTGAGTCAACTCTCCTCACTGTCTTCACGTGATAAGTGAAATCAGACTCCTGCTGCTCTGTGCTGTGACTCTGCTGCTGTAGGGAGCAGACACATTCAGGTTATAATTGTACCGTCTGTTGTCCGACTTAGAAATGATAACATGCTTAAAAGGAAAGGCATTACGTCATTTGGGAGCGATGAGCAAGTAATGTAATTGGTGTAAGTCTACCACTGCAAGCCTAATCCTGTTACTAGTAGATGAAATACAAATTTTAAAAAAGCCACTGTTCTCTGTGCACATGTTTTTGGCTTTTATTTCCCAAACCACCTGGGATGTGATCAGAAATGCATTTCATCACATCACCAACATGTGATTGCAGCCAGCCTCTGATCCCCTGTCCAGATTATGGGAATAAAAGCTTTCTGTGAGCGGCATCAACCAGGATTTTCTAGCAAGTACGCTGGAATGACATCCGGTCTGGCGTCGACATGAAAAGTAAAGTGAAAGTCTAATGCAACATTTAGCAATACATTGTTTCCTGTCCTACGTGAGGCATTGTCCAACAATTACCTGACTGTTGTCTCACACCTCTGTTGTCACTAGACTACACATTCTCCGTTAACAGCCATCCTCCTTTTGTAATAACGATCAAATGGCAGCAAATACACACAACATCCTATTGTGTGTGAGGCTAGGGTTGGGACAAAATATCGTTTTAGCAATATCATCATCCTAGCCTATGTAATCCAATCATTGATACACTGGCGCCAAATATCGATATTTTAATTATAAAAAGAATATGACACCCTGAACTGATTTCCCTGCCAGTTTGACTCCCACATAATTTTTCATGACTCCTTGCGGTGGTGCTTGTAGCATGTTGGGCAGAAGTTATCTGGCAGAAGAAGAGACGGCAGGCTGAAGTCAGACATTGGTGAAAAAAGCTGAGAATATGCTAGTATATTGCAAACCCAATTAAAGGCAGAAAAAGCCATTCCAGCTCTTAATTCTGCGACCAGAGGACAGATGAAATATGCACTCCAGTCAGCAGAGTTGGACTCACCTGCAATGGGTGGACTTGACCGGCAAAGGAGACCTACATGGCAATCATTGCCCTCACTATGGTGCTCATATGGCAGGAGTTTTAAGGCTAGGCAGGAATGGAAGCCGACTAAAAAAGACCTGCTTTGTCAAAAAATGTATTACCGTAATATAAACGGCATAGGCTATCAATTCCCTGACAAATAATGCTAGTTATCATGGGGCATGGGTCATGTATTGCGTTTAGTGAGCTTCCCCCTCCCTCAGTACCCCTGTGTGAGGCATATTAGTAGTTTGCACCATCTCTAAAGTCTTGCAAACTGCCTTCACGTGTTTCCTAATTGCTTGCAGGGAACAGTTTTTCTTCTTCAATGTTTTATCCATCATAGTGTGGAGGACATGATTTTGTAATTACTCTTCTGGCATCTCTGGGTGCAGAAAATACTCAAGCTGTTACAAGTTTAATTCTCATCTGTGTCCCATCTACAGGCAGGCATTTTAATAAACCAGGCACACTAGAGTATCTCTGATACACCTCTCATACAGCACTGTCCCCCTGCCTCTGTTTTGGTTTAATTTCCTGCTCACATTGGCACATTTTCTGTTGTTTCCCATGAGGCTGATATCAGCCGACTATCTATGTGCTGCTCCTTGGATTGGCGTCTGGCCTATCAGCTTTACGGCACAGCCAGCCCTCCATATTGTCCCCATCTCACTCTGTCCCTAGGCTTCAACAAATCTTAAAGGACACAGTCCTTTTGTTCGTGTGTGTGTGTGTGTGTGTGTGTGTGTGTGTGTGTGTGTTTCCACAGGTCTCACAGACACCGGGGGTTCTTATCTGACTCTTCAGGGTTCTTTAGATAAATTTCCCTCTTCTCACAGTGGGATGGGGGGTAGAGGGAGGAAGGAAAGTCCTGGGAGGCTATTAGTGGTTATTCATGGTGGCAAAGGGTTTAGATAAGCAGCACCTGCTTAAATTCACCATCCTACATGTTGTCAAAAGCTTTCATTGTCTATAAATAAGAAGCACAAATCTTAAAGCCATGATTGAGAGTCCATATGAAGAGCTCTCATTCCTCAAGAAAGTCGCCATGGCCACAAATAACTACTTCCTAAAGCAGCATTATCAAGTGTTACTAATGAGGGTTGTACATTATTCAGTTCCGTCTTAAGGTCAGCTGTAACAGGATGTTGTGTAGATGGCTGCCATCTTGATTTTAAAGTGGAGAATGTTTTGCTACAAAGTTCGCAAAAGGAGTGTCCAAGTGAAGCAGGATGAAATTAGGTGTTGAGAATGTAATGTCTCTATGTAAGGACGCGGGGTTGTGAGGTTGCAAACAAGCCGGTGTGAATTTATGACTCCCTTCCCCTTTCCTGTGTCAGTCCTTCCACCCTGTTTTTCCTTTATTCCCTCAGTTGCTCTGAGACATCAGATTTAACCAACCTAATTGTGAATAACAAATCTAATTTCAATGTATATGAATAAAAATAACAATGTCCTCCCAGAGTCTGCGGGGATTCATTTATATAAAGAACTAAAAGGATTACTGGTAAGCCCTGGCTTTCATATAAAAGTAATTAAATCAGAATTATTGTCACTGTCAGTGTTGATAGAAATGGATGTGTGCAGAAATTGGTCGCTGTGGACATCCGTTGCAATAGCATCAGCCACATCCCCCACAGGCTCGACTAAAAGCTGTCAAATGCTCAGCCAGTTGGGTGAAGTGCCTGTCATTCGTCACCCCTTCATCATTTAATGTTCAATTATGTCAAAACAGCCTTTAGGTCATCGGGCTGGGAATTGATGGCAGCTCTGTGTGGCAAGTGGAGCTTTCAGGCTGCATTACAGCACAATCACTACGGCTCAACAGCCCCAGACCTCTGCAACACTAAATAAAACACGGCCCAGCTCGCCAGCTCTCAGGCCGCCCACATTGCATCAAATTGAATAGTTCCAGCGGGGGCACTGGGGCTAGCATTCACAGCCTTCTTTTTGAGCAGCGACCCCGTTATGAAGTTATCCTCTGCTGTGCCCGAAATAATTGATGTTCCTCGGCACGGTCACAGGGGATTGGCCCGATTGTTTGTGATGAACAGAGCGTCTGTGCCTTTTAATTTCCCCATTTCATAAGCCCCCCAGACTGTAATTTTACCATAATGAATTGCTCATATTCATCCCACCATCACTGCCAATCAAGGCAAAAAATGTCCACACTCTTCAAAATGGTTTTGTTCACATGGGTGAGAGACTTTGTTTTCACTTGGCTGGAAATAGTTTTGGTTTTCAAGACTCTTTAAGTTCATGCGTGTGTTTTCAAGGAGCATAGAACAATAAATATTTCTGCTTAAGATGGACATCTTCAGATATTATTCTGGGTATAATTTACATAAATTTAAGAATCTAGGACAGTCTTAGAAACTAAAATATTAGAAATATTGTCACTAGGGTTGGGAATCTTTTGGTGTCTCACAAATCAATTTTGATTCTTGGGGTCACGATTCGATTCAGAATCAATTTTCGATTCAAAACGATTCTGGATTCATTGATCCATGGATTCAAAGTCTATATTTGAATTTGTACATACTTCAGCATCTACTCCAGTCATCTGTAAGACTGGCTGAATTTCTTGCTGCTCCATTTGGTATTCTACTGAGTTAAAGAGCTAGCCTTAGTACTTAGCAGGGAGTGACTGATTAGCTTAAAAAAGTTATGAATCTATTTAAAATCACAGAAGACAAGAATCTCGATTTTTACATTAATTGATTTTTTTCCCACCTGTAATTGTCACCTAGTTTATTTTAAACGTTTGCAATATATATATTTGAACACTGATATACGACAGAGCAATCATAAGAATAATCACAAAGAAACCATGAGGCTATTTACACCCAGTGTGGGTGTTTTCTGTTGGTGGTTTTTGATCTCCCTACATGTTCATTGTTGACCTGGGTTGTCTGTTTTTAGCTGTAGGCGTTGGCAGCTGATTATTTGTTTGTGAAGGGAGTTTATTTCTCTTATCATAAAGCGCTTAAGATTCTGAGCCATCAATCAGCATTGACTTCGTAGCTTTTAGAGGAAACGGGCATCTCAAATGTTACGTAGGTGTGCTAACAAATTAACATAATATGAATAGCAAAGCATTTTACTCTTGAGTGACTTGGAGAAATTAATATTTTTGGATGTCAGTCCTTTCCTTTCCACCTCTGATTCTGACTCAGACGACACATTAAAATAATATTTAGAGCTGCACATGCACAACTGCTCTGAGCAGGAAGTTTATAATCAAACATAACCCACCATTTCCTTTAAGGAGTCTTGAGAGATGGTTTTTAACCGAGAAATCAGCTTTCTTTGAACTATTTTTTCCAAAAGTCTTTTTTGGACGCAAAACGGGATGCTCAGCTATGATATCAAACTTGCATTTATACTCTTAAAAAACACTTTTCCCCACCACACACGCATAGTCAAATATCTTTTTGGCTTGCATGTTAAATGCTTGGTTTCATAGCCACTCAGGTCAAATGACGAGTAAGTGCTGTAAGAATAGCTAACCTTGAAGAAGGTAAACAAAGGTAAATCCTGTCTCGCCTTCATTGGCCTCTTTCATCCAGCCAAGTTTTTTTCTTGTCGTTGTTGTGTTGTGAGCCTGAAATAGCTGTCCCCTTTATCTCCCCATGGTAAGACTTGGCTTTTCAGTCTTTACTCCCAAGGATGCTCTCTAAGGTCAGAGGCTGGAGAAAGAGGCTTATGAGCCACTGTGGTCCCTGCCAAGACTCTGAGGGTCTTTAGCTTGGGTCAGGAGAGGTTTGCCTGTCAAACTGTCTCCTGGTTTCAGGGTTTATTGTTGTCTGCTGAAGCTGCTCCTTACAGCAGACAGCTTAACCTCATGTCTGCCTTGAAGACCTCTGACAAAATACTTCTGAGTAAATGGTATCCATGCTTTGAAATCCATGTACATGTCACCGAGAAACTAATCTCTTGTGGCTGCAAACAAGAGCTACAATAGGCTCATGGATTGGTCAGGCCAGTGTTAGCTCATTGCAGATATATTTGTAGCAGTGTAAATGTCAGCCGATAAGAAACAAGGAATTGCAGCACATATATGCCAGCCTAGGTTTAAAGTTCCTAAGTAACACTGTCACCATCACATACACCCGAGAGCAAGGAGTATGTATCAACTTTATGTTGTACTAAAACTTGATGGCGTCAATGAATGCAGCAACGATAATAAAATGTAGACATTATACTTCTTTAGGAGGGAACAAGCAGCCAAAAATGCTGCAGAAAACAGCGAGTAAGTCTGCATTTTCTTTTCTTGAGCGTGAGGAACATACCAGGTCATAGTCACACTTTATACTTCACACCTCTGTAAAATAATAGAACAGAAGGGCATACATTATGGATGTACAAATGTGACCAAAGTGAGCTGTTATTCTCCAAACAATGTTAACAAAAAAATCAATTGACGTTAATCGTTAGTACTTAAGTGGCAGCTCAGCTGGCAGCCCCCTCGCCAAACATTGATATTATCCTGAAACTCTGCAGATAATTGTGCTCCTGGTCAGCAGCAAAAAGTAGCCCAAAAAAAAACACGCTTTGCTCCTAAAAAAACGTTGCTAATGTTAGTAGCTCGTCTAGCAGCCATTCCTAATGTGTCTTCTCCAGATGGTTGGAGGCATGCAGACTGCTGTGTGCAGTCTTTTCGCTTGTTTAAATGATCCTCCAGTGCTTGTTAATAAACGATATACCAAAGTTTAATTTGTAAAATGTCTGGCTTTATCAGGCGTCTTTCATTCTCAGCATAGTCTGCTGAAACTGCTCGTATTATAAAGTTATATATTGGTGAATATTGAATATTGCCCTGCCCAAAAAAACTGGTCACAATTCTTTAGAAAGATAGTTGTTTGTTTAGCTACACTGCAGACACTACACGCTTCAGTTTTATAAGTTGTTGATGAAGTGCAGGTGAAAACAGTAAATGACTTGAGAGTTACAGATTGTCAAAAAAGACACTTGTCCAACTTTCATATTTTCCATTGTTTAATTTTCTTTTGAATGACAATATCATCTAACAGTTCCTCTTTTTAATCACTACGATAAGTTCTGTTAAAACCAAGTCAATGTTTCCTCTTAATGTGCTCATGGCTATTTATAGAGATGCTTCACTATGACAGCGCTGAGCTCCCGTTTGTTGACTTTCATGATGCTTTTCTTGAGCAGTGAGGTAACGTTAACTTTCCTTTTCATTACTCGCTATTCTGTCCTCACCTACTTAACCTCTCTCTCTACCCCTCATGCCGTCTCTTAAGCACCACGGCAACCTTCTCCGAGGGATTGGTTGCCAGGAGACAGGATTCGCTCCCCATTGTATGCCGACAAAGGTGGAGAGAGGGTGGGTGGGTGGAGGGGTTACAATCAGCAGGATGGGGGAGAATTGGAAGTCTAGAGGGACTGGCACCACACAATCAGGGGTGTGTTAGTGAAGAGGAGGACAGGCAGGCGGGAATGAAGAGGAGTAAGAGGAGGAGGAGGGGGAATGAACAGGAGTGGGGGGTATTGGGTGGAGCACGCTGACACCCTAAATTCCTCGTGTTCATTCCCGGTCACCCAGATAACCACGCTGGGATGTGCTGTGTCAGACAGTGTGGTGGAGACTAGAGGGAAAGAGACGCTCACAGAGACACAAGCAGCCATGAATGGTTATTAAGACGGCATTTTTAATTAGCCAGCAGGCCTCCTCCCCACACTGCTTTGCTCCCCTACCACGCAGACACACACATGCGTACATACACACAGAGCTGGACACACATCCAGCAGACAGTGAGCTCAAGGAAATAGTGTGTGTCTGGTGTCCATGCATGGCTGCATTTACCTACAGTCTATTTTTCATGGTTTCCTTAGACTGTAATGATTGTCTCAGTTATCATCCCATTATAGTACCTTCAAGGTAGAAGGCCAGTTTACTTTAGCTCTGCTGCCATTACTCTAAATAAAGACTGACGGTCACACCAAATAAGCCAGTCATTATGTGGAGCGCAGTCTCACCAAAGCAGACTTTGAGCTCAGTGAAGTCATTTCTGCTCTGAGTCACATGCGAGAGAGTTCACACACTGTGTGTACAGTATTTGTTGGAAGCCGAAAGTTACAGATTAACCCTGAGCTGCCCTTTTTCAAGCACACTTACAGGCTTGTTTGTGTTATTTCACTATGAGTCGCTAGTGGTTATGGCCAAAAACAGCATCAATTATTGTGTCCATTCAAACCAACAGTTTTGATTAGTTTTGTAAATGGTTGTTATTTTTGTAATCTTAAATGCACTGAAAACTAGTTTTCTGACTCATTGTTTCGCTATGAGTAACGGTGTCATACATGAACACAAAATGTTGTGCCAAAGGTTGAACAGTTTCGGTTTTGTGTTAGAGATTTAGTGAACTTTGAGGGTTTCTTTACACTTTACAGATACTTTAAATTAAACTTACTTGAGGGTTTTATCAGTTTTTACGTCCTGTAATCTTGATCCTGACGTTACATTGTTGTTTAGATGTGACCGGGCTCAGCTGGACATATAATCTTTATCTCCTGTCTTCCTGTGTTTACAGAGCACGCTCAGTTCACTTTTCATTAAAATGATTAAACTGATGGCTTGTATGTCCATTATCATGATTTGCATTTTGTGGAAAGGACAGCCATCTGGGTGATCCTACACCAAGTGTAAAAATGTTTCACTGTCCCACCCCACCCCCCTTTACACACGAAGGCTGCAGATAATGATCATCCATAAAATGTTACCTCTGCGACATGTTTTTAATTGATCTAAGTGAAATCTTTGCTGACAGTTTAATGCTTCGATTTTAAAGCCTCTAAAGCATGTAGCAAGTTTGCATATTTCTCTTTAACGTTCACGGTAACGACAAAATGAGCAATAATCAGAGCTGCCTCATCAGGACCGTGTGTGTCGTTTGATCTGATTTGATTAAGAGCAATTGGAACGTCAGCAAACTTTGACGCAGTCGTCATCACATCTGTAGTTAGTAGTTTAAAAAAAATATGAGTTGCCTTCCTTTTTTTTCTAAATGAGTCCCAAATCAGTGAAGATTGTCCACACTTAGTGAGCAGAAAACATGTTTAGACCTCCACCACTCACACTAAGAAAATGACTGACAACATGGTCATGTTTGTTTTAGAGCCTGTGAAACTGTTTTCCTGTCTGCTATTGATGCAGATTTTCTGTCCTTCAACAAACCAGCCAATAGCTTTCTCTGTATATTGGGAAGAATCTCGAATACAGAATGTGATAAAGGGGTTGCAATCTAATATATTGGTACTGTACGCATGGCAATAATGCATGTAAAGAAATAAAAATGGTGCCATCTTATCATAAATCTGAAAAGCTTGTAGGGAGTGTATCACAGTCTCTGTAACATTAAACATCTGATCATTACTCTCTATCCCATCTGAGCGAATAAATTGACATTTTCTCTTTAATTGCAAAATTCAATCTTTGCATGTTTAATTAATTAAATGTACACACCGACCTCCACCTCAGCGGCAAGGAAGTGAGGACAACAGGAACGCGAGGAATGCAAAGGAGATATCCTTCCTGTATCTTATCCCATTTTCCTTTTGTAACATAACAAAGAGTAAGGTATTTTACCTGCTTTTTGTAAAGCGTCTCGAGATAACATTGGCGCTATACTAATAAAGATTGATTGATACTAATAAACATAATAACATTTTTAATATCGTACCCTTAAATCAGAGTGGAGAAAGTGCTACAGTACATCTAGACATTTTCTGTCAGCCCATCTTTTTAAAGCCAGCTTATAGATCCCTGCCTGAGGATTTCATGTGGAGTTGACCTTAAAAGTACTCTCATTGTGTTTTTGTTCCTCTTGTCACCTGAGCCACCAGACAGGCAGGTTCATAAGTAAACAAGTGGAAGAGATGACATCCTGAAATGTAGCTTCTTTTTTTTCTATCCGTGCACTGCTGAATAAAAGAGGCCTGTGGCTGAGCAGTTATTCAAACAAATGCTGCCTAAAGCCTCTGCGGTCCGTCATTTATTTAACAGGTACATCAGACAGTCAGAGAAACCCATCCCGAGACAAACAGTTCCAGCTGAGTACTTTTCTTTTTCTCCCAGAATGCAATTTTCTCTCCGCTCTCTATCCAAACAACTTTGAAAAATGGCCCTGCTTCTTGAAGTGCTTGATGAATTGACACTGTTTTTCGTCATGCAGATGCCAAGCTGTGTTTACCGTTTTGACAGTGATGGACACATATCTCAGTTCTCTCTATATTTTTCCCCGTCTCCGGTGACGCTGCTGGAGGCAACGAATCGCTCCTATCAAGAGTGTCTGTCAGAATCTGTGGGCTGAAACGACCAGCTGCAGCACCGGAAGCCTGGGAATAAAACTATGCTTTTGCTTTGCAACCGTATCAAATGCTTATTGGCTCTGAGCTTCAACAATAGTGGGTGTGACTGAGACTGTCACTCTTCTATATCTGTGTGTGTGAAAGCTGCCGTGGTGTCTTTTCAATCAGTTACCTACCACAGCCCAGAGGGAAGTCAGGTTTTATGGCTGAAACAAGCCGTCTCTCATATCTGCTGTCCTGGCAACCTGTATGCTTTTTGCGTAGCAGGTATGCATTTGAAATCAACACTCATGATTGCTGCTAATTGTCACTCTTAAGTACGCAAAACACCTTGTGACGCTGATCATTTGTGCAATACAAACAGCTCGAAGCAGGATCCATTGGATAACAACCTACTGTACTAGTCAAAGATAAACAGTTGAGCCAATCATAGCACAGGATTGGATTCCCCTGTCCTCACCCATCTGCAAAAGAAATAATTGTAAGCAGGGTTGAATAAAGTGAAAGTAGCTAAGCTGACATCACAGTACCACATTTTAATGGCAACAAACTTGAGGTTTATTTTACTCCTCCGGTTCTCTCTCCTCACTCTCTCTGGCTGGTTATTCAAGTAAGGACGGTTCTTTGAACTCCTTTACAAAGTAAACAGACTGAGGGGTGAAAAGTTCAGATTGTGATTTGAATTATTGTGTTGTTTGCCTGACATTTCTCATAGTTTTATTCTACTGAATGGAGCATGACATGCCAGGCTAAAAAAAAAAGCAAGTGCATGTGTGCAGAAATTTCTCAAAAGTTTCAGGCAGACATGTCCTCACCTCTGCACCTGCTGACCTCCCAAACATGCAATCTGCACTGTCCGACATAGGCATACATAATTGGGGATCCACACTGTAATTTATTGTATGATATTCATGTCACATTTAAATTTGTGTATTGGCAGGCGTTGGGAATTGAATAGGGATTAAAGTCCAACAAAAATTCAAATACTAGCTGTATATTCAGGTATCCCCAGAGTGAGAAAGACATAAAAGACGCCTGTTGGCACTAGATGTTAAGAGGGAGAGATGTGTTTGTGGATGATGGTTTCCTTTCCCAGAGAACTGACGAGGCTTGGAGAGAATTGAGTCTGATGGCAACAGGAGGAGGAAAGCTTTTTGCAAACCTTTCTACTGTCATTCTGGATGTCCTTGTCTTTTTTCACTGAAGTGCAGACTTGGAAATACTCTCCAGCTTTGTGGCCAAATCAAAGTCCAATATTGTGCCAACCCTGAGCCCACATTTGTTCCAAATATACGTTTTATCTATCTTTAAGTATGCACTTATGTACATGGGAAGACATTTTATTCTCCATATAGGTAGTGTCCAGTTGGGTTGGATGATTCTGAGTTTAAAGGGTGATTTCAGCTTCATGGGAGTACAACAAACAAAGTGCACTGTGAACAGTAGTTTAAACACTCTTTGTCTTTTATGGAAACCTGTAATAAAAAAAGAAACCTTTCCTGGAAGAGAAGGAGGTTAAGTGTTTACAGTTACCATGTTTGGCTCCCTGTTTCAACAATTATCTTTGCACATTAGAGTCTGCTCCATCTGTCAGTGAAAAGCAGGTAAACGAGATGCAGATGTAGCCCAGGACGATTCTCTTTCATTATGAGCACAACATTTCCCTTACATGTGTTTGGTGTCGTTTGTGCCATGTGATAAGTGTAACACATTTGCAGCGTCTTTTAGCAGCAGCATATTGTGGTGATTTCTCTCTCTTTTTTTTTTTTTTTTAAAGCTGTTCTCCCTCCCCGCTCGCTGAGTGGAAGGTGGCAAGCTGTCAGAAGGATTTTAATGTGTCGAGGCAGCATGTGACAACTCCATTCTCTATGGACTGTGTTCCTCGCCGCGGCTTAAATCTCTCACTGAATGGAGAATCTTAACCCAGTTGATGTCACCAGGAATTTATGTTTATTCGTCTCTAAGAATAAATGCTTAAGAATCTGCTCTAGTTTGGTGATGGGCTGCATTTTCTCGTTATCGTTATTACCCCCACACCTTCAACAACACTGCCTTCTGCTCTTTCAGTCTCTTTCTCTTTTTACACTGTGTGATTTACATCATGTATATTTAAAATGAGTTACTTCTCAGACAAGATGTAGCCATATTTATTTCATGAGTGACATATTTCCTGTATCAAAACATTGGACAGTGGCTCCTGTAAAGTAAGTCTCTACAACAATTTGCAATTTGTGGTCTTCTGTCGGACACAATGTTAAAAATGGAACATTGTCATACACCTAAAAAATGTAGTAAACACGTGCTGTTTCAAGCAATTATTCATCACAGCAGTTCTTTCAGAGAGATTGTTGTCTGTTGTCGTGTGTGTTTTAGTGCGGGTCCTTCTCTCTGCAGCTCCCTGAGGTTCGGCTCGTTACGTTTCCAGATGAACAAACTAATATGAATGTGAAAAACACTGCAGAACCCCCTTGATTTGCTTTGAGGAGCTTGGACTCTGCTGTCCTTACTTACTTCTTAAGTCTAGTTGTTTTTATTGTTGAATTATGACACCAGTTCTCTCTCTCTTTGTGTCTCTGTGCAGGTTTGGCCTCTGGTCTGGAGATTACTACTACAGGACCGACGTCTATAGAGAAGGCCAGTGGTCAGAGTGTGAAGCTGGACTGTCAGTTTGCTCTGGCCACTGAGGACGCTGGACCGCTGGACATTGAATGGAGCATATTATCCTCCGACAACCAGAAAGAGGACAAAGTGGTACGTCTAAATGTTCCCCTGCCAACATTGAAAATACACTTTTATGACAAAGATAGCATATGAAAGTACATTTGGCAGTTATGTGATCTCTGCCCGACTTTAATATAGCACACTCATTAAGATAGGTTCATAGAATTTGAGCTTTCTGTTCTTGTCTTTTTGTTCGTAGTTGATGGAATATTTTTCAGCTTGATCTTCCGTTTTTAGCTTCAGATATTCTTTCACTGCCAGACAATGCGTCAAAAACCGAAATTACGTTGAAAGACTTTGATAATCCTCAATTATTTTAGTGTGTATATATTGTGATTTTGCTGCGTGGTTTGGTACATTGTGCAAGAGGGGAAATTAGGGCTTGCAATAGAAAGATATCGATAAGGGATTGCAGAAAATTTCTCTCTCTCTCTCTCTCTCTCTCTCTCTCTCTCTCTCTCTCTCTCTCTCTCTCTCTCTCTCTCTCTCTCTCTTTCTGCCCTATTTCTGGCCTGTCCACTGTCCCTTCTTGCCAATGAAGGCATAAAAAGCCCCCCCAAAAAAACTTTAAAAAACCCAAAACTGAGCTAACAACTTTGGCTGCAGCTCAGCTCACAGCCCCTCCTGACACCACGTCCTATGAAAAGCTTCAAAAGAAACACACATTTCTAACAGGAAGCATTTGTATTCATTATTTTACTGGTTTAATGTACTTAGATTGTTTGTTTTTTTCGAGAGGAGGTTACCTCGGTGTAAACAGTTGTTAGAGGTAGAAACCTTTTAAACATTAAAGGAAACTGAGCAAACAACATTGGAGCAGCTAGGACGTCCTGAGTCTGCTGAAGACTGACGAGAAACTTTACAGAATAGACCACTTCATCGTAAGTCGACAACTATATTCAGTAGGTCAACTAAGAGATTATCAGAATACTCAAATTTTTCAACATATTGCAAAGCACTATTTGCAAAAGGTGATATCCAATCCAGCCTCTGCGCTAGGTGTGTGTATTCCCGAGCTGTTGCAATGTAACAGAGAAAGTATGGAGTAAAAAAGACAAATGAAATTAGAGCCACATGTACTTCTATTGAGCATTTGTTCCCTGCACTGCTCTCACAGTCACACCGTGGGAGGGATGGGAGCTCTCTGTATCGCAGCCAGAGTCTTTCCTTTCCAACATGGCCCTCAGCCATGGAAAAGGAGGACTGCACCACTCTACAGGATCTCCTCGTTCCCTCGGGCAGTTCATAGCCTCAGAGTCAGATTCTTGCCACAGATAATTCCAGTGGTGTGGTCCTCCCCCATGGTTCTCTACTCCCCCATCTCCCACCTGTCATAAAGCCTTCCCATCCTTCTCCTCCGCTCTTTTTTTTCACCCGTATCCTGTGGCTTTACTTTTTCTGTGGCCAAATGTTAGAAATAGGTCACAGGCTCATCATTAGTCTTCTTTGTCTCTGTTATCCACCCACTGTCCTTTCTGACCACATAGCCAACCAGCCGCCCTCTCACCCAGGTCATCCTACTCCAATTATCTCCATCTATTTCTCCCTCTTTCCACTTTGTTTTTACACTGACACATACATACTACAGTGGTGAAGAAAGGGAGTTGGAGGTAAATGTCTATTTTTTGTTATTTAGCATTAAAAAAGCAGCAACAAAAAGTGAACTTGTTAGAATAAGGTATACTTTTAATCTAAAGCAGTTTTCACATCTGCACTCCTGAAAATATCTAGATAATTTCAGGAGGACTGCTCCGGATATTCTCCTGACCTGGTTTTTCACATATGCTCCTCACAGCGGGAGACTATCCCTGTCAGACAGGAGGGAGGGCAGAGGGGTCTCCTGAGGGAAGACATGAGGTATAAAAAAAGGAGAAGTAGTGGACGAAGCAAGAGAGTCCGCTAAACAATGCTATAATGAGAATATTTGCCTTTAAATCAATGCTACGTGTAGTTCAATAGAATCGTAAGATGAACAAAAGAGCGGAGGAGCACATATGGCAAACAGAAAACATAATGCAGCTGTTTAATCACGTGCAGGGAGATCGTAGCGGTCGCGTGCATACAGTCTATGCTGTCTATCAATAAGTCACAGGATATAAACGTCACCACCCTTTCCTACTGACTCGAGGTGAACTCTCCTGAGTCCTGACCATATCCTGATACGTTCTCACATCAGGTCATTCAAACTTTCTGCGGAAAAAATACTAGAGGTCTGGCAGGAGAAACCATGGCTAAAGTCTGAGTGAAACATTTGTCTGTTTGCGTTCACGTGCAGCTCCTTTCGTTAGTTTTCTGCGAGTGTGAAAGCCCTATTAAAGGCAAAACGAACAAAAAAATCAGAAAAGTTATTTGATTGTGCATGTTGAGAAATGTAAAATATAAATATGGAAGTAAATCTTCTTCTCATTATTCTTCCCCACTGGCCCGGCCCTAATACTTGTCTGTATATCAATGATGCAACAAGGATTAAGGGAATTCAGCTCGGGAGGTTCCCCACTCGGGCCTCTCCTCTCTCTTTAATGATTGCAGCTGTAGAAATATATCAAATGTCATCTGCTTCTACAGTTTATTGTCTTTATTACATGCTATTTTGCTGAGGTCTATCCTCACACCCATGAATGTAGCCAGACCTTTGTTGGGAATTTAAACGAGCCAGACATCTCTCTCTGAACGTATTTGTTCTCCTTGGCCTATCACATTTATTCTCTACATTCAAACACGCTCACATTAGTATGGCCTTGAACCAGTATGAATCATGGTCAGAGTAAATTCTCTGTAATTAGCCGCATGCTAATTCAAAGGGGCTGCTTTAATATATGTGACAGTGTTAAATGGGATTAGGCCGATCTGCCAGGACCAGAGCTACGAGGTTGGGCAAGGAAATGAGAATGAGGGCTTAAGTGTATAGCCAGAGGCTCCAAAATGCTCAGAAAGCATGGAGGACCTCTGCTCTCGTGGCATGAGATGAGAAAATTCTGTCTGCTAGAGGAACAACCAAGATCAGATACAAACTTTTAACTGGGGAACTGGGCTGGGGGATCAGTCAGCAGGGTCATGTAAGTGGGAACTTGAAGCCCTGTTTGTACAAGCCGAGAGATGGGTAGTGTGGTGTGCATGGCATCTATGAAAGCAGGAGATGTGGTTATGCAGTGTGTCGTTAAAAAGGTAATGATACACTTCTCATAGTCGTCTATGAGACAATTTTATTGTCCAACCAACAGCAAATGTAGTAAACTGTGTTTTTAAAAAGAAAAATAATCCCATATTCCTGAGTGTTAAAGAAGCAAACATTCACAGGTTCTCTACATTCATGCTCTCAGCATCTGTGTAACATCATGAGTTAAGTCACTGCATGTCACATAAACATGCTGAGCCCAACCAGGGCGGCTGTGGCTCAGTTGGTAGAGTCAGTGGTCTCTTAACCGGAAGGTTCCTCAGCTCCTGCAGCCACATGTCTGATGACGTGCAGCAAACAGGAATAAGGTGTTTATTCCCAGGATTAATTACACAGACATACAGAAACCCTTTTCACACACGCACTCGGGAAATTTCATAAACACTTCAGTATTTGTGCATTTGTGAAGAGGGCTTTAGCTAGCAGAAAGTGCAGCCTGCCCCTTTAAGGTAAAGGTGTGTGCTTCAAAGCCTAGAGAACTAATAAAGCTCAACAACACAATTCTTCACAATGAACGTTCACTTTTAATATTTTATTCATGCTCATGAACTGTAGATTCTATCGCTGTTTCCTTTGCATTGATGCAATCCGCTGTAATGCCACAGGAAAGTGATAATCTGTTCTGTCAAGTATCTGTTGGGAAATATGGCCTCCTACATCTGACACATATCCACGGCACATCATCAGAGCCTTTTCTAGGGTGGGGAAGCATAGCTAATACATGTTGCTTTGTTGGTATTGAATGAGAGATGCCAGTCATGCCTACAGTAACAGTCATTTGCATTTTGCTCTCGCTGCCAGGCTTCAGAGCGGAAAGGAGGGTGTGCCCCTGAGTGTTAACCACCACTGTAAGAACAATGAGGAAAACAATTATGAAAACTGAATCTGAATAGTGTGAACAGAAAAGGAAAAACACATAGCTCTATCCCATTTGATATGAAGTGTATCTTTTGTCCTTGAATGCAGCAGCAGAGCCTTTTGTTTACTCACGATATTGTTACAGGAATGTGTGCGTGTTGAGAAATAATTGAAGATTTTAGAGGTAAAGTCATGACACTGTTTGCTGAAATTGGAGTTTTTGTTTGTATCTCAGTGATGATCATGAATCCTTATCACCAGGTATCTTTGTTGAAGGACACTTCATCCTTATTCTTGTGGTGATTATTTTTTGACCTTGCAATCAGGGATTATTCTATTAAAGACACAGTTCTGCATTTTTCAAAACCCGATAATCTTCGTAACATATCTCCAGTTAAGTTGCGTCATTTACATAAAATCACTGGTGAACAAGCGTACATTATTTCTAAGTCTTAAAGGTCACATGAGCCTCCTTTTCAACCAGTTTCAATAAGTCTCAGAGCTCCCCAAAACATGTGTGTGGAGTGTCTTGTTCTAAATCCACTCTGATCCTGTATTTGATCATGCCTATAAACCCCTCTAATTCAGCCCTGCTCAGAACAGGCTGTTTCTGTGTCTGTAGCTTTAAATGTAAATGAGCTGTGTCTGACCACGCCCTTCTATGGAAGAGGATGTGTCTCGGGCTTTCTCGCTCCATGCCCTATTGTTTACGGTGAGAAGGCAGACTCAGAGGTTCAGAACAAACACCTAGCTGTGGGAGTGTCACCCACCTGGGGGAGGGGTTACTGCCCTTTGTGATGTCATGAAGGGAAAATCTCCAAACGGCCTGTTTGAGCACACATTTTCTGAAAAGTGGAGCAGGCAAAAGACGGAGAGGATGGACTTTTCTCATCATTGGGGGGTTTGTAGACAGACTAGGGACACGTTAGTGTCACAAAAACATGGTAAAGTGATATGTGACCTTTAGGTTTGGCTACATTTCACCAAAGCAAAAGATAACGAGGAAGCAAAATGCAGTTTAAGTTGCAAAATAATTTCTTGACCTTCAACGTTCATGACCAAGCGCATCGGTATTACCTTCCACTGTCTCTGGGTTGAAAAAAACCAAACTGTCAACTCCAGCTGACTCTTCCTCCACTCATGCAGTCTTGGTAAATGCACCCAAACTTTAAACAAGTGCTGTTACCTAAAATAGTAATCTAATGTTATTGTTGTTGTTGAAAATGACAACATAAAAGGTAGTTATCTAACGAACAAAAAAAACTTGGGTGAGTTGTTTTGTGGAGAAATTAATTTATTTTCCCTGCTGTATAAAAAAAATATATTATTGACGGACTTACGACCTGTTTAACTTCCTAACAAAGGAACTATTCAGCTTGAAATATATCATTAAAACTACTGATGCCAAGTTTTTCAAAGCAAATATTTATATTAAAAAACAATTATTCATGTCCTTATCAGGACATATTGTTGTCTTGTCTTTAAACCAAATAATATAATAATTGATGGTATCAATATAAAAAATGAACCATCCCAACTTGCAAGGCAGATCTTTTTCTGTGAGCGTGTGCATTAGGCAGTCGTTCAGGTTAAAAGCCTCTGTGGGAGCAGAGGATTGTTGCAGCTCCCCCAGCTCTGCAGGTTGTTTAGAGTACACAGGTATCACCACGCTCTGCTTTGCATCTCAAATCATCTGCAGCTCTTCCATATCCCTCCCTGAGCAACAGCATCACATGACAATGACCTCATCTGTACATGTGTCTGATTATTTAACCTCCAGAGCACCATCCTTCGACGAGGAAACAGCCGTGCCAGGTGGCGATGGTATCATTGAATGTCCTACCTGTTATGAAACGCACACAGCTCGCCTGTCCTTTCCAGCCCCAGCCGGCTTGTCTAGTCATTTGCCCTTTTCATTTTCAGTCCCCCGGCTCTTTATGGGATTTTTTTTTCATTGGATCATGAATCTCAAGGTTATTGTGCTGTTCAGTGTTTTTTTGTTTTTTTTGGGGGGCTAGAGGTGTGCATGTGTTGTAAGCACTCCCATCTGTGCTCCTGTGAAGTGGTTGAGCCCTAGTGAGAGTTCTTGTCTGGCTGAGCTCGAGGCAATTTAATTTCCTCTCCTGCATGGTCTGATCTCACAGACTGCTGTTATTACTGCTGATGTTCTGATCCCCCGGTGGAGTTGGAAGTTTTCCCTCCCCTGAGAGACACGAGGAATTTTAACTGCATTACCTGTTTATGTGGCTAATATGTACAAGATGAACATGCCGCCCATTACAGCACACTCCAGGAAATCGTCTTTACACTGAAAGTGGGGCAGAAAGGCAACTTGCTGAACTGTATTCCTTTGTTTCGCTCCTTACAAGCTTCCTTTTGAGTGCTCTGCCTCCTCTGATGGGTTCATTATTCTCACTCTACCCCTGCCATGTTTAGTCTTTCCCCTCTTTCCTCCTCCTCTCCACCCTGGGGTATTGCTGTGTGTATGCCGGGTGTTGATGGTGGCACAGAAAAGCCTGTTGATGACAGTCTCAGAGGAAATGTGGAAGAATAAGCCAGTGTTTCTGAAAGAGAATGAGAACTCTTTTCATTGTTGTTTGCTTTTCTTTCACCCTCCTTGTTCTTTTTTCCTTGTGTTTCTTGTTTTTACCGTCCTCCATCACCCCTAACTACTTGCAGAATGGATGGGTTTCTTTTTAGCTTCACCTGGCCTTTATTTCGAGGCATTTCCTCTCTACCTCCAAGACCCAGACTGTGTGTGTGTGTGTGTTGTGAGGGAAGTGGCTGGACAGAATTGGGGGCTCTTTGTTGACACAGCAGGTGTTGATTTGGCTCCACAGTGGACGCTTTGTTTGTTCCACCTTCTTTCCTCTTAAGCACAGAAAGGGCAGAAACGGCACCGGCTGCCAGGCTGAAGGGCACAGCACAGATAAAAGAGAGGGGGCTCTCTCTCTCCATATATTTTGGTTGGTTCACTGAGCATAGCCTTTGCTTTCAGAAAGCTCAACTGTCATTTCAAGGCCTTTTTATTTTTATGTGTTTTCCGGAAGCCCTTTTCTTTTATAAGCAGATCTGTCATTCTAAGTAGGTTTAAGGTCTTAACTCTCTTTCTTCACCTCTTCTTCAATTCCAGGTGATCTTTTACTCAGGTGACAGGGCCTATGTAGACTACTACCCCCCCATGAAGGGCCGAGTCCACTTCAACTCAGCCGACCCCAAGAATGGCGACGCCTCCATCAATCTGACGGGGCTGAAGTCGTCGGACTCGGGCACCTACCAATGTAAGGTGAAGAAGGCTCCAGGGATCCGCGGCAAGAAGATGCTTCTCATCGTCATGGGTGAGTGGAACAAACCACCGAACACACTTTGGCGTTCAGTTAGGACTCTTTTTCTGTCCCCCTTAGAGGCTAAATTCTCTCTGTGGACACAGTGAAAATGCAGCAAATTACACGGCCTTTGCCCTTCTTGGCTGTTTTGATGTAATCCCTTCTAAAACGGAGCGTGTAACCTTCCTAGAGGCTGTGCAGCAAAGCCCCCGCCGTGATACCACTGCTTTCACCCGAGATACTCTGTGATAGTCTAAAACAATAATCCTGTTTTTTCCTGCACTAGATATCGTGGTCATTATTTCTGTTCTGTAAAGTATTAGATTTGATGGAAACGTTTTTTTATTGCTCTTTTTTTTAACCCTTAGAAATCTGCAATATAAGCCGTCTGATAGGGCCTACGTGGGGATTTAACTTATCGTGATGTCCTTTCTTTGAATACTTAAATGATTCATATCCCTCTAATAACTTCAATAATGTTAAGAGGTTTATAGTTAAACAAACCATGTTATGTATTAAAAGCATTAGTGTTTTGTCCTAAATAAAAAGATACAATAATTTAATATATTTCTAAACACTTACTAAGTTAATTTAAAGGTGGAGTCAGTAGCATTTTTCGTTGTAGCTTGTAAACACAACATTCAAACTGGACCCCTCCTGCAGGGCTAATCGACCCCAGAAGCTCAAACCCAGTGCAGGACGTAGTGTGTACGTTTACTACTTGTACCTACACTGCAAGCTACAGCACGCTAGCACAAGCTAACTACCGGTGTTTGGCACCTGCCTGTCCAACAGGAGGCAGAACAATGCTGCGTCTGCGGGTTAAAGCCAACACAAGGTTCACTCTTGTTTCAGAACGAGCTTAATCTGCTTGTCGTTTCCCCTCACTATGATTATATTTTATTTTCTTTGCCGCTACGTCTACAGCTTTCATATTTACCGGTTTGAATGGTATCCAGTCGCTTAATTGTATCCACTCCTTAAGTCACCTGTGTGCTGTCATTGGGTGGAGTAAACACATCAGCTACCCGCCAAGAAACGTCCTAGGTCAACCAGGCAGAGGACAGGTTCTCTGCACACAGTCACCACCACACATGCATATAGGCAAGTGGTGATTGAGCGGCATTACTTTTGTATAAGTCTTTATATTTTTAGGAAAATGCTACTTTCTCTATCGTTAAGATATTTCATATATATGATGCTATAAGGCTTTTAAGACTTTATCCATACAGGTTTTATTTGATTGATTTGATCCATTTAACTTGAGATTGATTTGAGAAAGATTATGCATGTAAGCAAATATGTTAATCAATAAACATATCAATAATGACCTCTGTGAAAACGTAAGAATTCTTATTTCGTAATTCTTCTGTTGTATCAATGAGCATCTTAGAAAGTACAGGCAGAGATGATTCAATAGATATGAAACTGTGATATCATTGTCAGCGTGCACAATGTCATCCTGTCTATTTAAAATCAAAGTAGGACCTCAGATATGGGGTTGATACACTCAGCTGTTTTTTTTATTGCACGGGGTGAGATGGGTGACACGTCATGTAAAAGTCACATGATTTACTCCCTAGGCAAACACACACACACCAAACACACACCAAACACACACCAAACACACAGAGACACACACACACACACACACACACACACACACACACACACACACACACACACACACACACACATACACACACACTGGCCTCACTGATCGGTCAACTGACTAAATGCTGTCGAGAGTGAATCGCCTCCCGAAACCCGGCTGGTATTTGCATATGGGAAAAACAACCCACGTGTGCTGCACCAGTCTGTGCTGTGGGATAAGCTGCATATTAGGCTGTTATCTCAACGCTCTTATCTCTTTTCTAAAGATAGGGCAGCTTTCAGAAAATGGCTGCTGTGCTTGTTGACATGATATCATGTGTGTAGAAGCGGCTGAAGTGCACCGACCAGCTCAACCAGAAACACATGGTGCACAAAAGGAAAACAAACAAGTTTCGAAGTATTTGTGTCGTGAACCATGAAGCAGCTCTCTGATAAAAAAAAGACATTAACTGAGGTTACAGCTGACCTGAGAACCTCTAATAAATCCTGTGGGAGGCTATTTTACATACAAATTGATCCGACCAGAAGCAACAGGAAACAGTGAATCCCATCACTAAAACATGTGCTTGAACATAAACTGTTTCAGCTCTACCTCCTGGCAGCAGCTCCACATTCCTCACTGTGAGAAAGTTGGCAAACCTGCTGATGTTTCAGTGGTTTTCAAGCCTGCTTCTAAAGCTCCCATGAAATCAACTCAAATGTCTTTTTGTTTTTCCCATCACAAATGTCTAAAACAATACGTCTAACACAATGAGAAAATTAGATTGCTTCTTTAGAGTTTGTCATTTCTAGAAAACAAAAGGATTCTTAATTCATTTGCCTCCATGCACCTGTTCTGCTCATCAGTAAGCCGGAATGGCTCGTTACTGTGTTTGTGTTTGAATGCTCTCCCATTCAGGGCTGCTGGTTACTGTAAACGACAATCAACATCCACAAAAAGTCCCTCCCTAACTTCCTGCTTTTTAACATACACAATTATATGCAGAATCAAAATAGAGCTGTTCTATCTGACTCAGTTAGACCCATTGCTTTAATCAATTATTTCATTTAATGCCAAAATTTGATATCGTACGCCGTACAGTGATCGCAGGTATAGTCACAACACTACCCCCCACACACACCAGCTCAGGAGCGCTAGATGTGTGCAGCCCCCTCACTTTGACATCTCTCCATTAGTCTATGTCCATAGAATCCTGTATGTGCATGTGTGTGTATTGATATCTGTGTGTGTGTAGCATGACTCAATAACGGAGTGTAAAACTGAATTTCCCCTCACTGGATTAATAAAGTACATCTTCTATACCAGTGGTTCCCAAAGTGGGGGTCGGGACCCCCTGGGGGGTTGCGAGACCCTGTTAGGGGGGTCGCGAGATTCCTTCCAAAAACATTTAAAAATTGAAAATAGTTTAAAATTGTGTATTTCACCCTTTAATTTTAAAATGTATACAATTATATGATGGTGTTTGGGCTATTGTGTGGTGTTCTAATGCCAGTGTTTGGAGAGGCCTAATAGTGTGCGTGGCTGTGTGCAATGTCAAATGTTTTAAGCACCTCCAGGGACAATGGGGGTCCCCAGTCTCTAGCACCGTAATATTGAGGGTCGCGGGCTGAAAAGTTTGGGAACCCCTGTTCTATACGACGATACAATGCCCAATACATGGCCCACAATAACAATGTTTTCACAGTACATTGTTTCTGCAATAGTTGATATATTGCAAGACAATTGCATAATGACACATCGCAATATCTGATTAATTGAAGAATATAAAATGCCCCTAAAAAGGTAAATCTTTTTTTAGTGTCTTGTTTGTTTAGTGTCAGTTTCACCTCTAATGACGCTCCATCCTTGAACATAATTCAACACTGCATGACACTATCCCGCTGTCTTCTACTTCTTCTTCTTTTATCTCACTGTCATCTTCTTCTTTGCCCAATAAACATCTGTTCACATCACCCTTTTTTCATGTCACAAGTGGCACCATATTGAATCATAAAGTGGTGACGCGGTGAGTCAAAAAGGCAGGGAAAAGTGTTAAGAGTGTCATTTTAAAAATCCCCAAAAAATAATATTAAGCACCAGTGTTTCTTTTGATTCCATCACGAGTCATACGGACACATCAGTATGTTGCCCAACCCCTAAATCCTGATGTGATGCCCAAGCAGATACCAGTTATCAACAGTATAATGTCATTACTCGTACATTTGTATTTCATTGTTAAAACTCAGGCCCTACAAGTGCTTTGTTTAAGAATCCCTCTCCCCAATATCTATCTGAAGATGTACGTCTCAAATATGATCATTTAGGGGTTTTGGTTGCTCTTGTATAAAATCTGAAGTCAAGATAGAAGTTGTTTTACTTCTTTGACTTCTTATTGAGATTTCTTGTTGTTTAATGTATTGATTGTATCCGGCTCTCTATGTCTACATCAGCTCAGTGTCTACAATGTATGCAGATGTATTTAGCTACAGTATGGATGGAGTGTGTGTGTGAGTGTGTGTGTGATGATAGCTGGAGGCTACGAGAGCTGACAGACTGCTAGCTATTGACCCCAGGGGCAGAGGTGTTCTTAGCAAGGAAACATTGACAAGGAGAGGCAAGGACATGTTGCCTGCTCTGCATTTTACCTTCAGGTTGATCTTGTCAGAAGGAGGATGGCCTCCCGAACACGGAGAGACGTGCATGCATGTGTGTGCACAGGCATAAACACACCTGAAATTATACACATGGGTGTTGCTTAGGCTTGTCACAAACACAGCCTCGTGCAGGTACACACACACTTGCTGACCCCTGCAGTGTACGTGTTGTGCTGCTGCATCCCTTGTTGTGTATTCTCCTCTTGTTGCTTCAGGACGTTGAAGTTAACAGAAGGAGAGTATCTACCAGCAGTTACGCTCTGCAGGTCAGCAACTCTCACAACTGTTTCTGAATAGAGCCCACCTGTACTGCTATCAGTTGCATCCAGCTATTCAGTTTTTGTTAGTTTTAGAAAAAGTCTATCTAAAGATTGCAGTAACAGAAAAATGTGACTGAAAACCATGTCCGTGGGGCGCTGATAGCCTAACAGTTATGTTGCATGCCATTTGTAAAGATGCTATAGTGCTCATCGCAGCAGCGGTGGGTTTGAATCCCACCTCGGCCCTTTGCTGTAGGTCATGCCCCACTCTCTCCTCCAACATTTCCTTTCTTTCTTCAGCTATCCTGTCGATTAAGGCAAAAGGGCCCCAAAAATAACTTAAAAAAAACATGTCTGCTGTGGGACATCTAGGTTACCTCAAAGGACTTCATCGGTTTTGTGACATTTAAATGCCAAAAAAAGTCTCATCTAGATGGATGGTGCTGCATAAACAAAGATATGAAATAAATAATGTGATGGTCATTGAGGCAACAGTAGCGATGCAGGCAATGTAAAATAAAAAAAATGGTAAATGGACTTGAGCTTTTCTAGTCTTCTGACTACTTAAAGTGCTTTTACACCGCAGGTCACACCTACACATTCACACACTGATGGCAGAGGCTGCTATGTAAAGTGACCATCAGAAGTAACTAATCCTATTCATACACATTCATATGCCGCCGACGAAGCAATGGGAGCAATTCGGGGTTAAGTGTCTCTTTCCCAGGGAAACATCGGACATGTAGCTGCAGGCATTTCACTGCACATCTGTATGAGCATGTGACAAATAAAAATCTTGAATCTTGAGGAGCTGAGGATCGACCCAAAAAGAAATTATGCAAAGTTCAATTGATAGCAACATGATTACATTATTCAATTTTATATTTTGGAGACAAAAAGAAATATCATGATGAAAGCCTTACTCATGCTTTTCTGCAGCAACCTTCAAGGATGACTTCTGTCCCCATTATCTCTCTCACCATTGGACCTGTAGTAGTGTGATTCTGTGATGCGTAAAGTATGAGGGTATCTATGGCTGTGTCAGTCAATGCAATAAGCGCTCCCTGTATGCAGACGACCTTCTGCTCTATATCTCTAATCCAACATTGTCAGCCCCTTAATATTAAACAGTCCTGACAAATTAAGAAAACCTGCTGGTAAAACTCAACCCCCAGAAACCTGATTATGTTCCTCTAAATTACCTCCTTTAAAAATCTTCCTCAGACACTCTCTCCTTTTAGAACAGACACAAAAGAATTAAGGTACCTAGGAATCTTCATAAAGATAGCCTCATGAATACTATAACCAATTGGCTGGTAATTTAAAACTTTTTTAGAGCCATTTTTCTCAGTTATACCTTTCCATAATTACTCAGCAGACACTCAGTTAGCTCTGCCCCTGCCTGAGACCTCATCCCATTCAGAAAGCTCAGCAGAAATCTCTTTTATCCTGTCCTCCTGGCTTTAATGCGGCCAGTGACTGATATTTTACTTCACCGCTCAACAATCAGTCGTCACTCTTTGAAGTTTTGGCCTCATGACCGAAATGATTCCTGCAATATAGCAATCCCTCTCTGCTTATCTCGTCCGTAAGACAGCCTTGTGCAACTCGTAAATCAGAATTCATTGTTCGTTTAACAGATCCAGGTCGGCTGCATCGCTCTGCCCTTTATCACTGCGTGTTCCTCCAGCCTCCGTCACCTTCCTCTTTGACCTCATCTCTCAAACAAATAAATCTGCTCATCTGGCATCAGTCCTGATATGACAAGCTGTGTGTAACAGCGTCAAGTTGACTTTCACCTTTAAAAGATGCCTTCAAAATGTCATAGCTCGCTGACATTTACTGTGTGGCGAGTGTAGGTGCAACATGGAGCGCAAACTGAGTTAGGAGCTGCACAGCCTTGGCCCCCATTTCTCCACCATCTGTCCATCAGCACTCGCTTAATTTTTGGCCTCCCGCTCTTTATGCTGCCCCCTCCGTCCTGACCCTGTGTGTGTTTATTAGATTAGCAGCAGCACTCAGTCCTGTCCGTCTACTGTTAATCCTAAATCCCCCGCCTCCAGCCTGACACCTGGTTGAGATCTGCAGAGCCCCACTCCAGAGTTTTTGTTGTTACAGAGCCCATTATTACCCCATCATGATGTCAGCTTTCTGTCAGGGAACTCAAAGCACACATTTAGATTTTTGTCTATTCAGAAATCACCCCACTAGTCTCTTTACCTTTTTCTTTCTCCCTCCTTTTCCTCCTCTCTTGAGCATGTCTGGGTTTCACTGGTCGCGGTCTGTTTTTAATTTAGAGCTCTGTTTGTTTTTGAACCCGCCCTCACCTCCCCATCTCATCTCCTGCCAACACTCTGACTGACCGAGGAGTGTTTGCACACGCTCGGCTTTAAGATTGAGTTTTTTCTCCTTCTTTAACCCTGAACGTGCACGTGTGTGCATGCGCGTGTGTTTGTTTGTCCAATAAGCACACTGCACACATCTTCCCTCACAATTATCCTGAGTGACAGCTCCTGTAATGACAGCAGCTGTATCAATTACTCTGATTACTGCTCTCATTATGCTGATGACTGCTGCTTTGAGCAAGAGAGGGAAATCAACTTCAGGGAATACAGAAAACACACAAACTTGTCCACAACATGAAAGAATGAGATTGTTGGTGGTGATAAATTATTGAAAAATAACAGCAGGATGAGTCTAATGTTCTCAGCTAATGCAACCGCCTCGTTATGTTTGCTGTTTTCACTTCTCGCAATCAAGAGCAAACTTAATCCTACTCCTTTTTGAACATGTGCTGTTGGCTTTGTGTTGAATGCGGCAGTTGTATAGCTGTTTATCTACTTTTAAATTTGTAGTAAAGATGTCCATTAATCAATCTTTATTCTTCTTCTCTTCACAGTGAAGCCATCCAAGCCTCGGTGCTACGCTGAAGGCCCAACAGAGGAAGGCAAAGACGTTGTTCTGAGGTGCATATCCAACGAGGGCACCAACCCACTGCAGTACAGCTGGGTGAAGACCAGTCACAACAAGCTGCTTCCTGCCTCCGCTGTGTTGGGTAATGCACCCTTTCACAAGCACTCCCAAAGCATTTGGGCCTACATAGGTCTCATCTTTCTGTTTAACACTTTCTTCTCTCTCACTTCAGATCCTGTTGGAGGAACAGTGAATGTGAGGAACGCATCTGCCAGCGCATCTGGTACCTACCGCTGCACCGTTGCCAACCGCGTTGGCACTGAGGACTGTATACTGCATCTGAACATAACGCCTCGTGAGTACCTAAATAGCTATAAGTTACTGTTTTCGGCCAGGTATATATTCAGACCATTGACTGGATGTTAAGTAAATGTTCAATGGCGTATATGAAGCTACTCAGAACACACAGCGAACTTACCATTGACTGCAAAGATTCGTCAGATCCATAAAATCCACAGCAGAGCCGATGCTTGTGTTGACACTCAGTTAAGGGAAGTTTGAATTTGGTGTTTGTCATGTTTCCTCATGCTGTTCCTCTTCTTCTCTGCTACTCTGGTGCACACAGCACAGCAGGAGCAACATTTGTCAACAGAGCTGTCAATCATGGTGTTTCTGAAAAAAATAGAAACTTAAAAATTATTTGACATGCATTTAGATTTTTTAGTGTGATCAATGTCCCATCTGTTAACATGGAGGAGGCGGAGCATACTGCAGCCAGCCAGCCAGTCAGTCCTCCAAATGTTTTGACTTCTCTTTAAAGAAGCTGCCATGTTGACCATTTATTTATACAGTTGGTTGTTTAGCCCTGTTGCTCTGCTGGATAATGGTGTGTGTACCTCTATTTTCTAGTTTGTATCTAATTGACTAATATAATCATAGTCATAAAACTAATATGAAATATTGGCGCAAGACTGAGTTCACAGCCGTGCTAGAAGCTTGTGAGGCTTTTCATGCACGTGGTGACTAAGCTAACATGCTGATGTTTAGCAGGTTTAATAGATCACTGGAGTCCTGACAGGGACATTCATGTATGTGGCAGAGTTCATGGAAACTCACTAAAGAAAACCTGCAAACCCAGTTTTTACAAACTTTAACCATTAAATGTTAATGATGAATGTTTTCTGTTGATCAATAAGTTAGATCTTTATCATAACCCAAGCTGAGATGTTATATTGACTGAGCATCTCTGTCGAAGCCATGCCAGCTGCATAGCTTCAAATCTCCATATGTGCTAGTTCAGCTGTGCATAACCAAAGGCTAAATAAATAAGCACCATTTTGACCTTCTGAACTTCTGTAAGTCAGAGTTGTGATTGTTGGGATCACTAGGTTATTGCTCATTTGTGAAAAAATCACATTTAAGTGCAAAAACATACTTTTCCTGTATATGTAAAGGTGTTAGATCTATCAGTTCCAGCACATGTAGAGCTCAAACTCGGTTATCTTAGAATATTTCCTGAACAACAAATGAGCTGAAGCTGTGAAGCTGTGAAGCTGGAAGCTTCAGTAGCACGCTGTGACAGCGCTGTCATCTCAGAGCACAGCAGCATGGGGCAGCTGGAGCGGAGTGCTGCAGCATGAAGATGCTTTAATACAAGAACATTGACACTTCAGTGTGTTTTTTAGTAACTTTGGCTACGCCTGTCATTGTTTGGTCTTGTTACTGAGTTTGGATTTAATTCACACAGGACCACAATCTTGTTAGCGTCCTTATAATCTGCTGAATGTGTCAGAGAAGTGCTCGAGCTTGCCCTGACTCTGACACTCCTCTTTGATCCAACTTCTGTTCAAAACTCATAACAAAGGGCCTAACATAGTCCAAAATCCACTGTGTTTCTTTTTGGACCAGTGTATTCAGCAGATAACAAACTTTACATCACAGACAGTTTGTTCTGGTGGTGCATCAGAACCTCAAATAAAGAACTTAAAATGTTAACTTTTTTATTTTCTTCCTCGCTTTATACTTTGCAATGCTCTTTCATTACCCTTTAGGGAATTATAAATCCAAGCCATTTGCATATTTTCTACATTTTCTACAAGTTTAATTAAACAAAACCGATAAATGAGACTCATAAAAACCAAAAGCAAACAAAAAAAACAGGACATTTGGGATTAGGACAGAGGAATATGAGCATTGCAGAAGATCATCAAAGGATGAAATATGTGTTTAAACTTCTCTCTGTGTAATAAACTGCCAAACGTACTAGATGGTAATGTTTTCTCATGTGTTGCTTCACAAACAGCCAGATATCAGGGTCCAAGCATCCCCCCCTCCATCCAGTTTTAAAGTCTTTGTAATGTATCCACACTAACATTTACCAAATCTGTCCCTCCCTGTTTTGTCCAGCTCCTAACACTGCAGGCATCATCGCAGGAGCCATAATTGCGGTTCTCCTGATCCTCCTCATTATTGCTATCATCCTCTTCTGCTGCTTCCGCGCCCGTCAAAGGAGGAAGTATGAGAAGGAGATCTGCAATGAGATCAGGTACGCTCTCTAAAACATCAATGAGACTCTGCTCACAGATAAATAAAAGCTTTCTTTGATGGAGGAATATTTAGTCTCTTTGCTACGTGATGAGAAATGTGTCTCAGGTTTATAAAACTGGATTGTATGTGACAATAAAACATGCTTACACTGTTGAGCAATAAATACTTTAAGCTGCACACGTAGAATAACCTGTGGTCATCTCAGACACACACACGTATGCACGCACAAAAACACATCTCCAAAAGCTTCAACAGCCGTGAAAATGTTTTTTCTCCATCAGCGTTTCTCTTTTTCCACCCCTCCTCAAATAAACAGCTGTGGTAATCAGTTTGAAAGCTTTGTTTGCTCTGTGGATCCTCTGTCATGTCTGCTTGCTGGCTGCCCCCCCCCCCTCCCCATCCCACCACCACCACCTAACCCCCCAGCTCCCCATCCGGCCCCGCGAGCTCTGTACAACCGGCGGGCTTACTATCACTCTGCTGCGGGCTGAATCTGTCTGACACCACAATGTGACACTGCTCTCGCTGTAGGACAAAGAGGATTAGACCACTGGTGCTGTCTCGTACACACAGACACACTCATTCTGTGAAACACAAAAAACACGACGAAGCTGTGGACTAAACAAGCTGCGGCCCCTCAGGCTCTCTTTGATTGAGCATTTAACTGGATTATTGCTGCTTATTAGTTGATAATGTGGTGTCAGAGGGAGAGGAGGGCATAACTGTGTTTGGTTGCGATTGCTACAGGCTATTACCAGTCTGTGTGGTGCAGCCCCGACCAATCAAACGGGCCGATTCCAATTATCTATGCCTCTTTATTGAGTCCAATCATGTTTCGCTCTTGAAATGACTCTCACAGACTCCTTCAGTATTCATTGTTTTCCTCAGTGTGTGCAGCAAGTGTTCTACGCTGCAGTCTTTTCTGCCTGAGTGACATCTAGCTTTATTATGGTTAAAAGCACCTGAGAAAGTCCCCGTCCACGTTCATTTCCTTGACTTGTCCAGGGCTCAGAATTATAACTGACTCGCTTACTCGGACACACCATTGAAAGACTCCAAGCCAGCTGATTCGACTGGTTAAAATATTGCCTAAAAATAGTAACATGATTTATTATGATGAATTATGATACTGACATTTTGTCAGTAATTCTTGTGAGATCATCTCGTTAACTTCTGCTACAGCGCCAACATTTCATAGGTGCCCTCATGCACGCCTGTCACAGTCCGCGCTCTCTAGGATTGTACACTCTGACATTGATTGTAGCTCGGGTTCTGTTAGCATTCATCTGCTGATCAATGCTAACAGAAAAGATTTAGTATAGAAAACATAATGACGTTTTTCTCGTGTATTGTAGTCTTCAGATTGTTTTCTTTATTTCAAGAGTAAATTTTTGACTGTTGTTTTCTAAAGCCAAAGTAAAGTTCTTGGGCCAGTAGTTACAATGGTGGGCCAGTGGTTACAATGGTGGGCCAGTGGTTGCAATGGTTGGCCAGTGGTTGCAATGGTTGGCCAGTGGTTACAATGGTAGGCCAGTGGTTATAATGGTGGGCCAGTGGTTACAATGGTGGGCCAGTGGTTACAATGATTGGCCAGTGGTAACTATGGTGGGCCAGTGGTTAGTAGTTACAATGGTGGGCCAGTGGTTATAGTGGTGGGCCAGTGGTTACAATGATTGGCCAGTGGTAGCTATGGTGAGCCAGTGGTTACAATGGTTGGCCAGTAGTTACAATGATGGGCCAGTGGTTAGTAGTTACAATGGTGGGCCAGTGGTTACAATGATTGGCCAGTGGTAGCTATGGTGAGCCAGTGGTTACAATGGTTGGCCAGTAGTTACAATGATGGGCCAGTAGTTACAATAGTCGGCCAGTGGTTAGTAGTTACAATGGTGGGCCAGTGGTTTCAATGACGGGATTATTGATTATGAACTTCTTCAATAATCCACGTGGTCATTAGAAAAAAAACAGGTTTAAGAAGCTCTTGAATTGGCTTCACTTTTTACCACGAGGTTACATCCTTCCTCTGTTGTTCAATCCTTGTTAAAGGAAGTTAATAAAAGTGAGTTAAGTCTTTGTTGCTATCTAAATATACCTCTTTTTCTGTTTCCCCACAGAGAGGACGTCCCTCCTCCGAAGAGTCGTGTTTCCACGGCACGCAGCTTCACTGTAGGCAGCCAGCGCTCCTCCCTGGGCTCCATGTCGCCTTCCAACCTGCACGAGTACGCCCTGAAGCCCCAGTACGACAAGATCCCCTCATCGGAGGAGTACGAGAGGCCTCCGAGCCACGTCCCTCTGCCCCCGCCCACCGCACCTAAGATGGCAGGTCCCAACCTCAGCCGCATGGGGGCCATCGCCGTTATGATCCCTGCGCAGAACAGGGACGGCTCCATCGTCTAGCCTGAGGGGAGCGTGAAACGAGGGGGAGGGATCGGAGGAAAGGAGTGGGACTTAAACAAATGAAGATGGGCTGACTTTTAGCTCTTCATTATTTACACAATGGGAGTTTTGTCCTCTTATGAAGACCGGCTCTGCTGTGGTGCTGAGAAGAGAAGAGATGAGTTTTACTGGAATCACAACAGAGCACATTAACTTTTTATCAAATACAAATACGAAGAAAAAAAAAAAAAACTTTTATGAATTTTACTTCATGGACTTTGTCACAGAAAAATGAGTTAGTGTGGATATAAAGCAGAATGGTCAATATACAAATTATATTGTACATAGATGAATGCATGTTTTTCTTTTGTCATATAGACGGCCCTTGCTGTAGAGAAACTGTATGTTTAAAACAGATCCAGGACTCTTATTGGCCAGCTGTGCAGCCGTATGCATGCATGTTTGTATAGTCCTGCAGCTGTATGTGTGTGCGTGGATATAAGTGTGTGTGTGAACCGGAGATGGGAACTGTAGCTTATTGTCGTCCTTTAATGCCTACATAACAATATAATCATTTTTCAGGCCTGACACTCTCGACTTGTTCCAGACAGATTTTTAATTCTACAAATGAAACCTAAAATGATTCTGAACTCTTTAGTTTTTATAAATTCTTTGACTGAGTTGAAGAATTTAGGTCAGCCGTTTTCTGTTGAGCGGTTCACTGTTTGAATCGTCCAGTCTGGCTGCAGTGTGGGGTTGGAGCCGTCAGGATTGGCTGGTGATTAGGGGGAGGTTTAGACCGCCTTATCTTGTGATTGGGTGGATTACTGCATCTTGACCGCGCTTAAAAAACAATAAAAGACCCCTGTCCTCCCCCCTGCAGATCTCAGAGGAGGTAGTGTACGTGGAACTTAGGGGGGGCAGCTGGACAGCAAGGTTCACCGAGCAATCTGCTTTGATTAAGTTTGACTGTGACCAGCAGAACATGCTGCCCCTCCACACGCCATGTTAGGAAAAAAACACCAAGTCTTAATCATCATCTGAAGTATCAGTGCCCCCCCCCTTCTCAGATCTGAAACGTGTGTAATCCCCCTCATTTGAATTACAAGGAGCCAATATCTTGATTAACCTTCTCTCTGTGGTCAAAAGGAAACCTCACACGGCTCTCGGAGTGTTAATTGGACTTTTTAATGAAGGATGTCGAGGCTGCGTTCATGAAGAAAAGGCCCACAAAGAGGAACGAATGTGAAACGCTTTAGAGAGCGGAATGATACTGCTCTGAAGCCGCTTTACAACCACTGTGTGTGGAGGACTTCAGATTTTTAAGTCTCCTAGTTCTGAATAATTTTAGAGACATTTTAATGCCATATATTCCTATATGAACAAATGTATGCAGATATTGATCGCTCATCAACTTTCTTTTCATTCGTGAGTATGAAGCGAGTAAACCCATGACAAACACTTCACATTTATCACCTTGGATTATTTGCTAACCCGATCCCTAACCGAGTGTTTAAATACGTAACAAACGATTTTTTAAATAAGCTTGACAGCGTAGACTGCAACATGAACTCAGAAATAAAAACTCTGTATGGAGAGGATTTTTCTTACACACCTCAGTCCAACGTTTGTGGAAGATCCTCATTTGAAACTCTTTTTTTTTAGTGTTTGAACTCTTTTTAAGTTCATTTTCTTTTTTTAACGTCGTAAATAATCAACGCGGGATGACTCATTACATCTAAGATGACTCATAACGTAACTCATCTAAAAACAACCTGAGCGAATGTAAGCGGCAGCAAAGAGCACTCCGTCAGCCGGAGCACGGGAGGAACACTCCTATTTCACTTTTTACCGTTCAGAGAAACTGTGACGAACACTTCCAGAAGATCCTCTTTGAGCGTCGCAGTGTTGTTGTTTTCCAAACGATGAATAACCGTCAATCAGTTTATCTTCAATGCTGCTGCTGGCGTCCATAATGATTTGATAGTGACATTGCAACCCTTCCTGTTTTTGTAGTCTTTTTTGGAGGAGGAGGGGGGCACCAGAATTCTTTCCTACAACTACTTGATTATTTTTCAGGGCTAATTCCTGTACTGGATCAGTTCATGGTCTTGCATACTGCTCGTACAGAATCCCGGGTTTTAGGCTGTATTAGGGGGTTTCTGATAACGTGGTGGACCTGGAACAACTCTTGAAAATCTGTTTGTTCAGTCTGTTCGTGTTCAGTAGTTTTAGACGCTTCTTTCACTGTGTGCGTTATTTAACTCTCAAATCATCCCCCATCATTCATTGTTTCATACTTTGAAGCCCAACAGCTTATCTTGTCTGCAGCAAAATCGGTACTTTCAGTGCAAAGTTTGTTTTCTCTGAAGCCTTATTCTACTCCTTATTTGAGCCTTATACATATCCCCCCCTCAGTGCACCTCTGTACAGCCCTCACAGCTGGACTCGTACTAGCTTCTATTGTGCCTTGTTGCCCCGGATGAGTTGTATCATAGCAACCAACAGATGTGCGCTGGAGCTATGTGTAGTAGCATCATCCTGAGCGGCCGTCTCAGCCACTAGAACAATATATTTATCAGCACACACAAAGTGAGAATATCGATCGATTTCTGTTGGACTTCATACACGTGCGCGCACACACACGCACACACACACACACACACACAGACAAACACAGACACACACACACACACACCTCAAACACAAACCTCAAACACACTTCTCATAGCTTAAAAAAAACCTATCACTGTCTTAAAGCTTTTGTTTTTATATTTCAAAACATGACTTCATGGTTTGATTTTTTTAAACTTTATTTAAAATGAAGTAAATTGGTGTGTGTGTTTTTTTTTATGGTTCTGACTGTTTGTGTAGATAACCTGTTGAAGTAACCCTATCTAATCACTACAGAGTGGAACGACATAAAATGAAGATGTATGTAAATGTGACGCTCTGCCGTGCTGTGCTTGGCAAATTATATCTAAAAAAAAAGACCGAAGAGGAGGGGCAGAGTGTGTGTCTCTCTTGTGTGAGTGTGACTTGTACTGAAGGATGTAAGAGGAGGTGACAGTCGGAGAAACATCTCGGCCTCTGAGCTTCGTGGTAGATTGGATTCTGCACCTGTTTTCTAAACACCAAGGAAATTTAGACCCAGGCAGAGAAATTACGTCTGTCACTTCCTCCTCCTGTGTGTGTGTGTGTGTAAGAGCGAGTGTATCGTCCATAAAGAGAGTGTTTGTTCAGGATGGGCCCCTGTAGGATTCTAGTTAGACTCTCACCTGCTGACAAACTGTACAGAGCTGTGAGGACGACGGCGTCCCTCTGTGTGCTCACATTAACTACTAACAATATTAACTGTAGCTTTGAAATCAGCGTACTAATCCTGTATGAAGATCTCCTTCGAGGTTTCACACTGTGTGGAAACCAGTTTTTTCTTTTCTTTGTGTGTATTTTTGTGCTGTATTTTTGAATAATAAAAGTCCATGAAATGTAAAAAAAAAAAAACACAGCAGCTCGGTTTGTTTGTTTGTTTGTTTACAGTGTGGCGTTCACAGCTGTGGACTAGAGTATGAATAAAACTCAATTTCCCTTTCTCTCCAGCAGTGCTCGCTCCCCAGGGACTCGGCCTCCTGCAGCTTTTTGACTGTGATTAATTTTAATCAGGCGGGAAATTCCTCCCCTAACACCAGGTGAGGTGACTTTCTAACCACCTAATGACTGTAATTAATCAATGGCACAACCGCCGCCTGCCGCCTCCACTGCCCGTCGCTCAGCAGCAGTATAAACACGCTCAAGTTTGTGACCTGGCTCGTCTGGAAGAACTGTTCGGCCTCTTGCTTTCTTCCCCTGCTGCACTTTCTGTAATTTTAGTGGTTACAGACTTCATTTATAGAGCTAACTTTAACATCAAAGCTACTTAGTGCCAGAAAAAGGCAGAAAACGAAAAAGTTACATAATTTAAAAGAAAGTATAAATCTATACAGAGCAGGTAAAAACTAATGAAATGAAAATATTTGAAAGAACGAACATTCAAGTAAAGTCAGGAAAGTCTCTCCAGTATAAATTTTAGAGCAGGTACTTATCAGATAATCCACGCATGCATCACTTCCACACTGGACTACAGCAACAGTCTAATCTACGGTTCATCATCCAAAACACTCAAGAAACTGCAATATATCCAGAACTCTGCTGCTCGTCTGCTCCCACAACCGTGACCACATCACCCCCGTCCTTCATAACCTCCACTGGCTCCCCATCCCACAGTGTATCCACCTTAACCTCCTGTCCCCCCCCCCCCCCCCCCTGCAGGACTAACCACCGGTACTTGGGGGGACAGGGCCTTCTCCATTGCCGCTCCCCCTCTCTGGAACTCACTCCCAAAAACCATCAGAGACCCCCCCCCCTCACTCTCCACCTTCAAGAAATCCCTAAAAACTCACCTCTTAAACATCGCCTACAACCACTTAGAAACTCTGTTCTCATCCTCCTTCTGTTACGTTATTTCTTCTTTGCCTTCATTTGATAGGGGGACAGTGGATAGCGTCAGACAGAGAGAGAGAGTGGGGAATGACGTGGGAAAGGAGCCACAGCTCAGATTCAAACCCGGGTCCCCAGCTTGTAGGACCACAGCCAGTCGTCGGCCATTTTGGCGGGTTTACTTTTCTCCATGGCTCTGAAAGTTCTTGTCTGTCATTCATTTGACGCCTCTGCTCAGTTGTTACGTTTCCCTTTATGGTCCATTTCGTCTTGATGGTCATTTCACAGTTTTCATCACATTACGACTATGTATAATATGCAGGAATCATTTCTATGCAGCTTATTATGGTGTCATCCATTCAGGTTGATCTGCACTGATGCATCATAAATGTTGTCTTTGAAACATTTTTAGGATGATTTCAACATGTTTGCACACGCTCTGTGTTGTGCTGCTTAAAACTAAACTAATGTCAAAACCAGATGCTGAGGTTATTTACAAGATTGTTTGTTTATCTTAGCGTCATGGCTGTTCAGCATCTGCTTTGCTTTTATTCAATTACACCCTAACCCCCCCTGTAGCTAATGTGTTGTGTAATTACTTTCATTGCAAGCCAGCGCTAATCAAAGATGTACAAAATTAGCTCTCTAATTAACATGCTGAATGATGGGAAATGCCTGGTAGATGACTGAGGGACAAGTTTGTGCACATGTTGCAACATCTCTCTCTGCTGTGACCACTGTCACCCTCGTCACACTTTTTATACACTCAACAACATGCTGGTGATCTGACATGAGGATAGATCGATTGCTGATTATTAGCCAATAGCGGGGCTGTGTGCAGGCTGCTGACAGGTAGTCAATAAAAAGACTAAAGCACTTAGTAGCGGTGTTAAGCGGACGTCCATTGCTATAATTGGATGTCAGTAATAGATAGGGCCCTGGAGCATTGATCTGCGGCTCGTCGAAGTCACTCACAGATCCTAATGGCTCTCCGGCAGTTCTGCACGTTAGGCCTTCTCTTCCACGCCGGGTTTATTCAGCTGCGACCATATCTGCACAATCACAGCCGTCCTACAAATGGATGTGTCGGGATGTAATGGCACTTTTATGGCCGTGCATTCAAAACATTCATTAAAAGGACATTAGTGATGTGTGCTGCAGATTAGATTTATGGACTAAACGTTGTTCTCTCATTGAATTAATGTACAAAGAGTCATACATCATCCCTCAGTGTCTCTCTTTGCAATATCCATTTGTGACAATTTTTAACCTCTAACATAGCTGAGGAGAAAGAGTCGAGTTCTGTTTAGCACCTGGGGATTTGTGCCTGCCTCCCACCTCCCCAGCCCCCCCCCCCCCCCCCCCCTCTCTTCCTCCCTCCTAGCTGGGAGAGGTATTAATTGTTTGCACAGATCAAGGAGACTGGTATAGCAAAAAAAATCTCATTGGTTCCTCGGCAGGGTTTCCTTGGCAACCTTATCTGGTTGTACACAGTCTAAGCCGGCTGCTGGCGGGATGATTTATCTTGTAAAGCGTGATTCGCTCCCTGCTAACAAAAGAGGCCTCTAAAAGCTCGGGTCTCCTCCGCTGTGACGTCTGCTGTCACAAGCGTTAAGCCCGCTGCTGTTTTTAGACAGTCAGGTTGGGAGAGGGTTGCAGGGGGACTTCTGGGTAGGATGGAGGAGTATGCATATGCATGAAGAGCGAGCTCCATCAGCTCCATTGGCACAGCAGTGCATTAACATTTTTGGCTCGTCGCTCCCAGCACTTTGGATGTAAAATGACACAGATTATGATGTGAACGTACAGTCGGCTTTTACGGCCTCGTCGGATGAATGAATGAGGAGCTACATTTTTGGATTTGGTCCCTGTTGTTTCCTGTCGCAGCTGTATTTAGATGATGAACACAGATTATATTTTAAGTGCAGATTCTTGGTTCTACTTTGCAGAGAAACTCACAGACACTGAAGACCTACCTTTAAGCGTTAAATTCTCTTTTCCTTTCTCAAGTTACTTTCAAAATGATCAAAGCAAAGGGGTGCTGGAAACCCAAATCCTCAATAACCTTGTAACTATGTAATTTGTTGGACAATTAGGAAGCATCTAAAAGTATTGAGGGTATCAGTTCAGATTTTGCCATTATGCATCGCTGTCTGAATGTTTATGTAGAACTATAACATCCCACATACTGAACAGAGGCCCGGAAGTTACCAACAGTGTATTTTGAACTTCAGTGTAAAACCAGTGGTCACTCTCGTTATTTCATATACCAGCATGCACTACGCTGAAAAACTGGAAACGGGAAAAACTGCAATTACTTAGTAATTGCACTGAGAAAATGAGCCGACTAATGTCTGAAAGTTTGTTTTTTTGTCAATAAGGTCACTAAACGACCATTTCAACAGACTCCCTTTATAGTGAGCAGGGAGTGCTGAATAAGAAATGAATTCTGACACATCAAATGTCTGTCATCAGTCCTAATACTAAATTTGAGAGTAGAGTCTGTCATCTACATTAAACTATTTTAGCTTTTGGGGTTTATTGTGAGCTTTGTCATCTTTTTTATAAGTGGAGTTTGGCTACATAGCTTTTGCTAAAAATACAAAGCTATCATTTAGCATAACTTTCACAGGAGCATCTCAGTAAATGAGAGATGATGTGTGTGTGAAAAAATAGAGGAGAGGAGACACCCACACAGTAATGCTAATGCTAACACTAATCGATTGTGTTGTCTATGTTGTCTGTGGGAAGCACTTTGTGCCTCTAGCTTGAAAAGTGCTTTATAAATAAAATTATTATTATTAATGTGACTGGGCTAAAAAGCCACAAAAAAAGTCCCTTTAATTAAGACTCAAGTGGACCAAAAAAAACAAAAGGTGCGCATTTTGGTCACAACTCAGTTACCAAAGTGAAGAATTTTCAAATGGATGGGCTTCTGCTTCCTCCTCTGAAGTTACCGTTTACAGCTTCATTACACTGATTGTCACGAAGATAGACCAGGCAGATGTCAATCAAAATGACAGTGAATAGAGTCAGAAATCTGGGAGAAAGAGAGGAGGGAACGACATGGTGGAAAAGAGCCACAGGTCAGATTTGAAACTTGCTTCTAGAAGTACAAACAATGCATTTTGGGGAAGCCTCATGAGAAATAAGGGGTGCGTAAACTGACCGACAGGCCACCAGCACCCCAAACTTTTATTATTGAAAGCCAAAGTTTAAGTGCCTTCAGTGTCACACACGTGGGAAGATACGTAAGCACCAGTAGTTATTTAAACAACTAAACCAGTCTGTCTGAGACTGGCCCTTAAATTAGAGCTGACAGTCTGAACTTTAAATGCACAGTCATTGTGCCATGTCAAATGAGAAGCAATCGGAAAAGGAGGCACAGCATCAATGTGTCAGCATGGAAACACTCACTGCACTCAACCGTACGTCACCTTGAACAACCCGTGTGTTGTGGCTGCAGACGGTGGAGGTTACTCTGCGGAGAGGGAGTTCAGCCCAAACCCGGGTCCAATCATCCAACTGACGGCTCTGCCTGCAGACTGCCCAGATTTCTCATGGGGCTCACCCAGCTGCTGTCTACTCATTTGTCAGCCTTCCTCTTCTCCCAGTCTGGGAGGAGGAGAGCACTGGTGCACCATCCAGTATCCCTCCCCATCTCTCCTACCCCCCGCCTTTGGTCGATATGGAGTCATCTGTTGAGGGCCGACCTCTACGCCTGCTGCATCTTAGCATACCATTGGGTCACCGTTTCGACCTCGCTCCACTCACATTTCGATGACTAATATGTGACTTTTGATGGATGATCTTCCCCTTCGTGCTCCGGGGAGAGGAGCGGAGCAGCAGAGGATGCACGCTGAGATTATGCTCAGTCCAAGAACATCATGTTCACGTTTCATTATCTCCAGATCCCCGTCGCTCTCTGGGGAAATGTTGTCTGCTGAGCTTCATGGATCAGTGAGGTGGCACTCATCAACAGATGTGACATTTCATTCGCTGACAGGAACATCGTATGTGGCATGAGTAAAGGAATGAGCTGCACTTAGTCCTTTGCTCAGGAGACGCCCCATGTTTGAGCAAATTATCGCCACCAGAGGTTCACCTTCACCTGCTCCCATAAGAGACTGGAGGAGAAAAGAAAGAAAATAGAAACCAGAGGGCTCACATCCAGCTACATGGGCTTAGAGCACGGACAGCTTATGCTAAGTCTTGGCATTTAAAAATCCATAAACGGCAACAATAACACAAAACCACCCAAAGAAATGACCAGCTGATGGATTATGAATTAATTTTCACGTCTTATTAGTGCTGTCCTTCAAATGGTGATCTAATGACCCCCATGGAAAAATGACAGACAGAGAAGTTGTATTCTTCACTTTGAAGTTGGAAGGTACGTGTATAAAACATGGACATAGTCATAGTGAAGTCACCCATTGGTTTCTGAAGTGGCGTATTGAAGCCAAACGAGAAGTTCATGTTAGTTGCTCAGACATGTCTTCTTGGCTTGTCATTTAGCTATCATAGTCTGAACGATGAAAACAACACGAACAAAGCCGACAATTTAGGTTCAGTAATGGGATCTAGCTGCAGAGGAGCTTATGCCTAACCCTTCGCATTATAGTCATACAGATGAGATTTTAATTAAATCACCTCTGTGTTGTTTTAACCAATAAAGATATAGAGACCCAGAACAATAAACATGTTTAATTTTGTTGTTAAAATGCTCAATTGGACACTCGAGGAACTGCAGTTTTTTGCAAATCTGCATTAACAACAGGCGATGCCACTACTGGGGTTGTCTTCTTTTCGGAGAAAGCCTTGTGGACAATCAAGGTACTGCAGCCTGTTGCACTTCTGCGTTGTCTTTGTAATGCCCAAGAAGCTGACCCTTGATATCCACCTTCAAGTCAACAAACATTAACTCCTGGCCTAAAAAAAGCAAGATGGCAACTGCAAAAATGATACTCAAAAATGTGGCTCAAAACCACAGTCTTCAAATGAATGAGAGATGTAATAGTGTCAGTGTCGTCTTCTGACTTTGTTCCTGGTTTAATATCTTCTCTCAGTGTTTGCTTTGTTGCTTCCTTTAATCTTTGGGCTCTTTTATCTCTGTGTTATCACCCTGTTGTCGAGCTGAGAGATTGGATCAAGGGGAGCACTGTGGTTTACACCTCACAGTCCAAGATGGAGGTTACACACAGCACCTCAGCTCAGTCGTTTACAATGTGATTTGTACTTTTAATCTGCACCCTGGCTGGACTCTATTATAGGTGATCAACCTCCAATGCCATGTCATCAGGAGGCCGGCAATAAAACGCAGCCTTGGTGAGGAAACGCGGCTCAGTTTCCCTTTTTTCCTCCCTCTGATGATTGGGGTCATCTCTATTATTGCCTCAGTCATGTCAGTGATGTATCATGTGTGTGTCTCCACATGTATGTGTTCATATGAGAGTCGCCTGGGTGTTCATGTGCAGTCGTATCACCATGAGTGGCCACAGCGAGGTCAAAGATCAGGGTGCTGATTTAACAGGATGGGGTAATCCCTTTTCCCTCCACACAGGCAGAGTAGCCACACCCCCACCTACACCACCCAGCTCAGGCTATTTCCAGCGAAGCAATTAGACGATGTCTTTTCTCCATGCTGGACACGTAGCTCGACCACCTTCACAGTCTGAATCCTCCCCTCCATGCTGCAGTCCGGCTGGCTCAGGTGCTACACAAGACTGAGGCTCTGGACTGGTTTTTTAGGAAGGATTCAGTGGGATTACTGGGAGAGATGTAGGATGTAGATTTACAAAACAGAGATTAAAAAAGCAGAAAGAAAAGAAGGTCATGGTCCCTTAAGAAATTGTTATATTTCTTTTTTCGTATCCACAGAGTATGAAGGATGCTTCTTGTTTTCATTGTCGAAGAACACACACACACACACACACACACACACACACACACACACACACACACACACACACCGATTTGTCACTGTCTGTTCAATGCTGTTAAACTTCAGACCTCAATAACTTTATGTTTTTTTTGTTTTACTTCACAAACCCAGACTTTCTGACCAGTCTGCGGGGACACGTACAGATGATTAGCATTTTTCCCTTTTTCTCTTCATCTCATCTATTTCACCTTATAACATTAAAGGCAGGGTTGGTAATTTTCGAAAAGTAGCATGATTTTAAAAGCAGCATTCCCTCAGTGCTCAGTCAGCACCCACCCCCTCCCCTCTGTGCTCCCTCTAAAGCCACGCCCCTCACTTACATGCACTAGCGACGTTGCTCGCGATAAGTGACCTCAGCTCATCGCTTTCATTGTGTAGAAACTACGTCGTCTCATGTCTCATTCAGCGGTAATTAAACACTAAACTTAATCATAAATGTAAAAAAAACAACGTGATTTCTCTACTCACAACGGCCAACGACAAACTCACAGTATAAACTCTGTCATCGGTGGCACATGGGGTAGAGAACGAGCAGGGAGACAGGGAGGCTGTGATTGGTTCATCAGATTGGTACCTCGTGGCAGACATTGGTTGAAGTTTTTACAGGCTTACAACTGCTACAGATGATGGATTTTCTTCGTTCCTTTTTCAGAGCACATGAGTTATTAATTTCTGTCAGGACCTAAAGACAATTTCAACCAAAATCTTAAAAAGATCTGGAGAAAATTACCAACCCTGCCTTTAAAATATCTAAAAGATGTTACATCATTGTGTATGATTTTTTAACTTGAAAAAAACAACACAAGATTGAATGTCCTGGCTCTGGCTGACAATCACTCTACACAGTTAAGTTGTGGAGGCCAGAAGGCGCCATGTGGAAGGGTAGGTAGGTAGTATTGGCACTGTCACTACCAGGCTAACTCGCATATACAGAGCCTGGGTCTGTTTAAGGTTGCACCACTGTTGTGGTTGTGGTGGCAACTACAGTAAGGGCCATAAGTTAGATTATGTCACTCATCAGTAGGGCATAAGGGCGTAATTGGGATGAGGGGTCTCTTCACTGAGCGCTCATCCTTCCATTAGGACACAAGTATGTTGTGTTTATTTAAAAAACTAAGCAGACATTTTAATTGTTTTCAGGGAAATGTGTGTTATTAATACCATTTTTATCTATATCTCATCCTGAGAGCCTCTTCCAGCACTAGCATGTTCGACTCACAGGGATGATAAATTGGTGCACTTAAAGAAATGGCCATTATTAATGCTATTAGCTACATCTGTGCAGGCCCCGGTTTGGGCGTTTTAGGGCTTTCAGAAGATTAGAAATGTCTGCTGGTCATTATTTTCTAGTAAAAGTGACATAAAGTAACCTGCCATCCACTCGATATATTTAGGGGATTGTAGCGTTCAGATTGATGCGTCCATTTCTCCTCATTGTCTAAAGTATCTCAAAGAGGAGCGGCCACTCGTGTTCTCCCACACAATATAAAGGCTGGTGCTGTGCTCTGAATCTGAAGCCTTATTAGGGAGGTGAATCATTCTCTCAGTCTCTGCTCTGCTGAACCCGCTGGTGTCTGCTTCCTAGAAATGAGAAGGTCAGAGCTTGAACACCAAATATCGACTCTGTACGTACTCTGCATTCACATAATACAGCGCTCCACGTGACTTGGCTGACTGAGACTTTGTGGTGCAGGAAAAACAGCTCCTGCAATAATTAAAGTTCATCTGTCCACGCTGATGGAGCTCTGTCTCACAGCTAATGAGGCCCTGCTGCTGCTGCTGCTGTAGGTGTGTGTCTGTGAAGGTCGTCCTACACCGTGCTGCAGGAAATGAAATAAACACAAACAACAGGATTAAGCTGCATTGTTTTCTCCTTCGGATGGTATCTGGGTCAGCATCTTGAACCTTGACTATCTTTCTTGAGAAGAAAAGAAAACAAATAGAGAGCTAAATTGTAACATGTCTGAAGGACTCCAGAGTGCCTTCTGGGTAGAAAGGCTGTTTCCTTAATTAGTTGTGAGAAACAAGTGATCCTTCTGTCACACTGTAGCTGTGTGTCTGTCTGTGGAGGTCATGTGTGAGAACAACATTTGTGTTTTCATTTCTGTCTACAGAGAGGAAGCGCTGAGTTGTTTTATGAGCTATTTGTTGAAAGTATGTTGACACACGTAAGCTTTTGTTTTTGTATTTTTGTTAAAGTATTTAGTTGAGATTCTGCACTTCCAGTTACTTACTTGTTTTTTTCAAAACCATGACACCTTAAATTAAGCTGAGCGCCTTACAAACAAGCTAAGATAGCGCTACAGAAGCAGCTTAGCTCTCACTGCTGGAGACACTTTTCATTTTATAACCTCAGACCTCTTTATTTATTGCTTTTTTAGTTGATGGTCTGCTTCTTTTGATGCGCTAATTTAAGCTCCTACAAAGGCAGCTATGGTGGCAGCTTATGGCCTGCTGCTATGGACCCCCCCCCCCCCCTTCTGTGCCAGAAGCCAGGCCCTTTAGTAGATGGAGCTCCTCAAACCTTCAGCGAGGTGATCTGGCACTACTACCCCCCCGACATCCCTGACGCCCAATCACCTCTATCAGACTGTGTCGTCCTCTGAATCATCGACGTCCTCATTCATGCACGACCTGCTCCGGCCACAACTCAGCGGCAAAGAAGTGTGGACAACAATGAAATGAAAATTAAATCCTTCCTGCATAGATATTACCCTATTTTATTAAGCGTCTTGAGATAACACTTGTTATGAATTGGCGCTATACAAATAATGATTGATTGATTGACTTGAGCGCAATGGTTCTCAACTGGTCGAGCCTCAGGACCCACCACTAACTCCTTAATGAAAAATTGCGCCCAAACTTTCTAATATTTTTCAATCAATCAGATTTTATTTAATGAAAAATTGTGCAATTTGGACCTCAGATGGTACAACGTGACAGAACAAAGAAACTGAATGAAACAATCGTGTCAAAGAAGCGCTTCATAGACCTTTTGACACAATTTGTCTTCCAGGCACACCTTCACGACCCACTGAAGACACCTTAACGACCCACTGAAGACACCTTCACGACCTGTTGAAAACACCTCTGTGACCTGTTGAAAACACCTCTGTGACCTGTTGAAAACACCTCCGTGACCTGTTGAAAACACCTTCGTGACCTGTTGAAAACACCTCCGTGACCTGTTGAAAACACCTTCGTGACCTGTTGAAAACACCTTCGTGACCTGTTGAAAACACCTTCGTGACCTGTTGAAGACACCTCCGTGACCTGTTGAAAACACCTCCGTGACCTGTTGAAAACACCTTCGCGACCTGTTGAAAACACCTCCGTGACCTGTTGAAAACACCTCCGTGACCTGTTGAAAACACCTTCGTGACCTGTTGAAAACACCTTCGTGACCTGTTGAAAACACCTTCGTGACCCACTTTTGGGTCCCTAACCCACCAGTTGAGAACCACTGCTTTAGTGCATGCAAAAAATCAATATAATGTTTTAAAGGAAAGCGAAATTTTTATATTGAAAAATGAAATTGTTTTAAAGTATTGCACCCTCTGATTTTTATTAAGCTTCCACCATTAACAGGTTACTACTCAAACTGGAATCGTTATCACATTATAAACCAGGATCAAAGTCAAAATTGATCAAAAACAGAAAATTGTGATCATTCTTTGTGAATATTTTGTGCATTTTGGTGACTCTTGTATTTTTATGGGGACTTTTATGTGACTAAGGATGAAAAGCGGTTTAAGCCTGCCAGCTTATTTTGAACTTTGATCTACTGCAATATTTCTGATTTTTGTGTTTGGATCCTAATTTTACTTTTTGGGATCTTTAGTGTCCCCTGAACTAAAAATGATGAACTGATGTGTTGTTGGGAATCACCTCTCAGGCTTTCAGGAGTTTTTTTGATGTGTGTGCTCTCAGCCAGGAAGCTGACGTGTGTTTGTTTGTTAATTTGTTGATTCAGATTTGACGTCAAAAAGATGATTGGTTGCAGGCTTGTAGCAACTCCCTATGTAAGATGTCCCGCCCATTTGAACAAACTGTTTACCTGGTGAAGTTCTAGTACCAAGAGCTTGCCAATAAATGACTGGCCGTTTTCGAAAACCCACAGTTCAGTACGGAGTGCGGACTTTTATGTAGAGGGTTTCAGTAGACTGAACCCTCGTGGTCATTTAGTAGGCATTTCTTTGGTCCACCTCAGTAGACTGAACATTTCAGCATGGATGCTAACTTCCGGATTTGTGCAGTATGGTTCGGATGCATCCTTTCAGGAAATTAGTTGTATTCTAACACCCACAATGCTGTGAGAAATTAAATGTAAAACGTCACTTCACGTGCGCCTCCAAATCAAAACAAACGAGGATGAAAAAAACAAAACGAGGACGGATGCGGCCGGTTCGGGTAACGTGCCTTTCAAATGTAAAGTTGTTCAATTGTTTCCATGCAATGTGAAGTTTGGTATTATTTACTGAGCCATCGTTTAGATCACATCTGAGTGGGAGTGTCAATAACATGAGGCGGTCTAATGACGCCTCTTCCACACTGAATGAATCAGACCAAGTAGGAACAAATATTGGCCTACTGTGCGCGCCTACTGAACAGTAGGTCCTAACAGTATACAGCACGGAGAGAAGGGACCGTCGACTGACAGAGTGTGGAGGCACTTTGAAATTCGGAGGCACCATTTGTTTGCAAGTGTGCAGTAGTCAACCTTTAAGTTTTGGACGATCATATTTTGTGACATATTGACCTCCCTTTTTCTCCAGTTTTCAGGCATCTTACCGTTCACAGGGTTTAAGGCGTTAGTCATCTTCTGTTATAACTCCAAATCAAACAACAGATGAACATATTTAACAGCATGTGGGAGGATCAGAAGGATCTCTAACCGTCAAGAAAACAAATCTCATATTTAGATAAGGGTGTAAAGCTCCAGCTGACCTGAACCTGGAGTCTGAATGTGTTTACACAGAAAATAAGACATGTAACGCCTCATCTTCTCCTCTGGAAAAAAAACATCTCCACCATGAAGAGCAGCTCGTTTCATTCTGACCACTGTGAGCAGCCGGTGAAAGGATTATATTGGATACATATGTCTGAAGCATTATGCTAATTTCTCTGGGTTCAGCAGAAGGTTGGATCCTCTGTGAGCTTATACAGCGTTTCATATTTGAGGCCAGTACTTGCTCTTGATCTCCTCTTTTTACAGACTTTAGAATTTAAACGACGTGGTGAATGAACGAAGAGTCCGCCTGAGCAGCATCGGTTAAATCCCAGCAGATGAAGAAGCAGCAGCAGTGCTGGGCTTGTGTTTGTAGGTTTATAGGCTTTTTCTCATGAGAGCGAAAACACCGGGGGAACGCTCCCACTGAGAACGGGATGCCTTCCCATTAATAAAGAGGAAAGTATTTTTAGGAGTGCGTTTGTTTGGATGTGATTAGAACTGTTGTCAGCAGGGGAGAAAAAGACTCGGAGCATTTCCACATAATTGCCCTACACAGGGAGGTGTATCAGCTGGAACCAGTGCCGTGTAATACAACAGATCATGGTGATGGAGGAGATGTACAGTCAGTCGGATTAGGAGAGTCGATCTCTGTGTATCACAGGTTGTTGAGTTCCTCTTCTCTCTTATTATCACATCTTTTCAGACAGAACAATAACCCTTTTACCTTTACCTCCAGGTGAAGAAAACTTTATAAGATGCAAAAACAACAAGTTTAAAACAACACGATGTAAAACAAGAAACAGTTTGACGCCATTTAAGACAAAGCAATGAATCGTATTTTGAGTATACGCCACGATAAGATGTAAAACTTTCTTTTTCCATCTTTAATAAAAATTCAAAACAAGAAACACAAGAAGCAGGATACTTCAATCTACGAGAGAGAACGTAACCTTTATCTGAGCAGGAAAGATAAAGTCAAATATCTTATTAATAATGAGAAAACTAAAACTACCATCCAACGTCCCTGACGCCTCCACCATCAGACTGTGTCGTCCCCACAACCACCGCCTGACGCCCAGCCTCCACCATCGGACTGTGTCGCGAGGAATACAAAGGAGAAATCCTTCCCATCTCAATTATCCCATCTCCCCCTATCCCATATTTCTTTTGTAACATCACAATGAGTAAGTTCTTTTACCTGCTTTCTTGTAAAGCGTCTCGAGATAACATTTCTAATGAATTGGTGCTTTACAAATAAAGATTGTTTCTTTGAAAAATAGTTTAAAACAACAAAACATAACACAAGAAAAAGTATGCAACCATTATTGGTAACACTTTGAATGAAGGTCACAATATTCACCATTAAATAGTTGATTATTAGCATGCTAACTGATAGCTTACTGGCTACTTATTAGTCATTATTAAGCACTTATTGTTACCTTACTCTACATGACTATAGTCTATAGCTAACAGGTCATTAACTAAGAGTTTGCCCTGCTCATTACTGCTTATTGATAGGAAGTTAGGAAGTTGTTGAACATGAATTATGATCTTAAAATGCTTTGCTCAGTTTGGCCATCATAAGGTAGAAATGAGCAAAAGGATATTAAGATAATGATAAATATGATTTTCTTTGAGCAACTTGCGACACAACATCTTTCACCTCTGTCTCTCTCTCTCTCTCTCTCTGTCTCTCTCTCTCTCTCTCTCTCTCTCTCTCTCTCTCTCTCTCTCTCTCTCTCTCTCTCTCTCTCTCTCTCTCTCTCTCTCTCTCTCTCTCTCTCTCTCTCTCCTGTAGGTGTCACTACAGAACAGGTCTGTGTAGCAACATACAACTGAACAATAGTTCCTATTGTTACACCAGGAAGCTTTGAACAATTATCTTTTATTCATTTCATTTCTGTCCAGGAAACCCCCGAACTAGACGTAAACCATTGATTCCAGGAGTAACAATCATCACACTGAGTTACTAACTCTTCAGGTTACCACAGTCTGGAATTATGATTGAATGTGTTACCAGAAGATTTCACTTCAAAGACTTCTTGAAGTAACCCAAGAAATGAAAGTCTGAACTATAAAAACATATCGGCTCAATCAAAAACAGACATCATGTTTCTCTCCTGTGTGTAAATGGACATGATTTTACAGTTTATGTAACAGCAGGAGGTTGAGTTAACTCATTAGCTTCAGATGAGTCTCTGTAGGTGTGTCCCAGGTAGTTTCATTCCTTTTATGGTAGATGATCCTTTATCTTTTTCATAACGCAGACCTCAGTCATTTCCCAGAGACATGTTTTGTTTACTGTATATTTGAAGCGTCAGATGTTCCTGTTTGCAGACGTCATGTGAGCTCTCAGGCACAGAAAGGTGTGGCACCTGTTAGGAGACGGCTGACTCTCAGGTTTGGGATAATTGTAAGGCTTCAGGGTTCAGACAGCTGATGAGCGAGGGCCGAGGCTTTTATTTGCTCTTCAAATGAGCTCAAACACAAGCAGAAGACACGCAAGGAGTGTCTGACACGCCATGCTGCTGTGCCTGACTGACAGCATGTGTGATGACGGCGTTCATGTCAAACCAGACAAATGCCAACAACCTACCAAACAACCTGCTGCTGGACAGAGGAAGTCAACCTGTCAGACCGGTTCTCTGTTTACCACCTGCTGTACAACATCATCAGCTGAAACTCTGTGTGTATGTGTATGTGTGTGTGTGTGTGCGTGTGCGTGAGTGTATGTGCATGTGTGTGGCTGCTTTTGTCTCAGCTCACAGTGCAGGAGTGAACACTGACGCCACCCTGTGTTCATAGTTAGAGGTGCAGTTTAAAGAGAGTAAAGGTGTCAGAGTAATCAAAGTCATAGAAGAGTCAGAGCTGCAACTTCCAAATAAATTCAGAAGCAATTTTATTTAAAGATAACATTTCATTACAAAGTACGCTCGGTGTGCTTTACACCAAGGGTAAAAACATAGGTACAGAAATCTAATCAACAAAACCTGAATCCGGTGGACATCACACACATCACACAGCAATCAAACACAAAAAAGGCCTAAAGAAAATCAATTTAAAAAACAGATTTATGGGCACCGCTGGGATAGCAGTTAGTTCACACGTCCCATGTACAGAGGCTAAAGCCCTTGAGAGCAGCCGACCCGGGTTCGAGTCCGACCTGCTGCTCCTTTCCGGCATGTCATTCCCCACTCTCTCTCTCTCTCTCTCTCTCTCTCTCTCTCTCTCTCTGTCTCTCTTGCGTGGTTGTTGGACTTTAATATAAAGTTATCCTGAATGATTTGTTTCTCCTTTCTCTGTTGAGCGTGTGGTCGATTGTACTCACACGTGGTTTATGCAAATGTGAATGTATTAAAGTCTGTATTTGGCCCCCGTACTTTACTGTATTGTCATTTTTTATTTTATTTATTTACCTTTTTCTTTGTTCAAAGGGCAGGGTTACAAGTTTTTCTTCCTCCTGCACCTTTTCGTTCTTTGCATGGGCCAAAGTGAAAGGAAAGTATTCCTCTACATTGGACCGCTTAAACAGAAGGAAATAAAACAGATGAACTTTAATAAAAAATACCAAAGAAAAGCAGCAGCCCTCGGCGATGAAGACGCTAAAACCTGCAAACTTTTTAACATCTTAGCTAAAAGAAAAAAAGCTGAAACCATGAATGATACATCACAATATTTGACAATAATTATGTCAGATGATTTGCTATCTACTCATTATGCAGCTGAAAAAGGAGTGGACGTCGGTGTTTTGCAGGTTTGTATTCAGATTAGAGTTATGACTTCATTACAGTAGAATAATTGAAGATGATAAGGATTCCCCCTGAAGCCATGAAGAAGGTGTTGTCTTAGCAAACACTGAAATGAATCATTGTTTTTAGCAAAACACATCTTATTTACTGATGAAACAAAAGCAAGTGGATGAATAAACCTGCAGCAAACAGCCATGAAGAGATGATGGAGCTGGAACAGCTTCATCATCAGAAACTCAGTCCAGGAATACAGAAGCCATCAACAACACCATGGCCATTAATACATACATATGTACATACATACATACATACATACATACATACATACATACATACATACATACATACATACATACATTATGTACATACATGCATGCATACATACATACATGCATTATGTACATACATACATACATACATACATTATGTACATACATACATACATACATACATACATACATACATACATACATTATGTACATGCATGCATACATACATACATACATACATTATGTACATGCATGCATGCATACACACATACATACATGCATTATGTACAT